>OU612046.1:165756096-166956096 GCA_914767935.1 Coremacera marginata
TGGAAAACCAGGGATGTGGAGTACTAAATATAAATAAACATAAATATAAATGGCTATATCAGCCCATGAAAGGACTTTGACCGAGCTTCTTATGATCAATTGTGTTGTGTGTGTTGTGAAATGTTTGAACACAAATGATCGAGAACTGGACCTACGTGCTGTATGCAGACTCCGAACGGTTTATGTTTTCAAGAAGCTTTTCATGGCAGTTTTTTACACTCTGAGGTTTACCATTTTCAGCAGAGAGGTGACGGCTGAACAGAAAAATAAATTCAATTGAAAAACTTTCTGTGTCAGATGGGGGATTCGAACCTGGGTTCTCTGGCGGTTGAGCCACATACTCTACCCACTACGGCGGAGTACTAAATACTTTGCTTAAATTGGTTTCAAACTGCCAGATTACGAAATACCTGAAAAATTATGACTGCTTCAGTTTTTTTCGGCATCGTATAAATGCAGTGGTATGTACAACCGCTTATTTTAACTACTCTTGAATTTTTTTTGTTGTCAATTTTTGCAAAACATCAAACATAGCTATTCATATTTCTATTTTAATTTCAAAAAATACTTAACATGCTTCAAATCTTTAACATCTTTTTCGAGTGGAAATCATTTCAGGCTCTTATTACTTTGCAAAAAGAATTGGAAAAAAGAAACAGTAGCATCCACTGACTTTGATGCTGCCAATTTTTCAATTCATGCTATCCACCTGCGTCGTGCTGCACACAGACAGAGCCACTGCCACAACTATAGCTAGAGTTGCAGACAGCGGCACAGACATTGGTTCAAATTCGCTACACGTTGACGTCTGTCGCTTGCAAACTGTGACTAAAATGCGTAATTTTTGCTGCCTTGCGATGCCGTGAGCAGCGACTTGTCTCGCACGCTTCACATGGCAATGCTGTGTCCTATCCTTTTTTTTGTAATTTTTTGCTATATTGTTGTAATCCTCGCCTGCGTTGCTCTTGCATATACGTTGTTTGTTGGCTTTTAACGCTTACATACGTGATTGTCGTTATGCTGCTTTTGTTGTTGCATAAATTGAAATTTCCTGCTGGCAAAGATTTATGTCGGTAGTTTTATTTATGTCTGCCCATTCTGAGCACTTGAAATGTTACGATTTAAATTTTGAGAGTTTTAAAATTTTTAAATTTTATCAATATTTGCATGAAGCGCAACAAAGTGCTTATAGCGCACCCCAAAAAAAATATTGTTTCTCAAAAACTTTTTAAAATTTCAGTTTAAGTATTTTCGTTAAAAATATTTGGAAAAATTCATTTTATTGTAATAAAAAATTTGTCTTGTTTTTTTTTTATATGAACTTTCACAGCCCACTAAAAGCTTCAAAAGGACACTTGAACAAGAAGACAGGCGCAGCTCTTCAGTTCGAGTACAGTACATTGTAAATTGTAAGGGACAGCTGAATTATTGTTGTTGTTTTTGTGCTTGTTCGACATAAATTTTAATTAAATATTTTGTAAAAAAAAAAATATAAACAAAAGTTAAAAAATAAAACAGCTAAACAAAAAGTTTTTGAATTCCTGCTGTGTTGTATGCACAGCTCAGCTGGATACTCTGGTGAGATTGTCCGTCCGCATTGCTGCTGGTTTTGTTATATTTTGGTTATATATCCCTTGTGGTAGTAGAAACGCTTTATGATATTTCTGTGCCTTAATGTATGCAGCATATTTGAGTTTCTTACATTTTGTTGCATACTTTAAGGGTGTTTTTGTGTTTTTTTTTTTTTTTATAAATTCTGGCTTCACTCTGTTTGCCTTACAATTACGAGCACAACGCAACGTCAACAACGTCATGTAACGTAACTCTAGACACCCTTTTGTGGCTGAGGATGCGGCAGCTAAACAAATACAAGTAATACGCGCGTAAATAATTCAAAATTTATTGGATTAGATAGATTTTTATTGATGTTTGGGTTGAAAACTGAGAAGTTGATTGCTTAAGTAAGAGTGTCCTGTAACAGGAATAATGTAAAGGTCTGCTGCTGCTGCTGTGTGTGTTTTAATGAGTGTATCGTGTGTCATAAAGTCGCATGGTTTTCGAAACAAGCTCAATTTGTGTATGTTTGTCTGTTTACGTTAATTATAATATGTAAGTTCTTAATTTAAAGCAGACACACTTATACACACTCAAGCAAACATTCACACACTCACACAAATGAATCATAAATATTATCGTTGTGTACAGGGTGTGCTTAATCTGGCCATTATGTGTTTATTTATTTGTTTAATGATACGAATTTCAGCTTGGTAATAAATATTATAATTAACTGACCTCGAATCAGAGAGCTATAATTAATTGAGAACAATGCACATTTTTAACTGGGTTGCTATAAAATGGACAACATTGGTTGAGTTATGGCAGGAAAATATTTTAAAATCAGCTTTCAAAGTACAAGGATATGAAAAACAAATTTAAACAGCATAATAGGAGTTAAAAATAGAAAATAAGATATGATTTCCAGTAAATCAATAAATAATTTGTTGTCATTAAATATTTTAACATTACTTTCTATAGCTTTTTTTTCTTTTGCACTACAATGACATATTTCGTAAAACGATCATATAATTTTCACATTTTAATATGATTTTTATACAAAAACTACTAAAAATCTTTGTGAACTTATGACCCTGACATGGAACACGGTCAAGGTTTTTGTGTATTGTTCTTTGATTTAAAAATTCTAAGCCAAGTTCGAAAGAAAAAATACTGAAAAGACTACTGATGAGTTGTTGTAGCGGCCAACGAAACAGCAGTCTAGTCTGCTGTGTGATTACTACTCTATACATGGCGATGTTGTTGTTTCTTCAGAAAGCAACATATACCTAGAGCTCGAAAAATATAAGTTTTCATAACTAAAAAATAACACAGTCCGCCAATTTAAAATTTTATTTTTGTATCGGAGAAGCCACTTCTTGTTATTAGTAGAGGATCACTACCATAATACGACCTCAGACTCAGTTTTGGCGTAGAGAGTCTCATTTTTTTTTAATTGGTGGATTTATTCTGCATATTTTGAGGCCATTTCTAATTTTTATTATAATTTAAAATGAGAAAGAAAGACATATACAAGTTTGTAAAGAAACAATTCGCCCAATAAAAATATACCGAGCATTAGAGGGAAGTATTCCAAACTCATATCTTCTAATATATAAAAATCTCGTGTCACAATGTTTGTTTGTGGCCGAACTCCTCCAAAATGGCTCGACCGATTTTAATGAAATTGTTTTTGTATATTTGGTAGGTATGAGAATAGGTTGTAACGTACTTTTCACCCTCCTATGCAAAACGGGCGTGGCTCCTCCCATACTAGCCAAATTTTTTACACGAATGGCTTTGAAAGTAAAAGTCACAGAACATTGAAACTCAGAATGGAGTTACCACTTGGTGATATCTTTCTAATAGAAGACTTTGATGGGCATTGGACAAGGCGTGTGGCTCCGCCCATACCAGCTAAATTTTTGGTATTGAATCGCTTTGGAAGTAAAAGTCACAGAACATTGAAATTTAAAATAGAGTTGGTGATTGGTGATTTCTTTCCAAAAGAAAACTTGGACGAGCATTAGACAAGCGGGTGTGGCTCCGTCCAAATAAGAAAAATTTTTGATTCAAGCGGCAGTCACTGTATATACAAACAGGCATGGCATATACAAATGTGGACACTTATTGAATTACCATCAAACAAACAGACACACAGCAATAGTTGGATAAGGGCGTGGCCTTAGTATACGCCCACTTTTCAGGGGGTTAGCGCGGAGCGCAGCAAAGCGCACCGGATATAAGCTAGTGTATTTATAAATACTAGAGTACGCCAGTGATCGAAGTTCGACATTTTCGCCATACCACTCCCAAGCAGCGCAGGGTATTCCAGCTTGCATTTTTTTTTTTAAATTCGACGATGCTTCTCCCTACTCTGATTCAATAAAAAATAAAATCATTAAAATCGTTTGAGAAACACAGGAGAAAATGGTACTAAACTGTTTTGCCTCCGCCTATTTATATATAGATACTCTCCTCATATTTACTTTTTTTTTTTTTTTTTTTTTTTTTTTACAAATTTTTCTTATGAGTATGAAATTAGTTTAATTTTCTTAGGAACACGACGGAGGCACTTTCAAGACCCTCCAAAAATCCTACAAAGGAGGAGTCAGGAAAAATTTGTAAAAAAAATTATATATATGAGGAGAGTGGTGGATCAGGAGGAGTTGGGAATACCTCCATCTTTTTCTCCATAAGTGTTTTTGGCAAATGATTCCCTTACAAGCTTATTTATGTTTTTCTTTCTCATTTTATATTAAAATAAAAATTCGAAATGGTCCCACAATCTGCAATGAACTGAATGAATTGAATAATTAAAAAAAAAATTGCAACCCTCCGTGACAAAACGAAGTATGAGGTCGTATTTCGGGGGTCTTCTCTACCAGAAACCAGCAGCGGTTTCTCAGAAAAATTTTAGTCATCGCACTGTGTTATTAGAGTCTTAAAACACATAACATAAAAAATAAAAGTTAATCTTATATTATGTAATACTATTATATCTTGCGAGATTTTGTTCGTTTTGATTTCATCTTAAAATAAAGTATTTAGTACGTCTTTATATGAAACTAACATAAAAATCTATATCAAATGAAGACCCTGACATGGAATTTTTATAAATTTTTCCTGGTTTAGCTTTTTTTACATCCATATTCATAAAATTTACTCTACAAGCTTGATATTATTATTTAGTTAATTCAAAAAGTCTTTCAAAATTTTCATTATTTGTAGTACGTCTTTATATGAAACTAACATAAAAATCTATATCAAATGAAGACCCTGACATGGAATTTTTATAAATTTTTCCTGGTTTAGCTTTTTTTACATCCATATTCATAAAATTTACTCTACAAGCTTGATATTAAGTTTTCAAAACTTTTTGTATTGCCTAGTGTTCAATGCCTAGTGTTCTAAAATTGAGTACAGTGCTTTTTTATTAAATATAAATTGCGATATACTTTCGTAAAATTTGTTTGTTTTATAACGCTTTCTTATTGAAATCTATAAAAACTCAAGACCCTGACATTATCGTTCGAGCCGTAGATAACGAATATTGGTCGCGGAACTAACAAATTTTTGTTAAAAACAGTAAATTGAAAATAAAAATGCAAAAAATTAAGGGGGAGGGAGAGGGGGGCGAATTTGGAACAAAATTGTTTCTAAAACTATTGAAGTAGTGGAATTGGGTAATTTTATAAACATCATGATAAAATGTTTTTTCAAATAATTTCGACAACACGATTTGATAAATAGATAAACTATTGATAAATAGGCTTCCCAAACATCGACAAAATTTTTTTAATAATTTTTTGTTCAACTTAATAGATATTATTTTTATTGAATGATCACAAAAATTATTTAATACTTCCTCCTCCCCCTGCCCCCCTTAAATGTATCATTTTTATTTTAATTTTGCTCTTGTCTTATTTTGGAAAATTTTTATTAGTTCGGCGAGCAATATTTTGCTATCTACGGCCTTGCAGAGCAATTAAGGCCTCCGGGAGTTAAAAAAAAAAAGATCCTTTAAACAATTTTTTTTTAAGCTTTATCTTAGACCAAAATTTGTTTACATTATTAAAGCAAAACTATTCAAGACTTGTCCCTGACACTTGTGCACAAAAATATTCGGCTATAAGGTAGAAAAGTTCAATGCCGACAAAGACCTTAAATTTGTGGTGAGCAAGATATCTGGAGGTTGGTTCACCAGAAAGAAAATGTTTTTCGATTTAGTAGAGTTCTTGTGCGTTTAATCGTTTGATTTTATTTTTTGTTTTATTTTATTTTATAGCACAATTTATGTATTTTAAGAAAACGTGCTGTAGCATGTTAGATATTGAGCCTTTGACTCTAGTTCTGAGAAATTGTTTGCTTAAATATATATTTTTTTAAAACTGACATTATCAAATATTATACTCACTTGACTCTCTCCACAAACGGTTATCAACATCTCTAACATTGCATTTTTTGCCTAAGAATCGTTCATTTAGTATAGCACAAATGATTTAAAGTCAATACTTTTTTCAATAAAAACAACAAATTTTTATTTTAATTTTATATTATTTAATATGACATGACTCCACCATTTAATTTGATGCATTCAAATATCCTGTTTCGCATGAAGTGTGCTGAATTTTGTAAAAGCTGAGGTCGAGAGCCTCCCTCTCTACAACACTTGAATACTGCCGTTTATCAGCATATATTCGCCTGACGATAATTCCCCAAATGTTCTCTATTGGATTCAAGTCAGGAGAACAAGCTGGCCAAACCAAAACGTAAACATTATTCATTTGAAGACATTCTTGTATTTTCTTGCTGGCGTGAACAGCGGCGTTGTCCTGCTGGAGAATGTAGTTACAGCTTCTATTTTGCTCCATATATGGAAGCAAACTACTTCTCAACAGCTGACAATACAACTAGCTGTTCATTTTTGTGGGTACTACTTGTAGTTCCAAAGTGTTTTGAGCTGTAAAAGCACCCAAAATAATAATAGAACCTCCATTAAAATTTCTCTTTGAAAAATATTGGGGTTCTTTTCGTAAATCACGCCAATATCCTCTACTGCCATCTGGACCGTCCAAGTTAAACTTATTTTCATCAGAAAAAATTACCTGTTAAAATTAACAAACATTTACGAAAAATAAAAAAAAACATAGGTACTAAAAAAGCTTGCATTTGTCCAGTCTCAGTCCATATTATTCCGGCAAAACTCTAACCGTGCATCCTTATGACGCTTGAGGAGGCGTGGCATTACCTTTTGCCTGCAAACATTCCAAATTGTTGTTTTGCACACTTTTGTTGGAACACAAGCTGCAAGTTCGGTGCAGCTTTTTTTACTGTTGCTCGCTTCTTTTAAAATTTTTCGCTGCTCTCGCTCAGATAATTTGCGTTTTCGGCCCCCAGACCAGGGTGCGAAGAACGTTTGAAATATGATTGTTCTCAGTTATCGTTCTCTTTACATAAATTTGTGATTGAATATTTTTACGAACGAATGAAAAACGCTCTGCTGGCGTCGTTATATTTATCACTGATAAATTTGTCAGCTTTGTATTTTTTCAAACGAATTTTTCACACAACAACAAAAAGCAACAAACGTTCGTTTGTTATCGTTCATTAAAAATGAGCGTTTGAAGGAAAAATTCAGGAATGTTCGTTTGTACGTGGAATTGTTAGACAAAATATAAGTTTTTTGTATTTGTGTGTACGCTGAAAAAAATTTAGAAGAAACAAAACTACATGTGAACTGGGTACGGAATGTACCTGCCTATGAGGAAAATTATGTTTTAATGCTTTTAATTAACTTAAATAAACTTGATGTCCACTCAAATGGAAAATGATGGTTTGTTAGATTGGTACTTTATGATGAGATGGTATGATAGGTACGGTACAATGGATAATATTATGGATACGGTACGATCTGGCATAATGGAATGCAGTAGCGTATATAGCTTTTGGTTCTTGGGGGCACCGTAAGAAAAAATAATTGCCTTCAAAATATTTTCTTTTCAATACCTGAGTACCAGGGTGTTTTGTGATGCCGAAAGTCTGTTTCACAGCGCAACTTTGTTTAAACGTCGAAAAAGTATGAAAGAAGACGCTATAGCATGTCAAATATATTTACATATATATCTATGGCTAAGCGCACAATAGTGAAAAGTGCTCTTTTGACGAAAATGGGTTAACTGCTTTTTCCAACTCGTCAAGCTATAATCTATATTCTGTGAAATTATTTTAAGTGAAATCTCATTGGAAGATGATCAGTACATGGAAAATAAATAATTGTTTTGTACTAAAATGTTTGAAATTCAAAATTAAAATCAGCGTTGGTGAACATTTAAAATTTTTCACTTATCACTTTTGTGAGCTGAACCATTGACATAAATTTATTTCGGGTGTAGTTTAAAAAAGCTAACATTTTCTTCAGTATTAATATTATGCAGGGTGTCCCGCAATTGAGTGCAACTATTTACAGAGCTGAAAGGTTATGTCAAGCTTAGGAGCTACAGGGTTAATTAATATTTCACGTCTTTGATTCACGTTATTGTTTCTAGCAGAAAAACTAACTTACATAAAACTTTTGACAGCTCATTTTAAAAGCAATAAAATCACCTTTTCAACGGTATATCAACACACCCCACCAACTTAACCGTTACCGAGCTTTAATCGTGTGAAGATGAAATCAATCGGTTGAAACTATCAAATTTCAAGTTTGAGTGCAAATTTCTTAGAATTTCGCGTAATAAATGAAACTTTTGTTTTTAATCAATTTTGTAATTTATTCAATTTTCTTTTCAATGACACAAAAAACATTAACATATCTTAAAAAATGAAAAAGTTAGCTGTACTAAAAAAAAAATTATACTTATTTGAAAATAATTACAAATAATGACATTTTAGTTAGTTATGCAGTAGATAGAATTAATATTTTTAAAGAAATTTCCATTTAACTTAACTAACAATAAATTATTTATGGTTTCACTGCTTAATCTTGAGCGCTGTTTTGTTAAAATAGTAGATAATGCACTGAATGCTCTTTCTACAGAAACTTGGCTAGACGGAACTGCAAGAACAACTTGTGCAAGCTTATATAAATCCCTGTCGTTCACGGATATTGTGAATTTAAATTTATGGAGAATATTTAGAAGTTCATTTCTAGAAGCTTTTACATTTTCGGACTTTTTTCAGCGTGTATACACATATAAAAAAAAAAACTTAAATTTTGTCTAACAATTCCACGTACAAACGAAAGTTCCTGAATTTTTCTTCAAACGCTCATTTTTAATGAACGATAACAAACGAACGTTTGTTGCTTTTTGTTGTTATGTGAAAAATTCGTTTGATAAAATACAAAGCTGACAAATTTATCATTGAAAAAAAAAAAACGACGCAAGCAGAGCGTTCCTCATTCTATTGCGAACGTTTGCTTGCTTTTGAATTTTTCGTTTGAAAAATTCACTCACACAGCAAAAAATGAACGCAAAGATCGTTTGCGATCAATTGCGAACGAATTTTTCCGCACCCTGTCCCAAACTTATTTTTTGCGAAATTTACAATATTTGTTAAAACATTGTAAATAACTTTTCTGCTACGACATATTTTCTCAGTAATTTCGGCAATTGATGCACCTTTTTCATTCAAACCATTAATTTCACATTTCTCAAATTCACTTAAAACCTTTCCACGAGGCATTTTGCATACTAATGACGCATTAAACTCAATTAAACAATTTGTTGTTTTTGTTGAAAAAAAAAATTGACTTTAAAGCATTTGTGCTATATTAAATGAACGATTCTTAGGCAGAAAAAAAGCTATGTTAGAGATGCTTATAACGGTTTATGGAGAGAGTCAAATGATTATAAAATTTGATAGTGTCAGTTTAAAGAGAACATATTTAACCACAAAATTTCTCAGCATGAAAATCGGAGGTTCAAAATCCAACGTGCTACAGCACGTTTCTTAAACTACATAAATTGTGCCTTAGTTTATGAACGCAGTGTATTAGGGTGGTATTCCTATGAAAAAGAATTTTTGTCTTTTAATTCACGGGGCAACACATTACATATTTGAAAATATACGAGTACCATAAGAAACTACAAATTTTTTTTTTCCAAAATTTTTGAATGAGGGTTCGCTACCAAGGCAAATTGGTATTGATGGCAGAAAAAGTGGCCAAAACTAGAAGAAGACCTCGTATCTTCATAAAATCATGTACCTAAAGGTTTTTGGGGACGATAAACACGAATCTATAGAGATAAAGTAAAATTTGAAAATTCAAAATGGCGGCCTTAAATGGCCTTATTGCACATTATGTGAAAAAACGCACTTATATGAAATTTTCGGACACAGTTTTAGATCTTTTTCCTCTAACACATATCCGAAGCTCATTCAAATCGATGAATGACACCAAGGGACGTTTTCTTGTGAGAGCGCTAAGTTTTCACAGCTAGTATCGACCTCTAAATCACAACAAAAAACTAAAACAAAAAAGTGTCTTTCTTATTTGGATGTATATATTCGAATAATGACATGCCCCTATAATAAATCAAAAGTCGAAAAGTAAGGACCACCCTAATATATATATTTTTTGATTTATAACCTAATACGATCTCAATTTTGTGCTCAAAAAACAAGATTTGCTATCTTCGCCCGTCATTTTGTCAAAAATTAATATTTTTCAAAAATTTACTATTAAACGCCCAAGAATTCTTTACTAAACCGGAAAACAAACTTTTTTTCAGATGAACCAGTGTCCAGATATCTTGCTCACCACAAATTTAAGCTCTTTCGCGCCATTGCACCTTTCTACCTTTCTATGGATAAATCTTATCTAAATCTATCTAAATCTAATCTAAAATACAGCTTCAAACAAAAATTTTTAAAAAAGTGTCTTTTTTTTCTTCGAAAAACTTCCGTAGGCCCTTAAGCTTTTGACTATGACTACCACACTTTCCTGATACTTTATTTAAAAAAAAAAAAATCGATGAAATATTAAGAGCTTGACATGAAATATTCTCGAATTCTTGCATATCCTTCCATAAGATTGACCATCTTATATATAAGAATTAGAAAACTCAAAAAACCCTACCCAATTTTATGTTTTTATCCACACAGTACGTGTATTCACTATAAAGTCTATAAAGAAAAAGTTTACATACTCCAAACAAAATATAAAAATCAAAGACTTTCATAACTTTCATTGGTTTATGCAATTATTTTATAGATCGCCATCTAAACAACACTTGGCTTAAATTTTGAATACTTCAAATGTTTGGTTTGTTTAAGAATTCCAATTGAAAACTCATAATTCTCGAGTATACTTCAAAGTTTGTGCTTCATGAAATTCTGTTTACTTTGCAAAATAATATTTCGCCAAGCAATGCAAACAACTAACCTTTGAACGTTGGTTTAAACCAAACTAAGAGTCACGGCAGTCATGCCAACCTGTCAATCCACCCCTCATACTATCATCCTCTCTCATACCACCAACATCTTTATACCTACGCATCGCTGCATAACTCGTTCATTGCTATTGCATCAGGCAACATTATTAAAATCCAGGATTTTTCATTATTTCCACTTCACTCGAAATTCAACTAAGTCGCAGAAAGAAAAATCATCATAAATATTGCGGCCAGCATAAGCATCAGTCTGAAATGGAAAACCACAGCAAAGACGACTGAATGTTATGCTGAATAAATATTGACATATGGCAATACCACCGACATTGATTAAAACCAACTTTTTTAATCGTTTTCATATACATATTTTTGAGATTCAATACTAGGACTTGAAGCGTGACATATGTGAATCGAGCTGTCATCTTCAGAGCGGCATCTCCAGTGTTTGCATACAAAGTATGGGTAAAGAGGGTGAGAGGGAGTAAATTTAAATTAAAACTACTCGTTGTTGCTGTTACAAGGCAAGACAATCTCAACGCTGAACGTGCCCCAAGAGAATTCACCATAAAGTGTCTGCCTTTTTTGAAACATGCTGAAACATATGACTGAATACGTATGGAATAATTGTGTGTGGAAAAAGGGGCTGAAGGTTTCAGCAGTTGTGCTGGGGTGTGCCAGCTCAAAAGAGCCAATTTAGCTAAATTGTTAAAATTTTAGTCAAAACATTTTAAATAACATTGTAAAATTAATTAAGCTTTCGGAGAGGGGGTAACGAATATGCACAAAGAATTAAGGTAGAAATTATCCAAGAAAATAATAGCCATGGCTATTTTTATATCTCTATCCAAACTTATCTGCCATTATTATTCTGTAACTTTATCCGCAAATGTATACTTTAAATGACTTTAATAACATAGGGATGGATAAAAACAAGTTTATAAATCATCTTTCTTTCACTTACATGAAGAACAAATTTTTTTTCAGTTTTTCCTCCTAAGAGTTCTTTGCTTAATGCTTGATATGTCAACAGATGGCGTGGACAAACATAAAACAGACAGAGTTCAAGTCAAAGAGTAAAGTCGACATGATTGAATTGGATTGTTGTGATTATTGCTACTTGGGCTCTACACTCAAAGAAAAAACCTTGACAGAAACTTTTGTTGACTCCATACTGACAAAATTTTTATCAACTCAAATAAGGAATTCATCAATATGAAAAACATTGTTTGTATAGACAAATTTCTAGGTTGAGTTGATAAACTTTTTTATCATTATAGAGTCAACAAAAGCTTTTGTCAAGGTTTTTTCTTTGAGTGTATGATGTATTGTCTCAAGAGCGCACCCTTTGCTACTAACATGAAATTTCAACTACAACATAACTGTTTTTTAACTTGATCTCAATATTGTAGACTAGACTAAAACTCATATAACTCATATGTTATCAAATTACAATATTTCAAATTAAATCAATTTAATATAACAGTTGTTTTTATGTCTATTCAAATATCTTGAGTTATGTAGTTGAAAACTTTGTCTGCTACTTTTTTATTGTACCCTACCCTGCTTACTCCAATAAACACAACCCTCAGCATAATTTTTTACCACAAAACATTTCTGATAATTGACGAAACGCTGAAATATTTCTGTATCTCAAAAGTTATTACATCATAAAAAATTCATAAAGGCATAAATTCGCTTCCGCAAACTTATCTTGGGGGCGTGAGCTGCACAAATCATTACATTGTATAGCAGTAGCGTCGCTTTAATGGCTGCCAACAAAAGCGTAAAATGCGTGCAATATTTTTTGATGGGTTCAATGCGCAGAAAACCGACAATTTTTTTTCACACAAAACGTTGCTGTGGGGACACAGTTCAGGCAGAAGCTACTAAATGAAAAGAACAACAACAAAAATAAATACACACTGACAGCCCCAAATGAGATGCTATCAAAATAGACAAGCAGAAAATCTACTCCACTTTGCTAAAGTTGTCGTCCAACAGCGATAGAGAGAGAGAGAGAGAGAGAAAACATAGTAGTAAATGCACTGAAGTGTTTCAATGCAAACGTACTTAAAATATGATTATGGAGCGCTGCTTGAACTAATCCATAAACTGTGGATGCACTGGTATGCAGCAAAACAACAACAGACAACTAAAAGTCTTGCAAATCCACACATTGACATGTGTCATTAGAGTCCGCCAGAGGTCAGTACGTCGCAAAGCACATAAAGACTGCTCGAAGGCAGCCAAGCGAACCCTCTTTATAAACCGTAAAAAGCTTTTCAATTCATATAAACTGAACCAGCTGCGCACATGTGGCACTCATTAGCGTTAAATCGGCTTTAGATATGCTCGTCCTTATGCAGCATAAAAATCCTTTTATTTGTCATTTGTGTTGAGTTTTGGTGGAAAAGGATGTTGGTCTTTACAGCTCTTTACCGGAAGGTATAAAATTTCAGCTTGTTACAAAGTAATTTGTGAGGATCTACAAAATATTAAATGTGCTTGGCTTGAAGCAAAATGCTTGAAGACATGGCAGGGGAAATGTTGAGACAGCAAAGTTTATGCCCCTTAGGGCTTGCAATTCAGGAATATAAAAATTTTGCAGCGGGTTATATGTAAAATAGTTAACTTCTCAAGGATACATTTTAAGAGTACTTAAGAGTAATTTTAAGAAAAGATTCAGAATGAAATATTTAAAAATTAATTTACGGGACACCATTTAAGATAATTATATATTTACTTGATATTAACTCTTTCACTTATTATTTATTAATTTTTAAATTATATATATAGGCTTATCTTTGTTTAAAGGTTTCTAGAAAGCATATATGTTATCAGTAGGGTACACACAATGTTTGCCATGCAAGTGCATGCAACGTTTTTGTTCACTTTTTGGTGTATACATACAGCCTTTAATATTCATCGCACAAAGATAAAACATAAGCCAGAATAGCAGTTATATGGCTGAGGAAACGAATATCAAACTTTATATTTTGTCACTCCTTTAATAAAGTCACAAAATGGCAAAATTTGAGAAGTAAAAATCACATTTCCGTATCATGCCTAAGATGCTTCAGTGGCTGCATATGTTATATTATTCTGGTTGTTGATGTTGAACACAACATCGTGCAGCTTGTTGAAACGAGCCGTTTAACGAATATTTCTCATCAACTCCTTGTGTTGTTGTTGCAAATATATATGTATGTAAAATTTACATACATGAGAAAATCAAAATAAACATTTTTTTCTCTGTCCTTGCTTCTTCAAGTATTCTATTTCACAAAATACGCACAAAAATAAACAAAAAACAATACTGGTGTAAAATAAAAACAATATTTAAGAAATAAGGCATTAGGAGTTAAGGAAAATTTCATCTACGTCTGCACGACACTATCGGAACTGTCTATTTTTTAAGATAAATACACCTAAGTTTTTAATACACCACAATAACGTTTTCCGATCTTAACACACTCAATGTTTCAGATTCAGCGTTTTGAACTTTGTTATATTGTAGAATATTTTATATTTATGTTTATGTTTATGTTTATGTTTATGTTTATGTTTATGTTTATGTTTATGTTTATGTTTATGTTTATGTTTATGTTTATGTTTATGTTTATGTCTATGTTTATGTTTATGTTTATGTTTATGTTTATGTTTATGTTTATGTTTATGTTTATGTTTATGTTTATGTTTATGTTTATGTTTATGTTTATGTTTATGTTTATGTTTATGTTTATGTTTTTGTTTATGTTTATGTTTATGTTTACGTTTATGTTTATGTTTATGTTTATGTTTATGTTTATGTTTATGTTTATGTTTATGTTTATGTTTATGTTTATGTTTATGTTTATGTTTATGTTTATGTTTATGTTTATGTTTATGTTTATGTTTATGTTTATGTTTATGTTTATGTTTATGTTTATGTTTATGTTTATGTTTATGTTTATGTTTATGTTTATGTTTATGTTTATGTTTATGTTTATGTTTATGTTTATGTTTATGTTTATGTTTATGTT
Organism: Coremacera marginata; assembly: GCA_914767935.1. Taxonomy (NCBI): domain Eukaryota; kingdom Metazoa; phylum Arthropoda; class Insecta; order Diptera; family Sciomyzidae; genus Coremacera; species Coremacera marginata. The sequence goes on from OU612046.1 coordinate 165,771,068, forward strand.
TATGTTTATGTTTATGTTTATGTTTATGTTTATGTTTATGTTTATGTTTATGTTTATGTTTATGTTTATGTTTATGTTTATGTTTATGTTTATGTTTATGTTTATGTTTATGTTTATGTTTATGTTTATGTTTATGTTTATGTTTATGTTTATGTTTATGTTTATGTTTATGTTTATGTTTATGTTTATGTTTATGTTTATGTTTATGTTTATGTTTATGTTTATGTTTATGTTTATGTTTATGTTTATGTTTATGTTTAATTTTATGTTTATGTTTATGTTTATGTTTAATTTTATGTTTATGTTTATGTTTATGTTTATGTTTATGTTTATGTTTATGTTTATGTTTATGTTTATGTTTATGTTTATGTTTATGTTTATGTTTATGTTTATGTTTATGTTTATGTTTATGTTTATGTTTATGTTTATGTTTATGTTTATGTTTATGTTTATGTTTATGTTTATGTTTATGTTTATGTTTATGTTTATGTTTATGTTTATGTTTATGTTTATGTTTATGTTTATGTTTATGTTTATGTTTATGTTTATGTTTATGTTTATGTTTATGTTTATGTTTACGTTTATGCTTATGTTTATGTGAGAACTGGACGTTCAAGTTCTATGCCGAATCCGAACGACTTGTGTAATCAAGAAGCTTTGCTTTGTTTTTTTATTCTCTGAGGTTTATCATTGATCAGATCAGATCAGATATATTAATTTCAATTGAAAAATATTTTATTCCAGATAAGATTTGAACTTGGGCCTACAGCGTTTCTTTAGCCTACGAACCATGCACTAACCGTTTGACTACGGTCACCACAGCAAATAAACAGAGCGTGAAAAAACGACAATAGCAGCATTTCAACCCACATAAGTTGGTGTACTATAATTTTCAGTAGGCTTCATGAGTTCGTAAAAACGCATTTAAACCACGCATAACTTTTTTCCACAACTTAATAAAACTTTTCATTTTTATAAACTTTCCTAAAGCTCTGCCTTATTTAAATCTGCTTATTTGTCAGCATTTTAATAATTCTTTTCACTTGGAAACCCAATACCCCCACCCTACCCTCTAGCACTGCTTGGTTTTGTTGCATACTAAGCTGTTGGAAGTTTTAAAACATCCTTAAGGCTTTGATTTTGAGTCATATGCAAGTGCAGCCGCCTGCATTAACAGCAGCTGCTGCTAAATGTTTAACATAAAAAATTATATAAAATGGCTGCATGGCAGCTCACAATTTTCAAATTCGTACTTATGCACAAAAGATGGCGTAAGAAAATGGCGCTCAAAGCAAAAAAAAGTTTAGTGAAAATGTGCAACGAAGCTAAAAGTGAGTCTGCGGTGAGGCTTAACATCTACTTAATTATTCCGCAACGTAGCAATTTCATCAATTCATGGGGAATAAAATTAAATTTTACGCCACTAACGGGAAGAAGCATGAAGTTAAGAAGATGTGGAAAAAATTATGAAATATTGTATTATTATTAGGGATGACGGCCCAAGCAGGACGGCAGGGTGTATTTTGGGCAAAGTGTTTATGTTAACATGTGGTAAACATGATTCTTTTACTTGTTATTTACTGTTTGCCACTTCAAGACAAGATATAAAACTTTATTTTTGTTTTTGTTTTTGCTGCTAGTTCTTCTGGTAGTGGTGTTGGTGGTTTAGCTTGGTTGGCTCAAGGATACAAAACATGTCCCCGGAGATAAATGTTGGCGTCAATGAAAAACTAGTGGAATAACAACACTTTGAAATTCAGAGCAAATTTGTAAACATCATCCCTAAATAATCAGCAACATATTGCAGTGAAATGAACACACAAACATATACATTCTCATACTAACGAACAAACGCATACGCGACTATCATACCAAGAAAAAATATATGTATAGTAGCGGTGAGTCGGTGGATATGGAGTTGGAGTTGGAACTAAAAGTCTTGCTTACAGAAAAACACTCTTTTACACAAAAAAAGGGTGAATAAATAATGTAGAAAGAATAACAGTGCTTGGAAATAGTGAAGTGAAAATTTCGAGAAATTAAATAAAGAAAAGAAATGGTTACTTGAAAAGTTGCCTTAGTTGATGTGTAAAGCTTTATTATATAAGTGTTTTAAACTTCATTAAAGAAGTGACAAAATCATCCGTTTCACAATCGCCATGTAACTGATATTTTGTCACAAATAATATCTTTGTACAATGAACATTAAGGGCTGTAGCTAAACGACAAAAAGTGAACCAAAAACGTTACATGTGCTTGAGAAAACTAGTGAAAAAACCACATACAAACCGTGCAGTAAGATTTAATTATACATCAATAAAAGCTAATAGTTTAAATTTTTTGGCAGTGCAAATTCGCACTAGTGTGCTATTTAAGGGTTAAGAATTCAAGGAAAAGTACTAGATTTCACATTACTTTTGTATTAAATCACATATATACGTCATAATTTTGCAAAAACTGCAATAAATTTTGCACATATATTTTCATCCTGTTGCAATGTCAAAGCATTGTCTCCCTACACCATATAAGAACCACTTCACTGAAAAATTTCACGCCTTAAATTTAACGCCTGTCAACAATGGCGTCTCGTTAATGAAACTGCAAAGTGGAAAATTCAACAAATCGATCCTTTGAAATTCTAACAAGAATTCCAACAATCGCTGGCAACAGCTACTCTGCATACCAAGCTACTCATGCTACTACTCAACTGCCAACTGCTAACCGGCTGGCTCTTGTTCAAATTCAATGCTGTCGAAACCTTTGTGCCGATGCCTGCTAATTTATCCTTGAGCTCCTTATCGGCGCACACCAACACAATGAAAGTGTTGAGATTGCAAGTGATTTGTTGCTAAGTTTAAGCGACTAAAGGGAATTTCAATAAAAGTGAATAATATAGAAAAAACACGCAGCAGAAAAAATATAAAAATCAATATAGTTCAAATAATCAACAAACTGGGAATTGTATTTTGTGAAATATTGGCGCCAATAAAAAAGTAATATTGAGTAAAAAGTTAATATTATTTCTTATTAAAATTTAAATTATTTGCCTAGCAGTTTGTAACAGAAAAGTTTTTAAATAGAAGCTAGAACTCTTTCGAAAATAAGTAAAAGTTGCCTGAAAAAACTTGTACATTTCTAACTATTTCTGTGTTTCTTGTCATTACTATGCTTTAATTTTAAATGCAAATTTTTTATTTAGCTTTTAAAACTCAACCAACCCAACTCAAGTCACATAATTAAGCGCCTGAATTAACAAATTTTTATATAAACACGTGCATAACTGCAAAGTAGGAAATACGTTTTTTATTTGACAATTTAAGGGATTAATATAGAAAAAGTAGGTGCGTTGAAAAAGGGTTATTCTTTTCTTGAACTCTACTTCATCATCTTCTTTAGTTTTTTTTTCGAGTGTTAATGCACTTTTTGCTTTATAAAAATGTTGTTGTTTGAAAAAAATCAACGAAGCGAAAATGTGTTGGAAATGCTTTTTGAATTTTAAATTACGTAGGTAGCAGCTGAGATAAAAAATAAATAAGAAGCCTCCCAAACAACCCTAATATTGTCATCGTCTGCCGTGTAAACATTACTACCACTTCCATTTATAGTGGTTTCTGACTGCGGTTGAGTTGGAATTTCTTTTTTTTACTGCTTTGGTAACCGTGAAAAATTGAATGTTTATTGAAAATGGGTTGATATAATGGCAAAAGGTGTGTAGTCGGAAGTGTGTATATGTGTGTATATGTGTGTTTGTGTATGCGTTTGGCGTCAAGTTGTCGCATAGCAAAACAACAACAACAACAAAAACAGAGAATGTCGTGTATTTTCTTGGACAGTATTTGTAATATTTTGTTTTCTTTTTATTTTCTTCAACATACTTTTTCTGCTTGTTTTTCCATAATTTGTCATTTGCTGGTTTTTTTTTTTTTTGCTCCACCCAACTAAAGTTGGTATCGCATTTGCCTTCTCCCAACTCACACTAAATCCGTTTATATATTTGCTCTTATTAGTGTTGTAAAATAGATTGTAACCGGTTTTTGACGTACGTAAGTAAATCATTCAAAATAAACTGAAAAAACTTATATTTTTAGCTACACTTGCTCTGAAAAGCAAGGAAAATAGGAACAATTTTTCTTGACGTACTCTTATAATTGCACTCAAACTTCCCTATAGCGAATCCTGAATAGACCAGCAATTAAGTTAGTTATAAAAAAAACGTTTTACAAAAACGGAATTAAAAAAAAAGAATTCTCAAAAAAGGTGGTATATTTCATTGTAAAGAAAGTTAGTTAAAGAAAAGTTCGACTGTTTCTGTTATATCTGTGTTATTTTAAGTAGGCCTGTGCGAGTACTCGAATTTTCGAGTAACTCGGCTCGAGTCGAGTCAATTCGACTCGAAACTCGTATCGAAAACTCGAGTTTTCGAGTAATTCGAAGCTAGACGTGTAACTTTGATTGAATTAAAATACAAATTTGTGGAATTTTTTATCTCTATCGCTAGTCATAAACAGCTTTAAGTGTACTCGTAATTTGCAGAAAATGGCCTAAAAATTAAAGTTTATTTGAGGTATATATCGAAAAGTATGTCTCTACAAAATGAGATCGCAAAAAAGTTAAAACCTAAAAAAGTTGAAATTATTTATGCCTATCATGTTCCATTATTTATATCTTCCCTTAGTTTCATTAAACATTAATTACTACTGGGTTTGTATTATTAAGAGTGAAAAAAAAAAAAAAAAAAACCGTGCTACTCGATAGTTCCTTGAGTTAATCGATAATTCCTCGAGTTACTCGAATTTTGAGTTATTCGAAAAACCGAATTACTGGAATCGAAAATCAAGTCGAATTGCACTACTCGACTCGACTCGAACTCGAAGCAACTCGCACAGGCCTAAGTTTAAGCTTGTATACAAAAGCCAATAAGCTGCAGTTTTTTTGTCAACTCCGAACAGTTTGTGTTCATGTTTTGTAGTAGATTTGCCTAGTATTTTTGTCATTCTGAGATTTAACATTATCGAAGGTGTCAAAAAATAAATTCAGGGGGAGAGGACTGGATAACAGTTTCTCCCTAAGCTTCAGCAAAGGAAAAATAATTCCTTTGAAGTTGGTTTCGAATGCACGACTTTTAATGCATACTCCCAATAATAAAACAATAATAATTTTAACTTCATAATTTCCCTATTAAGATAAAAATAAAGAAGCTTATAAAATTTTTAAAAATTCACGTCATCAGTTTGTTGAAGATTGGTATTTAAGAGTTAAGTTGTCGAATCAATGTATCAATGTAATCAATGTGTCGAATCAAAGAATAACGAAATGGAATTTTATAGAAAATTTAACTAAAACTCTTCTGACTCTTCTGGCTCTTTAACCTAGAGTTGGACAAAATCAGCACTTTGGCACAGAGTTCGTAAATGCTTATCATTGAGGAGTAAAATAACCCTCATTCTACTCAATACAACTCGACTCAGCGCATTTCGTTTTGTTTCTTTCATTGGAAATGAAAAAACAAACGAGCGATTATTCGTTAATCTCCGAATGAGCAAGCGAATCGTTTATTTGCATTTCTCTTTCGTTGCTGTACACAGCATGCATTTTTGCAGAGCATAAGCCGATATATGATCTCGCTTTTTTTTCTCCTCACTCAGATTATTTGAAAATGATGCAGTGAGAATTGAGTGAGTTTGATATTGATGTCATAATTTTTTTATCATTCGTTTCTATTCAAGTTTGTTTGTTTTCTGTTTTTTTACGAATTCGGTGCTGGGGCCAACATTAGGTAAAAATGGGTCGCTGAATCCGAATCCAAACACAAATAGAGGCGTCTATCTGTCCCCCATATGCAATATTTTTGGAGGGGAAAGCAAAATAGGCAAAATGTAGCCATTTTTTGGCGGTTACTATAGGAGGAAGCATTTTTGAGACACACAAATAGGGGGTATATCTGCCCTCATTCAACATATTTTTAGGAAGGAGCCGAAACACGTGTTTGACTTACAATTTGACTTACAGTGGACAGTTAAACACGTGTTTCGACGTTCCTCTAAAAATGTGGACAATGGGGGAGTAATAGACCCCTCTATTTGTGTATCTCAAAAATTCCTTCCCCCTTAGAAACCCATAATTTTTACCCGTATTGCTTTTTAATAAGCAAATATCAATTCAAATGATTTCCAGCTCATATAAAGAGCACATTATTTGCAGAACTCGAGGGATGAAAACAGTGAAGATGTTCTCACAACGATGAGCACCAATACAAGTGTTTGAGGAGCTTATGCGAGAGCGTAGCGTTCAATGAATTGCTCTGAAAAGATTATTCATTGCTTCTGTTTTTATAAATGATAACTCAAAAGAGCGAGAGCGAATTTCGATTGCTCTACACACTCTGCTTTGGCACCGTGCAACCGAGCGAGCTGACTACGTTCTAAGCGTGCTAGATGAGGGAGGTTGCCATTGCATGCATAAAAGAGAAAAAAATTGAGCACGTGCCAAGCGTGCATAATGAGGGGACTTGCTATAGCACGGGTAAAAGAGAGAAAAGTTGAGCGCAGAAGCAACTCTCTCACATGCCCTGAAGGAAATGTGTGAGTAATCGCAGAATTACAGAGTAAAGACGGTGCGAATAATCGAGTAGTTCATTTTTTATGTATTATAAGATTTCAGATTTTATGTATTTAAAACAAGTTAATAGCAAATTTCAAGATCAATAATACATTCATTTACACTTAACATGTTTGATTAATCATACTCCTTATTAATCGAATAATCACACAAATAATTAATCATAATTCCTATTAATCGACTAATCAATGATTTGATGCATCAGAAAAACTGGTTAAACGATTAATCAGTTAATTCGGAATCTGATTTATCATTTTCATTTAAAAATGAGTTAATCAATTAATTGCACGGCCCTAGCAATAACGCAATATATTACAAATTTTTTATATTATCGCTACACTTAAAGAATATTGATGGCTATTTTTAAGAATAATTAACCAATTCTTCTCTACTACTAAGGTACTAAGGTTTTTGCATTGTTTCAGAATTTATTCTGATAAAAAAATGGTGTTTTTATATAAGCTTGTTTTAAAGTACTTTATGAAAATTTTTATATATGTATGCATTTTTATACTGACTTACAGCACTTAACCTTAAATGTATGTACTTTTTTCTACTGGGCTATTAAACATACCAGCTTGTTCCTCTCTTAAATACCGAAGAGTGATAATTAACCCTATACTTCTAAAAAAGATAAAAGTGAGCGCACGGCGAAATAGTTTCAATAGTATAAAATTATATGATGTCTAGTGTTGTAAAGGTCTTGAAAAATAATTTTTAATAACATTTTTATTACATGCATTATATGCTATGCACTGCACACGTGACACCAGTATTTATAGTGATATAAATATAATTGTTCTTTATAGGCATCAGAATACTGCAGTAATTGATTAAATCTTTTGCATGTTAAGGGCTTCACAACTACTCTACGCAAAGTCAGCCGTCCTATCCTCTTAGTTTTTAGGTAGTTGTACCTAAAATTGCTTTACACGTGCAGCTGCGAAAGTGCACCGCTGCTGCCCATACCTACCATAAACAAATGAGAAATTCTATTTAAATACCGATACGTACTTTTTGTTATTTAAAAAAAAAAAATCAAACGTTTTAGACAAAAACTAATATAACATAAAGCTTAGTAAGAGAATAGAAACTAGATTCAAGAACCGTATTGAAAATATCAAATAGTAACATCGATTTATTCTTTCTTGGTATGTATCTTAGATTCGTCAAGGAACTAATTTATTAAAAAATTGTATATAACAGCCTAGAATAGTATTCTGAAATATGTATTTCAATGTCGTTGCACTGCCATTGAACCAAGAATCTAAGCTAATATAAGTAAAGTACTATTTTAAATATGATTATATAACAAATATGATTATATACAAACATTTTAAATATTGATTTTTTAGGCATAAAAAAAGCACAAACACGCAATAATTTAGAAAAGTAAATTCAAACAAAACATTTTTAGCTTACAAAGCTACTGAACTGAAAATTCTCAAATATGGTACGTGAACTTTCTCTATAGACTTTTGCCCCTTTCTGCCACTACAAAAATTCTGGGGACGCAAACAATGTTTTTTTTTCTTTTTATATGGTTCTTTCATAAAAAAATGCGTTTCTAATTTCGGTTCACAAATTCAAAGATATCAACTAACAAAATCGTAACGGATTTCGAGATGTAGAGTATTTTTTAATACTATCAGCTTTGAACGTGCTCAGTCCATAAGATGGGAAGTAATGTTGTTAAAGAAGAGAACTTACTATAAATTAAATTATTTAAAGTTTATAAAAAAATTAGTCGATTTATGAGACTATTGCTGACATGTTATTATTTACTTTCCAAGCGAACATCGAAGCGAATATCGATGTGGCAGTATGTTATAAAAAGCAACAAAATTGTATGATAAAATTAAAATAATGCAGTTATATTTTATCAAAATTATCGCCTGTCGAAAGTATTCCCACATACCAGTTTTCGACAAATTGTCGAACATCAAAGATTACGAAGTTATCACATGTAGCCATATATTTAAAAAAAAAAAAAAAAACGAAATGGCCCTTTCAGCCCTTGAAAGGACTTTGACCGAGCTTCTTATGATCAATTGTGTTGTGTGTGATGTGAAATGTTTGCACACAAATGATCGAGAACTGGCCCTACATGTTTTACGCCGACTCCGAACGGCTTATGTTCTCAAGAAGCTTTTCATGGCAGTTTTTACTCTCTGAGGTTTGCCATTGTCTGCAGAGAGGTGACGGCCGAACAGAAAAATTAATTCAATTGAAAAAACTTTCTGTGTCGGATGGAGGATTCGAACCTGGGTTCTCTGGCGTAAGAGTCACACACTCTACCCACTACGCCACGGCTGCCGTATAAAAAAGTATAAAATTACGAAGGGATTTCTTATATAAAATTCTTTTAAACAATTTATACAAAAATTTTTCAAATATCTATCACTTCCTCGAATAACATTTTTGTATGAGATTGTGGGTCAAATGGTATGAAATTAGAATATAAAGTATATTATTGAGTGTTTAAAGCAGCTTCTTCAAGCTTCTATTAGCATTAATTTAGTTAATTCTATATAAGATCTGTCCCAGAAAAAAGTTCTTTCGATATTTTCTTATAGCACATAATTCAATGATTTTTTTCTAAAAAGTTCTTTCTGTTTATTATTAAAGGAACATTGCAAAATTTATCTACATTTTCCTTAAGCCTCAAAAAATACACTTGAAAAATTTGTTAACTTTTTGATTAAGGTGCTCTTTAGGTTTTTTTACGTCTTTTCGTTGACTGCAGTGCATTCCCGACGCCATTTATGTCGAAAATTTCTATGTTTTTTGCAGTTTGTTTGGACTTCATGAGATTTATTTTCATTAAAGCCAAATTTCTCTCGATTGGCTGAATTTCGGGACAATTCGGAGGACTCGCACGTTTTGGTACCACCATCGTACCATTCGTTCTATGGGCGTAGTGAGCTGTTTCTAGGTTTGGCCAAAATAGTACTGATCCTTTGTGCTAACGCATAAAAGCTGTTTATGGTGCGATCTATCACAAATATCTTACTTCGAAGGCCACATTTGCAAATCGTCTGAAAAACTATGTTTTTCTTTGTGAATTCGCCATGATTTTGTGTCGTAAATTTTGTGGATACTCCACCCTCTTTAGCCGCAGGATAATATTCATGTCAATGTAACTGCTTGAAATCCGCTTAGCAGTATGTTTCATCGTCCATGATTACGCAGTCAAATTTGTTCAGGCACAATACAATCTTCGAACCCTCCTACTGCTGCAGCGTCTTTTTCTTCGACTAATGAGGTTCGACTTTTGCACTTTATAACTCTTGAGATTGTAAATTTTTTTTAATTCGTTGCACGCATTATATACTAAAACGCCTGGATTCTTTAAAAATCGCTGTTTAATTTTTTTAACACCACCCCTTAATTTGCTGGATCGCTTTTCCTACCTGACCCTAGTTTTCTTGATAAAGGTGTAGCCTCTTTGCATCGTTTTATAGTTCTTCCGACAGTTTTTACGCACACGTAAACTTCCTGAGCGATCTTTCTGTACGTGGTGTAAGGATCTGCAAATTATTGCTTTATTACTTCTGTTCATGTTAAGAAGACATCTTTTCACTTGCTCAATTAGTTCACTAATGATTATTTTTTAATATTAAACTTTGTTGGTTGGTTGGTTTAAATAGTGATACTACCACAAGAAGTACCCAATTAGCTCTGATGAGCCGTTTTGATACCATAACCTATTGTTCCTGTATGTTGGGTACATTGCGCACCAGGAGGTTGGTGTTTTACTTCATAACCATCCAGTGGGGGCTAATAAATGTAATTAGGTTAATGTTTAATGTAATGTAAGTAGGTTGCAAATTTTCGCTGTCGTGAGTTATTCTAGGTTGCTGAAAACGGCTTACGGCAAATGCAAGGCAAGTGCATAGGAAGTGTGCTAAAGTTTCTTTTTCATTTGGGTCATCGCAGCTGCAATAATGGGCGTTGAAGGGGATTCCGTTTTTTTCCACGTGCACTCCAATACACCAGTGGCCCGTTATGATAGCTGTGATCCTAGCTATAACGGTCCGGGATCTCGATACGAGTAGCATATCTCAGGTTCTGCCTAATATGTAGGTTGGCTACATTTTCCTTGATATGGTACACTTTGGTAGTCCTCGCCATTCTACCCTGGTTGGGACTTTAATAGTAAATGTCCTTGTGAAATCAAGCTTAGGAATGTCATAGTCAGTACTCTTTGCCAGCAATTCCAGTGGCAATGAACTAAGAATGTTGCTGTATCCAAATGGTCTGATCCGCCAGTTGTGGGACTCCCAGAGTCTGACTGAACAGTGTATTGCAATGATTTAAGCATGGAAATCTATAGGAACTAGGTGTATCAGGACGTTAAGTGCATCGGTGGAACAAGAGCGTATGCCCCCCGTAATACCTATGCACGCTGATTGCTGAATCCTTACCAGTTTTGATATGTTATACGCCTTATTCAGTGTCGGCCACCAAACTAGTCAACCGTATGTCAGGATAGTACTACTGGCATGTATATCCATATGAGTATTTTTGGTTGAAGACCCTATTTTTTTCGAAGGTCTTCTTGCAGGCGTATAAGGCTATGCAGACCCTTTTATGCTCTGTGTTTGAATTTGCTTTTCCAGTTCAGCTTGGAATCTAGTATGACTCCTAGATATTTGGCATTGTTGAAAAGTGGGAGTGTTTGGGCATTGGTCTTGCACCTTGGTTTTTGTGGTAAGTGGTATCAGTTCCGTCTAACTAGGATTCACTCCTAGGCCGCACCTAGCAGCACAGCTGCTGAACTTGTCCAAAGCTCCCTCTAAAATCTTGCTGAGAGTGAAGGGAAACAGTCCGGATACCATTACAACCACATCATCCGCGTATGCCACCACCTAGACTCCGTTACAATTCATTATATTAAGCACTTCGTTCATGGCTATGCGACAGATTAGGGGAGATAGCACACCGCCCCGAGGTGTGCCCCTATTAAGGAATTTTGTAATTTGGCTGTAGCCCAGGTTTCACAGGTAATTCCACACCTAAATTTGTATAACACATTGTAATATTGATTTATATTACAAATATGTTCCTAAAGAGTTAATATTTTTTTGTAAATAGTCTTAAAACAAAAGGACTTTTTTTTTTTATTGGAAAGACTCAAGACTTTTTTTATTTTATTGGTCAATTTTAACAGACTTTTGATAAAAATTGACCTATGTCACAGCTTCTATGTGTCACAGCTTCAAGCATAAAATCTACTCCGCACATTTATTGTTATTTTTTTTTTAGTTTTTGTAATTGCATAACTAAAGTTAAAAAGACCTCCTCTAAGCGAAGGAAAAATTTACCTTTTGGATTTTGTCAAGATATTAATATCTCTTACAGAAGTTATGTAGTTTATATAACTAAAACTCTAGCAAGATTTGTGTTACTATAAGACTCAAATTATGGCTTCAGAATCTAAAAAAAAAAAAAACAAAAATACCTTTCCTCTTAAGCCTTGCAAGTTTTCGTTTGGAAAAACTATTACAAATGTGGTTTTTTCTTTGTCTTGTACAAAACAAGCCATAACGTTGCAAGAGTCTTGACAAAAGCCAAAATTTTCTTGGCGCCGAATACAAGCTCATAACTTTAAGTACCACAAACATTTTTATTACACTAGCTTCCATTACCAGAAACTCACCTAGTTTCGTGTTTTATGAGATTTTCTTTCTATTCCATACTTCGGTTCAAGTGGTAAGAGCTCTATGCTCCAGTTAAACTTCAAACATAAAGAATGGGCAAAAAGAAGTAAACACATAAAACTGTTAGAGGTAAATAGAGGTAAAAAAACAACTTTCTATACTTCTTTACAACTCTAAAACATCAGAGCATAATAGAATGTTGAGAGCAGAAAAAATTTTGCAATCAATAAATGAGTATAGTGAAAGGTAACAAAACATATGAGAAATTGCAAACTATATTCTTCACTACATTGATTCAATACTAGAAATACAACTCAAATTTAAAAATAATTAATATAAAAACATAATCAAATAAAGTGTATGATATAAATAAAATATGTAATATGAATACAAATACTTTTTCAAAAGAAAAATTTGAATGCACAGCTAATTTTATTAATGTGTCGCAATGTTGTTTGGCATAAATGTGATTTAATCAAACTTGCTGCTCACAAAATCGATATGTTTCGTCTGCATAATATTTGACGCCTTAAAAATTCCATCAGGTATTAAAAAATTTAAAAAAAAAAAATTCTACTGCTGCTCGGGCAAATTTTCACTTTCCCTTCCACGCACAACTAGAGACTAGCACGCTCCGGGAGCTCAATATACTAAGAGGCCATCTTCACTTAATGCTAATGTTATTACCTTATGTTGTCATTTCTACGGCACCAAAAATATTCGTATTACAGCAATCACTGCAAATAGCAGGATTTGAATGTGGTTGCTAGCTTATCATGTTGTTGTTGTTGCCTGCTGGTGTAAATTTCGCTCACACATGTGCGATGCATAAATCAGATTTATTTTCGATTTCGATTTAACTAAAACCCAATAGAATAAGTCCAACAAAACGGTACACCGAATTGACAAGAAAAAAAAAAAAAAAAACACTCACCGCAAAATACACCGCATATGCAGACAGTTGGTGAAAAAAAATATGGCAATTTGTTGCTGCTGTCGACTGGCGCGTAGTACACGAATGTCTCGTGCATATTTCATGAGCTGCTCGCCTGGTGTAAATGACGCAGTTTTTTGATGCATTGTGATTACATGTATTTGGCGAACTAACCGCTATACTCACACACGGTTGCATACGAAATGAAGTATAAATGTGAGTACGTTTTTTTTTTTTTTTGTTTTTCTTCCTACTTTTCTACATATTTGCACTGCTGACGTCTACTACTACCTAGCAGTTGGGGCGAATTGCTTATTTATGGAAAAACCAACAACAACAACGACAAGAAAAAGTTGAAGTTAGTCGCAAAACTACCGCACTTAATGCGTAACGATGCGAATTTGTATATTTTGCTGTTTTACGGTTTGCATGCTTTGTCGGAAACACGATTTGATGTATTAAGCTGGTTGAAGCATGTTCAACGCATGTTGATGTCGTGTGAGAATATTGCATGTTTTGTGTTGTATTGTATTGCATGAACATGAAAATATTATACAAAATTCATGTGAAATGCTACCCTTAAACGAGGGAATGAAACTTAATTAGTAGAAATTTAGAAAAGGTTGGAAAATTCTTAGGAGACCACATATAATTACATTAATTCTAACTTATTACAGATAAGAAAACTTGTTGAAACTTGTTAATATGTCAATGACTAAAATTTCCGAAAAAATAGATATGTATTAGTACAGGGGTTGTATGTGGAAAAAGCGGATATCATAAAGTAAAGTCATGACAAAAATTATGAAAAACTATTCGACTGTAATAAATTTAAGGAGTGAATGTTTTGGAAAATTGCCTATATTTTATTTATTTTCTTATATTTTCACTTAAAATATTTTATTGAATAACACAATAGTTACATATGGCAGATTGAATTCATTTTGATGAAAATATACGTTGTCGGAAAAAATTAAAGAAAAGGTCTTGAAAATACATTACAAAATCACGAAATATTTCGGGATTCAAGGTTTTCTTAAATAAACAAAAACCATAATAGAATAAGATACATAAAGAGTAGGCAAAAATAAGTATGAACTGATCGTGTATAAATACCTACTAAAATAGATAGACCTAGAAATAGGTCGATCTTAAGAATTTTATGTAAAGTGAGTTAAGGATATTTTCCCAGAGAGCAATTTCACTTTATTCCAGCTCAACTTGAAAAGGCCTTGTAAAAGAGAAATTATTCAAGCTTTCCATTTACCATTCAACCAATTCAACCAATTTCATTTTTATACCCCAACGCGTACTGCGTAAGGGGTATATTAACTTTGTCATTCCGTTTGTAACGCCAAGAAGGAGGCGTGTCAGGTATAGAAAAATATATATTTTTTTGATCAGCATCATCTCCTGAGTCGAATTCCGTGTGTCCGTCTGTCTGTCCGTCTGTCTGTCTGTCGACACGATTACAGCCGCAATTTTAAAGCTATCGCGATGAAATTCAAAATATAAGTTTATTTTTAAAAAAGGAAGATCAAGTTCGAAAATGGGCCAAATCGGATGAAAACCACGCCTACCTCCCATACAAAGTGACTTTATTTTAACCGTAAAATGTTTTTTAAATCCACAAAGATTAAAGAAATACCTTGATATATGGTAAGTAGGCTTTGATCTTCAATATAAACTTTGGCTATGAAATTTGGAAAAATCGGATGAAAACCACGCCCACCTCCCATACAAAGTGTCTTTATTTTAAATGTAAAATCTCTTAAAAATCCACAAAAATTACAGAAATGTCTCAAAATTTTGCACATAAACTTTGATATTTAATATAAGCCATCTCTATGATATATGCTAAAATCGGACGAAAACCACGCCCACTTCCCTTACGAAGTGGCTTATTTTTATATTAAAAAATTAAAAAATGTCTTGAAATTTCGCACATTACCTTTGATATATAATATGAACCATCTCTATGATATTTGGCGAAATCGGATGAAAACCACGCCTACCTTCCATACAAAGTGGATTTATTGAAAACGTTAAATCGCTTAAAAATCTGAAAAAAATTACATAAATGTAATTTTTGCATACCGGCCGCGGGGGGGGGGGGGCGGGTATTTTAGCTTCGGTACCCTGCCGAAACTCCATTCCTTACTAGTTTTTTGTATAATTTCTTATATAAAGCTTTATTCAATGATACATTTTAGGAAGTACTCAGGAAGATTTTTAATCACGTATAATGCCTTAGCTTTATTCAAGAACACATTTTTAGGAAGTATTCAAGAAGATTTTTTTAAAATAAAACCATAACAAAGTTTAAATTTAAGATAACAATAACGTAAGAAATTCCTGAATTTAATAAGAAAAACACAATCATAAAAAAAAAAAATTGCTATCACGCATTTTGAATTTCAGTAATAGAAAAAAGTTTCTCTCTCACCGCCGTCGAAACACGGATCTCTTGAGTGATAATCAGTTTGCTTTGACCGCAGAGCTACTGAAGCAAATTATGGTCAGCAAATGAAGTGGTAATATGAATTGATTTTAGTTGAGGCTATTCTAAAGATTTACTCAACGAAATTCAGTGGATAGTGTGTGCGGCTGCTGATACAAAAGTGCCGAGTTCAATCCACGCTCGGTGACCATGTTAAATATACAAACATTTCTTAAAAAAAAATGCATATTAATAAATGAAATCTCATGTTTTTCACAGTTTCTGAATTCCTAAATAAGCACTGAATTAAAACCTTTTTTAAAACTTTATTCATGTGTTTATATAAAATATATATATAAAATTTTATATAAGTTTTTGAACATAGGAATTATTTTCAGACGCCCTTTTCTCCTTACTTTGAAATGGAACAAAACCTTTTTCGAGGCTAATTCAAGCAAGTTTAAGTTCTCCTCACTAGATAAATTTCTTATACTCAGGGCTTATTTATATGATATTGTTACTTGGGTTGTGCAATACTCAATACTTTCTTTATATTCAAGTTCTTACGAAAAATATACTTGTAGGCAAGGAGAAAATGTAAATAACAAATACAAAAAAATTCGAGGAATACAATAAATTATAAGCCTGCTTAAATATTTACACAAGATAATTGCAAGTTGCTTGGAAATTCCAAACATCTTGGTTTTTATATCCCCGTTTTTTCGAAATAAATAATAAATTTTTAGGAAAAAAATAATGACAAGACAAAATAAAACTTTGCTTGGAAATAAAAGGCTGATGACCGGTTTTACCATAACAAGAACAATATACCGCTCTCATAAATAACAATCTGAACATTTTCTTACATTGTAAATTTATTTTTGTTTCACCAAAATGAAATTATAGATCCAATATATAGATATAGATTCACCAACATAAATTATATGGTATGCAGGGAGTACGACACAATAAACTATTATATTTTTAAATTTTTTGAATTTGGTTTGACAACATTAAAAACAGTACAGAAATCGTTTAAGAATTTTTTTCAAAACTGACAACAATAACGAAATTATTATAAAAATTCTTTTCTTTCACAATTAAAAAGTTCACAATTAAAATCATTTTTATCGAAATGTCACAAAAATTTTAAAACTCTATAAAATGAAATGATATGAAATGATATTAATTATATCATTCATATTAAATGCATAACTTCCTTTTCTAAATTCGTAAAAACTTAAGGAAAGATACAACTATGAGTATTGAAATATTAACTTGAGTTAAGTTACTTTAACTTATTGAAACTAGTATATACAAAAGTTGAAACTTAAATTATTAAATTATTACAGTATTAAAATATAGTAGTAGAAAAATAGTTAAATTTATATTTTACCTAAAAGTTGGCGACCAACAAGTGCACACGTCTTACTCAGCTGGGAATAAGTATCAAGCACACCTGGACTCAAGTGGTTGCCAATAACAAATCTTTATATCCTCCTACAAGAAACGACACACATGTCAGGTCATAACACAAAAAAAAAAAAAAAAAAAAAAAAAAAAGAGAAGATAGCGCATGTCAGAACAATCAAAGCAACTTATTTGTCGATAAATAACACTTCGAAGGGTCATCTTCGTCGAGCAGTAATGAAGAAGTTATTAAGAAAACAAAACATGCGGCCAACACATCCTCCCTCATTGAGTGCCATAGCCAGCCGATCACGCCTTATGTAGTACGTGAGCGGAAATGAGCACAGAGTGCGTTGCTAATTTTCTTTATTTTTATGGAGCCCTGAGTTTGAGCAGGGGTTGCTTCAGGGAGTGTCAAAGTTTGAAGGTGTATTATTAAAAACGCACCATGATTTATCATTTGCCAAATTGTTCATTTGGCAATAAAGCAGGAAGGTATTATTTTGTATTTTTTTTTTTTTTTGCTATTATGTTCATTGCCAAATTAAATGCGCAACTAGCAGCCACCCATGAGCGCCAGAGCGGCCCACTAATCTAATAAATTTAATTCAGTGTGTACTCGAGTAACTTGAAAAAGGTCATTTTATATTATTGCAGTGTTTGCCAATTTCAGCTCTAATTAACAAATAATCCATTTAGACGCTTGTTTAGATATTTTAGAACAACGCCAAACAGACTGCTGAATTGACAACTTAAGCTAAATTGTTTGAAGCACAAAAAAAAAAGAAATTAATTGCATTTTCAGACAATTCATGTTGTTAGCCATGTTGCAAAAATGTGGCCAACTCAAGTGACTGTTCCGAAAAAAATACTTGTATGTTAGATAGTGAGATTTTAGCAGCAGTTTAATTGAATTACTTAGAATTTGGCTAGCGTGAATTAACAACTTGAGAAAAAATCAAATAACAGACGCAGCAAAAGGGAACGATTAAGTCTCTTCTTCTCTTACAAAAATTCGATTTTCAGCACTTGAGCAAATATGCTAAGGCAAGATAAAAATCTTACATCTATCTCTTGGCTTTTGTTTCTTATTAAATTTTGTACCAAAATGTACAGACTTAAATTAATGGTTAAGAGAAAACCAAACCATAATTTTTTTATATTACCTTCACCAAAAAAACCTAATCTAAAAATATGCATTTATGTGCAACCTGTCTTAATTGTTGATATTGTATACGAACAGTGACGGATTGTGACTTAAAATTTTCAGTGAAATATTTTGAATTGACTTCTTACCTTAGGGCGTTGTTCCAAAGTTTTTAGGACAAAAATTGATGATTGAAAACTTTTACTATGTTTTTGTAGAAGACGTTTTTCAATATTTTCAAAGTTCAGTAAAAAATAACTTTTGCCCTCATAAATACGAGTAAAGGTGCAGCATATTCTGAAAGAGACACTTCTAAAATAAAAATGCGAACGTTTCTAGCAATAGCTACGCCTGCATTGGTATATATTGGTCAAAAATTTAGTGCAAAACACGACAAATGTCATTTTTCCGACAAAAACCGGTAAAAAAGTTGGGATAACATATATACAACAAGCCAACTCTTACTTTTATTCAACTGATTCAAAAACTGTCTCAACTTCAGAACATATCGTGTTAAAGTTTGCAACGAAGTGAACGAAGAACACCAAATTATACATGGCGTTACTCAAGAATCGAAGTTAGGCGCACTGTTGTACCTAATTTATGACAATAGTATGCTGAAATCATTAAAAAAAAGTACAACCTATGCTTATGCAGATGACACATTAATAGTGTTCTCCCATAGAGACCTCAAAATTGCAACCACTAAAATGCAACTCGAGCTGGAAATCGTTGCGCGCTGGTCACACGACAACGGTCTTACAATTAACGCCACCTAAACCAAACTCATCCATATAAAGCCTCCAAACGTTCTCTCTAGCGACATCAAAATAAAATTCCATAACACTGAGTGCTTACATGCAAATCGTGCCTCCAGCTGTAATGTAAATGATAGTTGTGATACCCACATAGAATTGATTCAAACGTATAAGTATCTCGGCGTAGTTGTTGATCATAACCTCAAATGGCATGAACACATCGACCAACTTCGTAAAAAACTCCGAAGTACTTCATACATGCTGCACCATCAGTGAATCTTATATCCGTCATGGCATAGCGACGTGGGCATCTTCAACTACTAAATATTCTAGCAAAAAAAAAACAATATGCACATTAGAAATGGAACAATTAGTAAACAACTTGAGCTATTCAACGTCGAAGAAATTTTTAAATCATCCCTAATCTGCGAATTCTATGATGACCGGCGTACTAAAGTACGCGTCAAAGAACGGAAGGCAGATTTAAAGTCACACCATTTTTTAACAACTATGGCAAAAACACCATGGAAACAACGATACCAACTCTTCTTAACCAACACCCGACAGAGATACTTAATATCACGAATGTGGAGAAACGAAGAAAACTAATTAAAAATTACTTTGTCAACAGATAAAACCCAAAACAAACAACGAAAATTAGAAACAACAGCAACATTGACACCAAGGGACCAGCAATAAAACACTAAAAAACAGCACTAGCAAATAGCAACAACATTACTCGTAATACAACATTTAAATTTGCTGCACCCAATCAAGCAACATTAACAACTATAGCATCGCAACATTAGCATCGCAATACTAACAACAACAATTTAGCAACAGCAATAAGTACATAACAACACCACTGGAAATGGCTACGCGACCAACATTGTGGCAACAGCAACAACACAACACCCGTAACTACAACAATTACCTAAATAGGAACAGCGCCCATAGAACAGCAACTTGCAGCCATAGCTTATCAACACATTAATGGCAACAGCAGCCATACCAGCAACATAAGCAACAACAATATAACAAACAGCAATAAATATATAATAATTTTAAGGTGACCACCAATGTGCTGCCAGCAACAACGCAACACCCATAGCAACAACATTAATCAAAACAGTAACAGCAACATAAACTAATATAAAATCTCAAAATCGTAGCTATTGAACATTAGTTATACATCAATTATACATTATTATTTTTTGTTTTATTTTTAATTCTCGCCTTTATTTGAGTACAATTTACTTTGAATTTTTACAATATGTTTTACGAGAAGTGGAATTCACAAAATTAAAAAAAAACATTTCCAATAATTTTCTCCTGCAGACAAGCCTTAAAGGATTCGCAGGAATCATGAAGTTTTTAAAATTATAATTCATAAAGATAATTAAAGATAAAAAAAAGCTCTTACTCTTACTTTTACTTACTCTTACTCTTACTCTTACTCTTACTCTTACTCTTACTCTTACTCTTACTCTTACTCTTACTCTTACTCTTACTCTTACTCTTACTCTTACTCTTACTCTTACTCTTACTCTTACTCTTACTCTTACTCTTACTCTTACTCTTACTCTTACTCTTACTCTTACTCTTACTCTTACTCTTACTCGTACTCTTACTCTTACTCTTACTCTTACTCTTACTCTTACTCTTACTCTTACTCTTACTCTTACTTTTACTCTTACTCTTACTCTTACTCTTACTCTTACTCTTACTCTTACTCTTACTCTTACTCTTACTCTTACTCTTACTCTTACTCTTACTCTTACTCTTACTCTTACTCTTACTCTTACTCTTACTCTTACTCTTACTCTTACTCTTACTCTTACTCTTACTCTTACTCTTACTCTTACTCTTACTCTTACTCTTACTCTTACTCTTACTCTTACTCTTACTCTTACTCTTACTCTTACTCTTACTCTTACTCTTACTCTTACTCTTACTCTTACTCTTACTCTTACTCTTACTCTTACTCTTACTCTTACTCTTACTCTTACTCTTACTCTTACTCTTACTCTTACTCTTACTCTTACTCTTACTCTTACTCTTACTCTTACTCTTACTCTTACTCTTACTCTTACTCTTACTCTTACTCTTACTCTTACTCTTACTCTTACTCTTACTCTTACTCTTACTCTTACTCTTACTCTTACTCTTACTCTTACTCTTACTCTTACTCTTACTCTTACTCTTACTCTTACTCTTACTCTTACTCTTACTCTTACTCTTACTCTTACTCTTACTCTTACTCTTACTCTTACTCTTACTCTTACTCTTACTCTTACTCTTACTCTTACTCTTACTCTTACTCTTACTCTTACTCTTACTCTTACTCTTACTCTTACTCTTACTCTTACTCTTACTCTTACTCTTACTCTTACTCTTACTCTTACTCTTACTCTTACTCTTACTCTTACTCTTACTCTTACTCTTACTCTTACTCTTACTCTTACTCTTACTCTTACTCTTACTCTTACTCTTACTCTTACTCTTACTCTTACTCTTACTCTTACTCTTACTCTTACTCTTACTCTTACTCTTACTCTTACTCTTACTCTTACTCTTACTCTTACTCTTACTCTTACTCTTACTCTTACTCTTACTCTTACTCTTACTCTTACTCTTACTCTTACTCTTACTCTTACTCTTACTCTTACTCTTACTCTTACTCTTACTCTTACTCTTACTCTTACTCTTACTCTTACTCTTACTCTTACTCTTACTGTTCGCTCAACAATCAAATCAAATAAATAACAGAAAACCACTTTGTTTTAAATTCTACTTAAAAATATTTATTAAACAAAAAGATATTAAAAGGAGTTACACTTTATTAACTTGAAGGCAAGATCCACGTCTGTTACAGTAAACGGTTGAAAAGCGACAAACTAAAAAGCGGAGCAGCGTCAACTGCTTCAGCCCAAAATGTCTTGTACATACAGTACAAAGACAACAATAAAAATAACGCGATGAACAGTTTTATATACATTGTAGTTGTATAAACAAATAAATTGTGTGCTGCTAAGAGCACTGTTGAATGTTATAAATAACAAAACAAATGCAAGTTTGCATATTTGGTATGACGTGCCTCGAAGTTATTTAGATTATTGACTGGACAGCCATCCGAAACCTTTGTTTCAAGTGACTGAATAGTCATGAAAGAATTTAACTTAATTATAACTTAATTATAATAGTTCGCATTAAACATTCCGCCCCCCAAGGACGATAGTTCTTCAAGTATGTGCGAAGCCAGAGAGATATGCTTAGGTAAGTAGACCTCAAGGATGAGGAGTAAGGCCGATGGAGGTTATTGGTGAGTCGCCTGGTTGACTGGCTGCGCCTCGACTCGCAGCCGATGTGCCATTACTTTCATCGCTTTCTCGAGTGGAATCGTGGGAATCTATATTCGGAAGAAAACAAATTTTTCTGATTGGTCGTTTAAAAAATTTACCATTGCATTTTAAGGTAACTACGCGGACCAAGTTATCTTTGCCTGGATGAACTTCTGTAATGCGTGCTAAAGGCCATTTTCCAGGTGGACATCTCTCATCGTATAGTAAAACCAGATCTCCGATTCTTGCATTCGTGCGTATAGTTGCCCATTTTGGTCTCGATTGCATTCGACTTAGGTATTCTGAGCGCCATCTTGACCAAAAATGTTGTTTCATCTGTTCTATCAATCGCCAGCGATTGTTGCCGGTTGTTTTAAGATCGAGGAGGTCCTCATTTGGTATGTTGATTGTAGGCTCACCAATTAGAAAATGAGCGGGTGTGAGCGCATCGCAATTTTCAACATCTTCGTTAAGTGGACTTAGTGGTCGTGAGTTTAGACAGGCTTCAATTTCAGCTAGAAGCGTAGCTAGTTCTTCATAGTTTAAAACATGGTCCTGCATGATTCTTTTCAAATGATGCTTGGTAGATTTCACGCCTGCCTCCCATAAACCACCAAAATGGGGAGATGCAGGAGGAATAAAATTCCAGGTAGTACCTTCTTCAACCAAAAGTTCTCTCAGATCCTTCGTTAACGCAGAAGTATTTTTTGAATGCATTTTTTGTAAAGCAGTATCAGCACCTACAAAGTTTGTGCCGCAATCTGAATATATTTGACTACATTTACCCCTTCTTGAGACAAATCTTCGGAATGCAGCAATGAAAGCCTCAGTGGAGAGGCTCGATACGGCTTCTAAGTGGATGGCTTTAGTTACCATACACAAGAATATACATATATATCCCTTTGAAATTTTCGAATTTCGAAGTGAAGACTGTCGAACATCGATGGGTCCTGCATAGTCCACACCGCTATGTAGAAATGGTCGAGCTGGCTTAAGTCGAATTGATGGCAAATTTCCCATAAGTTGCTCAGCAGTTTTGGCGGTATACTTAAAACATACTAAACAGCGTTTCAAGATGTTTTGTGCGATATGTCGAGCATTTGGTACCCAGTATTTACAACGAACGAAGTTCAACATCAATTGAATGCCACCATGTAATGTTCTAACATGAGCATCTGAAAAGATTAGAAAGGTAAGTGGATTTTTATTTGATAAAAGAATTGGATGTTTCATAGATGCCGGAATGTCTGCAAGTTTAAGTCTGCCACCAACTCGTAAAATTCCAGTTTTGTCCAAGAAAGGACACAGGTTTGCAATAGCGTGCCCCTTTTGTAGGCAACCATTGGATATCTCTTCGATTTCTCTAGAAAAATCTATCTGTTGAGCTATTCGAATAAGATGATTAGTTGCCATTTGTATTTCTTGAAATGATATAAACCCTATACGGCGATCTTCCTTTTTGAGACAGTTATGATGAAATCGAAGCAGGTAACTGGTAATGATGAGTGTTTTTCTCAATGTAGAATATTTTACCAATATATCTGGATATGACTTCGAAACAAGATTCGATACTTGAACGGATTTACGTTCCTCTAAGTTTGTGTTTACTGCTGGATCAATATCGGACGGCCAAGAGGCAGGAACATCTCTCAGCCAAAGTGGACCATGCCACCATAGATCATGGTTAACTAGGTCTCGCGGCATAACACCTTTTGTTGCGCAGTCAGCTGGGTTATCCTTCGTAGGTACGTAACGCCACTGACTTATTGAAGTCAATCGTTGAATTTCAGCTACACGATTTGCTACATAAACAGTCCAGCGAATTGGTTGTGCTCTTATCCAGGCTAACACAGTTGTGCTGTCACTCCATAGAATTACTTCATCTATGGATCCTTCGAGTGATTCTGATACTTTGTTTATTAGTTTTGCCAATAACTGTGCTGCACATAATTCAAGCTTTGGTATTGATAATGTTTTAAGGGGTGCAACCTTTGTTTTTGCTTGTAATAACTGTATTATAATGTCTCCATTTTCCATTATAGTCCTTGAATAAACGGTTGCGGCAAATCCAACTTGTGAAGCATCACCAAATCCGTGTAATGAACATTTTCTTTGTTTAGAAATACCAATATATCTATGAATTTGTACCTCTTCTAAGTACTTAAGTGAGTTTCGATACTCCATCCACTCTATTCGTATATTGTCGGGGAGCAAATCGTCCCATTTGATGCCAGCGAGCCATAATTTTTGGAATAACAGTTTAGCAATAATTGTTGTCGGTGCCAGCCATCCTAGTGGATCAAAGAGTTTCGAAGCATCAGACAACAGGCTTCTCTTAGTAGGAGCCGATGATGTATCAAAGTTAACTATAAATGAAAAACAATCAGTATATGGTTTCCAATATAAACCTAATGCTTTTATAAAATTATCTTGATTAAGTTCAACAGAATCTGATGATTCCCTTAGCTCATGTGGTATTAATTGAAGTAAATCCATTGAATTTGAGGCCCATTTCCGCAAATTAAATCCACCAGCATTCAGTAATTTGCACAGTTCTTGTTGTAGAGCGAGGGCTTCTGGAACATCATCAGTTCCAGTCATGATGTCATCCACATAAATATCAGTCAAGAGCTTATCCGCTGCATCGGGATATCGATTATATTCATCTCTAGCTAGTTGTTGAAGAGTTCGAATTGATAAGAACGGTGCGGAAGTAGTTCCGTACGTTACAGTGTTTAATTTATATATTTGAACTGGTTCATTTTTAGATTTCCTCCACAATATTTGCTGATACCATTGGTGTTCTGGTTTTATAAGTATTTGTCTGAACATTTTCTCAATGTCAGAGCTCAACGCAATTTTGTGTCTGCGCCATCGTAGAATTATTTGAGACAAATCGCACTGAAGAGCAGGGCCTGGTGCTAACTCTTCATTCAACGACCGTTGATTACGATATTTGCTAGACCCGTCAAAAACTACACGAAGTTTTGTTGTCGTACTACTTTGTTTTTCAACTCCGTGATGAGGAAGATAATACGCATTTTTCTTTACGTCATGTGGGTACTCGCCTACTAGTTGCATGTGTCCAAGATGAAGATATTCATCCATGAATTTGCTGTATTCTTTATACAACTCAGGTTTTCTCTCAAAAGTTTTCTCCATATTACGTAGCCTAATGCTAGCACCAATATGAGAATCTTCAAAGTCTTGAATTGATTTTCCTTCAATTTCAGCTTTGAATGGCAATGATACTATATACCGACCTTTGTCGTCTCTTTTATAGTTCGAAATAAAATGATTCTCACATGCAACTTCTTCTAATGTAGGTACCCGTTTTTGGGTCAATTCTTCTTGTTCCCAAAAGCGCCTTAATTGATCATCTATTTTGCAAAAATGAGTGCTAATGGTGAACTCTTGATTCAAAGAACTTATTGGTCCAGAGAGTATCCAACCGAAATAAGTTTCTTGGAAAAGTAGTCCATTTTCATTTTTATGTTGGCCCTCTTTTAAGATTAAACCATATACATCAGCGCCTAATATAATATCAATTGGACGTGATTCGAAATATTGAGGGTCAGCAAGATTGAAAGGTAAGCTTGATGTTATTTTTAAAGGCGAAATGCTTCGATTTGGTAAGTATGTTGATAAATTTGGCAAAATAAAAGCTTCAACAGCAACAGAGAATGTGTCATGATTTGAATATAGTCGCATATAAGTGGACTTCCGTGCATAATTGACTTGATTAGGATTTACCCCATGAATTTTGAGGTGAGTAGAATGACAGCGAAGTTTGTATGTTTGCACAAACTGTTCAGTGATAAATGATCCTTGAGATCCTTGGTCTAGAAGTGCTCTTGCCCAAACTCTACCATTCGGGGTTTCAATTTTCAGCAAAAGTGTTGCAAGTAAAATATTAGTTAAGTATTGCGGCTGATGCGCATCGAGAGTGGAAACGTGATGGTTTTGTAAACTGCTTGAGCTTTGCTTGACTGTGATATTTTTAGCTGTCTCACTTGGAGAAGTATTATGTAGGAGAGTGTGATGCTTCTGATTACACACTTGGCAAGTATAGCTTGATTTGCAATCACAAGCCTTATGTCCGCTACTTAAGCAATTCATGCAAATTGATTGGCTTTTCACGAACTTAATCTTATCTTCCAATGAGTAAGATTTGAATGCCCAACACGAATAGAGGGAATGAGATTTTTTGCAGCAGAGGCAAAGTGATGATTTGTTAAGACTGAATGTCTTAAGCTGAGAGCGCGATGGCCCATTCATAGATTTTGGTTTAAAGGCAGCTTCAGCTGTGCCTAAGGTTTCTAACGTTCGGAAGGTACTTTCCAAGAATTGAAACAGATTTTCAAGTTCTGGAAGTTCATTTGAAGCTCTGAGAGTGTGCTCCCAATCTTTTCTAGTTTCTGTATCAAACTTTTGTACCGTAAGGTGTACAATCATTGGGTCCCAATTATCAGTAGGGATATTTAGATTAGCAAGTGAAGATAGACATTCCTTGGTAGTATCTAATAAAGTTTTGATCGCTGAGTGCGAAGGCTTACTACACTTAGGAATAGCGAAGAGCTTTTGAAGAAGCGTGTCTACAATAATGCGTTTATTGTGAAACCTGTCCTCCAATGTCTTCCAAGCTAGATCATAATTTGCTTCAGTTGCAAATATATGTCTTATTAAATGTTCTGCCTCTCCCTTGACGGAGCCCTTAAGATAGAACATTTTCTCAATTTTGTTCAATGACTTATTGTTATGAACCAGAGATGTGTACAGGTCTCGAAATGAAAACCATTCTAGGTAATCACCTGAAAATGTTGGAACAGCAATTTTGGGCAGCCTTGTTTCTGCTCCCAAAATTGTGTTCTCTCGTTGCACATAGACTGTGCTAGAATGGGGTGGTGTGCATGGATCTATAACGCCTTCAGTTTGAATAATGTCTAAGAGTTCTCCCTTTAATTCGAAGGTTAACTCCCTATAATGATAATATATCTCTTCGGTAATGTATGGAATATCCTTTGATTCCAATGATGTATCTTGAGCTATTTTTAATATATCGAAATGATTTTTCTTTACCTTATCAAAGTTGTTGTTCAGTTCATTTAACACGGTGGTAGAGTATCCTCTAGATTTACTTCTTCGTTCACGTACCATCTTTATCATGCGTGACAAATCGTCAAACGCATCGCGTTGTTCTTCAATTAATTTTTCCATCGTTGTTGATCTTTCAGATACAAAATACAGTGCTGATAATCACTAGAGTTCCAAGGAAATACAGTAGAGCAGCGGCACAGCAAGCTAATTGTAGCGCACAGCAGGGCAGCCCGGAAGTGCAAGATGATATTCCAATTAAATATAGCAGAGTTGTTATGAAGATGCAAACAAAAGCTTTTGAATGCATTTAAATTTCTGTTAAGTTCCCGGGTTTCGGCACCAAAAAATGTTCGCTCAACAATCAAATCAAATAAATAACAGAAAACCACTTTGTTTTAAATTCTACTTAAAAATATTTATTAAACAAAAAGATATTAAAAGGAGTTACACTTTATTAACTTGAAGGCAAGATCCACGTCTGTTACAGTAAACGGTTGAAAAGCGACAAACTAAAAAGCGGAGCAGCGTCAACTGCTTCAGCCCAAAATGTCTTGTACATACAGTACAAAGACAACAATAAAAATAACGCGATGAACAGTTTTATATACATTGTAGTTGTATAAACAAATAAATTGTGTGCTGCTAAGAGCACTGTTGAATGTTATAAATAACAAAACAAATGCAAGTTTGCATATTTGGTATGACGTGCCTCGAAGTTATTTAGATTATTGACTGGACAGCCATCCGAAACCTTTGTTTCAAGTGACTGAATAGTCATGAAAGAATTTAACTTAATTATAACTTAATTATAATAGTTCGCATTAAACACTTACTCTTACTCTTACTCTTACTCTTACTCTTACTCTTATTCTTACTCAAGGTTGATTAATATAGGTTAAGTCACTTGAGAGAAGCTCGGACGAACTCTCAGAATAAACGAAAAGAAATAAAAAAAAACCAGAATCTGTAAAACTTTTAGCTAACAGCTACTTTGACAGTTCGAGGAAAGGCGAAAAAAGAGTGCTTTTCTCTCAAGTGACTTTACCTGCATTAATCGACCTTGCTCTTACTCTTACTTGCAGTTATTCAATATAGAAAAAGAAAACAAAAAGAAAGATATATGCATTTATTTGCAACGCCAGGTTTTGCTGTTTTTAATTAGTAAAGTTTTCATAACATTAATTTTTTTGCAGAATTTGTGCTGTCACCGCTTCGTGTCTGGAGTGTTAGGTTTTACTTTATTTGCTCTTATCTTTATTTTAGTTACTGATAAGAAAACACAAAATTCTCAATTTCAGTTTTACTATATAAAGTAGCATTTTAAAATGTTTATTAAAATTTTATAAGCAGATTATGGTAAGTAATGATTAATATGTCAAGAGTGTTGTCTATGATTTTGCGTTTTTAAGTATTTGATAAAGAACAGTGTTTGTATTTGATTGCTTAGTTTTCAATTATTCCTATATTTTAAGTTTTAGGTGCAGAATTCTTTTCAACAAAACTATTAAAAAAATCGTTAAAAGCCCTGAGTGTTATTTCAACACCAACGTCTCTGTCGCTGAATTACTAAAATTTTTTCTTATGTTTTTTTTTTAATTTTCAGCTTGAGATAAATAAACTATCAAATGCTCAGATTCGGAAATTTTTACTAGACTTAAACACTTTTTAGAGGTATAACAGTCAAAACAAAAATTGTATGCATGACTTCAAAAATTTAAGAAAGAATTTTAACAGATTTTTTTAAAGAACGTAAAAGTGATTTTGAATTCAACATAAATTTTCACAACAGCGGCCATGTTTAAAATTGAACGATGTTTAAGTGGAAAAAATTTAAAAATTTAAAAATTTTTATTTCATATTCATACTTTTTGAAATTCAACTACACTGAGAAGAAAAGCCATAGGTAAATAACCTAAGTCGGTTTGGTTAAAAAGAATTGTATGGGAAATATGAACTTATGCTTATTCACCTAAGCAATTTATTGTTTAATACATTGCTTTGAAAGCTCAAAATCCAACAATACAAAATTAAAAAACAACTAGCATGGATGGCTTAAGCATAGTTTTGAGCTATTTTCTGCAACAAAAACACACAGCAGCGTCATTAGGCACACGAGAGAAGGATGGATTTGATAATTTAATGTATTAATTTTTTTGTAATAAAACCACTTTTAATTTCAAAAATTACATAAAGTAAATTAAGAAAACATACGTTAATATTCACACCAGTCAATTTTATTTCATTTCATCAACAAAAAGAAAAAAAAAACAATTTCTTTGCCCGTCGTGCGGAATCGAACCTGGAACTTTTGGTGCCAGTCCATCGCTCTACAAACTGCTGTATTAACAGATGCAGTACGTTGCAGTATTCTGTTGATAGCCATACAATAAAAATGCTTTAATAGATTATTGTGTTATGCTGCAGCATAGCTTCAGTTGTAACGAATATTAAATAAATCACTCTGCGTAACGAAGTAGTTTTGCTCAATGCGTAGTGTAGTTACTTCATACACAGTGGTATCGTTTGGTTGTGGGTTCGAAACTCAACGGCACGCGAAGGTAAAATTTTTGTATTTGGCATTTAATTTAGTTTAATGTTCTTGGTATAATAGACGTCATCAAGAAGCAAGATAAGACGAGAAGTCATTCATTTCTAAGAAAAAAACGGTGTTGATAAAAGAACAATTTGTGTTGTTGCCGATTTCAGTCAAGCAAATCACAGAACGAGAGGAAAAAAAAGGAAAATAAAAAAAAACCAAAAAGCCGATTGTATATTTTTGAAATTAAATTTTTTTTTTTTAAAGTAGTGTATAAAAAATTAGCAAATACTTGGTTAATTTATCACACAAATAAAAATTGGCAAGTCAACATGTGAAACTTAGGCGTTTTGATGAAGTTCTTGGGAGGCTGAAAATTGCCAAAGCCATCTTATAAATTATACTAGGTTTTTTTTCAAATTTAACATAAGCTTTTTTCTCGGTGTATGCATATAAACTTACTTACTTACTATTGAAGATATAGATTTGAAATTTTTAAACAACATTCTTCAGCACTCGAGCATATTAAAAGCTATTCGTTATTTCTTCAAGTGCTTGTTATTTCTTCCAATAAGAAAGATCTCATAAGAAGAGCTCAGTTGCTCTATAGAAAAGTTTGCGAGGGCTACTTAAAAGTTTTCCAAGACAAAAATAGTTTTTCTTTTTAATATTCTACTATGAATATCTTTTTGTTTAGGTCAAAATATGCACATTTACATATATGTAACGGTTTTTGAACACAATGCAAGTTTATTTCAAGCTTGCTTTGTTTAGTTTTTGGAGTGTCCTATATACGCGATACATGTTTTGAGTGCGGCATATTTTTAGCCATTTTTGAAGCATTGTTTCATTTCCGCATATTTTGCCACCACGCATTTCTACTTGCTACATACATATATTTTTGAAACGCATGCAAGATTGTATGAAATTCTTTTGCACTAAAGAGTTGAATGAACTTTAAAAATTTGCAATTCATTTTGCATTTATGTGCATTTATGACTGTTTTCAATTTTGTCTGCCTCATCTCGCTGTTTATAACTGTTGATTTATGGTTTTCAATTTCCTTTATCAACAAAAATGGCTGCCCATGGCTATTAAAAATATTTATTTACCCTACGCATGATTTACCTTACCGTCAATTCGGAACATTTATGAAGCAGCATAAAGGAAGGTAGAAGATGGGGACGAAATGGTTTTTGTTGATAATGCAAGCATGGTCAAGGGTCGGCGCATGCAAATGTGGCCAACGTATATGCATAAATTATGTTTTAAGTGTTGTGGCCGATAAAGTATTGAAGGGAATATGAGTTGACATTTTGACGGTAAGTGATGAAAGTGCGGCAAGGGGTTGAAAAGAAACGTAGCACGCGTTTTATTTTAAGCTCATTTATGAGAGAGTTATGGCGTTTTATTGATTTTTTTTTTTAGTAGTTTTTATGTCATCAAGTAAATTCATACATCACATTAGCATACCCAAGTAATAATTTTTAACAACTCAGCGGTAGATATTTTTTGCCATGAGCAGCTTCACAGTCATCAACGCGTATTAAATTGATTTTCGCCAACGATGCCGTTTAAGCTGCTTTCAGACATTTCTTCTAGGCACGTGTTAGACGCAGTCGTGAGATGTGCGCCAGCTGACGCTCGCTCCCCTTCTCACTTTCTCATCTAGCTGCCAGCCCAAGGTGTTTTATCATTGATTGCCATTCTAAGTGCTGCTCCTTTTTTATACATTTTTTTGACTGGATGAGTGAGCCGCCCAGCTAGGCATGTTTTTCATGACATCATTAATCATTAATACTTACTTAAGAATCTGGCACTGTTACAGCAGATTCACCCTACACCAAGACGAACACTGCCTAATATTATGTCCGTCACCTTGCGTCACATTATAAGCGGATTTTGTTGGCTGTCATTGTTGCCTTTTTTTACTAAACTCAGTTTTTCTGCGCTAAGAGTTTTCTTTCGTTTATTTTATAAATTGTTTCCCCTTTTTGGCGCATTATTGATGTTCTACGAATGTGCTGTTGTTGCTTTTTTTTTCTGTTGTTGTTGTTGTAATTGCTGGTGGCAATGCTGCCACCCTTGTGTGTCACTTTTCAGTGTCATCTTAAACGATTTTTATCATAATCAAAAAAGTTGAAAATCATTGTCAGAATTTTTCATTTCAACGCTATACCGCTTTTGACGCTTTACCCTACACTTAAGACTCAAGAGTGGAGAGCGGTGGGTAAGCAATAGCTAGTAACTCGACTTTGTCTGTACCATTAATAATACATGCAATTTTATATTTTTGCTCCTTTCTACATTTTGTGAAATCAGTTAATGTTATTTTTATGGTCTAACATTTGATACAAAAATAAACCCTCCAACTCCAAAGCAGCTTTGTTCAAACATAAATTAGGAGCAATTTTTTGTTTCTTATTTAGTTTTTTTGCTGGCATCATAAATATGTGAGCTAAAAAATTCGATAGGCTAGAGAAAAATAATATCCATGAAACATGCCCAAATGTTAAGAAATACAATTTTTTTTTCTTTTTTACATTTTCTCTCTTTATATCCAAATAAACGCCAAATTAATGGTGTATAATTTATAAAAATTATGATCAGACATATAGCGTATAACAAATGCTGTCAGATTAAAATTAGATGAGTGCTCGTTGACTTGCGTCTTATATCTTTGACATTTATTTTCGTGCCTTGTCATTGACTTAATTTTAGTTTAAATCAAAATTAAAAGAGCTCTGGCTTGTTTGTAGCAGTTAATATTAGATGATGTACCGAGCACAAATTTATATAACTTGTATGTAATTTTCTGCTGATTCACTTTATGTTAGCATGTTTTTGATTTTTGAAAAATATACTCTAGTGTTTTTAATAAAGTGTTCTGTAGTTGAGTGTTTCGATTAATAAAGTGTTCTGTACTTGAGTGTTTCGATTGAGTGTTTTATAGGAACAGTATTTGAAATTTATGAAAGAGAGAACAGATATTTCGTACAGGAGTTGAAGGAATTAGTTCAACTAGATAATAATTAATTAGATAAGCCATCAGTATCTTTCAATAGTTGTTGAAAGCACAAAATATGAAAACAAGAATCTTATATATAAACTAAGACGAAAATATTACCCTCTTACTACGAAAGTTGATAAAAATAATACTAAGATCAAATAAAAGTTTTAAAAGAGGCGAATTTGTGTTAGGACAAAAGGTTAATCAAATGATTTTTGTATTTGATACACCGAGAAAAAAACACAATAGGTAAAACACCTAAGTCGGCTTGGGTAAAGAGAATTGTATGGGAATTATAAGCTTATGCTTATTGACCTAAGCAATTTATTGTTTAATACATTGCTTTGAAAGCACATACTTCGATACCTTGCCAAAAAAAAAATATTTGATTCACCTAAGCCCAAAATCCAAAAATACAAAATTAAAAAAAAAACTAGCATGGATGGATTATGCATAGTTTTGAGCTATTTTCTGCAAAAAAAAAAAAAAAAAAACACAGCTTCGTCATTAGACACACGAAAGAAGGATAGATTTGGTAATTTAATGGTTTTGTTTTTTAATAAAATCACTTCCAAATTCAAAAATAACATAAAGTAAATTAAAAAACACACGTCAATACTCACACCAGTAAGTGTTATTACATTTCATCAACAAAAAGGAAAGAAAAAAAAATTTTTTGCCCGCCGTGCGGAATCGAACCCTGGAACTTTTGGTGCCAGCCCATCGCTCTACCAACTGATCCAAGCAGCCTTGCTGCTGTTTGCTTACATGACTGCTTCTACGTTAATTCGCCTAAGCAATTTATTGTTTAATACATTGCTTTGAAAGCACATACTTCGATACCCTGCCAAAAAAAAAAAACACAGGTGCGTCGTTGGACACACGAGAGAAGCGAAGCTTTTTCGCAGTTACATAGATTTGATAGCTTAATAATTTTTTCTTTTTAATAAATTAACTTATAAATTTAAAAATTTTAAATAACATAAAATAAATAACATATATACAGAAAACATATTTACTGCTTCTTTTTTTATTGTTGAATGTCAAATTTCCAAGCCAACTACATATACGGGCATATAATGCCAGCGACTCTCCATTTTAACTCTCCACACATGGTTGTGAACTTGGCTGCACTGAACAAATTTTTTCCTTCAACAGCGTACTGCCTAGCGAAAAATTCTCTCTAAAATTTTTCAGATTTCACTCCAAGCAAATCACAGAACAAGGGTTAAAAAATGTTCGCTCCAAAAATATATATTACAGAACGCACACGAAACAAAATTTAACAAACATTTTAGGTACCTTGCCGATGTCTTGCGTGCGTTTGTTAATTCCATATTTATTGATATCATCTATTTTTTTGACACTTAAAAACGCACTTGTGGGTATTGATAATTTTCTTCGTACCAACAACACCACAAACGCATTCACAATACAAACACACCGATGCTGGAGACACCTTGTGGCAAATAAAAGCAAATTGCGTAGCATAGCAAATACACAATCCTCTATCTATGGATAGACGGTGCCGATCTACTGCAGCATAGCTTCTGTTATAATTAATATTGAATTAACTACCATTTCCAATAAGCCTTTGTGGCCTGGTGGATAGTTTATTTGACTCACATTTAAGAGAACGCGGGTTCGATCCCCACGGGCGGGCCAAGAAATATTTTTAGTATTTATATTAAAGTATTAAATTTTGTTGTTGTAATAAGCACTAGCAACAAAGAAACCATCAAATTTCCAAGAAAAAATCTGTCGACAATTTTTCTGATTTCACTCTAAGCAAATCACAGAACGAGGAGTAAAAAGCTTCGCTTCAAAAATATTTGATTCTCATATGTTAACAGATGCTATATTAACAGATGCGGTATGTCGCAGTATTCTGTTGATAGCTTCAGAATATCTTCAGTTGTTATTAATATTTCTAAAAAAAACGGTGTTGCTAAGAGAAAGATTTGTGTTGTTGCCGATTTCAGTCAAGCAAATCACAGAACGAGAGGCGGCAGCTTCAAAAAAAAAAAGAAAATAAAAAAAACCAAAACCAAAACCCGAAAAAAAAGTTATATTTTTGAAGCTTAATTTTTTTTTAAAGAAGTGTATCAAAAATTACCAAATACTTGGCTAATTTATCACCCAATAAAAATTGGCAAGTCAACATGTAAGCCTTAGGCGTTTTGATAAAGTACTTGGATGGCTGAAAACTGCCAAAGCCATCTTATAAATATACTAGGTCTTTTTTTTCAATTTAACATAGGCTTTTTTCTCGGTGTAAATAAAAATTCCATATTAATTTTTATAAAAATTTGTTCGGTGTGCATAAGTTTGTTTTTCAGCTGTGAATCATCACGTATTCAAGTAATTCACGCTTCTTTGTAGACGTTTTTCTAGCCTCAATGTTGTGCATTTTAATGCTAGGAGCCTCAACTCATATAAGTTTGACTATTTTAAGTATGTGTTTGAGGAATCGTCCGTTGATGTAATTTGTGTTTCAGAAACATGATTTTGTTCTTATGTTAGGGACCCACTTTATGAATTAAAAAACTTCAACCTATTCAGAAATGATGGAATTGATAATAGGGGGGGGGGGGGGATGGCATTGCTATCTATCGCAGAAACAACTTAAATGCTACAGCATTTAATAAATCAAATATTGATAGTGTTGAGTATCTTAATCTTTGTATTTCAGATAGCAGTACAAAAATTTTTCTCTCGTGTATTTATGTCCTACTATGTCTATATCTATGTCTATGTCGTGTGTCCTACTTTGCTCAACTTTCTAATTTAGCGGTTTGATTTTTTTGTTTTGTGTGGGGATTTCCGATGTCCGAAACCCGGACACGAGTTGTTACGGCCACCTAAATAAGTAAATAAGTGGGGATTTCAATGTTAATCTTGTATGTCATCAAAACATTTCTAAGTTTTTGTATGAAAATTTGTTTTTGTCGGTCTGTCAATTGTAAATGAATCTATGCCCACGCGATTTTTGCATAATCATATCCCTAGTCTTCTGGATTATTTTATTGTCTCTAATCAATCAACAGTTCTTTTGTTTGACCAGATTTATTTTATTTGTGATCATGACCTAATCTTCAGTTCTCTTGACATTAACTTATCTCGTACAACTACCTCTGGGATTATCTCTTACCCTGACTTTAAATCAATAAATTTCTCTGTTCTCTATAGTGCTATATGCTTAGTACCCTGATTTTATGGTTTCTCTCTGATGTTAATGAAAAATTAGAAGCCATCCCTAATATACTTAACAATTTTTTTGTAAATCATGTTCTCACTAGAACTACTGTTATAAAAAATACTTCCTGTCCTTGGTTGAATACTAAAGTCAAAAATGCTATTAAGAAACGAAACAAAATGCATAGTCGCTGAAAAAAAATCCCGACGTCTGAAAATTGGCAAAATTACAGGATTGCTAGAAATGCTTCAGTTTAAGTTATTAAGGTGGGACATGACATTCGCGGCAGAGAAAACTGACCTTTTTGTAAAAATTCATAACTCAGTCAAAAACAAACATTTTGCCAACTTTTTTTTATTATTCTAAAGAATTGAACAAATTACAAGAAACAAAATTTAAAAAATTCCGACATGGTTTTATAGAGCTCCAAACTGGCGGCAGAGAAAAAAACGGGGCCTCTTGGTTGCAGCGCTGGGAGTTGCAAAAATTGTCCGTTGTGGAAAAAAAATGACTTTTTTAAATCTTAACAAAATTGGTTATCGTACGACACGAGCTTTTTTTTAAATTTTTTTTCAATTTTTGGTGATGTTCCAAATTTGAAAGTGTGTTTTTTCAAAAAAAAATATTGACTTTAAAAATACATAAAAAATCGAAAAAAAATTTTAAAAAAAGCTTGTGTCATACGATAGCGAATCAAGTTTAAAAAAATAAAAAATTTCGTCAAACAATTAACCCGCTAGTGCCGCAACCAGTACGAAAAACATGGTTTCGAGATAAACGCGTTCAAAGTTTGTGAACAAAGAAGAAAAAGGTTATCTTCAATCTGCCATGCCTGCTTCGTACTGTATGCCTTCGTTATCTTGTGTTGTGCTGTTTCTTATAGTTTTTTGCAATCGTTTAGTAATTCGGGCTTCACCCTTCACCCTTCAAGTAGCGAAATAACAACCACCAAAAGTCAGGTAGCAAGTAAAATAAGTATATACTAGCTGCCGTACGTAGGTAGCGCAAAAATTAAAAATGCGCTCTCACTAATCCGGCTGTAACTTTTGAACCCGTAAGAATTTTTCCATGGAATTTTTTTCTTAAAATCTTAAGAATATTTAATAAAATACAAAATTATTATCGATTTAAAAAAACTGCTTATGTCATGTAACCCCTTAAGCAATCGACGTGGAACTACTGCTCTGCTAAATACTTCGCTCCCATCCAAAGTACTGTGGAGGAATCTAAAAAATCTAGGCATTGGGAAAAAATCTGGCTCTGATTGTAACGTTGATCCCAACGTTCTTAACAATTTCTTTCTCTCCAGCAATTCCTCTCAAGGAAAAATAAATATAGCCGATGCCATTGTTGGACAACATTTCCAATTTTCTGCAGTAGGTGAAAATGATGTGGGCAAGTATATTATGAAAGTTACATCAAATGCTATTGGAGAGAATGGCATCTCTATGAAATTTATTAAGCTTATAACACCCTATGCTCTTAGTCCGTTAACCCACATTATTAAACACTGATTTACCACGTCTTCTTTTCCTCATTTCTGGAAAATTGCCAAAGTGTCCCTATTATTTAAAAAATCATCTGCGGTCGAAACCAACGACTTCAGGCCAATTAGTATTTTGTCCTCGCTGTCTAAGGTGTGTGAAGCGATTATGGCAGAACAAATTTCAATATTTTTGAACATTAATAATATGCTATCTCCCCTACAATCTCGCTTTCGAGCTGGCCATAGCTGTTCCACTGCGTCTATGAAAGTTTTGGACGATATACGAAAATCATATGACGAAGGACAGATTACTCTTCTCTGCAAGCTCGACTTTTCCAAGGCTTTCGACACTGAAAACCACTTCTTACTTTGTCAAAAACTAAAGTGCTGGTATGGCTTCTGCGATAATGCTGTAAGTCTTTTGAGAAGCTATTTGTCGAATAGATTCCAAAGAGTGTTACGTTGGGTGATATGTGTTATCAAATTAAATTGGTACGCAGTGGAGTACCACAAGGTTCAATTCTTGGCCCATTACTGTTTTCCGTTTTTATAAATGATATTTTCTCAACTTGTAAGCATTCGTCTATGCATGCATATGCGGATGATGTTCAATCACATCTTTCCCGTAAAACCGGTCTCTTGGAGAGCAACTTGAATTGTAGACTTAATGAAGATCTCCAAGATATTAACCAATGGTCTATAAGAAACGGTTTGCAACTTAAGGCACTTAAATCTTACGTTCTATCAATCTCGGCATCTAAAATATTTTTTGAAAATATCCCTGACTGGCTTATAACTGATAAAAAACTTAAACTTGTTACCAATGTTGTAAGCCTAGGTTTCCATATAAACTCAACATTAACGTGCGGCGATCATGTTAACAGCATTATCCGTATAGTTGTCTAAGAAACCTTAGAATGTCTGCTGAATTTACGCCCTTAGAAGCCAGGAGTAAGCTTG
The DNA here is from genome assembly GCA_914767935.1 of Coremacera marginata. Classification (NCBI taxonomy): domain Eukaryota; kingdom Metazoa; phylum Arthropoda; class Insecta; order Diptera; family Sciomyzidae; genus Coremacera; species Coremacera marginata. The sequence goes on from OU612046.1 coordinate 165,809,664, forward strand.
TGGTACAGTTGATACTGCCTACGATAACGTACTCTGAACTTTTATACAGCAAATTATATTTACTCTCTTATATAAGCTGATTCGATCAAAAACTTCCCTACATCTATTTGAAAAATTACAATTTTCCCAGTAAGTTCGAAGTAATTTGCTAATAGTACCTAATTTTAAATTCCTTAATTCAACGAGATTAGTTTTCATTAACGTTATTTGATTATGGAATTCTATACCAAACCATTTAAGATCCATTGATGGAATTGGAAGATTTAGGCATCCTCCCCCCCCCCCCCCACCCATACGATTTTTTGCTCAGCTCGACATAACCTTTCAGCTCTGTAAATAGTTGCACTTAATTGCGGGCACACCCTGTATTAGTTCAAAAATACTGAATAATAATCGACGTCATGACTTCGAAATATTCTTATCTGACATAAATATGTAAAATAAAATAAAATCACAGCATAAATAGGTAAGGTATACATAAAAAGAAAAAAAAAATTTTTTTAATTGCTTTGGTTAACCTCTTCCTTAAGCCATTCTAAAGGAGTGCAGGCCTCTTTTAAGCAAGGAGAGCGAAAGGTCTGGAAAATTTGGCCATTTCATATAAAAAGTATATGGGCTTGGATATGTGTAGGGTAGGCCTCCGACAACCATTTTAAGGTCTGCTAGTAGCCCTTCGAAGGTCTGCCGCATACAGGTAGTGTGGACATGAGTAGATTTTTGTTAGAGCTTAGTAGCTTAGTAGCTTAGTGCAAAAGAACGATGTATAATATCTATAAATAAATTACTTCTTCAAACCATTTAAATAATAGGCAACGTCATTCAGAGCAACTAGCTACTTTTGGAATGATCGCGAATCAAGATTGCTATAAACGATTTCCGAATAGATTATAATTGGCATCAACAGTTGTAGGCATAGTTTACGTCTCGTTTCAACGAGAACAAATGCTGCAGTCTTTCCAAGATTTTTTAGTACATAGAAGACTGCTAACGCAGCAATTGCTGTAGTTCTCATAGGACAGGGCACTATTTATTTGAAACCCAAGATTGGATTCCTTCCTACAAACTTTTAAAATATTTTATTATCGTTGAGAAGAATTTGGGGAAAGTGCAGCTTTGTGGAAGTTGTTTTAGAGATCGATGCAATGTAAGCTCATTATGCCAAAATATCTAAATCTTCATTGATTCTAATACACAGATCTTCAATGAGCGAAATAGGTATTGACAAATAAAATTGCAGGACATGAGCGTATGAGTGTATAGTAAACCCCTGCACGAGTAGGCTTAAAACGCCTATTTTTAAAAAGTACCAATATTTGAAAAAAGTACCAAATTTTGAAAAAAGTACCAAATTTTGAAAAATGTACCAAATTTTCAAAAAGTACCAAATTTTGAAAAAAGTACAATATTTTGAAAAATTAACCAAATTTTGAAATAAGTACCAAATTTTTAAAAAGTATCAATATTTGAAAAAAAAGTACCAAATTTTGAAAAATGTACTTTTATATAATTAAATTTTTGCGAGATATGATATATATACATATGTATATGAAATATGAATAGTCAATTTTTTTTTATTCAATAAAATACAATTCTAGAGGTCGTAAAAAATAATTAAAAACTATTTGGTACTTTTTTCAATACATGGTACTTTTTCCAAAAATTGGTACTTATTCAAAATTTTTCAAAATAAGGTACTTAAATCAAAACTTTGTGCTTTTTTCAAAACTTGGTCCTTTTTGCAATATTAGGTAAATTTTTAATATATAAATTTGGTTCATTTTTCAAAATGTTGTACATATTTGAAAATTTGGTACTTTTTTCAAAAAATGGGTACTTTTTTCAAAATTTTGTACTTGGTTCAAAATTTGGTACTTTTTTCAAATATTGGTACTTTTTAAATATATGGTATTTTTTTCAAAATTTGGTTCTTTTTCAAAATTTGGTACTTTTATATAATTTGGTATTTTTTCAATAGTTAGTACATTTTTCAAAATTTGATACTTTTTCAAAATTTGGTACATTTTTCAAAATTTGGTACTTTTTTCAAAATATGGCACTTTTTGAAAATTTAGTACATTTTTAAAAATTTGGTACTTTTTTCAAAATTTGGTACTTTTTTCAAATATTGGTACTTTTTAAAAATTTGGTACTCTTTGAAAATTTGGTACTTTTTCAAAATTTGGTACATTTTTCACAATTTGGAACTTTTTTCAAATATTTGTACTTTTTGAAAATTTGATACATTTTTCAAAATTTGGCACTTTTTTCAAAATTTGGTACTTTTTTTCATATATTAGTACTTTTTAAAAATTTGGTACTTTTTTAAAAATTTGGTACTTATTTCAAAATTTGGTACTTTTTTAAAAATTTGGTACTTATTTCCAAATTTGGTACTTTTTGCAAAAAACGGTACATTTTTCAAAATTTGGTATTTTTTTTCAAAAAATTGGTACTTTTTCAAAATTTGGTACTTTTTTCAAAATTTGATTTTCCGAAATTTTCAAAATTTCAAAATTTTCCGAAACTTAGTACTTTTTAAAAATTTTGTATTTTCATCTTTTGAAATTCTGAATCAGCGCTTAATTTTACCAAGTGTTCGCTCTAGCTCTATAAGTTATATAAAAAACGCAAAACAAGAAGAACGCCAAAATGTTCTAGTGTCACACTAGTGTTATGTGTGTTCTGTGCATATATTGCTGTTTGGTTTTCAGCTTGTTAAACGACTCAACGTGCGAAAAAAGCAAGCCACGAACATGTTATGTTATGAAGCCGACGAGTGATCGGCACTGCTTGTTTGTTTTTGCAAAATGATTTGGTGTTGTTGTGCTAGACGAACAGAGTTCTGTTAAGCAGTGAACTCGACAGTGTGCGTTCTGGTGTTGTAGCAGAAACAAGTGCACTTGTGCAGAGGTTTAGTGTATAGTAACATTATTGCATATATCGAAAATGTCATTAATGAACATAGAAAATAGAAGTGGACCTAAAACCGAGTCTTGAGGTGCTCCACTAGTAGCTTTCTTAAATGTAGAAAATATTCCCTACTTTTACTGTCTGTGTCATTCCACCTAAGTATGTATGTCGTATTTCAAAGACGAACGAAGTATTTCATAGTTCACTGTATCAATGCCCGCCAGTATCGAAAGTAACCAATTGCTCCTTTCTCGTTAGCTTCTTTACTAGTTCTATAAGAACTAGCTCCATCTTTGACCCAAGGGAATGCATAAAAGGGTCAATTCAATCAAATTCAAGCTTGTACTGCTTATTTTTGTGTTTCTGAAGTCTTGATTTTGTAACACAATGGCTTTTATCGAAGTAATATTTTCTAGAAAACATGATATATAAGATGTTTAAATATCGTTAAAGAACATGAAGAAAAATATTGTGACGAGAAAAAAATTTATAAATTTATTAAATGCAGATTGCTTTCACAATATCTCCGCCTTTTTTCTTGCTTTTCTTTATCTTTCTCACTATCAAATTAAGAACTTTATTGTATTATTTATTTATTTACTTTATTGTATTGTAAAACTAAAATTGTATTTCACTTGTAAGAAATGTTTTTAAATAAATTTTTGTATTCATCATTCCGAACAAGGGAAATATGCCCCTGACAACGCTATATATAAACTTTTTGGCGCCTACTCGTAATTTCATTAGTGATTTATGATTTTTTGGATCTACACCAGGGACCGAAAATAATTGTTATTCTTATTTCACAGCAGAAAAAGTTGGAAAATTTTCATCCAAAAAAATATTTGTTATGAATTACTTTTATTTTTAAGAAATTTTTTTTGGTTGCCGCATAACTTTTATTTTTGAGGAATAAATTTCTAGGTTGACTAATAACAGTTTTTTTTTTAAAAGAAATTTTTTCGGTTATTAGTGTAAAAAATCTTTCTTAAAAAAAGTTGCCATATTGTTTTGGGATGGACAAAACTAAGGGAGTCTTAAGAAGAACTGAAAATGGAAGGATCTTCGGATGAAGAAGTAGATGACGATACAAGTAGAAGTCTGGGAAGAAGAAGGTGAAGTCTGGGTATACTGAAATTGATACACTCAAGTTACTGGCGAGCGATCTTTCTCAACTTAAAAGCTTATTTTAAGTTATCTCCGATGCATCTCCTATTGCAGAAGAGACTTTAAAACAAATAATTTTTGTAAAATTGCATTGAAACATAAATACATTAAAAAACTAATGAGAAAGCTTAAAGCGAAACTTTTTATTGATATTTCACACTAATAACCGAAAAAATTTCAATTTAGAAAATAACTGTCATAAATTCGTCAACCTAAAAATTTATTCCTCAAAAATAAAAGTTATGCGGCAACCACAAGAAATATTTCTTAAAAATAATTGTTTTTTATAACTTAAATGCTTTTTAGCCTTTATTATCATATTAAAAACATTTAATTTTAACATATTATTATTAATGTAATTTTTATTTTTTTTAGTTTCTAATTCAAAGTACAAATTAAAAAGGATAGTATATGCAGCCTGGAAATGAAAAAATTTTTATAAAATAGTAGGTACATATTTGACAAATAATATATTTTTTCCATTTTGGCCAGAAGACAAATCATATTCATATCTAGGGATACTTCATAAAAGTATCTAATTAAAGTTCAATTCACAGTTTCAGTGTTGTAGAAGCCAACGCTTTATTAAAAATTTTACGATTATTATTTTAAGCACTATCGTAAAGTTGAAAAGAAAGTGATAATGGCCCCAATTTATGTTAGGTTTTTGAAAAGGTTTGGTTTGACGTAATATATTAAGCTGGACTGTTAAGTCTTCCAGATTTATTCTTCTGCCAGTCCTATTTTTAAAGGAATAATAAAACAATATATCCATAGTTGAACATTTTTGAAAACATTTCTATGAAAATAGATGACAATTTGATAGATGTAAATCTTTGCATTATTAGACATAAGTTTATGCCTCACGTCATAACTATGTTTACGAACGGATACTTGTCTAAGCATTTTGAATTAAATAAAATTACTATGGTTTCTTGACGTCTGGAAAATTACCTCTATCTATTGACTTAAATACAATATTTACCAAATAACGACTCCAATTATTGTGCTATAATTTTGTTTAATGAATGTTAACAAACAATTTGTCAACATAGCGTTGACTTTAGCTACTTATGTCAAAATCTTTGCTATTAAATTACTATTAAAGCAGCGTAAACAAATTAATTAATTAAGTCACAATAACAACAAGAACAACGACATACAGTCCCATTGCGACAAAACCAAATAATTGAAAGCACATATTACATACAAAAAAAAAACAACAATACTACTAAAGAAGTCAAACAGCAAAGTGTGCCGAAAGTGGTTGAATTTCACTTTTGGTCATCATAAAAATCTGAGGTGTTCTTGAAACAACGCAATAAATTCAGGACTCACGCGACCAAAATACCAGCTTCTACTGTTTCTACCGAAAAATAAAACCAAGGGGGTAGATAGCACTGCCACACTAACCACACGCAACCCAAACTATACGAAAAGTAAACGAAACAAAAAAAATGCCACCAAAAACAAGGAGCAGCACAAATAAGGACGACGACAAGTTGACTCACACATCGGGAAACCCCAGTGGAGGGTGGACGGGCGCAGGAGTATTCATGCCGCTAGCATAACGGCAAACGATGAGTCATGAAGGTCATGACGAAAACAACACTGCAACAACAGCAACTATAAGAGAGAGAGAGAACATATAAAAAAGACGTAATAGCACCATCTTCGAAATTCCGCTGCACTAACACAAACAAACCAAAGAGACAAAAACACAGATACAGAGAGCGCTATGCGAGCCAGCTAAAGCCGGAAATGAGCAAAATTTCCCTGGACGACAAAACAAGGTAGACAGTGTGGCACTTTTGACAGAGATATACTGCGTCAAGAGAGAAGATGAAAAAAGGGTAAACGTGAATGAGAGCAAAGAAAGCTTGCGGAATTTCCATGTGTGCGTATGAGAAAAATCAATTTCGCAATATATACGCCTTCACCCCCTCGCGTAATAATTTTTGATGAAGAAAATATTCAGATTTCCAGCAAAATTAACTTAAAATATTCTATTCATTTCTAAATAAATACGAAAATTTTTGAAGAAAAGTTAAAAATATTTCAATTAAACCAAACCGTAAGTAGAATATCATAATTAGAACTGGCATTCAATTTCATATTGATTTCTAATAACTTGCTGAGTATAATCTTCTCTTAACTCAAAAGCAAGCTTAAACTCAAAGTGAACTTAAATTGATGGATTGTTATTTGATTACTTGTTAAACTTAAACTTGTTACATGCCAAATAGAGGTAAATGACATTTATTGGCAATACTTCAATTAAAGTCAACCACTACGCCAACAGCGCCCATCACAAAAACAATAAATAATAAGCTGAGTATTAAATAATTAACTCTCCCCATGCAGTCACTCTGAGTGACTCAAATTAAATGAAAATTTTTAAAAAATTAAGATTTATTTGAAATTTACCTCGAAAACTGTTATTAAAAAACGTTTCTATATCTTCTGGTTGGAGTTCATTGTAAAAAATTCAGTATTTTTTTGTGGGAAAAGTTTACTTTTCACTAAATGGATGGATTCATACAATTTTTTTTATTTTTTGCGTTGCAGAGAAAATATTCACTATAAATCACTTATTTTAGTTTTTTGATATGTTTGAGAATAATTGTTTTATTTTGCTTTTGAAGTTTGTTTTATAAAGTACCGTCGTTTTATATGTGGAAAACTCTTTTAGTTTCTTTAAACCGGAAAAAGTCAGAGAGCTTATCAATTAATGTTCAATGCAATCGTAACGCGCTAATTTTTCTTCTAAATATTCGTTATTTTCACGATGAAATCCACTGCAAAACTGCGGAAATTCTTTGCGGGAAATCGTTTTAATTCAACCCTCAATACAAGTAGAGCTAAAGCTTTTTATCTCGGTTGAGAACATTAAAGCTTTTCGAGCAGAAGTTCGAAAAACTTATCAAAAATAAATAAGGGATGAAAGTATTGTACAATATTATAGAGCCAGTCATGTGACGAAAAAATATAGAGTTGTTGTGCAACACAAGACTCTCTTTGACTCTCACGCTCTGAAAACTCTGTTATTAATTTAGAACAAGAGCGCATGTTTCCTGATACTGAGGGATGTGTTTAACGAAAAAAGCTTTTTATAGTTAGTTTTCGCTTCCAAAATAAAGTCAACATTATTTTTACAAGTAACGGTGGATATGTAGCTCTATTCAAATAGCGTTTTATCATTTATTACTTCATTTTTTTTTACTTCTATAACTTCCATAACACCTTAATGACTCGATAATTTCTAGCGCAACAGTCGAAAAAAATACATTTATGGCGACTGCGACAAAATATATTGTAAACTATATATCAAAGGTAAATGTGAAAATGACTTTAAGTAATTGTAGAACAGCACTCAATTTCTCAACATTTGCATTAATGTCATGCTTCTAGTTTATGTTAATAATGAAGATTAAAGTTTCTGATAAGCTTTGAAAAGTTATTTGAAGCACCCTTTTTCGCAAAGCGCGGAAATGTCAGGACTCCGCATAGGAAGCGAAATGAACACTCCTTGTTATCGTCAATAATGGAGTACAACGAATATTACTTCCTTTGCACAATGAATTTAAGTGTTGCCGTGTGCAATTTAACTGTTTACATTAATTAGATATAAACGAGAGAAGGCGCTGAGAACGTCAAATAAGTTTCCGTACTGAGAACTGAGATTGGAAAATAAGACATCATAAAGACATTGGTTTTGTTTTGTTACTCTTAAGCGTGTAACCAACAAGACTGTCCTGAGACAGCCATAAAAATAATGTGCATAAAAATAGAATTAAAAAGTTTTCAAGCGTTATTCATATTCATATTCATATTCATATTCATATTCATATTCATATTCATATTCATATTCATATTCATATTCATATTCATATTCATATTCATATTCATATTCATATTCATATTCATATTCATATTCATATTCATATTCATATTCATATTCATATTCATATTCATATTCATATTCATATTCATATTCATATTCATATTCATATTCATATTCATATTCATATTCATATTCATATTCATATTCATATTCATATTCATATTCATATTCATATTCATATTCATATTCATATTCATATTCATATTCATATTCATATTCATATTCATATTCATATTCATATTCATATTCATATTCATATTCATATTCATATTCATATTCATATTCATATTCATATTCATATTCATATTCATATTCATATTCATATTCACTCATCTTACTGATGAACTATGCGGGTTCATCTTACTGATGAACTATGTTTCAATTCAAATCAATTTTGCACTTTATCTTTAAAAACTACCACGTGTTGTTATTGCAGACTTAACGAATTGCCACACATTTGGCAAAATGATCAGCGCACATGTCGTCAAGGATTTGCAATACATTCAAGGATATTTTTTTTCTTTGCCTCAGATTGAGGCTACTTTGATTGGATTTGTTAACTGCAAGCTCAAATGTTTGGGAAAAAAGCCATTACGAAAAGCAAAAAACAAAGAAGTAAAAAGTGCAATTTAAACGGTGTCTCACTTGAACAGGGTTGCCATTTTGCGCGATATTGCAAAAAATGCAAAGCTCCCGAAAAATACTTACAAAGATGGGAACCGACAAAAGCTATCTGAAAGAACGAAGAGAACGGTAAAGAGGTTTATAGTATTTGCAGCGGCTTACAACGCTTTTTAAGGCAATAACATGTTATCTGAGTCCCTAAATATTCGATTAAGTAATGAAGAAACTACTTTTGACGTTCAAGCACAGACCCGCAAAACTGAATTGTGCAAAACAGCTTACCAATTGGGATGAAGGTTAGTAACTTAGTCGTATGAATCCAAAATGAATTGTTTAGAAGCTGGTGGATGGGTTTGGTCATGGAATAACAAGAATGTTGGCTTATTTTACCACAATATACAGGATAGACAAAAGTCGGCGGAGACTTCCTGATGATTTGAGACTGTTTTCAATGAATTAAATTGGGAGTTCTTCGTTAAATTGAGTAAATAGTGAAAATTGATTTGAATTGATTTGATTGAATTGATGGTTGAATTGATGGTGAAAAAATTTGGATGTGAGCCAGGCGATAAGCTGTTCATGCAAGATAATGACCCTAACATAAGTCTAAAATCACAATCAAATAGCTCCAGAAACGGGATATTGCATGCCTAGATTGGCCAGCAGAATCGCCTGATATATGCCCCATAGAAAATATGCATTGGAGGATGAATCTTATTATTTAAGCCAAGCGTGGCCATATAAACATTGTAAAATAATTTGAAATATTTTTAAAAGCAAATATTTACTTAAGTCACAAAAGTTGAGTGTGTTTTTATGAGTTTTGTGGGTCCCTGCATATATTTTACATATTTTTGTGTTTTCTGTAAGGAAAACCTTCTTCAGAAGGTAGGCAGATAAGAAGTTGAAAAGTTAGGAAAAAATGTTGGGAGTGAAAAAATAATAGGACCTGCTGAGACAATAGCTTTAATTTTATCATTGAAAATTGTAAATTTTTTTATTGTAATTTATTACGACCTTTGAAAATTGTGAGGAGTTGGAAAGTTGAAATAAATTTCATATAATTATTTCTTATCGAGAGCTTTCTGGTACCTATTGATTATTTGTCAAGCATTGTAGTTTTCAATATCATGTCAGATGAGAAACTTTTATGATTGTCAATAAATTTACAAATGTCAATCACCAGAAGGAGTCTATAGATCTCTCAATGGGTCAACCCTGGGAAGCTCTGAATTATTTCCGACATTTTTCTTCATAGTCTATGTAGGAGATTTGGAATTTTTTTTAAGGAATTTTGTAGGAGAACCCTTTCAAAAATTTTTATCTATAATTCCAAGTCTGAATATGAAATTATATTTTTAATTCAGCTATGAAAAAAGGGTCTAAAAAAAAAGGAAAATATTGAATCAATCTGCAGTTAGTATGCGGACTCGTATTCTACTTTGCAGACATTTGGCAATCCTAAAACAAGCCTCTTACAGCTGGTATATGTTACACATTCTATTTATTTTTTTCCACAACCATTCAATTTGTCTTGCTTCGTTGGCTATGTTTGTAGCTGCTAGAAGCAGTTTTTCCCCGAATGCATTTCTTAGGGACGCTCAATTAAGTGCATTCATCAGCGTTGTAGTTGTTTTCTTTTCTTTTTTGTTTTGTTTTGTTTTTTTTTTTTTGTTGCTGTATTGGTATGTAAACTTTGGTTTGGCAGCTTTCGTAAATTGTTGCTTTTTGCAAGTACGTTTAAAACTGTGCCAAAATGTCAAACAACTTTTAAGCTGTGTGAGGTTTTTTTTTTAAAATAATTGCTTTTATTGCTACTTTTTTTTTATATAAGACGTATTTATTTAGCATGGAACATAAATCACTCTTTTTGTTAATTGAGCGTTTTCTTTTGCCAGCTCATAGAGTTGCGTGCTTTCCGGTTATAATTCTTAAGTTGTATAGCTGCTTCCGGTTGTCTTCTGTTGCTGCTTTAGTTTAATATTGAAAATACTTTCATCAAATTTTCATGAAGCACCTTGGTAGTTTCTTAGATATTATAATTATTGCTACATCTTACGTGTTCACATCCCAGCTGTAGTTAATATTTATGAAGTTGTAATCTAAACAGTTGTCAGTTGGTCAGTTTTGTCGGCTGCACGACCCTTTTATTTATGAAGTTGTGCTTAGGTACGTCTGTGTGTGCGTACGAACTACGGAAGTGTCTGCGTGTGCGTTTAATTTCCGTTCGCATGGTTGTTTAATCATGCACGCAAACATACACTGGGTGCCCACAACTCATTCAGGGTACGTAAGATGCATATACTGTGTCTATAGTGCGGTGTGGTGTGAGTTCTCTTGTATTTGTTTTCATGCATAAAATAAAAATAAATCTCTTAATTGTAAATAAAATTTATTCCTTATTGTATGGATGCTCTGCTGCAGGTTTTGCTCAAGTGTGAGTAAGAATCTTATTTTTGTCTCATTCTCCACTTAAGCCCAAAATCCTTTAATGCAAGTTTTAACATTAATTTGAAAACTCAAATGAAACAGCAGCAATTTATTTCTAGTTTGTTTTTATTTTTGTTTTTATGCTGCATGCAAAACTTTTTTAAATTAATTCATGAAATAATCATAAGTTGTGCAAATGTGCTGCTGTGCTGCTTGACGATTCAATTCGTTGCGGATTGATTTGTAGGATTTTTGCAGATGACTTTGAGAACTCGATTCAATTACTGTAAATTGAATTTTTAAACTCTAGACTTCGATCAACGAAGCAGTAATCTTGATTGGCGGCTGTTAGCAATTTTCAAGAGCCTGGTATTACTTCAATGACACAATTGGATTTGGTTGGGTCAGAAGTCAAATATGCTTGTTTATTTTTTGAAAACGAAAGTTTGAAGAAACTTCATAAAAATAATCAATTCAATCAAGTCTTATCAAAGAAATCTTCAAACATAAAATGAAAGATGAAGGCTTTTTCATATAATCTGTGTTCGCAGAAATGTCCCACATCTTCTCCTTCTTAAAAAAAAAACCCCTCTGCAAACTTTGGCTCACTCATTTTCGACAAGTTTGTTTGGATTCATAACAAATCAATCGAGTGCTTTACGCTTTTCATTTTGAACTCAACAACTTCAATAAAGAAAAAAAAAATAACAAAAATACGTATGTTTAAAATTAATGGCAACGCATAAAAGCGACGCACACACAATTTTTCCGAACCCCTCCCTGCCTTGCGTCTATATCGCTTATCACTCTCGACGCAGTCGATAAAGCTCACATTTTCTTTATTTCTAGCTTAGCATCTGCTCCGTCTTACTTTGTTTGTCTTTTTTTCCATCTGTCGGTCCGCCTATGCGTATGCCTCAAACTGTCGCCCGCGCTATCAACGCATCTATCTATATGTGTCCCAATGCTGTGCTTGCCACCCCAAGCCATCCAACCATTCGCCCAAGTTAATGCCTTTTAAATGATTACGTTGCGGATTATATACAGGCTGTTGGCAACCATGGCCGCGAACAAAGAACCAATCTCCAATTTATGGGTGCATGTAATAGAAATATGTTCAAAACAAAAATAATGACATTAAATTTAAATTGAAATTTAATCAAATTGAAATGTAAGCCCCGATGATGATATTATTGCTACACAAAAATTTAGCAGCTGTCAGTCAATGGTTGTCAAAATTGACAAAACTGTCAAAATTAGCTCATCACACATGCAGTGATGTAAGATAGTCAAAGTATTTCCGCCAATTTTGAATGTTTATTTTTAGGCACAAATCAGCTGTTTGTTTGTCTGATGCACGTCAAATATTAAACTCAGTTACTGTTATATTGCAAAATGACGAAACGCTCGAAAAGAAGCAAAAAATTTGCATACAATACAAGTTCAGTGGCGGGTTCTTGGCATAATGGTCAATAAACAGACACAGTTGCAACGGTTAATGGACGTTAATGAAATATAATGAAGCGTCATTAAACGCAGTCTTAAATACAAGCCACACAACAGCGGAAGACGACAGACACAGGCTGTTGTGGCAAAAAGTAATAATAATGACTGAACTTTGGCTATATCACAAAAAGAACAGAAGAGAAGCACTATTTACAGAGCTGCCAACAATGCAATTCTTGTGCACTCTAGCGTAAACATAATTAAAGTTCGCATGAGATCGTTTGACGTAGTGGTAATTTAAGAGACGTCAGCATTGTTTAAAGTTTGGAAAAGTCAATATTTGCTAAAACTGCCATAAAGCAAATAAGCAAGAAAAAAAGCATACATTTTACATAATTTACTGAAGGTAAATCAATATGTTATGTTATGTTATGTTATGTTATGTTATGTTATGTAATGTTATATTATGCTATGTTATGTTATGTTATGTTATGTTATGTTATGTTATGTTATGTTATGTTATGTTATGTTATGTTATGTTATGTTATGTTATGTTATGTTATGTTATGTTATGTTATGTTATGTTATGTTATGTTATGTTATGTTATGTTATGTTATGTTATGTTATGTTATGTTATGTTATGTTATGTTATGTTATGTTATGTTATGTTATGTTATGTTATGTTATGTTATGTTATGTTATGTTATGTTATGTTATGTTATGTTATGTTATGTTATGTTATGTTATGTTATGTTATGTTATGTTATGTTATGTTATGTTATGTTATGTTATGTTATGTTATGTTATGTTATGTTATGTTATGTTATGTTATGTTATGTTATGTTATGTTATGTTATGTTATGTTATGTTATGTTATGTTATGTTATGTTATGTTATGTTATGTTATGTTATGTTATGTTATGTTATGTTATGTTATGTTATGTTATGTTATGTTATGTTATGTTATGTTATGTTATGTTATGTTATGTTATGTTAAAGTTACTGTTACTGTTAATGTTACTTATACTGACGTTTTTGGTAACGTTGGTAAAACTTAAAATTCTAAAAGGTCAAAATGTTAGAGTTTGAAGATTTGTTTTTGTCTTTTAATTCCCCAATAATTTCCCTACATCTTCTATTGTATTATTTTTAACTTAGATTTCGATTCGAAGACCTCTTTAGAATTTTGGTAGGAATGCTTGGAGCGAACTTTGGTTTGCATGAAACGAATTTCTTCTCCCAATATTTCAAATTTCCGACTAATACGTGCAAAGATCAAATGCTCAAAATGGCTGACAGCAATTCACGCTGTACACACTTGGTGTCTGTCTACTTCCATTTGAAGTTATAAAGAGTGTTAGACATAAATTCGAGTTTCATCATAAATGTAGATTACATAATGTGAGTATTTGTAATACGAAAAAGATGGCCTATAATAAAATATATTAGCACAGCAGAAAATGATGATGTAGAAAGCGAACAAAGCGAGGCAAAGAAGCAGTTGTTTTATTGACGGCATGATTTCGAACGTGTGTGGAATAAACAATGAAGCTATGTTTACTCTATTTATGAGCAATCATGAAGTTTTGCCCAAATATTGCTACGCTTAAGTACAGTCATGTACTATCTTATTTGCACGAATTCATATACTTAAGTTCAAGATATACATTTTCAATCTCAATCGAGATAAAGCATTGCCAAAAATTAAATAAACCATCATTTGCTAAGCATGAAGCAGTTCAAGGTCATTGCGGTCAAAAGCACGAATTTGCCAATTTGTGAATTTTGTTTTTATTTTTTTTTTTTTTTTGAAAGTTCTAAGCTCTAATTAATTTTTATTTTCTTAACGATTTTCCTGCAAAAAAAAAAAATAAAAACATAATTTATAGATATTTAAGCCGTTGATGTGAACATATACGTGCTATATCCGCATTCGAAATAATTTCAACGGTCAAACAGTATTAATTTTTTCTATTCAGCTCTAATACTATGTTCACACTGAGAGCTAAATGCGCATTTAACGAAATGCGCATTAGCAATTAAGAATGCGTGGCCGTATGCTCCTTGTAGGAGTAAAAGAGACAAATATATAGGTTGAATTCTGTAAATGCGCATTTAGCTCTCAGTGTGAACATAGTATAAGATTGATTGGTCGTCATTAATAATTAAAATCTTCATTTGTTTTCAGTTGTTAGTTCGACGTCGTCGTCTTCTATTGTGACCTTTGGTGCTGCACTGATTTTTGTTGTTCATCATCAGCAAAATTTAGTTTCAATTGGATTTTATCTGTTTTGCTTATTCCATTATTAATTACAAATATTTTGATCTGCAGCAACGGACGGCTTCTTCTTGAAGCTTGTTATTAACTTAAAGCTGCTATAAGCGATAATAGCTGAAAGCATTAATGAGTAGCGGCTCTTTATGCTCTGCATGAGTTAAACTTAAATATTGCCGATCATATTTTAAGGTTTGTTAACTTATGTGAATTTTTTTTTCTACTATAAAAGTTCAAAAGCTTGTGTTGCTTGGGTTTAAATTTGTTTGATTTATGATTAATAGTTACACAATAATTTGTATCGATGGTTTAAATCTCCGCATACTTGTTTTTTTTGCTTGCTTCTATAATACACATAATAGTGCTTAAGCAACCCCACGCAAATTCTTTATGAATTAATAACCTTTTCTGTTTGTCTTATATTACATGTACATGTTTGTTGGTTTGTATCATATCACGTATATTGGTATAAACGTACCTATGTGTATGTATACGTTACACAAATTTTGGATAACATTGTAACATTTAGGATTGAATGATTTTTGTATGTGGGTCGCACCCCTTGCGAGTGGGTCAAAAATGTGACCCAAATTAATATTTAAAAAAAAAAAACCTTATCGATTGTATGATATTCGTAAAAAGAATGCTAGAATTATTTACATTACATAAGTTTTATGCACTTTAAAAATTATTTCTTATAGCAGCGATGTCTAAAAATCCAAAATATAATTAACGTTCTTATTACATACTAGCCACCGAAAAAATGAATATGTTATAGATCAAAAATGCCCATGTAGTGGACCGTTTGGCCCGCGTGGCCCTTCATACAATTTTTCTTTCAATATATAGTTTGTTTTTGCGCTAAGCCAAAAAAGAACACCTGCTTAACACAACAACACAAACCGCACTTGTTCAATGCTCAACACATTTTCCAAAGCGCTTTACAAAAACAAATGCATGCAAAGACAATATAAAAAACGCACCTGCGACGAAGTCGATGCTTGAATTGATTGTCCCGTTACTTGTTTGTCGAATGATCTTTGCATGTAAGTTTTGTTATTGTAATAGAAATCAGGTTTTGTCGCAGTGCAATATCAAATAAAATTGTGTTCATTATGTTATCAAACAAATTCATTTTGATTAAATGATACATAATTATTATAATTTATTTTGTCATCATGTTATATTTAAAAAGCTTTTTTCATAAAGTACCTTTATAGACAGGATTAACTTTTTTTATATATCAAACATTGAATATATCAGTTGCGTTTTTTACTTTTGATATCGTTATATATTTTTGGCATTGCTAAATATTTCAAAATTTGTTGTTGCTTCCGCAACAAAAGAAAAAACTTTAATTTGGGAGAGATTCTGTTTCATCTGAACACTTCTAGGCAACCGCCAAATTTTGTTTACGGTCTAAAGCTGATAAGATTTTCGACAATGGACAGAAACAAGCTTTTAAGAGAAAATAGAAAAAAAAAAGTAGCTACAAGCTTACCATACAGAAAATTAAGAGTAGCCAAAATTAAGTTCATACAAGGCAATGAATAACAGAAAAAAAAGGATGGCGAAACTTTCAAAATTTGACCGACAAGTATCCGTTATGTAGCATGCAGCATAGCGTCTACTTATTTCTTGATGTGCCCATGGTTGAATTACAAGGTTGTCGCAAGGGAGAGAGCGAATGCCTATAATTGTCAAATCGAAGTTAACAGCTCATAGAAAATCTGCAAACACTCTCTTTTTTTATCCGTTCTTCTTTCGTATTCATTCGCAAAATTGGCTGATTTCGACAATCTCGGGAACTGCAGAGAGAGAGTGCGATCACCCCTGCGACAACCTTATAATTCAACTATGGATGTGCCATAAACATAGTTTTCTTCCAAAAAGTGCTCTCAATACATTTCGTAGACTATAATTTTTTTTTTAATGTTATGTTATGTTATGTTATGTTATGTTATGTTATGTTATGTTATGTTATGTTATGTTATGTTATGTTATGTTATGTTATGTTATGTTATGTTATGTTATGTTATGTCATGTTATGTTATGTTATGTTATGTTATGTTATGTTATGTTATGTTACGCAACTACGGGCTAAGCGGATATCTCGCCTTAGCTTAACAATTTTTTATATAAAAAATGTTATTAAACGGATATATGTAGCGATGCCAAAAAACGCACCAAGTATTATAAATATAAACCACCTCTCCTTGCAGTGTACTTCATGGCTTGTGATATAAGCAACATTTTTGTTTGTTTTTTTTAAAGCATTCGCCCGTGCTTAATATATCTTGGGCTCTACTGCTATTTATGGCTTCCAAAATGTACTGAATAAGAATCTCTCGAAGAAAGCTTCGACTTTTTTAGGGTATTTTCATATAAGAGGTACCCGTGTAAAATCTGCCCTAAGGATAGATTCAGAACATTATAAGGAATGTGACTTATGCATGTCTGATGAGGTGGATACAAGGTTTCCTTAAATCAGGCTATTTTTACTATAGGAATCATTATAAAATTCTTATCCGGCTATTACCTGTAATCAGGTAATCTGATAAGAATGGAAATAAAAAGTGTTGTATGTTTCAAAATAAGGATTTACTGAACATTTTCTGTCTCCATCCTAAGGCAAATTCCACTCGGGTATTTAAAGAGGCTCAACCCGATTTTTCATTATAGTCCAGCAGTTATGTACTTGTCATCTGGAAAGTGTTCCGAAGTTAATGGAATTTAGACGGGTTGATTGGGATTACACCACGAAGACTATACTAAATTTTCGACCTCGAGGACGAAGGGGGAGGGCAAGTCGTCAAAATTTTCTGGCATTTTAAGTTTTTTGCTTATATCTCTTAAATTAAGCACACTTTGAAGCACATTTTTTGACAAAGTTGAAGAGCAATAAATTTCTTAAAAGTTCGTTGGTGAACCAGATTTTTGAACCCAATATTTACGATCGAAGTTAAAACAAATTTTCTTAAAATGTATGAAATCAAGAACAAAAAGTTCACATTGGCCCCGCTCACTCTATTCCAACAATCAGAGGCTGACCTACATAACTTCTTCAAGTATGAACCCCTTTTCCAATGTCGCTGTTCACATAACAAGGAATGCATAAATGCAGAAAATTCATGCTTAATGATGCATTTCTTTCTATCGCAGGTGAAGAAGCAAACTTTGGCACCAGAAATTGTAACGTCATTGTTGGTGGATACCTGCTGCATAGAGTTGGTTGGACCAAGTTAAGTGAAGCCACATTTCAAGAAGTCTGCCAAAACTACGTGGATTGTGCCCATTGGCACTTTGGAAGCAATGCCATTGTTGTTTTTTAAGGACTATCCTGTTGGGATAGTCTACCAAAGCACCAAAGCCGCTGAACGTTATCGGCGTTCTTTGCTTCACTACTCAACAAAATTTGTCTTTTCCAAGACAACTTCGATCAGCACGATTTCGCAGGCGAAATTTTTTTCACCATGTTTAATTACATAACTATGCTGTAGAGTAAAATGGAAGTCAGGGGGATCCAAGTGAAGCAGAGAGTGAATGACGCCGATGTAATGATTGTGGAGACTGCTGTCTAAGCTGCTGACAAGTATGATAGTGTTGTCATAACAGGGAAGATATAGATCTTCTGGTGCTTCTTACTGCAACAGCCACAGCCCACCTGTACTCTATCCATCTCACTCGTTCAAGCACGAACCACAGAATATTCCTTTCTGCATGTGATAAGTGGGTGTGACACCACCTTAGCATCCTTTGGTATTGGGAAAAATAAAGTGATGCAGATTTATAGCAAGAACCCTAACCTTTGAGAGATGTTGGCGATTTTTAAAGACCCCGAGGCAACTCCAACTCGAATCGCTGACGTTGGAGAGAAATTCTTTGTGAAATTGTACGGAGGGACCAACGAAATTAACAATCTCAAAGGCCTGAGATATCGCATTTTCTCTAAAGCTGTGGAAAAGGCCAAATGCCAACTTCCTAGACTGCCACCAACCAGAGATGCCACCAAGTATCACTCATTCAAGACAAACTTGCAAGTTTCAGCGTGGATGGGAAGCCAAGTTGCATGGAAGGACGTGACCTTGGACCCCGACTATGACGATGACGACGAGAAAGGTGTAGCAGTCCCAAGCACTACAAGGTTTTCGCAGCCTATAATAAGCTGCCTGCAACCAATTATAAATAAATACAGAATTACTGTGTATTAGGCTGGGTCGATTTGTATGGAGGTAAAAAAAATTGATGTTGCCTGGGCAATTTTCGGATTGGGCATGAAAAGTTATTAAAAAAACAAAAAAAAAAAGGGGACGATAGGGGTACACTTCACCCTATCACATCTTTAATTTTATGAATTTTTTCCTTAGGATTTTTTTTTTTAAAAAGTTTGTATACAAACGCGTACACCGAGAAAAAAAAATAGGTAAATCACCTAAGTCGGGTTAGGTGAAAAGAATTGTATGGGAATTATAAACATATGCTTATTCATCTAAGCAATTTATTGTTTAATACATTGCTTTGAAAGCACATACTTCGATACACTTCCAAAAAAATATTTAATTTACCTAAGTCCAAAATCCAAAAATACAAATTTAAAAAAAAAACTAGCATGGATGGCTAAAGCATAGTTTTGAGCTATTTTCTGCAAAAAAAAAAAAAAAACACAGCTGTGTCATTAGACACACGAGAGAAGGATAGATTTCGTAATTTAATGGTTTTTTTTTAATAAATCCACTTTTAAATTCAAAAATAACATAAAGTAAATTAAAAAACACACGTTAATATTCACACCAGTAAATTTTATTACATTTCATCAACAAAAAGAACAGAAAAAAAAAGTCTTTGCCCGCCGTGTGGAATCGAACCTGGGACTTTTGGTGCCAGTCCATCGCTCTACCCACTGATCTAAGCAGCCTTGCTACTGTTTGTTGGCATAACTGCAGCTACGTTAATTCACCGAAGCAATTTAATGTTTAAAACATTGCTTTGAGAGTGCATACTTCGATACGCTACCAAAAAAAAACATTTGATTCGCATATGTTAACAGATGCTGTATTAACAGATGCAGTATGTCACAGTATTCTGTTGAAAGCTGCAGCATAGCTTCAGTTGTAATTAATATTGAATAAATCACTCAGCATAACGAAGAAGTTTGGCTCAAAGCTAGTGTAGTAACTTTATACACAGTGGTATCGGTGAGTGTGGGTTCGAATCTCAACGGCATGCGAAGGTAAAATTGTTTTATTTGATATTTAATTTAATTTAATGTTCTTGTTATAATAGACGTCAATCAGCAAGAAAAGCCGAGAAGTCATTAATTTCATTCAGTCATATTAAACGGTTCAATCATTAAAGCAAATCACAGACCGAGTGGCGGCAGCTTCAAAAAATCTGAAAGAAGTTATATTTTTGAAATTCAGTTTTTTTATTTTAAGTAGTGTATAAAAAATTACCAAATACTTGGTTAATTTATCACCCAATAAAAATTGGCAAGTCAACCTGTAAAACTTAGGCGTTTTGATAAAGTACTTGGGTGGCTGAAAACTGCCAAAGCCATCTTATAAATTATACTAGCTTTTTTTTCAATTAACATAAGCTTTTTTTCTCGGTGTACAGCTAAAACAAAACTGAGAAATGAAATTCTCAAACCCAATTCAACCAGTTCAAAACCAGTCTCACATTTATATGTTTTTAAACAAAAATTGATCGTAAAAAATTCATAAAGAAAAAATTTGTTGGTGCGTATGTATTTTTGACCATCAGGGCTGAACCACTGAAGCTATCCACCTTATATTCACAACATGTGTTCGTGTGGTCCTCCAAAATTTTTTTGTGTTTTTAGATCCCCCTAGGAGGCACTGTGGTGGATTTTTAAAAAAAAATATATTCTTGTAAACGGATTTGGCCCAAATTCACACCATATAGTATTTGAATAAATAGAATATCTTTGGCAAAATTCGAACCCAAAAAAATAAGATTAACTTCGAATTATTGATAATCAAAATTGATAATCAAAAATATTAATTAATATCAAGAATTCTAATTCCATACCAAAACGCCCACGTTTCTGACATCACTATTTTTGAAAATTTTGAAACTCTCTGTGTTGATAGTTCTCTTGAAACGTATTATATCTGCATACTTCTTTTTTTATTTTTATTCCTTTTTAAAAGATATACACTGTAAAAAATTGGAAAATATCTCCAAAAATACAATTAGTGCATGTATTCAAACAGCTGTAACTTCGAATCCGTAAGTCATACAGGAAAAAAACTTGCATATATTTTAGAGACCTTGAATGGGTTTTTCTTGTGGTGTCCTTTTTTTGGACTGTTTTTATGAAATTTTTTTAAATTTTTTTAGGCTGAAGTTATTTGTCACGTTTTTTGTAATGTTCGCAGTAAATTTTTCATCTGTGGAACATTTATAATACATTATAATACATTTATTCTTAAGGCTCACACAAAATTTTAGCTTGAGATATCAACGATTGCTGTTTTTAACGAATTTTTAAAAAATTCCTACAGAAGATTTCTTACTTATATACTGAAAATTCCATATCTTTATATTTAAAATTTTTCTGCACATTAATTTGTCACTGAACTCCTACTGAATGGCTGGACTGATTTTGATCAAATTATGTGTGTGTATGCGGCTGGGTCTATAGATGTTTTTACAGTATATAGCTTAAAAAAGAAACTGTTTTCGTAAAAACAAAATATACAGTTTAAGCTATTTTCACGAGCACTACTTACCTACAAAGTTTAAAAAAAAATCGGAATCACAAAGGTCAGATTTTGCTCAAAAATAGTCGAATTGATATGGAATCATCGATATGTGAGACCAGTTTTAGGTTGAAGTTTTGCTCTACCTGTGCACGTTTATATAAAAAAAATTTTTTTAAAAAATTCCTAAATAAATAGTTCAGAAAATTTAATATGTGACAGGGTAAAGTGCACCCGTATTGTCCCCCTTTTTCTGCTTTTTTTTAATAACTGTTTATGCCCGATCCGAAAATCGCCCAGGCAACAAAGGTTTTCAAATCGACCCAGCCTACTGTGCATACTTACTATAATTATTTTAAATTTTATGATCCACTTTCATTGAATGTGAAGTATGTATTAAGAGAAATTCAGAGTGGGATGATGACCAGATACAAAAATGTGGAAATAACATTTTTAATTCCATCTCTTATGGAAACGCTGCAATACACGTATGCATTTTGTCCATTAAATAATGTTCAAATTGCATTGTATAACTTTGCCCAAAACAAACCCAAATAATGTAGGAAATTTTGCCACAGAAATCAGTATTTTAAAAAATATGAAAATTGTATTTCTGAAGCTAGTCTTGACGGCAAAGTGTCAATATTTAAACATTATTCGTGATTTCCTTTGTGAGTTTTAGAAAATAGAAACAATCACACCCACAATATTATTGTATATTTTTTTTCGAGAAAAATATATTTAATAAAACTCTTTATCTCAACAATTCAGGCTTACAACAAAGTTATAAATTTCAATAAATAAATTATAGATATATATATAAATTTTATGATATAAATTTAAAATTTATAGTTGTAATAATTTAAGTTATTTTATGTAATCATATTTTTTTTTATTCTTTATAGGTATATGTTAATTTTTAAATCCTATTTGATCGATTGATTTTAATTAATTTCGTTGATAAAAAATGATAAATTTAATGTGTCATAGTTTAATTAAATAACAATAACCTACTTAAAAACCTTCATAGCTAAATTCTGCTATTCTAGTGTTGAAGTGCGCGTAAAGCAGCCCTCAATAGTCAAATTATATATTTTTGGCAAAGCTAAACAAACCACATAATTTTTTATTTATTGAAAAAAAAATATCAAATACATCAACTTATGGCTTAACCCTTTCATGCAAATCGTTCTAAATTGTAACATTCAGCATAATAATTTCTTAATAGTTTAAAATACTTTTCAAGGTCTTTATAATGGTATCAAAGAATAAAGCTTGAAACATGAAAAAAGAATTAAAAATTGATTAACGTTTTAAATTTAGCAATACAAAGAGTCGATATTTAAGAAATGCATAAGCGGGTTAAACCTTATGACTTAAACTCTCATCAATTCCAAGCAAATTCCAAAATATTCGTTAATAATAGTTGCTTAGTGAAAGAAAAAAAATTAATAAGTTTTCAATCAGAACATCGAATTGCTGAAATCTTCTGTTAAATCTTCATCAACATTTTCGTCGACAACAACAAAACAAATCGAAACAATTTCAAAAGCTTGGAAACTAGAAGATAACCAATAAGTTAGTTCAAAAGAACAAAAACAACTTGTTAGCTGCACTTGAACAATGTTTAATATTAAGAACTCCAGCAGAGCGCGAAGCAATTTTTTGATTGCTATAAAATCAGCACCGATCGCCAACAGCAGCATCAGTTCAAATCAAACAATCGCAAAGAGCACTAGAATAAAACAACAACAACAACATGAAACTGGTGCGTATCGCAGCCACTGTTTTCTACGCCCAGTGGATAAAAGGCGTTCAAGGAAACAAGCTGTTGCTGTTGTTAGAAGACGTTAAAATTCTCATTTTGAATATTTTTTGTTTTTACCTACAGCACGCTTTTCTCACGCTTGCTACACTGCTGTTCGGCTGCAGCGGTGCCGCTAAGCTATCCAGCAAGTATTTGCCACCAAACTATGCCGGTTCATCTGCGGGTCATGCGAGCTTCCTGCAAGGTCCCCGATCTCACCATGCCACTCCAATGCGTCCATCTAATCAATATCTGACGCCACATCAACAAAGCAGCGGCTTGCACTACACCGCAGCCGCCTCGTCACATGTCGCATCAACGCGATATGGTCACAACAGAGCCGCGGCACAGATACCCATACTGAGGCAAGAATACAACAATGATGGACATGGCAATTATAACTTTGGGTAAGTAGCTTGAACGGAAGGGATTTGGAAATCTACAAAATAGTTTAAACTTCAATGTTTGCAGCTTTGAAGGCGGCAACGGCATACGGCGCGACGAAACCGGCCATTTTGAGGGCGGCTGGCCGCATGGTTCACAAAGCGTGATGGGCTCCTATTCCTATACAGGCGATGACGGACATGTTTATACCGTTAACTATAAGGCCGATGGCAATGGCTTCCAGGCTACTGGCGATCATTTGCCTACACCTCCACCAGTGCCACGCGAAATTCAAGAGTGAGTGGACAGCCTCAATATTTTTCTTTAACCTTTTCTTATAAAACTATCCCAAAGATCTCTGGATCGTCATCATAGTGGGCATGGTGCTCATGGTGTGCACGGCTCGCATAGCAGCTCAGCTGCTTATGGTGGTCATCACGGCTCTGCCAGCTCTCAGTCTCCTTCTGTCCGCTACTTGCCACCACAACAAGGACACTTCGCCCAGTCTGGCTACAACTATGCACGTAAGCATTAATTATAGCCAGTGCACATGTGTTAGTGATCCTTTTGTTTATTGTAAGAAAAAATTATTTAATAAAATAGATGAATTTTTATAAATTTTTTTTTTTGAAATTTTTCTGACTTTATTTGTGTTTGAACGGCTTAAGGTTCAAAGTTTTTCTTGTGTCTCATTAAAAGTTACTTTCATTCAGTAAAACCATGCAAACGTCAGCACAAACACACAAAATCACGTTTTTGCACGAAAGACAACTTTAAACTCATGATCAGTGAAAGTTTTTCATAAAAATAAAAGAGAAGGCGCGAATACAATTTCACCTCTACGGCACGTGAAAAATATTAAACTTACTTTTTTTATTTTCCTGGTGAAGGTATTAACGCGGAAGTTGAGCAGTAGCATGTTACAGGAAAAAAATTTTCTATTTTGAGTAAAATCTTTCAAAAATTCTAAATTTTTTCAAATGTGTGTAAATGACCTCACATTTAAAATGGAAGGAATAATTATATTTTGAAATTTTTAAAAATATTAATTTTTTAGGATAACTTTTTTGAGCTTTATGCCAAATAATTCATGAAGTAGCAGGTCGCTATAGCTACAGATAAATTTTGCTTTTATTGAAAGGTTAAAGCAATTTCTACGTAGCATTCGTGATAGCTTTTGAGAAGCACAAAAAAGGAGCAAAAAACTCCTGGTGGCTTATTAAACAAGACGTCTATATCGTTTTTTTTTCCTCTGGTGATTCACCTTTCTGGTTATATATATATTTGTGATAGCAGTTGACGAACTACTGATTTAGTAGCATTACTGATTTTTCAAGAATAGTTTCAAATATCCTCCGAAGTGATTAATATAGAGTTAAAAATACTAGATGAAGAGTACTTGTCCTAGATTACTAGAGTACAAGAAAGATAATATTATAAAATTATACCAAAGTTTCCATAAATTCATTTCTACGTCAACTAATTGAAGGTTTTGAAGGTTAAAGCAGATCTATAAATCTTTTTATATTTATAACCTCTAAACTTATAAATATGGATTTGATTTTCGTCTTAATATTGGTGACATAAAATACATGAGAGATTTTAAATTCCAGAAACAAACTTTCGTAGAACACTTAAGCCCTAGATATATGTTACGTCAGGCCCGTAGACAAGGGGGGATTTAGGTGTTCAAACTCCCCCCCCCCCCTTAGGGTCCAGAAAGTATAAAGAATTAACACAAATGAGACACTTAAATTAAAAATGTGATTTTTTTTTATAAACTTCTTGAAAACTTCACTTAATTTTTGAAAATTTTTTTTGGCCAATTGAAAGATTAATTTTCCTTATAAGAGTCATAATCATTATATTGGAATTCATCTCCAAGGAGTTGGTATATTAAAAATCAGTTTCAGAGCTCAAAAAGTCCCTTATATCAAGTAAAATATATATATGAAAGTTATACCTAGAATGAATATAATTTTGTAAATTGAAGAAATTAGCTTGACATTTTTTATGCCATATCTACATAGCAAACCATAGATGACGACTATGTCGAAATTCCGACTTATTCGTCACTATTTCGAGCTTTATTAAAGAAATCATTACAATTTCGTTACGCAAATATTGGAACAGTTTCACTTTTTATACGAATTTATATAAAATTTCGTTATGCGACTGCTTGTACGACATATTAAAATGCTAACAGAGTAAAATTTCCTTTCCTTCGAACTGTCTGAACGAAATCGTAACTTTTTCGTAACATTTGCGTTAGGACTCGTTACGAAATCATTACGATACTTTGTTACGAAGTCGTGTCAACCCCTTCATACGATTTTCGTTACGATTTCGCAAATGAAATCGGAATGATTTCGAAATATTCTGAACGAAATCGTAACAAACTTTTTACAATCTTTCCGATTTCGGAATCTGATTTCGTTAGGAAATCGTAAAGACTATCTTATGAAGTGGTTGACACGAGTTCGTAACGAAATGTCGTAACAATTTCGTAACGAGTCTTAACGAAAATGTTACGGAAAAAGTACGATTTCGTTCAGCTAGTTCGAAAGAAAGGAAAGTTTACTCTGTTTGCATCTCAATATGTTTTACAAACAGTTGCATAACGAAACTCTTTATAAATTCGTATAAAAAGTGAAACTGTTCCGATATTTGCGTAACGAAATTGTAACGATTTCTTTAAGACAGCTCGAAATAGTTATGAATTCGTCGGAATTTCGACAATGTCGGTTACTATGGTTTCCTTGTAAGCTTATTAGACCCAAAACTTTTGGAAAAGCATTAATTTGAGTGGGTATTTTTTTCATTTTTAAAAGTATAAAAAATATATGAACCACGAAATTTAACACATTATGGGGTATTCCACGTAAAGCGAATGACCAAAAAATTTAAAATCTAAAATTTCCAACTTGGCACAGAAATTTAGCCCTGTTACAAGCCTTTTCCAAATAACAGGTTTCGGAAAATCACCTTAAATCTAAATATGTTTTTTTTTTTTTTAAATTCTTAATAGAAAAAATTTTTGTAAAACATTGTATACAGTCCAATTCTATAGTGATTTGATGATTTTTTAATCATGTTACCAAATTTCCATAAAAAATTTACAATTACAGTTTTTTAAGCTTCAGCATTTTAAAATTATTTTTATTATATTAAAAAATTAAAAAAACAATTTGGAAGTTCAAAAAATTTTGTTGTTTGTGTTTTTAATTTGCAAATAATTTAAATATAAATCCACGACCGATTAAATTCTTAAATATCCAAAAAATTACTGTTTCATTCTTTTTATAAAAATTTATCTAGTTGAGTAATTATTTTAATATTAACATGAACTTATTTTCATGTGATATCTTATATAATAAGTTGGGTATAAGATACTGGTGCTGTGCAAAAAAAAGTTTCCGAATTACGGTTTTTGAAAAAAGTCTGAAATTTAAATATGACTTTATCGGAGTCGATTCCTCTAATCAAAAAATTTTATTAAAAAAAAATATGTATATATAGTAATTGTTATTGGAAATGAATCATGAGAAAATGAAACTGTTAAATTTTTAAAGATCTTCAAATATTTTCTTTTGAATTGATTTAAATTGCCGAAATCGTTTTCAAGAACAGTAATATTTTAGCCCTTAACGATAACTCAAACTAGGGTTCACACAGGTTCAAAAAGTTGTACACAAGATGGGGAGATCAATAAAAGCGTAAGATAGCCAAAAAGAAACCAAATCTAAAGACTAAAACTTTTTTTTCTCCCTTTTATATGAAATGTCCATAAAAGTTGTGAATACAGCTTCACCAGCTGAACTTATTAAAAAATGTTTGCATTTTTCATAGCTGACTTTAATTTTGGTTTTGATAAACTGGAAGAAATCTTACCTATTTTTACCGTTCACATTAATATTGTGGAAGTAGTAAAATTTTGTCACAGACATTTTTACTGTTTGTGCTAATTTTCGGAGTAATACTTTTTAAAAGAAATTAAAAATTCTCAATTTAGACCATTTTTCAACAAACCATAGACAAAAATCAAAAAACTTAGTTCTCAAAATTGATATGTAAAAAAAAAAATAAATAAACATCTATCTTACGGTCATTTAAAAACAGGCATATTAACAAATAGTCTTAAAAAAAAAACGGATTTGCTTAAAAATGTTCATATCCCTTCTTTCAGTTATTACTGGTATCTACTTATAGATTTTTTTATCAAAACCACCCCCCTTTCCCCCCTTTCCCCCCCCCCCTTAAGGTAATCCTGGCTACGACCCCGTGTTACGTGCTCTATTGTTGACCTAAGCAGTAAAATTTTGACATAGTTCTGAGGAATACATGTGCATGGTTACCCTATTCGACATTTGAGAGTCCCTAAGGTTTTTAGAACATGAGTGAGGGTTTCCTTAGACAAAATTTTTCATGTTAACCCATTGCATTTAATGCAGTGTTTTTATTTTGACTTTATGGATTCTTTGAATTCCTTGAACAAAAATCAAAAGTTGCTTGGCCAATAACTTCCGGTGGGATTATTTATGTACTTAGTTTTCTAATAGTCTTATTTTCAAGATTTATTAGCCACATAGCCACAGGTTCTACTAGGGATATCTATTAAAACATAAGTTTTTAAAGTAATGCTCTTCATGAAAAAAAAAAAGTTTTATACAGAGTTACACAAGAAAAAGTCCATTTAAGAAAAATTATTACTTTTTCGCCCTTATATGGACGAAGTAAGCAAATAATTTCATTAGTCAATATTTCTGTGTCCGATTTGTATATAAGTAAACATTTTGGTTGAATTTTAGTCTAATAATATTTCCAAACCATAAAAACTTATTTTTCATTTTTAATGGAAGTTCATTGTCTCTGAAACTGTTGCTGCAATTCAAAGTGATAAAGAAAAACTAGATCTTGAAGGCAAAGCATATTTCGTAAACTAAGTTTTTAAATTAACAAAACATGTTCTAAGTAGCACTCAAAAATTGTCTGAAATTAAATGGTGAAATTTTCAATTTAGTTTTTATACAATATTTTTAATAATTTTTAATTTTTAGTATTCTAAACATTAAAAAAATTTTTTTGATATTGTTATTTTATCTCACTTCCACTACTTGTTAAATAAATTTTCATCAAAATTGTTTTGAACAAACTGTTTTTAAAAAATCGGTGTCGAAACTCAAAATACAGTATTTTCAAACGAGAGTGTGAACGACGACAATGTGCATGAAAGTGTTACTATTGATTTGACAATCACTGCTACACAGATTTGATGTCATTTTAGGACACACAATGTGAATTATTTTTCAATTAACATAAAAATGAACAATAGTTGTCACACATTAAATGACCATTTTGTTACACAGTCTGAATCAGCCATTAGAAATTGTCTGTTTTTTTCCTTAAGAGCTGAAAAATTCGAAACAATTACATTGATATCAATATTATTTGTAAGTTTGTTTCTGATAGATAAAATAGAAAGGTCGGAAATTTTTGCCCGTTCCATCAAAGACCTTAAATAAGTCTTTATTGATTTTAGTTTTGAGAAACTCCTTTCACAAGACGATACCTATGCACGAATTGTGAAAAATAATTTCAATGCTAATAAAATGTTCGGAAACGTTTTTAAAAAGTCCCACTCGACAATGAATCTAAGCATTTCTAACTGTGTAATCTTAACGTTTTCGAAATCAGTTTGTGCTGCTTTTTTGTGTCTATATATCATAGAAATTTTAACAACTACAATAAAACCCGCTTAATTACCTCGCCCAAAAATGTCAGCATTTTAAGATACTTAAGCGGGTTGGGTAGTTAAGAGGGTAAACATTCAACAATTTTCGGGAAAAATGCCCGAAAATTTTGGGTACTAAAGGGAGTTAGGTACTTAAAGAGGGGAAGAGGTACTTAAGCGGGTTTCATTGTACATCCTTTTCTGAAATTTTGTTGTCGAAATTGTGTCACCCCAAAAATTGGGGTTCCCGCGGCGGACCAACTTCAAACACCTCCTTAAGAAAACTTCCTTAAAACCTTACGAAAACCTTAAGAATAGCTTTCGGTGCAAAGATATATAATATTATATTATATCGTAAATACTCTACATATGGGTAACGCAGCGTTGCGTTGCGTTATTGAGTTGAAGCACTTAAATGCGATACTGCGTTGATAGACTTGTTTTAATAAAAGTAACGCAATAGCGCAATAATGCAAATGACGCGACCAAAACTAAAAAATATTTATGCAGCAAAAGTCACACAAGCTGTATGGCGCATCAAACATAGGTATAGTTAATTAAAAACGAACATTAGCTGCATTCCCGTGGCACTGGATCAGATCGATTCTTAGTAGAACACTTTTAATGTCAAAATTAGGGACCGAAAATAATTTTTATTCTATATTACACAGCAAAAAAAGTTTGGCAATTTTAACCCATAAAGAAAAATTATTTTTTGGTTGCCGCATTACTTTTATTTTCCAGGAATAAATTTTTAGGTTGACTTATAACAATTATTTTCTGAAATGAAATTTTTTCGGTTATAAGTGTCGAAAATCATGAAAAAGTTGACATTTTGTTTTGGGATAAACTCACACAATAAGGTGGAGGGGGGGAGGGGTGCATGCGCTGGCAGAATTAGAGGATCGCTGATTTAGAATTTGAAAAATTTTTCGACACTAGGGTGTACCCTGAAAGTATTTTTGTTCACTATATTTTGCACATGGCAGTATTAGACAGTCGCTGATTTCGAATTTGATGTTGGAATTCAATAAATTGTATGTGACACAAGGGTGGGCCCTGAAAATATGTTTTTGTTTTACTCATTTTGTACATGTGGTGGCTGATTTTGAATTTAATGTTAAAATTTCAAAAACTTTTTGATATTAGGGTGGACCCCGAAACTGTTTTGTTTTTTGAACATATGCGCTGGCAGAATTAGAGGGTCGCTGATTTATGCCTAAAGTAGGAATTTAAACAATCTTATGTGACACAAGGGTGTACCACGGAAATGTTGTGGCTTGCTACATTTTGCGCATAGCAGAATTAGAGGAGCGTAGAATCTGATGTTGGAATTTTAAAAAATTTATGTGACACTAGGGTGGACCCTGAAAATGTTGTGCATGCGGTGGCAGAATTAGAGAGTCGCTGATTTTGAATTTGATCTTAACATTTCAGAAACTTTTTGACAAATGGTGGACCTCGAAAATGTTTTGTTTTTTAAACATTTTGTGCATGCGCAGTTAGAACTAGAGGTTCGCTGATTTAGAACCCGATGTAATAATTTTTAAAATTGTATGTGACACTAGGGTGGGCCTGGAAATGTGTTTTTGTCTTACATAAAATTTAACAACAAATTTAAAATCACCGACTTTCTAATTCTGACACCGCATGTAAAAATATGTAAAACATAAAAACATTTTCAGGGACCACCCTAGTGTCACTATAAAATATATGAAATTCTTATATCAAATTCAAAATCAAATTCAAATCACATAAAATTTTTAAAATTCCAACACCAGATTCTAAATTAGCGACCCTCTAATTCTGCCAGCGCATGTACATAATGTTTAAGAACCAAAACATTTTCGGGGTCCACCCTAGTGTCAAAAAGTTTTTGAAATTTGAACATCAAATTCAAAGTCAGCGACTCTCTAATTCTGCCACCTCATGTAAAATATGTGTAGGACTAAAAATATTTTCAGGGTCCACCCTAGTGTACCAAAAAATTTTTAAAAAATTCCAACATCAAATTCGAAATCAGCGACTGTCTAATACTGGCATGTGCAAAATGTAGTAAGCAAAAACATTTTCAGGGTACGGACACCAAAACAATTTAATTTCAGACAATAACTGTTATTAGTCAACCTAAAAATTTATTCCTCAAAAATAAATGTTATGCGGTAAACCAAAAAACATATTTCTAAAAAATAACAGTTATTTATAACTAAAATGTATTTTAACCCATTTCTTCCCGGCGTAGCGTTCACAAAACCTCACAAAATGCAGTCAAAATGAGCTTATTTTACAAAACCCATCACGTACGTGTTAAATGGCTTTCATAAGCTTTCTGTCTATGTTTTTATTTTAATAAGTAGCCTAACACTTCGTACAAAAAATATTATTTTCTAAAATCATGTTTTTTCGACATTTTTCAATATTTTTTTAAAAGTATTAAAATATATTAAATTCAACTTTTATGTGGGTTTTTTTTCTCTTGAACAAATTAGACTTATGACATAGCGTGAACGATTTATTTGTACGTTGGCCTGACGCAACGTTGGTAGTTCCTCATCTGAAGTTCGTTCAAGAACAATTTATATATATCCGTTGCGCACACGCAACTTTGGGAGTTTCTCTGAAGTGCCTTTAAGTATTCTGAAGTGCTTTTAAGTGTTCAGATGTCTTCTAAGTACAGATATATCAGTACATGATGTCTATAAGTGTTTTGCAGTCTATAAGCTTTCTAAGTTTAAAAAGCATATCTGCTTTTGTGTTTTAACTTGAATACTTTTGAAACAACAGCTCTCTGTTGTAAGTATATTTTATTTAAATATTTTATTATGACTTCCGTTTTTCTTATAATATTTAGTTTTTCGTTAAACAATGTTGCATATTTAGAATACATTTTTTGCCTTATTTTTAATACCAGAACTCGGAAATGGTTTTTTATAAACAGAGAATAAAAACAACTGAGGGAATTTTAGCTAATCTTGAGGAATTAGAAACAGCGGAAGGCGTTGATGCAGTCAACATGCCTCCTGAAGTTGACGAACTGACTGATGAGGAATATATAGAAGATGAACGCATGATTATAAATGACGGTGGTGCGGAATTATCAGAAGATGTGGAGGCTACATTTGAAATTCATGGTTTTTTAGACGACTAAACAGATATATCAGTATCTGAAACTATACAAAACACTACTGCAACACCAAAACAAAAAAAGAAGAAACCAATAACAAAGTGGCTGAAGTGTGGCCCAATTTATAATGACACTCCTAAAAATTGTGAATATAAATGTGTTGAAGAAATACAGTATAAGTTTGGAAGTTTGACACCTATACAAATGTTTGAACTTTTCTTTGACAACCCATTTTTGGATGAAATAGAATTTTCTATCAAATATGCTCACAGCAGAAATAACCATGCATTTGCAATGTTACGTACTGACTTGAAGATATTTACTGGTATCCTTATATTCACTGGTTATCACTTTCTTCCTCAAACAAAGTTTTACTGGAGTTTAGATGTAGATAAAGGAATGCCTCTCATACGCACAGCAATGTCACGGAACAGATTTGATGAAATAAAGAATTTCATCCATCTTTCTGATAATGATAAGCTAGATAAATCCGATAAGTTTTCAAAGCTAAGACCATTTTTCAATGAACTAACTAACCCAATGAAACGGTATATGCAGTTTGGTAAATTTTTCAATAAGATATCGATTGATATATCAGATACAGGGCTGTCCATATTCGAAGCGCCCATTTCAAAAAATCGATTGTAGTGCGGCTTGTGTTTGGTGGCGCGCCGTCTTGTTGAAACCAGTAGTGCCTGATACGCTTTTGACGAACGATTGGCATGAAAAAATTGTTTATCATATCGCGATAACGCTCCTGATTGACAGTAACTCTGTGGCCATTATCATCTTCGAAAAAGAACGGCCCAATGAGCATTTTAGCACAAACGCCGCCCCAAACAGTGACTTGTGCATCGTGAAGAGGTACCTCTTGAATCTCTTGTGGATTTTCAGTTTCATACAAACGATAAATTGTTTTCTTGGAAGGCGCACTTTTCACTTTATTTATTTTTTTGAAAGCACGTTGAGTTTTCACTATTGACTTGTTTTGTTGAATGTAAATTTCAACAATTTTAGAGCGTTTGCGTGGCGTGTACTGTTCCATTGTAAACATTTGCTTGGAATGACGCTTTAAACGCGGTATGTCATTAGTCGATTTGGCATCACTGCGGAAAGTTACAGTGTTGCCAGATGGGCGCTTCGAATATTGACAGCCCTGTATATTAATTCTGCTAAGATGTTCATAAGAGGGAAAACAGTAAAGTTTGGATTCAAACTATGGTGTATGACCTTAGCTGAAGGATATGTGTATCAGTTTGAACCTTACGGTGGAGTTTCACAGAAGACTGAAGATAATCTGGGTCTAGGTGAAAGGGTTGTAACAAACTTATATTGAAAGTTGTTCATTATCCTGAAAATCATGTCGTGTTTTTAGATAATTTCTTCACAAGCCATTGCCTTATTGTCTTGTTGTCAGAAATGAAATTTTTTGCAGCTGGTACAGAGAAGAAAAACGGACTGACTTCTTGCCCACTACAAATAACCAAAGCCTTAGCGAAAAAACCAAAACCTAAAAGTTTTCGCTGTTAGGTGACATGACAATTCTGTTGTGACAGTTGTTACTAACTTTGGTGCCCTTGAGCCAATAATAAATGTAAAGAGATACAACCGGGAGGAAAACAGCACAACATCGTTTCTCAACCAAATGTTATCCAACAGTACAATTAAGGCATGGCAGGTGTGAACTTACATGACAATGGCACTGCAAAGTATAGAATCAGAACTATAAGCAAGAAATGGTGGTGGTCATTATTCACCAATGGAATTGACAGTGCTGTTGTCAATGCCTGGAAAATGTATGTATGAATGTATGATTTCAGGTCCCATATTGTGTTATGTCTTTTGAAAGCTGAAGATCCGGAACTAGAGATAAGCCTTCAACATCGAAACATCAAACGCGTGCGCCCCAGCAGAAACTAATTGACAGAACCAATAAGGAAGGACAGAGCTGGCCATATTATAATGCGCAATGAGGAAGATACGAGGAGGAGATGCAAGATTTGCAAAAGCCAGACCATCTACATTTGCAAGAAATGTCAGGTTCACCTTCACCCAGGGTGTTTTTCGAAATATCACGACTGATGCCATCTATGTATTTTGGCTAGATCAAAAACTTTGTATATATTAAGCAAATAAAAGCATGCATTCGATATAATACAACTTTTAATTTTTTTTTACCAGGAAACTCCCAATGTTGCGCCAGCACATACAAACATTTGTTAACATTTTTTGTCTTGATTCAAATGTTCTAAAGCGGAATTGATGAAAGAATATTATATTTTTTTCAATATTTCTATTTTCGGGAAGATATAGGTTAAGCGATTTTAGTCATTACTTTTAACCAATTCCAAAAAAGTTGCATAACAGTTATGTTGCTGCAATAAAGGGATTTTCCATTCAAGTTTCAGTTTTGGTTTTTCTACTTTCTAATATGCTAATAATATGAGAATATTTAATTAAATCTTTGTATTATTATAAATGTATCTTTTACTTAATTAATACAATTAATACAGAAGTAAAAACGGTTGAGGCGTAAGATTTATACTAAATTCTATTTGAGGCTAGTATTGCACAATCGTAAAACTCTAAAATTGCATGAATTTGTTGAAGCTATATATAAAAAATTTTTTAAAAAAAAAACAACCGACTACAAAATCACTACAAAGTAAAAAATAATTTTAAAAATACTTTTCCTTTTAATTTCTTGGTCATATTTGATAATTTATTTAAACATATTATTATATATGAAATCTTATTATCTTGATTTTTTTCTTATTTGTTTTATTATCATAAATATATTAATTACTTGATGAATACAAAAGCTTTTAAGGTTGGCGCTAATATAATTAGAGTTTTAATCAGAAGCGCCAACTTCAAAGCATTTGTATTCATTCAAAAAGTGTATAAACAACATAAATAAAATTGTTCCGAAAAAATTTGTTCTATTAAAATCTGAAAGTTTGTTGGTTATTTCAAATATCTGCCTCTTAAATTTAAATTAGATGTCACATGTTTTGAAATTATTATACCCATTCTTGTAACGAGTTTTATTACCCTAGGTCAATATTATTCGAGATATAGTGGTTTTCTAATATTTCCACGCCCCTTTGTTATATAAGCGCCCACTTTCTGGAGCGTTATTTCCAATAATTGTGCCTACCGCTGTACTTTATTTCAGTACCCCAGCGTCAATATTAACTGCGATAGTGTTTATCTAGTATTGCCACGCCCATTTATCGAATAGCGCCTACTTTATTGGCCATAATTTTTAATAATTCTGCCTACCCCTGTACTACACTAAATTTTAGTGCCCTAGTGTCAATATTATTCGAGATACACTGTTTTTCTAATATTGCCACGCCCAGTAGTCGAAATCCGCCCACTTTCTTCACCGTATTTTTTATACCAATTATACCTATACCAAATTGCAGTACCATAGTATCAATATTATTCGAGATATACTATTTTTCTAATATTGCCACGCCCATTTGTCAAATAACGCCCATTTTGTTGACGGCAATTTGTAATAATTGTGCCTACCACTACACTAAATTTCAGTACCCTTGTGTCCATATTATTCGAGATACAGTGTTTTTATAATATTGACACGCCCATTTGTCGAATAACGCCCACTTTATTGACCATAATTTGTAATAGTAATGCCTACCCTTATACTAAATTGCAGTACTATAGTATCAATATTATTCTAGATATAATCTTTTTCTAATATTGCCACGCCCATTTGTCAAATAACGCTCATTTTCTTGACCGTAATTTATATTAACTGTGTCTACCCCTACACTACATTTCAGTACCCTAGTGTCCATATTATTTGAGATACAGTGTTTTTATAATATTGCCACGCCCATTTTTCGAATAACGCCCACTTTATTGACGATAATTTGTAATAATAATGCCTACCCCTATACTAAATTGCAGTACTCTAGCCTCAAAATTATTCAAGATACCCTGTGTTTCTAATATTGCCACGCCCATTTGTCGAATTACGCCCCTCTTCTTCCCCGTAATTTGTAATAATTGTGGGGGGGGTGCGATAAAGCCATGCGAGATAACGCCATATGGCTTTATAACTCAATTCGAAGAGTGATAAAGCCATATTTTTGTCAAAATTTCTGTATGGCTTTATTTCCCATCACAAAGAGCGATAAGGCCATATGGCGTTATCTCACATGGCTTTATATCTCATTTGATATTTTATTTTAAAAGATTTATTTTGGTAATGTTTCTTATAGCCGAGAATCTGAGAGCCAATCTAATAACAATTTTGTCTGTAAAAGAAAACCTCAAACGTTTCATTGAGAAAATCCTTAGTTTTCACTGAAAAAACAAAAGCTAATGATTTTCCCTTTTACAGAATGTTCTAATTGAGGTGTAAAAATTCTGTAAAAGGATAAATAGCTTATGACATTCATAAGCAGAGTTACGGAATATAATGAATAACAA
Source organism: Coremacera marginata (assembly GCA_914767935.1). NCBI lineage: Eukaryota > Metazoa > Arthropoda > Insecta > Diptera > Sciomyzidae > Coremacera > Coremacera marginata. The sequence goes on from OU612046.1 coordinate 165,846,656, forward strand.
TCAAATCAACAATAACAATGCAACAGCAATGAATTGAGAGATAACGCCATATGGTTTTGTCTCTCAATTGCCAAAAATAAAATATGTCATTATCTCTCAATACGATGGGAGATAACGCCATATGGCTTTATCTCTCAATGCGATGGGAGATAAAGCCATATGGCGTTATCTCGCATGGCTTTATCGCACCCCCCCATAATTGTGCCTACCCCTACACTAAATTGCAGTACCCTAGTGTCAATATTATTCGAGATACAGTAGTATCTTGTATTGCGAGATCTATTATTGCCACGCCCAGTTCTCGAATACCGCCCACTTTTGTACGGGCATCTCCATGTTTATGATATCTATCTGTTCCCCAAAAATTATGGCAATCAGGCATATGGTTTAGGAGTTATCGACATTTAAAAAAAAAAAAAAAAAAAAATCAGAGAAACCGACGAACTTGAGAACCTCCTCCTTTTTGAAGTCGGTTAAAAACTGGCAACCTTTTTAAAACCGTGAACGGCCTTTGAATATTTTGGCATATAACTAATGAACAGCTTTCTTTGATATTTATATTTTACAAGTTGAAAAACAGACATTTTTCCAAAAAAAAAAACCATATTGCGTCGTACAACGCAAACTAATTCTATTATAATATTTCCAAGTATGATCTTTAACACCTACTCTTTTGTGAATTAACAATAAATCCTTTTTCAATCAAAGTTCCTTAACAACATCAAAACCTCAGCTATGTAGCAAGAAAAATTCGTTGGTGACATTTAACTCCACCTCGCCACTTACTGTCTGCCCCATAAATTTGCATACTTAGAACGTTAAAATTTTCAACGGAAATCCTTTAGAATTTATGACTCTTTGCTTCATTGCTGCAGGGAAACTTTTTGAGCTGCATTTAATGCAAGCTTAAACGAAAAATATTTATTATTAAAATATTTGCAAATAGTGTGGCAATGCTGCTGCTACAAAGCCATTGCTAAGCAAGGCCAAAGAAAACAAAATGGCGTTTTAATTTATGCTGGCAATAGCTTTAATGTCTAAAGTCTGCGCAAATGTGACGCACAAAGTGTATTGTAAACAGATTTTGTTTTTTAATTAATTACCAGAGCTGCCATGCTGCCATGTTGCGTGCAGGTCACTGACATGCAAAATCAAAACAAAGACCGCCAATAGCGATAAATTAATTAAAATATAAGCAAAAACTTATGAATAAAAGTTTGCACTTGAAAATATTTTGGGCACAAACACTGTAAAGTTCAAATGTCACAAAAGTGAAATAAAAATAAAAAACAAAAATATTTTGCTAAAGGAAAATATTAGTAAAGGAAATCGAAAAAGTTTGTCTGCTCAGCATTTGCAGACATTTTTGCTGAGCTTGATAAATTGACGACTTTACCAAGTGTCTCAAAAAAAAAAAAAAAAAAAAACAATGTCACACATGCAGTAGGTAGTGGCTGGAATTGGCTTTTATTTACTCATCTATGAATTTTTGCGTATATTTAAAACTAAAACACAAAAGCAACGTTTGTTGTAATGCCGCAGCAAGAATATGTTTGACAGCTTTTTTTTTTTTGTTTTGCATACAAAATCTAATGAGTGTGAGAAAAAAAATAGTATAAAAGCAAAACTAAGAGAAATCTGAACACAAAGGAATGTCATAAACAGCGTCAGTTTGAAAGGAAAAAAAAATATGACAAAAAATTAACTGTAAAACTACAGGAGTTCAGCTTATTGCCAAAATAAGTGACACAGCAAAGAAAGCCAACTGACACTAGGATAGGTGAAGCAGAACAGCTATGAATGGTAAGTAGCCAAAAATTGATTTAAAGGTTTTAAAGTGAAATGACAAGAAAAAGAAAATTTAAAACAACGCTGGCATTTAAGCAACAATTTTTCCATTGCAATTTAAAAAAAAAAAATTATTGTAATTTTTAATATTATTAAATTCACAAAGAATGATGAATGGTATCCATTTATGTGTTCCTTAAGAAATCTCAATTTTCTAAGCCACATTCCCAGAACAGACATTTTTCAAAAATATGAGATTTTCATACTCTCATTGCCGATTGGTAATAAATCTTTACCATGCACTAATATAGTACATAGCAACATATGTATTTAGGTGCCTATGTGTGTGGGATCGGCATAAATTTTTGAGTACAATAACAACAAGCAGCAGCAACTTATGTTTGGCGCGTATTTTTTATTACTACGCCTTGTGTGTGCCGAACAATTGCAACAACAACAACAACACCCTAACAAGTAATAAAAATTCATAAAAAAATGAGCTCCTTGAGATATGCAAATAAAAGCGCCAAAAATCGTAGTTTGTAGGAAAAAAATGTTACAGGATATGTTAAAGCACGTTTAAGTCAATGCATGTGTGCGTTGGGGGTGTGGCAGTCAGGTCGGAAACATATTATTTTGCACATTAAAATTTATGTTATCACTTCCTTTGTTGCAGGCCACAGCACAAAAACATGATTTTCATATGTGGCGGCGGCATCTTTAGGTTCCTCTTCAGTTGCTCCTGGAAGCAGTCAAATTTTTTTCTTTGCATGTCCTGCAGATTTTTTCAGCTGTATTACACATGAAACGTAGTCCATGATTATAGCACATATATTTTGCTTTAGCAATTCTTGCTGCTACACTGATTTATTTGCTGTAAATTATTCAAAACCATTTGAAATTTGAATAGCATACGCGCCGGGGAGAGAGCAAATGGCGGCGGCATAGAAGTCAAGCGGAAGTGTAGTGGTTCGCTTGGACGCCCTCGTGTGGTACTTAATTTTAAGCTACAAATGAGCACAAATCCCCAAAAGGGTGCTCTAATGGCATTATATATACAACTGATGTGTGCATGTGTGTGTGTGTGTGCGTGTGCGTTAAAATAAGAATTTCAATTTCAGCTGCTTTTGTTTCCCCTTATTCTGAAGCTCCAAATAACGCCTTCGTGTGCAAATTAGTTTATTGGCATTTCTAGATACAAAGTCTTTTATTTTTATTTTGCGTCCAAAAAATAAACGCGCCGAAAAACAACCGAAACCGCCGACTACCTCATCCACCTTACCACCCACACACACACACACACACACACACGAGTTCTAGCTGCTAGAAGTGGCACATTTAAGCTTAATACGTTTAACAATAGTCAGTGTTTTGTAGCTAATAAATATCTATAAAAAAATAGTTTTATTCACAGTACACATGTTTACGATATGAAGTGGAAAAGAAAGATTGCCACCTTTTTCAAATATTACAAACACACACATTGGCTTAAAGTTTTTCTCCTTGTTTTTTTTTTTTCTATTAAAAATAAGTATTTTTTCAAGGCCAAAGAAAGTACTTTTTGAACAAGATGTGAACAAAATTTAAAGAAGTTTAATTTTATGATAAAAAAAATTGTGTTCAGGGGGAGGGGGTAAAACGAGATAATAGGACTTACCAATTGAATATAACTTCAGAAGTCCAAAAGTTCTGAACAGAAAATATAGTACTAGCTAAGACCTTTTTAACGGTAGATCATTTTCTGAAATCGGACATAAATTATAGAGAAAAGACCAAAAGAGGTCCAAGAAAAAAGTTTGGTTTAAGAAATTTGGTTTAAATCGGACAAACGGTGTGGATGGAGCTAGTTTAAAAATAAAGCGCCACGCCCCCGTCTAGTACCGCCTAATTTTATAAACTTAAGATTGCTCAATTACCAAAGATTATGGTTGCAAAATTTGGTTGAAGTCAGACACACGGTGTAACAGAAGTACGATTAAAAGTAAAATGCCACACTCACTTTTCTAGTCTAAAGACTCCTCATTATACCGAAGAATATATGTGTGGGTTGGATAAAAGATGTGGACGGAATTTGGGTGCATACAGACACGATGTCATTCATTTTTATATATTTAAGAAAGTTTTCCTATTTTGATGACGTCAGTTTGTGTGGGAGGTAGGCGTGTTTTTCATCCGGTTTTGCTAAATATCAGAGAGATATGTCATGTTATATGATATGTATATCAAGGCTTTTGTGCAAAATTTCAAGATATTTCATTAGTTTAAGTTGATTTTTAGGAGATTTTACGCTTAGAATAAAGCCACTTTGTAGGGGGATGTAGGCGTGGTTTTCATCCGATTTTGCCCAATATCATAGAGATGGTTTATGTTAAATATCAAAGCTTATGCGCAGAATTTCAAGACATTTCTTTAAGTTTTGTGGATTTTTAAGAGATTTTACTTTTTAAATACAGCCAATTTGTATGGAAGGTAGGCGTGCTTTTCATCCAATTTTTCCAAAAATCATAGTCAGGATTTATATTGAAGATCAAAGCTTACGTGCAAAATTTTAAAGCATTTCAATAATTAACGTGGATTCTTAAGAGATTTTACGGTTAAAATAAAGTCGCTTTGTATGGGAGGTAGGCGTGCTTTTCATCCGATTTTTGAACTTGATCTTAATTTTTTAGAGAGAACCTTATGTTTTGAATTTCATCGCGATAGCTTTAAAATTATGGCTCTAATCGTGTCGACAGACGGACAGACGGACAAACAGAAATCGACTCAGGTGGCGATGCCGATCAAAAATATTGGCATTACGAACGAAATGACAAATTTAATATACCCCTTCAGCAGTACGCGCTGTTATATAAATATTATATAATTATTATATAAATATTTTAGAGCTAAAACAAAGATATGAATATTTTATAAATAACAATGCATAGCGTGACACGGACTAATCTATAACTACCATATTTATATAACTTTTATATAAAAAGTTGTATATTAAAAATAGAGATGAAACTAAAACAACCAAAAATAAAAGGTAAAAATTTTATATTAAACTCAAAATAAATTCAATATAAGAACTTAATTCTCTAAAATTTCTTCAAAAAAGTCAGTATAACTAAAAAGAAATATGCATTATTGGCTTTATGCCTTGCTGTTTCCAAATATATTTTAGTACGAGTATACGCAAAGTACTAAATACTTAATTTTTGTGATCAAACATTACATGATAAAATCTTTGAACAGTAATTCTTTGAACAATTCTTTGAATCTTTGAACAGCGCAAAAAACAAATTAAACATATTCTTCTCTCCTTGCCTCAATTATTTAATTATCATCCTTAGCCAATACCTTCCATTTTGACTAAAACAAAAACTTTACGAAACATTTACTAAAAAGAAAAACTGCATTTGTGAAACAATGCAGATGATTTGATCATCATGGTAAATGAATTTATGTATAAATTGCTTAAATTAAAAAAATGTAATTGTATGTCTTAGATAATAACATAAAATAATACGTTTTTAATAACTTTACATTTTTTGTTCAGGGTGGACCTTTCGTCGGGAATGCCTATTTGCTTTTTAGCCGTTCCAATAACAAAAATCCCTAAGGGATCAACCCTCTTGTTATGCAGAATATGTGGCTTGCCACACTTAGTTCGACGTGGACAATTTGTTGTTGTATTCGCGGGTAAAAGAAAAAACTGGAATTTGAGAGAGCTTCTCTTTCATTCGGACATTTTCAAGCAACCGACAAAATATGTTCACGGTCCGAAGCTGACATCAATTTGGACCACGGTTGCTTTTCTTGATGTTTTACGTTACGTAGTAATAAAACTGCACTGCAGTAGAAAATATATTATTTGAATTCATCAGTAATGTGATGTTTGTTGTTTATTATGGAATTATTACTTCAAATTGTGTAAAAGCGCATTGCATACAGCATCTGCATAGATGTTGTAAGCAATAACTTTTTATAGCTTAACAGTATTAGAGTTAACAATGTTGATAAGCTGTTAGGAAGTGCGGCATAATTTTACTTTAGGCCACATGCTTAAATAATTTTCGTCTTATTTTTGTTATATATATTTGGGCCTCCTTAACCTATTGGTACATTTCGTAAATTTCGAATGGCTTAGCAGATAAAAATAGTGAATATTTGAAAATTCAGTGCAAATTTTTAAGTAAAAGCTAATTGAAGTTGAATTATGACAAAATATGAACATTTGTAATAAATCTATAGAATAAAAATTTTTTCAAGTATGGGATAGAATTTTGCATTTAATATTGTATTGCATTTAAACAATCAATTCTTAGAACTGCTCTTTTGTATTAAAAATACGGATATTTTCATATACGAAAAAAGATAAATTTTGCAAACTTTAGCGATTTTTATCTCCTAAACTATTCGAGACTGACCAAAAAATAAAAAAAGAAGTAACTCTAGCATAGAAAGGAGTCTCTTAGTTAATTGTGATGATTTATTTAAGATTCCTTAAAATAGTTCCATAAAATTTACAAATATTATTAGAGATAAGGTAATGGCTATTCATTGGAGATGAATTCGTAATTTTAAATGCAAATCAAACCACATATAAATAACCTATAGAGGGTTACCGTTTTGTTGAGTCAATTGAATAAAGGAGCATTGCCTGCACGAAATGGTCGCACAGAAAACTTTATGTGGCATACCGTGAACAAAACAATGAGAGAGAGAAAAAAAGATGGCGAAAATTCCAAAATCTGACCGACACGCGGAGAATGTGTGGCAAGCGCCTATGCAATGCTTGCTTTACTCGACAGCATGCTCTTGCTCTCACGATTTCGATAATCCTCTCTCAATTTCCCATTCTACTTTCCAATTTACTCCCGAATTCATAACTCAATCGACTTTACCCATTCCTGTTTAATAGTATGTTCACACTAAGGCCGAAAAGCCGCTTTTCGAACAATAATGGCTTTTCAGCTGAAAAGCTACATGATTTTAAGTTTTTCGCCATAGAAGAACTGTCAAATGAAAAGCTGATATTTGTTTGCTTTTCAGCGAAAAACTCTGAAAAGTTAGAAAACAAGCCTGGTTCGGAAGTCTGCTCGTTGAAGTAAAGTCAAAATCTATTACAAAAATCCAAGTTCACACTGATATTTGACATTTCGTCTGTCTGTTTTTATTTGTTTTGATTTGTTTTGATTTGTGCACAAACTTTCTTCCCAATTAGAAAATATCTTCAAAATGGAAAAAAAAAAATACAAGGAGCGCGTGAAGTGGAGTGACCTTCATGAGGCGATATTTGTGGAGTTGTGGGAGGAGAATGCAGAGGAGTTTCGCGGTGCCAGGAAAAATATACACATTTATTCTGAAATGGCCAGCGACATGCAGCGACATGGGCTTCTTATAAATGCAGCGGAAGCCAAGGCAAAAATAAACAATTTAACGATTAAGTATAGGTAAGAATATTATTAAAAGTATTTTATAGTGTTATTTGTATCATTAATGTCAAATTGTATGTTTACTTTAATAGGAAAGAAAAAGGCACAACAGGCTGCAGCCCTTCTGTACGGCCGCTCTTTGAAAGAGTGCACTCTATTTTGGGCCAGTCAAAAGCCATTAATTTTGTTGCATTGACGTCGGATAGCATCCCAGGTAAAACATTAACATTTTGTGTAAACGTATATATTTTTTAAAAATTTTAATTTTTCGTATTATAAAACAGATTATGAACTAGACGTTGAAGTCATCGACGCCAATTTTACGAAGCCAAATTCGGCCGCTGTTTCGCCCGCTGTTTCGCCCACGCTAACAGTCCCACCTGAGATTGACTCTCAAGAAGCCGGTCCATCCTGCTCTGCTGCGACGTGTTCGAGCACATCTTCGCCAAGAGATGCTGCTAAATTAAAAAAATTTAATTTTAATGAGCTCTTGGTACGTTTCGACAAAAGTCAACAAAAAATTGACGAAAATATGGAGGCCATGAGGGAAAATGACAGGGAACTCATTGCTTTGGAGCGGGAGAAAGTTATGTTGCTCGTCAGCAAGTAGAAGATGCTGCTGAGGTGAAAAATGGAGTGCTAAAATTGCTCTCCGAACTGGGTAAGTTTTTGAAAAAATAATAATAAAAAAACTAATAATAATAATAACTAAAATAAAAACCTTATGCTGGTGATATGGGCTTGCATATAGAAAACTTACATTCGACTATTTATTTAAATTGTGCAACAATATTTTAACAGTGCACAACGGGAGTAGGGGGAGGGAAGGTATATATGATGACTTTTTTTTTTAATGAATCAGAGTACAGAGTAGTGAGAAGGAGTGCACCGAATATTTTTTAAAGAAAAATATTAGCTCTAATAGCTGGCGTTACTCGGGGGTGATATGGCGAATATGTCGAATTTCAAGCACTGGCGTACTCTAGTAAATAAAATTATATACATATCGCAATCATAATATCGTATACATACATAATTGAAAAGCAAGTGCACTTCTAATTCGTTCGGGTGGCGCAAGGTGATCATGGATCATTGCAAAGTCTTCTCGTTGAACTCTGCCATCATCGAATAATCGTTGGGATTGAAGCCAGCTATCATTAATGTGATCATTATTGTCGTTTAAAAAATTATGCAAAACGCAACATGTCTTAATAATTTTTGGGGCGTTTTCCACTTTATTATCTATACCCTTTCTAATACGTCGGAAACGTGCCTTTAAATGTCCAAAGGCATTTTCCACGACTCGCCGACATTTCGACAAAGCGTAGTTAAAACATTTTTGCTGACGATCTTTTTCCATGCTAAATGGATATGGTTTCATCAAATTCGTAGAAAACCTGAATGCTGAATCTCCTAATATAAGCACAAGAACTTCAACGGAGTTAATTGTTTTGTTCATTTCTTGTAATAAATTACAACGCAGAAGTTCCTGTTTCAATCTTGAAGATTCGAAAATGGTAGAATCACTGCATTTTCCTGGAGCACCAACATTAATGTACATGAAACGGTATCTGTAAAACTGAATTCTTTCATATGCAACATTTTTATGTGAACTAAATAGCCTACCTTGCATCCACCAATGCTAGTAAAATTGTAGAATTCCAGCCTTTGTAATTATAATAGTCCACGGTATCTTCAGCTCGAGGATGAACCGCAATGTGGCAACCATCTTAAACCCAGAATTTTTTTTTTTTAAATTTTATTACATTGTTGAAATTTTTTGATATTTTTTAACTTTTACCGATTGCACCAAGACATTGAGGGAACCCCAGCTTTTCAAACCCTTTCACATACTCTTGAATTGCAGGCCGGGTAAGGGGGAAAGCGTTCAAATACTGCGGTCTAAGCTGGTCCCAACAAGCATCGCAGAACTCAAGAACAATTTCGCAAACTGTGCTTTTGCCAATTCCAAACAAACTGGCAATTGTTCGGTATTCCGCCGAAGAGCCTAATGCATACAAAGCCACAGCAATACGTTTTGGAAGAGATATGGATGAACGCATTCTTGTGTTTTCTTTTTCCAAGCATTTTAACATATTGCATAGCTTTCCAAAGAGGACTCGACTCATGCGAAAATTGTTTTTAAACTTTTCATCATTAAGTGATTGGCAGTCGACCTCCCAATAATATTTTGAGCGTTGCTGTAGACATAAGGTTATTTTAATACACAACAAGATCTCAAATTCGATACATTACATTTTCCCAGCACAATCGATTCGTTGAAATAAGTGATGCTGCCATCACGAGAGTACAGATTTGCTCCTGACGCAAATTTAATATATTTGCTAATGCCTGCCGACGTTCACTTTGCCGTTTATAAATTTTACTATCCAGCAATTCGGTGTTTTTTAGCCAGTTATCTTTTAAAGCCAAATATAACGCATTAGCCATCGATATCCAAATAAATGGAATCATTTTTGCAAGAAAAAAAGTTATTTTAAAGAATTTTATTTGCTTAGCCAAGCACAATGAAAAAAATCACTTTAATAACAAACATATGGCTACTGTCTGTCAAATGAAAAGCTGCTTTTCAAGTGTGAACACCTTTTTCTGAAAAGAGGTTTTTCAATTGAAAAGCGGCTTTTCGGCCTGTGTGTGAACATGCTATAAAGAAAAGCAAAATTCAGTTTTTATGCAAAATTAAATTTTTCACTTTGTAATGCATCTGATTACTTACAATCTTGCAAAAGTTTTTATTTTTTTGAGTAAATATTGAGTAAAAATAAATATAAAATAAATTTTATTTATTGAGTAAAAATCTTGTTATTAAGAACATTTTTATAAGATATATATAAGAAAAAAATTTATTAGTTCAGATGATCAACTCTCATCTAATTCAAAACTGATACAAAACTTTTACAAAGTCAAAAGAAAAACAAAAAACTAATATACGTAACATTATTTTGAAGACTTAAAAATTACTTCAATTTTATATTAAGACTCCTGCATATTTTGACAACAACTTGGGATTAAATAGCTTTCGAACAAGGTGGCACTCCTTTTAGTTCAAATGGCATGCTTAGGTGAGTGCGTGTAGGTGCACAGAGTCATTAATTTTTATAGACGAATGTGTGTGTGTCTGTAACTGTTGATTATTGATCATTGGTTGGCACGCACAGTCATACTGCTGCCTTGGAAAGAAGCCTCTGAATTCGATTTGCCGAAACTTTACGTCAATAAAAAACAACAAAAAGACACATGTTAGTGCGTTAAAAATGTATGTAAATTTATTTGGGCAATTTAACCGTTTCAATTTATTTTCTACATGTAAGCAAGTACTTCCGATTAAACTACACAGCAGCAAACAAAGTAGCTATTGTTATTTTATGTGCTTAAATCGAATATGAAATTGATCATTAACCTTAAAAAATAAACTAAATTGAAAAGCTTCAAATCTTTGCAAAAAGGATAAATTCAATTTCTTATTTTTCCCCCTAAAACTGTCTTATAGGTATATTTTTTTTTATAAATATAACTTTCTTAAATTTCATTGTGGATAACTTGTATTTTTTAATATTAAATTTGCGTTACCCAAATTTACACACACACACACATGGAATTTTATACCAAACCCTCGCAACGTGATATTTTGTTGTAAACGAGACGTAATGAAATTCATACATAATTTATGCCTACCAAGTAGAACCAACCTTTAACAGCCCAAGCAGCACTATCACCCATCCTTGCCAAGTCCTACACATGCAAACAATAAGCATGTCAGTGTGTTTGTGTAGGAATATCCCAGTGGGCAAATGCAGCAGTCCGAAGGCCGTTTAAAAGGCCTGTATTTGCATTCGATAGGCCTTACACAATCCTTGTAAGCTCCCTTGTATTGTTTGTATGAAACGAGAAAATTTTTTAGTACTTCCGCACTCCCTGCTTTAAAGAGGCCTGCTATAAGCACTCCTTTAAAATGGCTTAAAGAAGGGGTTAACCAAAACAATTAAAAAAATATTTTTTTTTTATTTCTTTTTATGTATACCTACCTATTTATTCTGTGATTCTGTGATTTTATTTTATTTTACATATTTTTGCCGGATAAGAATATTTCTAAATCATCACGTTGATTATTATTGAGTATATTTGAACTAACATATATTTTAACTTTTAACGAAAAAGTAACCCTGAAATATAAGCAGAACCAGTTTTTGTAGGAAAAATATAATTGTTGTACTGCCCTGTGTAGCAGTCACATCACAGAGAAATAACGAAAACTTCTTGCCTTCCTTTTAGCAGGCAGGCCTTTTAGGAGCCCTCACCGATGCAGTGATGTTGTTAAGTGTGTTGACGCCAAAAAAAGCAGTTAATGCATGCCTTTTTTTCAAGAGGCCTGACTGAATTGCCCACTGGGATGTGTTTGGCATGTAAACATTAAAAATTATTTTATTTTACTATTATTTTCTAGTGTGTAGTAAATGTTAAATTTAGGCACTTTACAAAATTCGCAAAAGGGTTGCTATAGCATGTGAGTGATATAAGTGGTTAAGTGTGACATTTAGCTTAGAAAAATAAAAATAATAAAATTTATTCTCTGTCACTTGGTCAGCTTTTATTATAAAGGAACATTAATAAAAAGCATGATTTTTTTTTAGTACGGTTGAAGCTGTGGCTGATTCTAAGATCTTCTCAAATCAATGCAACAGTGTTTTGCCTGATTTTGCACTTTATGTTATAAGAGCGCTCTTTTTCTTCAAATAAATTTACATTTTTTCCCCCTCGCTTTTGATAAAATATCTTTCTTCTTTTGTCATAAAAATGCACTGCTTTGCCGCACGCTTTGCCTTGTTCAGATGTGTTGCAATTTAATTTTTTTTTTTTTTTTTGGACATTTTTTGTCATTCCTGTCTTAACCATCCATAGTTTTTACGACGAATGACCCTTCATTGTGTTGTCTAGAAAGCATAAACTTTGCTCTTTTCCACAATATTTCTTGCATCCTGCTTGGCAGCTTTTCTTTTGTTGCCCATCCTTTTTTGCAGCATCTATTTACACGCATTTTAAGCATAGAGCAGCAGACATCAAGCAGATGATGAGTTGATGTGGTGTGCTTCATGAATTATGATGCATAATAATGAAAATAATAGCCTTCGACTCTGATTGCGTTGCTCTTATCTTTTACACAAGCATGACGCGTTTTTGCTGTAAGGGTTGGTTGATCTATCTGTCTGTCCTTTAATTGCTTTAATCAAGCCCATAAACAGCATTTAAGCAAATGTCGTCTGTTAAACACCCTTCTGTATAATTTTCATATCCAAATCATAGTCGAGCAAACCCATTTAGCCGAAATTTTTTTGCACATTTATTGCTTTGCTGGTTAGTGACAAATTACCTCGCATTTGTTATTATATTGGTTGGGTTCATATTATTGTTCATATTATTATTGGATTAAGGAATTAACGCGGAAGTCGTCAAATTGGACGATTTTGAAAAGTCTGAAAATTTCTTTAGAACTCAGAAATTATAACAATTTTAATTTTTGAAATTGAAACTTATTACTATGAAGCAGGCAAGTAGCCAAGGGGAAGAAAATGTAGGTTTGCAAAGCCCCCCTTAGGCTCCAGAAAATATGAAAACATATTACAAATGAGACTATTAAAATCGAAACATCATATTTTTTTTTTTTTTTTAAAGAAAAACAGATATAATTTTACTTGAAGATGCAAAAGTTTCTACATTTTCAATCGCTGAATCAATAAACAATTTGTTTAGCCAAATAAAATATTAACTTTGCTTATAAAAGACATAATAATTATATTTTAATATATCTGTAGGTAGTTTTTATATTAAAAAACAATTTTCAATTATGGATTTTAATGCTCAAAAAGTTCCTGATATCCGAAAATAAATATAGCATTTTCCGATTAAATGGAACCTTTTTCGAATTAAACGAAACTATATTCAAATAAAATGAAACTATTTCAATACAAGCGAAACTTTTTTCCAATTGAATGAAACCTGTTCCAAGCTAAACGAAACTTTTTAAAAATTCCCGAGTTCCCATCGGTAAAAATTGTGAACTCGGGACAAAAAAAAAGATAGTAGCCTCAAATAATAATATGCAATACAGCACAGTGGTATAATATAACAAACGTCTTAATACTACACAGTGAATAACAAACATATTGCTAAACAAATTTCTTATTTATTTCGTATTAAGCACATTAAATAACTAGGCTTTTATGGTTTCATTTAATTTAAAAAAGTTGCATTTAATTTTAAAAATGTCTCATTTATTTTTAAAATTATTGCTACACAGATTTCTTATTTATTTTTAATATGCAAGCACATTAAATGTAATTATTAACAATATTAACATATTTATTTTAACATTTATATTTTACATGCAATAACAATAGAGTTCAGCTACTACAGCTATATCGCACTTCCTCAGCATTAACCCATCTAAAGCCACAACCCAGTAATCATTGAAAATATCAATGTTATGGATACCCGTGACCACAAACAAGTTAAATGTGGGAAAAATTTACCCACCAATAAATAGGTTGGGCTCAGGGACAACACAAGACGTAACAACTAACCATGCGTATACATAGATCTATTTACACAACTAATTTTAATCTACTTTTGAGTTGAACTTTTGACAAATTAACATCAAAAACGCTACAATTGTTAACAAAGGAACTCATGCGACTTAAAGGAGCAGTAGCCATATAATTTATTCTACTAAATAGCAAATAAATTAAGTTTTTAGCGTTTCTACTGCTTCTACGGTTATTGTTAAAATTTATGTGAGACAGAAGTTCTGGAGAATCGAATACACCTGTTATGAGCTGGTGTAAATATATGATATCTGCCGATTTCCTTCGATCACCTAAAGACTGCATTTTTAATAGTTTTAAACGATCCTCATAAGGAGGAAGTTCGAATATGTCAGTTCCACTTAAGCCCCTTAGAGCAAACTGAACAAAACGTTTTTGGATTCTTTCTATTCGATCAACATGCACATTGTAACTTGGGGACCAAACTTGACTTGCATACTCTAAGTGAGGACGCACGATTGCATAATACAACGTTGTAGTTGTAATCATGCTATTAAATTCTTTGGCCCAGCGTTTTACAAAACCAAGCATTGAAGATGCTTTTTTACAAATATTATCAATATGAATGTTAAACGACAGCTTAGAATCCATGCATATACCTAGGTCTTTGACGGTGTCTACACGACTCAAGGCAGTATCTTTAATCTTATAATCAAAAATAAAATTATTCCTTTTTCGCGAAAAGGTCATAGTTTGGCATTTATCTGGATTTAAAAACATATTATTTTTAGAACATCAAACTTCAAAGGATTTTAGATCAGACTGGAGTAGATCTGAATTATCTCTAGAATTAATCGTTCTGTATATTTTCATATCATCGGCATTAATAAGCAGATGAGAGTGTTCAATGACGTGAGTCACATCATTGATAGCTAAAATAAACAGAAGAGGACCAAGGTGACTACCCTGAGGAACACCTGATCCAGCAATAAATTTAGAAGACAATGCGCCTCGGAAACGTATTTGATAAGATCGCTCCACCAAATACGATTTAATCCAGTTCACAAAATATTGTGGAAATCCCATTAACTCAAGTTTAAATAAGATTAGATTGTGTGGTAGCTTATCAAATGCCTTACTAAAGTCAGTGTAAACACAATCGACCTGGTTACCAGAATCAATAGAATTTAAGCAGAATGTTGTAAAATCGAGAAGATTAGACACAGTGGATCTGCCATTCACAAAACCATGCTGACGAGTTGTTATGACTTCCCCACAGTGAATTTTCACCCGATCATACACCATCCGCTCAAAAAGTTTTGGAATCGATGAGAGCTTAGCGATAGGCCTATAGTTACTGACATCGTTCCTGCAACCCTTTTTAAAAATAGGACTTATAAATGATTTTTTCCAAAAAAGTGGAAAATAACTTTCGTTAATAGATTTATTGAATAATAAAAAAGAGGTTGACTCAAAACGGAACCGCATTGTGTTAACACTGCGGCAGGAACACCGTCAAGTCCAGCACCAAACTCCTCATCGATCGATCTAATATACATTAAAATATCCTCTGGAGTGAAGGATATATGTTCCAAAGATACTCTGGGTTCGGAATTCATATATTCAAAGTACTCTCCATCAGGAGTAAAAGAATCTGAACAGAATGATTCTTTAAAAAGATTGGCGAATAGGCCACAAATTTTGACGGGATTGTCATTAAATCCCTCAGGAGTTCTAAATGAAGAAGGAAATCCATCAGATTTCTTCTTTGTGTTTACGAATCCCCAAAATTTCTTTGGATCTGTCAATATTCTCAGCTTAACATTATCTGAATATTCGTGATATAATGTAGCTGAGCGATTTTCAAATTCCAGAAACAAACGTTTGTAAGTTTCTAGGTCGTTTGAGCCTAAGCTACAGACGTATTTCTTCCATGCCCTATTCCTGTTGTTGCGAAGAGTCTTTAAATCTTTTGTGTACCACGGGTACGCAGAATTCCTCGCAAATTTGAAACTATAAGGTACTGATTGAGAAAACACAGCAAAGAGTTCCATATAAAAAAAATGTTTGGAGTCATCAAGGCAATTTCCTTTTATATATTCCAAAATTGCATTAAGTTTACCATGAAGCAACTGATTCAACTTCAAAAAGTCAGCTTTTTTAAAATTGAATTCATAAAGCTTATCGGCTGAATTAGAATTTACTATATTCGCTCTGTCGGATTTGTACCAAATACTCAATGGTGGATGATATTCATCAACAGTAGTTAGAGCATGAAAGGCCCTCTTAACAACAACATTGTTACTGTCTGTAGTTAAGACCAGGTCAAGAAGTCTTTCAAGACTATTATAAATACAACTCACTTGTTGTAAGTCTGAACATATATTATCAACAAATATATGTTCTTGGCGGGTCTTCGAATTAGATGAACAATAGTACGTATCATCGTCAGAAGAATGCCGTTTTAAATCAGGTAGATTAAAATCGCCCAATAATAAAATGTCTTCATTAACGTTAAGTAAATCAATTATGTAATCTATGCACTCCGCAAGGCTTGCATAGACCTCTACACTACTCTTAGGAGGAGCATACGCATTAATAACATATACATTAGAGTTACAATGTATAACTTTAACGCAAATTAGTTCAATATTAGAGAGCAGGGAATGTCAACAACAGAACTGACAAAGCAGTTCCTTACAGCCAAAAGGACACCACCACCGACAGAAGGAATTCGATTTTTATTTGTACACCTGACGTGTAGCCTTAAGTACAAAAGTCATCAAAGACCTAGGATGTAATAAGCAACACCCAGTGCCCTACTATCAAAAGCAAGCTTCCAATAGTAGTACCAGTTTAGACTTCCGTAGCGACGTACTTCCATCCATCCACTGGTGGAGACGAGACCTACCCAATCTCTTGCATACTAAGCAGGTATGCCAGCCCGGTCGTACCATTGCGCGACCCCGCCAGTCAATCTAGACCTGTGTAGCGTATACACAACCACAGCCAGCACGAGTCTCCCCGAAGGGCCAACCCATGATAGTCACCTGGGCAACTCGGTCCCGTCAAAGAACCTCCACATACATCCCAGCAAGGAGGCAAAAAACTCATTTTGGGTTTTTATATTTGGCCGTGTCCAATTAGAGCACTAAATTACTCATGACCGGCAACTTCAATCCAGGCATGAAATTTATATTCACTTACCATGGAAGAAGTGCCTATAACCCCTGTTTAAACAACAAACAATACATCGAATATATGTGCATTCATTTTGTATACACCTCAATTCATTCACCCAATTTTACATCTCTCAAAAGCCTCCTTGCCATAGATAGATAGGGTCGTTCTCTTTGACGAGTATGATTATCCCCGTGCTAACAAGTTTTTAGGTCCATTGCTATACCTCCGCAGGCTTTTTTCACAATAATATATATAGTGACCTGCTACCAAGATGGGCGCCACCCCAAGCTCTTGGTTGGCTCTACTTTTACAGTATGGGACGTATCCCATACCAACCCTCCTCCTTTATCCTGGCTTGGAAACCACCACCGACAGAAGAAATATTGTCAGTGTATCTGTCTTTTCGAAAAACTTGAAAACTATTGTCAAACAATTCCAAATCAGTAATGCTTCCGTTCAGCCACGTTTCTGTTAACGCGATAATATCCTCAGAGCAATTTTGAGTTGATAGAAATAATCTCTGCGTCTGAGAACGTAGTCCCCTTACATTTTGATAGTAAAGGGACAGCCTATTTAGTTTTTTTGAGCCTGGCGGGCGGCTTGAGTCACCCTTTTAGGCTTATTTTTTGGCTTGAACTCAGTAACAAGAATATTATCGGCCCACAAATTAGAGTTAAGAACAGTTGTAAAATCATCGGCTGCAACTGTTAAAATGAAAGAAGCATGGGAAGGCTTATTACCAATTTTTTTGCATGAACAGAATGCATTTGAGTTCACTAACTTATATTGCCTGACAAACGTCAATATATTTTCTATTGATGTGTCGGGCTGAAGACGTGAAATGAAAACATTTCTGGTCCTCGAAACTGCTCTTAAAGTCAAATGACTGTTAGGCTACTTGGACTACTAGTCAATGGAGGAATAGAAGATGGTGTATAAGAAATCACCGTATTATTATTTTCTGTTGGCATTGCTGAGGGCTGCTCTGCCTACTATTATATATATATTATATATTATTAATTATAATGTGCCAATTAATAGGCTTCTTGTGGTTTTATTCAATTTGAAAAAAGCTTCATTTAGTTTTAAAAAAGTTTCATTTATTTTGAAAATTGTTTCATTCAATTGGGAAAAATTTTCGCTTGAATTGAAAATAGTTTAATTTTATTTAAATAAAGCTTCGTTTAATTGTTTCATTTAACAAGGAAATAGTTTTGCTAAATTTGAAAATAGTTTAATTTTATTTAAAGAAAGTTTCGTTTAATCAAAAAATATATTTAAAATTGTACAACGAACGATAATTTTATAAATTATAGAAAATTATTTTGACATTTTTTATGCAATTTCGAGGCTTATTTGACCAAAAACCTTTGAGAAAGGCTTCGTTTGAAAAGATTATTTTTTAAATTTTAAAAAGCTGTAGAATTAAAAAAAAATTAACCACGCAATTTAACACACTATGGGGTATTCCACGTAAAGCGAATAACTGAAAAGTTTGACCATTCTATATTGTTGCTTTCTTGGAATGTTAGACATATAAAATCTCAAACTTGGAACACTTTTTCCTGTGCGAAGTCTTTTCCAAATTACAGGCTTCGGAAAATCATTTCAAATCTTAATATGCTTTTTTCGAAAAAGACTCTTAATAAAAAAATAATTTTAAAATATTTTATGCAGTTCAATTCTACGGGGGATTTGATGATTATTCTGGTTACCAAATTTTTACAGAAAAAAAATATATTTACATATTTTTAAGCTTCGGCACTTCTAAAATTATTTTTTATTATGTTAATAAAAAGGAAAAAACAATTTTAAAATTCAAAAAATTTTATTTTTAATTTTGTTTCTTACTTTTTTATTTTGCAAATAACTTAAATTTAAATCCGCAACTTAACAAATGCTTAAGTATAAAATAAGTTACTATTTATATATTTTTATAAAAATTTATCTAGCTAAATAATGCTTTTCAAAAAAGTCTTATTTTGATGTGATAACTCAAATAATGTATTGAGTATAAGTAATTGGTTCTGCAAAGACCAGTTTTTGAATAACAGGTTTCGTAAAAGCATCTAGAATTTAAATATGACTTTTATATGAGATTTAGTTAGTTTTTTTTTCTCTGCGTATGGCACACGTCTAAATTGATCTAATGGTCTTAATTTAAAATAGTTCTGAAGTAGTTTTAGAAAGGACCAGTGCTGGTCTCACAACAATATTCTTTTTAATTGATTGATAAAGTCAGAGGAAAAGACAAAAATACCCATAAGTATTTTTTCCCCCATACTTGAACTAGTTCCATAAAAAATTGTTCCAAGCTGATCCCTACAGATATGGTGGTATAGATTTTACAATTTTTACTAAAGAACTGCACAAGCACTGTACAAATGTCTTGCAAGCCATCAGTTTTGCTTTCAACTACTTCTGCTCACCTGCTCTCCAGAGATGATATTGACGTAGTTGGAAAACGGCCAAAATTTATACAAAAATATGCCATTTTTGAGAAGAATGGAGCCCTTAGTGGTAATTCAGTATTAAAATTAAAGACTTTCTATTTGAATATTCTGCCATGACCACATATATCCAAATAGATTTCGAATTGACTGTTTAGGATTTTTTTTTTATTTCACTATTTTGACCTAGGCAGGGAAGTTTAATTAATTGTCACAAAAATAGCACATTTTAGTTTAACCGATCAGCTTTCAGAATCAGAAATTGTGGGTCAGAGTAATATTACTTAATTCTTTCTTTTAAATAGATTTGATTTCATATACAGAGGTCCTATTGCATTTTAGAAAAAAGGCTTGTGCATTAATTGCAAACGTCAAAAATATGTCAAAAAATAATCTACATATACATATATTGGTTATATAAATAAGAATTTCAAAAAGATATGATTGATAAATTTAACAAAGAGTCTGCGTTAAGACTTGTAAGAAGACGAATCAAAGATGCGGGACGAAATGGGCAAGATACCAAAATAAAATCAGTTCTACCAAGAAAACATACTAAGGAATGGCAGAATTTCATAAATAATAATTTCATGAATGTTATACAATTTTGGAATATAAAGCCTTCAGCAACAAAATTAGTTAAATCAAAACTAATTAAAGGTGGGAAAAAACCGAATTTTTATGCAAATAATTATTTATTACTTCTTAAGAATTTATTTAGATAAATTCCGACGCCACACTCTGAAAGAGCGTGAAGTTTTATATGGGCATTTCCATAATGTCAGACGTGACCGTCGCACACATTTAAAGTGAAAAAAAGGCAAAGTAAAACCTTTTTGCATTTTCTTTTTAGTTTACATTGAAGCTCTTAGGTAGCACTTTAATTAGGGCCAAAGTTTACAGTAGGCATAGTCCTGGTTCAAAAAAATAAAAATGGAAGTAGTTTTCGTGTCTATATATAGAAAATCAGAATTCAGCAAAATCTGTCCCATTTCTTTGATGCAACTAGTTTTAGAATCTTATGAAATAATGTTACATTATAATGTATTTTGTTTGATTCAAATATCTTCCGAACTTTTTTATTTTTTAATCATAATCTGAGTCGATACGTGACATTTTGAACGTGATATTTTTTCCATTAGGATTCAATTGAGTAATTAAGTAATTGTAATTTAGTAATTAAAAAACAAATTAAATATATTTTACACTCCTTACCTCAACCATTTGTCATTATATTTAGCCAATATCTTTTTGACTTAGTCATGATCTATTTTGTACTTGGTACCCAAATCTGGGCTGAAATTCAATAAATCGTGATTTTTTTAGAAAAGTCAGAACTCTATACCCCATAACTTGTCCCGAAACAAGTAAAGAAAGGGCAACACAAACCACTTAATCTTTTTTCGCAACCGGTCAAAAACCTTGGCATGTAGGTGCGTATAAAGGAGTTGAAAATAAATATGTTTCATGTAAATGACTTCATGCTTGACTTCTGACCACATTTAACTAACTCACAATTATAAATACTGCCGAAATTGTTTTTATTACTTCAGCAAAGACCATAATTTCAGATGATCCTGTACTTAATACCTCTGTTCAACATAACTTTGACTCATCTGCATCTACATCTTGGTTCTTTCGTTGCTTCCGCTTACACATTAATAAAAAATACAGCCTGCAATGTTCTAATTTACGTTTATCCCTCAATAGACAGCAATTAATTTACGACGCTTGTTTATACATAGCTGCAAATGAACTAGAATTAGGCCAAATTCGCCGGATGTATTTAATTGAGTTGAGGTACGAGCATAATTCCACGCTTACATGAATTGCGTCTTGATAACGTAGTAGCGCGCAACAGGAAACGCAAACGAGGACGATGAAGACGTAAAAGACGATGGCAAATTGCCGCTATACTGTTCTGGAGATTAAGATGTTAAGATTGTTAATGGATGAGCGTTTGTAAGAGTGGAGTTGAGTGGAGTTTGGGTTATACACTACGTAATAATGTTGCGGTAAAGCGGTGCTCTTGTTTTTCTTAACTTTAGTGGGTGTAACACGTAGTGCTTGGCAGCAAAATTACAAATCATAAGTGTAAGAATAAAAAAAGAAAAAGGATGCTAGACTCGCTCTTGGTGGTAGAGATGGTGTGGTTAGCGTATAACAAGTGTGAAATGTTGTGGAATATCTTATAAATGTATGTGTGAAGAACAAGCAGCTGGCATAAAGGCAAGCAAAAGTCGCAGCAGATGAGCATGAAAAGTTTTACAAAAATGTTGCAATGCTTTGTGCGATGAAGTTTTTAAGTAAAATGATAAAGTTGCAAAAATACGAAATCATTGAGTTCACACAAGCTGTAAGCTAAAATAATAAACTGCAGTATTAAAGTTGCAAATTCAGATTAAATTCAGCTGGGAGCAGAATAAGTTCGAGTAAATAAAAGTTAAAAAATAATAAAATTTTGAAGCTCTTGCAGAAAGTGCTAAACGAGTTAAAGAGAGAAACGGAAAAGTGGAGAAGACAAAAAAACAGAACCAGCAAATTAAAGATAAGCGAAAATGAAAAAAAAAAAGAAATGATTGCCATTCACCCCGTTAAGACTTTTCTCTCACTCTTTAATTCCTGCGACGAAGGCAAAAGTAGTATCGATTAGTTGTGACTTCATATACATAAATATTCTATATTTGTTCTATCCATACACTGAGGAAAAAACACCGTAGTTAGATCACAAAATTTAACTTTAGTGAAGAAAAAAGACAATGTCTCAATAGTATAGTAAGTGTTGACGCAGAATTTTTTGTTTGATATATTTGGTGATGGATTTATTGTTCTTGTTAATTTTTATGTTGGTTAAAAATAAATGTAATTCAATCTTAGGTTTAATTAATGGAAATAAATATTTCGGAATAACATGAAATTATTATTTTTCCTGCAGTAAGAACATAAATATATTCTAAATTAAATTAACAATTTAAATTTGAACAAACAAAATAACCTTTTAATATGAAATATATATATAATTAATTCAATAAATAATTCGCATTTATTATGACATCTTAAAAATATATGGAGATTTCATAGCATAACTGCCATGCACAGTCTCCGTTTATGTAATGTTTATATATGCATGGAAACAATTTGTTGTATTAATTATGTTTTTTTTTATTGTGTTCATCTTTCTGAAGTGGAAAACTTAAAAAGATTAACAAAAACAATAACAAACTGCAAAAATATTTAGCAAGAATGTTAAATAAAGCATTGACAAAGCTTTTCCAAAGAGAAGCAATGACATACCGTTTCAATTATTTCGTTAAGTTTCAAAATTTGTGTTCATTAACTTGTTGATTTCAGTAACATATGCAAGAACCAATGCGGCCATTATTTTGTCAAGTTGCAAAGTTTGTGCTCATTAACTTGTCGATTGCCCTCTTGCGTTAACAGCCACGCTCTGTACATAGATTTTATCATATACAAGAACCCTGTACAACCAAACAGAAACAACTAATGTTGGCTTTATATTACATGTAGTTGTGTAAAATTTATATAAGTAAATTCTATATAAGAGTTCAAATATGAATTATTCTCCCAGTGAAGACCAACCAGACCAACAAGTGCTTACATCAACATTGTATTATTTCTGACTGCAATCAACCACCCTACTAACCTCCAAGAATGACGTAACTCTACGTCAAAAATGTACTGAGTTTATGTATAAACACAAAAGTTTTTGTGCCAGCTGAACATAGTTTTAATATAAAAGCATCGATTCTTTATAAGAAAAAATTTTAAAGTTATTAAATTCAAAAATTTCAATATTTTTAACAAATTATTGTATAAAGCATACAAAGGCATATGTAATAAAATATATTTATACCCCAACGCGTACTGTGTAAGGAGTACATTAACTTTGTCATTCCGCTTGTGACGCCAATAAGGAGGCGTGGCAGGTATAGAAATATATATTTTTGATCAGCATCACCACCTGAGTCAATTTCCGTCTGCCTACATATCTATCTGTCCGTCTGTGATCACGATTACAGGCGTAATTTTGAAGCTATAGCGTTGAAATTCAAAATATAAGCATTTTTCAAAAAAGTTAGGATCAAGTTTCAGAATTAAAATATCACGCCTACCAGGCCAAATGCAATGAAAACCACGCCTACCTCCCATTCAAAGCGACTTCTTTTTAACAGTTAAGTCTCTCAAAAATCCACAAAAATTAAAAAAATGTCTTGGAATTCTGCACATATTCCTTGATTTTTTATATAAAACATCACTATGATATTTGGCAGCCATGGCGCAGTGGGTAGAGTGTGTGGCCTTGACCCCAGAGAACCCTGGTTTGAATCCCACACGCAGAGAAAAAATATGTTTATATATGTTAGGTTTCAAAAACAAAATATTCAGAGGGAACCACCTAATGATTAAGAACTTTCCTTCAATAGCATTATTTTTCGATATAAGATATTAGTTGTTTAATTGCCTTAGCTAAAAAACTAACGTCTACATTAATATGCTTGTGACAAAATAGAATTGTGTGTTTCTACCCAATAAAAATATATTTGCATCACTGTTAAACTAAAAAAAAAACAGAACTCTGCAAATTTAAAACAAACAGAACTCCTTTCTTTTATCTGTTTCGCCTAGACATACATATATCTGTCTCTTTTGCAATTGCACGAAAAATAGCGGAAACCTTGTTGCTTTATGCGCTTGCTTTTCAAACGTTTCAAGTTTTGTGAGAAGTGTTTCTGAAAATGTTTTTTTAAATTAAAAGTGTTTGTTTTTTACAATTAATAAAATAAGGAACAAAATAAAAGAAAAATAAGGTTGTTCAGCAGTAAAAATAGATGAGTTTTGAAGCAACTTTGCTGATAAAGCAGGTGCTTCGCTGGTAAGTGGGTGCTCCACTATCAAATCCATCTCCAACTAGAAAATGTGTGCTTATAAAAATTATTGTAATGTCGAATAAACATAATATGATTACTTCTCAACATAATTAAATCCGAGAAAAACTTATTTACTGTTTTCTTAACATATTTTGTTTGCTTCAAACCAACAATTACTTCAAAGCAAATATTTTGTAATCACAGTGAAAAACTTTTGGCATTTCTTTTGCTAAAATATGTTTCCAAGAAAATATAGTGTAATCATCGGTAAATATATTATGTTGTTCTTAATTATGGTTTTGAAAATAATTGCTTGACTGCAATTAAATTATGTATTCTCCAATTAATATATTTTTGTCCGTGAATATTTAATGTTATTCTTGACTAAATTATATTTCCAAACAAACAAATAGTAATAAACTGAAAGTGTTCTCAGTCCATTTATAATTACATTAAAACAATTAAAACAAATTATATTATTTTTAAATTCAAACAACAAGTGCTAAGGTACAATTAAATAATTTTAAGATGCAAATATATATAAAGAAAAATTGCATTAATTAATCATATTATATGTGGAACCAATTATGATTACTTGTTTCCCTGAAACGTGCAGAAACATATTATACTTCCTGCAAAATGTTTGGGAAGGCCTACTATTTTTCAGCGTGCACCTGACAGAAAGTTTTTTCAATTGAATTAATTTTTCTGTTCGGCCGTCACCTCTCTGCAGACAATGGCAAACCTCAGAGAGTTAAGAACTGCAGTGACAAGCCTCTTGAGAACATAAGCCGTTCGGAGTTGGCATAAAACTTGAAGGCCCAGTTCTCGATCATTTGTGTTCAAACATTTCACAAACACACACAACACAACTGATCATAAGAAGCTCGGTCAAATTCTTTTCAAGGGCTGAAATAGCATTTTGTTTATATTTTTGTGATATTTAGCAAAACTGGATGAAATCTGCGCCAATCTCCCATACAAATCGGCTTTATTTGACCTCCCATATAAGTGGCCGGCCACTGTAAATCACCAAAACGAGAGATTAAGCGGCCCAGAAATGCCAGATCACCCGATTTAAGCGTTTGAGACATTGTTTTTTATGGGGTTTTTTGAAGTCGCGGGTGTACGTCAACAAGCCTTAGGCCCTTCAAGCCATTAAGAAGAATATTCGCCAAGAATGCGAGAACCTGTCGCCCGAAGTTCTGACAAGAGTGATAAAAAATTCCATAAAACGAGCCCGTATGGCCATCAACTCTGGCTGTGTCATCATTCGAATAAATTCGAATGGATTAAATAAACAAATTTCACAAGCACCACCAAAGTTTTTCATTAAAAAAAAAAATTACGGCAAAAGATCGTTGGGTGATTACTTTTGACCCACCTTGTATTTTCTTCAGTTTAGTGTGAAGTCTTGAGACTAGAAAAGTGGGTGTGGCATTTTACTTTCGAACTTCGGTTACACTGTGTGTCTGACATCAACCAAATTTTGCACACCAAATAATCCTTGGTAATTACAACGATCTTAAGTTTATAAAATTGGCGGTACTCGACCAAATTAATTAATGTTAATCGAACACCTACACCGATTTTCCGACTTCAACAAAATTTTATATATATATTTTTTGTTATATTGAGTAGTGTGTATTCGAAAAAATTGGGAGGGACTAGACAGGGGCGTGAAACTTTAATTTGAAACGAACTTTCTTAGGGTTTGTCCGACTTCAAATAAATTTCTCTCAATAGTTTTTGCAATAATGTGCAGTCCGTAGACAAGAAAAAAGGCGGGTTAAGACATGGGGTGTGGCGCTTTAATTTTAATTAAACTCTTTCTACAACATTTTTCCGACTTCCACCAAATTTTGTACACATATTCTTTGCAATAATGAGTAGTTCAAAGTCTAGAAAAGTAGGCTCGACTAGGCAAGGGGGCGTGAGGAAACTAATTAGCTTTAAAAGCTATTAAGGGGGTCTTCCCATTGAGCAACTTTTTTTTTCAACTTTTTTTTTTGCATTTATTTATAGCTTGGGTAGTAATATGCCCCTAAAAGGATTTTTAGAAATTCGAAATACTTTAGAAGATACAGCCTTTTTTGTGAAGCAAGGTCTGATGGACAAGAAGGTGATGGAGGTAATAAAACCAGCTTACGAAGCGCTGTCGGCAGATAATTTGCTTGAAAGATGCCTTGGATCTGAAACTCAGAATTCCAATGAGTCCTACAATACTGTTCTTTGGTCACTTTCGCCCAAACACATCAACTCAGGCGCACGCACCATCGAAGTGGCCAATTTCATTGCAACGTGCCTCTTCAACGACGGTTTTATACCCATACTTAAAATTATGGGTTTGATGGGTATTGCGATTGGCAAAAACGCATACGAATACGTACTATCTCGCAATGAAGACAGATTGAACCGATCAGAGACTCGAGCTGCGGCATCATCAAAAGCTGGCAGAACGGCTAGCAGAGCAGAGAGGGCATCAGAAAGCAGTTTCTACGAAAAAGAGGAAGGTGGCCTGTATGGAGCTGGCATCGCCGACTAATATTTGTAAGTAAAAATTGTCAGCTCTTTAAAACTGCATTTAAACATTTTTGATTTTTTTTTTTTCCCCCAAAAAAATTACTTCAAACTTTAAACGCGTCTATCTCGTCGTTTCGTTTATAACCCACGTTTTTCGAACTGGCGGCCATGATATCTCCAGTTCAACTGAACCGATTTTCATGAAACAAAATGGAATCGACGCAGAATTGTCACCATTCTCGGGTGAACCTCGACCATAATTTTAAAAAATTTTTTACTATTTTTTTTTTACACTAAACTACAAAAAAAAAACCCGAAATTGAAATTTTTTTTTTGAATGGCCGCCATTTTGTCAAAAAAAATCACAAAATTAAGCTTGAGGTTCACCCGAGAATTACATCTATACTGATTATAACCCCGTTTTTTTTTTCATTTTAGACGCTCCGGAGACCCGGAATCTTGGCCGCCGTGACGACACCTTTTTTTTTTACCACCAACTTTGAAGTCACATTACTTTTTGAACAGCCCACGTATGGAGGCAAAAAAACATTTTTTTATTTACTTTGAACCTTTTGTAATACAATAAATAAAAAAAGTTTTCAATTATTCTTTGCGTTTTCAAATAAGAATTTTTTTAAAAAGGGTCCAAAAAACGGGTTTTGAATGAGAAGACCGCTTTAAATATTTGTTGCCTTATTCAAAAACTTAACATATTCAAAACTCGCAAAGCCCGTAATTAGGTTAGCATAAATCTATTGTGAATTTTACTTAAGTTTTTTGTCAGTGTATCAAGTGCATTTTTATTTATATTCTATGAAGTGTCCATCAAGCATCAGGTTTCGCAAAGAATTGACAGCGACATCTTAAGCTGCTGCTCTCCAACCCAAGCAACAAGAAACACACACTCACTTAAGTGTTATTAGTTTGGAGCACTCCGAACGCACACACACACACACAACTCACCCAGGGCTGCCAGAGCAACTTGTTCAAGTAATAAATAAATCAAGTTGCAGAAACATGCAATGACATGCGAGCAAAAAAGTAACCAAAATTGAAAAAATTGTTGGTAATAATCCAATAAGAGATTAAATATTCTACAACCGCGCTACCAAGCAGCAGTTCCATAAACAACTCCAACTTAGTAGAGAGACATGAATGGAGCCATGAACCAACTCCATTGCGTGTCAAAGCAGTGAAATTTCACCTGAGGCTAATTGAAGGCGAAGGTAAAAATGGAGCAACGAACATGACTGCCAGTCAGGCAGGCAGAAGAAATTCAGTGCCACATGCAAGCCGGTTGAAGAGCCGACACAAAATAATCCTCACGATGATGTACTAAAAATGACGCTGCAATCGGAAGTGGCGCGACCATGATGAACAACAGCACGAATCAAGCTGCCAGGCCAGGCCGACATGTTGTATGAGCTTTTGGTGGATCTGTTGGCGCTGATAAATGGCTGGCTGTCACCTCAGATGTAATCGAGTTGAAAAACAAGCAAATATAACATAAGTAAATGTAACAGTTTTTTGTTGTGAGTTAAAAAATGATGCTTAAAAAAGAGCTGGCATTAAAGTAGAGCAACTTTTGAGTCGAAGATGTCCGAATAAGGTGTAGCACTTTTTTTATTTTTTAAGAATATGGGGAAAGTTTAAAAAGTGTCGCTGATTGATTGTCGAAAAATATTTACAAACTTGACACTTGATGTAATACACCAGAAGAAAACTACCGGAGGCAAAAAACTTTGATAGCTTTTAATATTTATGAGTTGCGAAGGGAAAACATGAAAAATGTAAGTGTTGCCAACTTAATGCAATTGTTGCAAAACTTATTTGGGGATTGTTTGATTATATAAGCTTGTGTATACTATGTTATTGCCTTCAATTATGTTGATGTATTGAGTGGAATGAAATTATGATGTGGTTGATGGTGCACTAAAAGATGAGGGCAGCATTTTTCTGACATGTTTAATGGACTTCAGAGCAATTGCTTCCGCACAAAATAATCTAGCCGGCAACATATTGTTACCGAAGTTCAAATATCATAAAAATTGGGGTGTATTTTATAGGTAACAAAATTAAGTTATGCATATTTTATGTTTTTTTTTTATAAAACAAAATTATTTCTAATGCAATTTGAGCTGCGTCATATATATAAACTTGATTATGCTTGATAGGATGAGGTATTTTTAAAGGCAATTATCTGCTTAAAAAACAAATTTTAGTTTTACAAAAATTAGGGAAATAATATTAAAATACTCAAAAACAGTTGTTACACTCATTATAAGTAAAAGCTAATAGGGATTTCATTTGAAGGCAAAAAAGAAGTAAATTAAATACAGCTTTTAAAATGAGTGATTAGAGGTTATTATGATGACCTCAAATTAAGGTATTCAAATATTAGACAAATTTCAAATTAGTAAAAGTTTTAATACGCAAAAGTTTCTTTAAATTGTGTGTAAAAAATATTAAATTAATTTAAAGCTAACTTCAGAGCAATATTGTGTTGTAGGAAATTTAAAAAACTTTCAAATGCTGCGTATAGAAAAAAAATGAGATAAGAAAAACATGTGTAAAAGAATGCATCATTTCTGAAAACTGTTGTTTTTGGAGTGGATAAAAAATTACAAATGAACTCTACAGTACTAGAATCGAAAAACAAGACGATAATCATATTCTGATTTTGACTGGATATAATAAGTTTAAGTCGAAAATTTCGTGTAGATTAAAAAAGTCAGAAAACTGAAAAGTGTAAGTCTAGTAAGCCAACTAGAAATGTATTTAAATTTGTTCATCCCTATTCATATAGAGTGGTTTATTTGCACTGGTGTTTATTATGGGATTTGATATAAACAGAGATGTTCAATACGATGGACATACGTTGACACTTCGTAATTGATTTTTTTTTTTCGAAAATTAGATAAGTATGTCAAAAAATTTGACATTTCCTGCCGCATCTAAAAATATAATTTACATATTTTTTAAAAAAATTTTGTCGGAACATTTCCATTCAATTACACATAGAGAAATTTTTCGTTTAGCGCAAATGAAAAATTAGCCATTTATACTTCGTTTGCGAGCTGTAGTAGCTGCAAGCGAATATTCTGTTGTAACTAACGAAAAAATAGCGAACTATCGAAAAAACTATCGAAAAAATAAAAAGAAAATAGCAACGCAGTTCGGCTTACTAAAAATAGCTTTGTTATTGAATTTCAATATTCAAATACTTATTTTATTCTAAACATTTCGTCTAACACATAAATCTTATATGATTTGAATTAATTGATATTTGTCGTACTTCAATCATTGAAATTCGAACCCGGACTCGTCGATGTCTGGTTTACTGAGCGCTCTGCTTAACGTGTTGCACTACCTTCAATACAATTTTCAGTCGGCTAATATTCGCCTAGTGCTGCTGCTTGGAGTTCGATTGTATTGCAGTAAAGTTACACAATTTTTTTCGTTTATGGCAAAAGTTAAACATTCGTCATGGGCTTAAGCTCGACAGAAGCCCGACAAAAACGAAAACTTTCCACCAGATGTTTGTGGTGGCCGAGGCATAGTGGTTAAGGTGCTTGATTTGTATGCGAAACAGCCTAGGTTCGAGTCCCCAACTGACACAAATGTGTTTTTCGTTTTTTTGTTTGGTTTTATTAGCAATTGAATTGAATTGAATTGAATTGAATTGAATTGAATTGAATTGAATTGAAATAGAAATTGAATAGAAATAGAAATGCAACAAACAAATTCTTTATTTGCCGCAATTAATAAAAAATGCACGCGCTTATAACAAACGAAATTCTTTTCCTGCAACTAAATAACCCGTTCTCCGCAACTTTTCCGTTTCTCGTAACTGTTGAAACGTTTGCATAAAACGTTTCCAAGCACGTAAAACGAAGTCCGCTTACTGCAAATTGGCGATAAACTTTTTTTTTCTCTGCGTGTATTATATCACGATTTTGATCTTATTTCTTAATGATTTTTTTCTACCTCTTCCAAAATAATATAGATTTTAATTCTTTAAAATGATGCAAAAAAGTTGTCTTCGTTACAATAAAATATAATTTATTTCCACTTGTTTCTTATTATGGGCTGTTCAGTTTTTTGCTTCTCCTGTAAAACTCATGAATTATCGGTTACGAGGTGCCTATGACCATCGGTATATCATATTCATATATGAAATTTAAAGCCACTTTAATTTTAATTTGATAAAGTTATGAGCATTAATCTATAGCAAGTTTAACATGCATAGATTAATTTAGTATTAAGCACTATCGTAGAAATCCATTCAATAGTTCCTAAAATCTAGTTCACATTGTCAATACAATTCTTAAGACTTCTATCTTTCAAAAATGCTGGAGACAAGTTAAAATCGTCCAAATACCCAAATCATGCATTGAATATTGACCTGCCGCCATTTTGACGTACACGTCTAAGGCTTTTGAATTAATACTTCACCGACAATCTAGCAAATTTATCTGCGACAATAAACTGCTAATTTGTAGGCATTCTGAGAAGTCAGTGACTTTTTGAATAAAAGTTTTCTTTTGGCATAAAAGCGTTTTATTTCTTAACATAGTCTCCTTTTAAATCCATACATTCATAGTCCAGAGTTTTTCGAATTTCTTATTCCTTCCAACCTCTTTATTCGACCCAAACCTTTTACCGCCGAACCATTTCTTCCGATTTGGATACAGGGAATAGTCGCAGCGGGTTGAATCTGGAGAATATGATGGATGAGGTAGCAGTAAGTAGCCCAATTTATGGATTTTTGCCATGAAGAGAACTGACAGTCCCACCTTGGCCTTCTTTGGTGCATGTTCTCCTGCAGAAGTCCACTGCTTTGATTTTTCCTTGGTCTGTGGTGTGTTGTGATGTATCCATGTTTCGTCCACTGTTACGAAGCGAGGCAAAAACTACTTTGGATCGCCAAATACTCCTTTTAAAGTGGTGACACGGCTTTGCTTATGGTCTAGTGTGACCAATTGCTGTATCCATCGCTTGAATAGCTTTTTCATATTCAAATATTCATGTCTATAGCATCAGCCACCTCACACGGTTTCATTCATTCATTTCATTCAATTTTTTTTAAAGATTTCTAGTGTGACGACATCTTTTGGGTTTTTTTCCACAAAAAATAATACTTGATGATTACACGAAATTCAATTTTTTCTATTTTCGTGGAAATTGGCGAGGTTGCCTGGTATCAATGGCTGTTAAACACAAACAAAATTACATGACTTGCTCAAAATTTGACAGTAGTCTTTTAACAGATGGTGTTGCATTCAATGTTACAGCTCGGGAAATTATTAAGTCACTGATTTCTCAAATCGCCCTCGCACAATTGCGTCATTTCTGTTTATGAAATGTTATATATTTGCAATTCGTCATTTCATCAGATTCATTTAAAACATCATGCAATTCAAAAAAGTGTTTCTTATCATCTTTCTACGTCACAATAATTTTAATGCAAAAAAATTTAAACACTTTGGCTTAATTTATGTATTGATTGTAAAGAGGCGTATTTTTTTTCAAATATTTTCCAAGCAACATTTCACTCCTGCTCCAATAAGAGCTGCACAATTTTATGGAACTTCTGAATGTTGGTTCTTTTTTATAATGCGCATATTAATGTAAAATTATTTGCTTTTTAAGATATATGGAATGTTCGCAGACATCGCGAATTTGACCGTTTTTGTTTTAAATCCAAAAATGTCTTAAGAAAAATTCTACAAAACTACACGTATTATTGAGATAGTTCAAAGTATTTTTTATTTATAAAATTATTTCTAAAGTTGATTCTTTTCGAATTAGGAATATTGATATTTTACGTTTTGTACACGATTAATGGGTTAAGCCGCTTACGTGTAATCCCCATTTTGAATTAAAAAAAGCATTTAAAAGTAGTCTCTTCAATTCAAATTTTAAGACACTATACCCAAAGAAAAAAATCATAAAGCCAAAGAAAATGCACTTTGCCACAAAGACTTTTATTGGTTAGATTGTGCCCAAAGACAACATCGTTACGGCAAAGACACAAAGATTGTTAGATTCCCAAGAACAATATACTTTGAATCAAAAACTTAAATTCTTGTGGCAAATACATACGTCTTTAAAAAAGCATGGAAAAGTCGTAATAGTAAATAAAATGTACTTTGTTAAAAAGACTTTTATTCGTTACGGTAAAGACGCAGAATGTTATAACCTTGATTTTAAGTACATAGCTTCTCTCGGCTTTTCTTTGCTGCTTGCGTTTATTATAACAAGAACATTAAATTAAATTAAATTAAATATCAAATTAAAAATCTTACCTTCGCTTGCCGTGGGGATTTGAACCCACACCCACCGATACCACCGATTGAGAAGTCACTACACTACGCATCGAGCTAAACTCCTTCGTTATGCATAGTGATTAATTCAATATTAATTACAACTGAAGATATGCTGCAGCACAAGACAATAATCTATTAAGGGAGTATTCCTGGTTGGCAAACATTTTTTTTATTTTTTTTTTTTTGCATATTTTTATAGCTTGGATATTTGAGAATGTCGTCAGAAAAGGATTTTTTGAAACTCGAAATATTTTAGGAGATATGGCTTTTTATGTCCAGCAAATGTTTTTGCCAAAATGCGATTTGATTAATTTGGCTACTTTTTGAATGCAACGGTTTGAAGCAACCACCGAATTTCGTTCAACGCGTTCTTTAGTAGATAATAACTTGTTTGTATACGCATTTTAAAAATAAATGAATACACATTTTTGAGCTTAGGTATTCGAGTGATGGCAGCGTTTAGTTCACTTTGAATTGAAGGAGTTATAAGCCGTTATTTGTGCTAAAGACAATGGATAGAAAAAGTAATAGAAATAAAAATAAAAGAAACACTGGTAGCAATCGAAAAACTCGTCCCTTGAAACGCCAGTTTCGTGGTAACAAACACGAAAGAGATGAGGACACCTAATTAACAAGTACATCGGCAAAAAAATTTAAATATATACTTCCAATACTTCAAATAATGAATCTAATGGGCATCCTGATTGGCAACGTAACATATGATTTCACCATGTCTCGGAACGAAGAACTTTTGAAAAGGTCCGCAGCCAGAGCTCTGGCCACATCAAAAGAAGGTACAACTGCCCGAAGAGCAAAAAGAGACGCTGAGTCCTCATTTTTTTAAGAAGTGGAAGGAGTTCTTTATGGGGCTGGCAATGCAGATTGATATATGTAAGTATTTCACAAAAAAAAAAAATGTTTTATTGCCTAAAATTTTCTTTGAGTTTTTTCAAAATCACGCTTTTGAACTACGAAGTCACTTTTCTCCGGTTCTAATAAACCGGAAATCGACGCAAAATTGTCGAATTTCTAAAACTGCATTTTTCATTTCAATTTTTTTTTTTTTTTGATGCAAACAAATTACTTCAAACTTAAACGCGTTTATCTCGAAACCACGTTTTTCGAGCTTGCGGTCCAGATTGCGCCCGTAGTTCTTAACCGATTTTGATGAAACGAAAAACAATCAATTTAACAATTCCATATTTTAAATAATTTTTTACTTTTTTTTACACTAAACTACAAAAACAAAAAGACCCAAAATCGGTTTTTCATTTTTCAATTTTTCCATTTTGTAAAAAATAATCGCAAAATTATTATTGAGATAGGGACCAGAAAAAACATCTGTACTGAATCTAACGCCGCTTACTTTTTTCATTTCTGATGATCCGAAGTCGAGTTATTCATGCCGCAAGCAGCATACCTTTTTTTTCGACGCCCAATTTTGAAGGCCGACAACTTTTTGAACAGCCCTCGTACAAAGGAAAAAAAAAAATTTATTTAATTTATTATGTTCTTAATACAATAAAAAGAACAGGATTTAAATAACTCTTTGCGTTTTCAAAAGAGAAGTTTTTCAAAAAGGGTCCAAAAACAGCCTTCCAACCAGGAATACACCCTTAATAGATTTTTGTTGTATAGCTATCAACAGAATAGTGACATACTGCATCTGTAAATACAGCATCTATTTGCATAGCTACAATTATGTCAGCAAACAGTAGCAAGGCTTTTTGGATCAGTGGGTAGAGTGATGGACTGGCACCAAAAATTCTAAGTTCAATTCCGCACGGCGGGCAAAGAAATTTTTTTTTTTTTTTTTTTCTTTTTGTTGATATTAACGCATGTTTTTTACAATTACAATTCAATGTTGGCAGTCGCACACGATTTTCTTATTCTTCATATACAGATATGATTTTGAAGAAAACATTCTTTAAATTAATAGACTTTGTCTTGAAACAATGAAGCTTACTCTCAAAAAAACAAAGAAAAGTTGTTGATTTTACATACTTTTTTCAATTCCTTGTTAACAAAGAATTAAATCGCTATAGTAAATATTTTATCTTCACGGCAAAGATTGTTTCATTGATTTAGCTTCAAAGAACTTCAGTCTTTTGTGTCAATGATGCAGCACTTGCATAGTTAAAGGATAAATCATTATTGCAACGATTTTTTCATTGTGGTAAAGATATTTTGGTTACAGTTTTACAAGAACTTTTTTTCTTTGATTTTAAGGCGTTAAATTTTCTCGGTGTACATATCATTTTTGCACAAGAACATTTTATTTTACTCATCATTACACTATGAATGTATTTTTTTTTTTAAAATCTTCTTATTTAAGCTGCCATATTTCAACAGTCATCTTGAAAAACAAAACACACAAGTACCAAAAATAGACACTTCATTAAAATTTTGAGCTTCTATAAATAATTTTTACACAAGAATATCTCATTTCACAAAGCATTTGACTCTAACTTATTATGCACTTCAACGAAAATTTTAAGCTGCTACATAATATTTTTACCCAAATTTTTTTTTTTATAGAGAATGGCCGATATATACTTAGGTATATAGAGGAAAAATTCCGGTGGCTGTATTTTTAACTAATAAATATTTGAAAACCATTTTTTTTTTTATTTTTAAAAGATTGAAGATTTTCTAACATAAACGATTTAAATTTCCAAGCTGGCAATATTGTTTCACACTAACGCCGGCCATCTAGCGTAAAATGTCGAAAGCAACGCAAAGCTTTTAGCTAAACAAAGATATGTTGCATGCTTCTTCCGGTAAGCTCTCAGAGCCTGATGCATGAAATTTCGTTTTAATGAGTGTGTATTTATTTATACGCTTTTCGCTTTCCCGCTTCGACTCATCTAACATTTATTGTGCTCATAAGTAGCAAAACGCTTGGCTTTAATTTAATGGCCCACTAAAACGCATTTGTTGCCCAACTGTTGCCCTGGATCTTGAGGCACTTCCGTTTGAGTGGCTGTTGTTAGTTAGTTGGTTGGATGGTTGCCGCACACGCAGCTTAACTTATGTTAACTTTTTACTAGTTTTTGCTCATTCTCTTCACTTACCTGATTCTGTAGCGTATCAGTTAATTCGTCCAAGTAATCC
This sequence comes from Coremacera marginata, assembly GCA_914767935.1. Taxonomy (NCBI): domain Eukaryota; kingdom Metazoa; phylum Arthropoda; class Insecta; order Diptera; family Sciomyzidae; genus Coremacera; species Coremacera marginata. Next base: position 165,882,912 of record OU612046.1, read on the forward strand.
TTGCGCTCGAAGCGCTCGAACTTGAAGCTATTCGAGCGGTAGAGCTCATTGTCTTCGCGACGTCGATTGCGACAGAGACGACGCGTTAGTATGTTGCCGCCACCACCGCTGCCGCTGCTGCCGAGACGTGGACTGCAATTGGTCGGAAACGGAAACAAAGAGAACAGTTAATGAAATGTAAACAATGTGGTTGGAAAAAAAAACAAGAAAAATAAAGCTTAAATTATGCTATTACGAAAGGGGTGCACAAGTAATGCCTGAATAATTTATGAATGTGAGCTTGTTTTTATTGGCAACACTTGGAAATGTTAGAGCAACTCTGTGGATGTTGTGTTTTAATGACCAACCGTTCAAGGTGAGTTGAAGGGTTGACAAGATTTAAAGAGATTTAATTAAAATACAAAGTTTTTAAAGTTAAATAAAGTTAAAAAGTTTCTTTTCGCTTTAGGTAAAAAATACATTGGCGTCGTTTTCTATACAACTGATTTTAATTAATTTATTTTTTATTTTTTTTTTTTTTTTCAAAAGCAGCTTTTATTTTATGGAAAAGAGGTGTCAAAATAAGCGTCTAGTATGTGTATTCTGCTACCTTGAATGCCATCAAAGACTTGAGGCATATATTATTCTATAAACTCACACATATAAATAAACAAACAAACAAACAAGCAAACACATCTTCACACTCCCGCCTGCATTTATGCAAATGAGGTGAAATTGTCTGTGGCTTGCCAATGAAGGGCTAGAGAAAAAAAGTTTTTTCATTAACTTAAAAGTAGGCGTTACTTGCATGCCAAGTAAACAAAAACACAACACAGCACAAAACAAAAACTTTACTGCTACTACAACAGCTGGTTTGTAACTCTAGGCTCTCCGCTATAGCAACAATTTGGCAGCGTAACAAACTACACGCCATGAATTGCATACACATACTTCAGCTTTACGTTCATGTCCTTTATTAGGTATTTTGTAAGCGTAGAAAAAAAAAATCTTCATATACATATACATATATATTTTATGCAGTCAGGGTGTTTTTTGTATTCTTTTATTTTTAATTTTTTTTTTTCTTTTTCTCTGTTGGACAAAATATGGAGCAACCTAACAAACACACACACACACTTATGTAAAAACAGACATGATAAGGGGCCCTCGAGTGGTTTTCTAAGCGCTACTTTAGTGTTATTCACTGTGATGTTTACAATTTTCTGTTATCTTTCTGTAGGGAAATAGGCAACAAAAGTGTTGCCAGATATTTGCCACAAACAATTGCATTATAAATTGAGTAAATCTATTTTTAGAAAACATTTTGAAATTTGTGTTAAAAAAGTGTGTTTAAAGATGGGTGAAACTTGAGCCACGCATGACTCATAGACCAGCTGCATATAACACAGTACAACACATAAAAAAAATTACAGAGGGATGATACAAATATCAATAGTTTGTGGTAGACACTGAAAAAAATTAGCCCTGTATCGACGTCTTAAAAGTTTACCTGTGAGCAAACATTCTGAGTCTTTTATGACTTTTTAAAGACCTATATTAAAGAGCTTAAGAGCGCATGATGAGCTCATTTAAAGGGGAGAGAGGGGGAGAGGGGTTCAGCGCAAAAAACACCTTTTTTGCGAACTTTTTTTTTTAAATATGTATAGAGAGAGTTCATTGAAACCTTTTGTACATTATAAGGTATCAGTTTAATAAAATTTTTAACTATTTTATGCAAAAATATTGACAAACATAGTATAGTACTAGCTTAAACCCGCCGCTTCGCCGGGTTTTCAAAAAGTTTTCATTCAAAAATTGATAGTGGGTAGGCTTGATTTTTCGCTACCAAAACGATTTTTTATTGTTTAAGTAATACTACAAATTATTAACCTTAAGATTGTTATATCATCTGATAGGAAATCGAAAACCTACATTTTGGATTTAATTTTTTTTACAACAAAAACAACTTTTATCGAATATTTTGGCTTAAACTAAAAATTTTTGAACATTTCTTAAAAAAATTTTTAAAAATATTAATACTTTGGTTTAGTAAAAATTTCAACTTATGTTTGAAGGATATTTTAACAAACAACATTTTTCAAAAAAAAGTATTGAAATCCATTGCAAACTGACTGAAATATTTGCCTTCAAAGCTAAAAGTGTGAATTTCAAGTCGTTTTTCTCTCATTCTCAGCTTATAATTAATACTAAAAAGATCTGGTACTAAAATTGTTCACAGTTTTCAAACTACATACATGATTTTGGTATCAAATTGAAGGAAATTTAAAAGCGTTTATTGATTTTGTTCTCGTTTAACCGAAGTGCAATTTAATCCATTAGGGCCGAAAGAAAACCATAAAAAACAGACATTTTTAGACTTGAAGCAACATTTTGGTGAAAACTATGTATGCCATTGAGCAGAAATAAGTTATTATTGCATGCTAATTTTACTTTTTTTAAAAAACTGGCACTAAAACTTTTGAAATATTATGCAGTACTTAATGAAAATTCGAGACGCATATGTTTCCATATAGTAACATTGGTTGTTAATGGGTTAAAATAAAGTATCCTATTGCACTCTCTGCTGACCTATAAATATGTGTACAAAATTTTATAAAAATCTGAGTTGTCGTTTAAACGTGATGAGTGAACATAAAAAGTGGCTACAGATTTATTAATAGTATAGATAGATTTGTGATAGTATTTGTGACATTAATAATTTCAAGATTTTTAGAAACGACCGTTCTGTCAAAAAGGGTGGAGGTGTAGCAATTTATTGCAAAACCTACTTAAATGCTTAGGTTGTTAGTCGTTCTAGCGGTTCTGGAATTGAATTTTTAAACCTATGTATATCAGATATACGTAATAGCAATAAAATACTCATTTCATGCGTCTATAATCCGAATAAATGTATTTCTGTTGAGCCGTTGTTTACTGAATTGTCTAATTATATTGTTGAATATGACCTTATGTTGCTGTTTGGTGATTTTAGTATTAACCTTCTTACTAACAATTTACAGAAACAACTATTGTATGAAAAAACATCGTCCTTAGGTTTATCAGTTCTAAATGATACAATACCTACAAGGTTTTCAAACGACACCACCCCTGGTCTTCTCGACTACTTTATTGTATCTGATCCGTCAGTAATTTTGCTTTTTAGTCAAGTATATTTTGTCTCCGAGCATGATTTAACTTTTTGTTCGTTGAATGGCAATCTATCTTGGTTAATTGTGCCTAATACTTTTTCATATCGTGACTTTAAGAATATTAACTATCAGTGTCTATTTCGTGATGTTTCTCTGTTGTCATTTAATGACTGTTGGTTTCACACCAACATTTATGATAAGCTTAAGTCTCTCATGGAACCAATTAAATTTCTTTTTGATAAACATGTCCCGTTACGTAATTGTAAAGTTAAAAATAAAGTTAAAGTTAAATATCGTAGTACTTGGCGGAAAAATCCGTCCTATTATAATTGGGAGATTTATAGACTGGCGAGAAATTTAGCTGTTAGTTTAACGAGACAGGCTAAAATGCGATATTTCTCGACCAAACTAGAACTCTCTCTCCCGACGAAAATGCTGTGGAATAACTTAAAAAAACTTGAAGTCTGCAGCAAAAATAATACCGAATGCACTTTAGATCCCGTTATACTTAATAACTTTTTTGTTAATCATGTCCTTCCTTCTAATAATAATATTCTCCCAGTAAGTACTCGAGCGATGCAACAATCTTTTAGTTTTCTCCTGTTGTTGAACTAGATGTCGGAAAAAGTATATCACAGCTCAAATCGAATGCTATCTCTGAGGATGGCATTCCTCTTGAGTCTATTAAGCTATTGTTGCCGCACATAATACACCCTTAAACGCACATTATTAATTTCTGTTTAATGGCGTCTTCATTCCCTGATCTTTGGAAAGTTGCCATCGTTCTTCCAGTAGCAAAAAAGCAAAACCCTTCTAATGTCAATGATTTTAGACTCATAAGTATTTTATCGCCATTGGCTAAAGTTTGTGAGAAACTTATGACGCAACAAATAACCAACTATTTAGTTCATAATAATCTCCTTTCCCCTTATCAATCAGGTTTTAGGTCAGGACATGGGTGTTCCTCTGCTATGGTTAAGGTCATCGACGATATACGGCCGGAATATGATGCTGGTTCTATGACGCTTCTGTGTTTGCTAGATTTTTCCAAAGCTTTTGATAACGTTAACCATCAACTCCTATGTAGTAAGCTTAATTATTTGTTTGGGTTCTGTGGCAGTGCTGTTAATCTTATGTCCAGTTATTTGTGTAATAGATATCAAAAAGTTAAAGTTGGTCAATTGTCATCTGGGTATAAATCTGTATTAAGTGGTGTTCCACAAGGGTCCATACTTGGCCCCCTTCTATTTTCAATGTTCATCAATGACATTTTTTTTGTTTGCAAACAAGCATCTTTTCACGCTTATGCTGATGACGTTCAGTTGTATTTATCTAGACGTACTGGACTTATTGATGACCTATGTTGCAGAATGAATGAGGACCTCTGCTGCATCAATGTGTGGGCCGTTAGCAATGATCTTAAACTTAATTCGTCTAAATCGTATGTGCTTCCCATTTGCAGAGTTAAAACTTGTGTTAATGATGTCCCTGATTTGTTTATTGGTCCAAATAAGCTAACTGTTGTGTCGAAAATTGTAAATCTTGGCTTCTATGTTAATTCTTCGCTTTCCTGTGTCTACATGGTCGACATAGTATTGTAAAAAAAGTTTATTATATCTTGCGCAACTTAAGAATATCTGAAAATGTGACTCCAGTAAACATCAAACGTAAGTTGGTTATACAACTAATTCTACCTGTGATAACGTACTCTGAGGTCGTATATAGTAAACTGGAGTCTTCGTCCATGCTAAAGATACAACTTGCATTTAATTATGCCACGCGCTATGTTTACGGCCTCCGTAAATTTGATCGGCTGTCTAGTTTCCGAAATGCAATACTTGAATGTGACTTGACAGCTTGTCTTAATGCTAGAAATTGTATGTATCTACATAAGTTAATTCATGATAAAACACCAGGTTATCTGTATGATAAAGTCCAGTTTTGTATGTCCAGAAGAAGCCATGTTTTAATAGTTCCGAGGCACAGCTCGCTAATATCTTCTCACCTTTTTTTCATCAATGCCATTAGGTTGTGGAATGCTCTGCCACGAAGGATTAGGGAAATCATAAGCAGAGGACCATTTAGGCAATCTATTCTATCTTATTTCTCTACTCTATAGTTTTTTCCTCTATCTCTTATTCTTCTACTCTCTTTACCATAATTTTAAACATATTTAATTCTGTTTAAGCTAAATTTTTTTAAAATTTTTTCTCTTTTTAATAAATTTTTTAATTTTTTGTATAAATTTAGATTAAGCTGATATTTGTCTTATAGTTAAGTTTATTATATATTCTTTTATATTTGAGTTGTTATAATGATCAATGTTTAAGCTGTACTATAAAAGAGCTTAGCTCTTAGTGTGCCCATTATATTTAAATCAATCAATAAATAAGAAATAAGAAATAAGAACAACCTGGTGACAAATAATGATAATATAATAAATTGGGGATTGGCCGAAACGGACCACAGTTTCGACCCCATTGGACAAAGGATGCTACCGCTCGGAGCCCTCATACGTGAGCATGCTCCTTACATAAGCATTCTTTGTCACCTCAAGCATATCCTTGTAGGTCAGTTGACCAATCTCGGCATCGCCAATAAATGGTCGTCCCAGAATGGTCAATCTTCTGCTTTCCAGCGCCAGACACTGGCACAGAATGTGTGCTGCTGTTTCCGGCTCCTCTAGGCATAGCCAACACGCATCGTCTTCGGTCAGAGTCATCTTCCTGAGATGGTACATGTAGGGACCGTGTCCTGTGATCAGTGCAGTAAGCCAGCTTAAAGTCTTTCGATTGTATCGGATAACTTTTGCTGCCTCACTACGAAAATCAAACGATATGCCAAAAAATAAATTGACTAGAATTCATATAGGATGAATTTTCATGACTTTTTTTTTTGCATAAAGTTGGCATTTTTGTTAATCTTGTCAATTTTCTTTCCCAGATTCTTATGATGACGATTAATTTCTCCATACACCGAGAAAAAAGCTTATGTTAAATTGAAAAAAAACCTAGTATAATTTATAAGATGGCTTTGGCAGTTTTCAGCCTCCCAAGTACTTCATCAAATCGCCTAAGTTTTACATGCTAACTTGCCAATTTTTATTTGAGTGATAAATTAGCCAAGTATTTGGTAATTTATACATTTAAAAAAAATTCAAAAATATAATTTTTTTTGTTATTTATTTTTTTTTGGGTTTTGGTTTTTTTCTTTTCCTTTTTCTTTTTTTTTTTTGAAGCCACATCTCGTTCTGTGATTTGCTTTGCTTGACTGAAATCGGCAACTTCACAAATTTTTCTTTTATCAACACCGTTTTTTTTTTAAAAAATTAAGGCTTCTCGGCTTTCCTTCGCTGCTTGCGTTAACAATACTATTAAATTAAATTAAATATCATATATAAAAATTTTAGCTTTGCCTGCCGTGAAGATCTGAACCCACACCCACTGATACCACCAATTAAGAAGTCACTACACTACGCATCGAGCCAACCTCCTTCGTTACGCAGAATGATTGATTCTTGTTGTATTGATTTGATACAACAAGATTTTTGTTGTATGGCTTTTCAACAGAATACTGTAACATACTGCATCTGTTAATACAGCAGTTCCTTCCACTCCGGGCATTTAAGAGCTCTCTCGTTTCACACGTATTCTTACTCTCTCGCGCTTAGTCGCTATTGAGACAGCAGCGACACAACATCGATAGCGCTTTTTATAATACTCCACAGCGAGAAATTTAATGTTTAAAGATGACAAATAAAAATATGTATACAAATTTTATTATGATTTTCAATGCTTTTGAAAGATTTTAATGCATCTTATGTTATGTTTCGTTCCAAGGACATAAGAAAACTAATATGAAGAGGCATTATGAAATGTTTCATAATGATATTGATGAATCAGATAATGAACAAAAGCAAAGATTTTATAAAAAGAAAAAAACAATTTCTTTCGTATAAAATAAAGAATTCGATTCATGAAATGGATGAAATCTTGAATGAGAGCAATGTAAAAAACAAACAAATTAAATTAAAAATTACCTTATCTAAATTAATAAGCTGTAATATTTTAAAAGAGGTACTCCTTTCTCAGATGGAGCATTTATTAAAGAATTTTGAAAAAACTTGATAGCGTAGCAGCCAAACCTATAGCAACGTTACCTTTATCTCACAATATCATGGTCCGTCGCATGGTAGAATAAGAGAGGCAGACTGCCGTAACTGTCAAATCGAACTGACAAAGACGATAGAAAATCTGAAAACGATGAAAAAGCTTCAATTGGAAAAATGTAAGCAAAAAAGTGATTTGTATTGATTTTGACAATTTTGGCTATGAGAAAGAGAGCGCAGTCCGAAATGCATCTACCTTCTTTTATTCTACCATGGTCCGTCGCATGCACAATTTTGTCTGCTCACCAACACACGCTCGTTACTATTTTTGACAGGCACTGCAATACAGCATCTGTTAACATAGCTGCAGTTATGTCAGCAACCAGTAACAAGGCCTTTTGGATCAGTGGGTAGAGCGATGGACTGGCACCAAAAATTCCAAGTATAATTCCGCACAGCGGGAAAAGACATTTTTTTTTCTTTTCTTTTTGTTGATGAAATGTAATAAAATGGATATTAACGTGAGTTTTTTAATTTACTTTATGTTATTTTTGAATTTAGAAGTTATTTTATTACAAAAAAAACAATCCAATTATTCAATCTATCCTTCTCTCGTGTGTCTAATGACGCACCTGTGGTTTTTTTTTTTTTGCAGAAAATAGCTGAAATTTATGCTAAAGCCATCCATGCTAGTTTTTTTTTAAATTTGTATTTTCGGATTTTGGGCTTAGGTGAATCAAATATTTTTTTTTTGCAGGGCATCGAAATATGTGCTTTCAAAGCAATGTATTAAACAATAAATTGCTTAGGTGAATAAGCATAAGTTTTTTAATCCGCATACAATTCTCTTTACCCAAGCCGACTTAGGTGATTTAACTATTGCTTTTTTTCTCAGTGTATATCTGGTGTAAATAATTAGCTTGTTTCAAATCCTTTAACAAAAGTATGTATTCAGCGTATGAGCTGGGTCCCTCGCTTGTTGGAAAAAATTTCAACATACTGTTATTAATGATTTAATTGCCTGTCTCTTAAAATTCTCATTAACCAACGAAAAACTCAATTCGAAAATTCTTATTTATTTATTAATTTTTTTACACACTCGAAGTACTTGCATTTTTTTGTAGCAATTTATTTAAGAAAATATTGTAAAGATTAAAATTGTTCCTGCCTACTATTCAAATTTTGCAAGCATAAAAATAGAAAATCTAAAATTGCTCAATATTTCATTTGAAATTCTAAGATTTCTTCACATCTGGCAGTCCTTTCACCACTTTTGTGTCCATTTGTAGAAAGTGAAACTGCTTGACACACTCCTGATGAACAACACAAAACAACTTGTAGCCTATGCTTTATGAATATTTCAAGCTCCACTTAGATAGCCGCCTATCAAAAAATAACACCTTGCCGAATGCATTCGACTGACATAGAAAACAATTTCAACTTTTATTCAGACTAGCTCTGCTGCGTGCATCATTAAACAAAGCCAACAATTGAGGACGTTGAAGAGTTAAAAGTTGCTCCTGCTGTTGTCGACAACGACGACGGTGACGACAATGCAAACAATGCAAGACTTCGATGGTAACGACAACCAAAACATGCATAGCTGGAGAGTTTTCAACCCTCACTGAAAGGTTTGTAAAAAATATAGTTCAGAACACTCGAGAGCAGCGTTGAAAAAAAATAAAATAAAAAAAATAACATATAATAGAAAGTAAAAGTTACAAGCATGCTTTAGAAGCACAATAGAAGCTGCTGCCATTTCCACTCTAGTCTGGTAGACTACAATGGCTGCCTCTTCAAAGTAGCTACTAGCTAATGTTATGTAGATCTGCTACATGTTGTACTCACCCACAAGGCTTGCAGTGCGTCATGTGCAAATCCCAGTTCAGATGAAAGTTAAACATACGCATCTTGGCGACAGCGCGTTGACGCAACGAAATATCTGGCGCGCCTGTTGCGGCTACTGTCTGTGCAGCGACTGCTGCGGAAGTGCCTGCTGCTGCTGCTGCACTGGCTGCCGCCTCACTGCTGCTTGGATTCGGATACATCATGACAGTTCCGCTGGGTGCTGAGCTGGCCAACAAGTGACTGGATGACTGCAGATGATGGTGACGGCGCCGATTGCTGCCACCGGATGATTCTCTAATGGAATAGAAACCGCCCGAGGAGCTGCGGAAGATAAATAGAAAAGAAAAGAAAAAAATTCATATGTAGCGGATATAAAAATAGAATTACTATAAATTGTTGAGTGGAAATTGGTAGACTGCAATGATTGGCTTCAAGGATTAGAAGATATAAATTGCTGGACACGAATTGAAATCAGTTGAAGCATAAAGCGAACGGAAATTAAAGATAGCGAGACTATTAGACAAAGACCGGGCATATTAAAAATAAAGTTTGAACTTTAATGCAAGCATTGGTTAAATCCATTCATATATTCAAAGGATAGTTTTAAATACTGCTTAAAAACATGCTGACGTTGGTAGCGCTATATTGCGTTTATTTCATGAACTCAAAACTAACCGTGAAGAAACATTGAAACTATGTCGTGTTCGCATGTCTAATTAAAAAAGTTTCGGCATGTTTGACTCGCTAAAAAGCCAGATATTTTTACCAAACAAACCACCCTTCGAAAAGTGACCACATTTGTTGAAGTTATAGTTGCTGCTATATTTAGAGGGCGGCTTGTTGTTAGCATTAGATATGCCAAAAACTTAAACAAACATTGGTCTAGCGACGCCCTCAGCTACGCCAACATACACGGTTCCATTTCTGTGACAAAGTTTATTCTAACCACAACAACAACAACAACCACATAGTCTAGCCCATTGCTTCGGGTACATCTTGGCAATTAATCAAGTTTTTGGCCTGTCACTTTTGATGGCAACAAACATGCGAATGTAGGGCGTTGCATAGGTCGTCGATGTCGGTTGATGTGCTTTGAAACTTGTTACCAAGATCTAAAACTGCAAAGCAACTATTCGACAGTCTTAGTTTGCCAAAGTAATTTTATGAAATTTTCTTACTTGTGCTTAAGTTTCACACAAGTTGGTAAAATGAAAATTGCCCAACTTTTACTACACGCAAGTTTGACACAAAGTTAGACTGCGCAGTGCACATAAAAAAAAGTACACCTAAATGCGTATATCTGACAACTTTTTTTCTTTTTTTTGGGACAAGTTGACATTTATTTTAGATTTGGTTATACTAGCAATTCTCAGTTGGATGAACTTCAACGGTTTTTTTTTTGTTTGTGCAAAATTTAAGCTTTCTGTATGTAATTCCGGCACAAATTTTAATGTTTTAGTTTTCACTGAAACATTTTTAAAGGTTACCTTTACTTGGCTATAGAAATGATCGAGACTAGTCCTCAACTGGTCTTTCTAGGAGAGGTGGAGTTCGTATAGCAACTTACAATTCTCGCTGCAGTTAGCTCATAGATATCTTTATCCATAAAATTTTGAAACACCGAATTATCTGTATTTAAGCAGGGAAAAAGTTTTTGGATGTATATTGGTGTCATTTACATTCCAGCGGGATCAAGTAAGTCAGCATACAAAGATTTATCTATCTATCCATACTATTATATAAAATTGATGTGGAATTTTTGTTTTCATGTAAACTCCAAAAGTATTGGGTCGATTCTTATGAAATAAGTTTTAAAATGTCATATTTGTGCTATAGCACAGCATAGGGGTACTTTTATTTCGAAACTTTATTAAAAAGTATGTTTAATTAAAGTGTAAAATTTTTAAAGAAATCCGCCCCGATGCCACGAATTGCTGGATCGTTATCTTTCCACGTGTTTGTGTTGTGAGAATTTCAACAAACTCCATGTTGTTCTCTACTCTTCCTTTTTTTCCGCTCAGCCAGCAAAGCCTAACATAACAAACCGATGAGCCATGCGCAAGACGCAAAGAGAGTTACATATAAATGCAGTGCTGAGCTGCAAAACAAAACAAAACAAAAGCAAAAAATGTTTTTTATTTGTTTATAAAGGCCGATGTCACACGGTGATCATTTGAACGGCGTTTAAAAGTTTTTTTTAGAGGAAAAAAAACGTGTTAACGCACTTTATTGATAAAACCACTGTGACCTGCTTGTATAAAATAATATTCTCCTTGATCTACACCCTAAAGCAGGAAGATATAGTCTTTATTTTTGGCAAAAGGTGGCAAAAGATATGCTTGGACAGTTATAGATATTTCTTTTGTCATCGACAGAAATGACGGTTTTTTTTCCCTGTAAGCCTTTCTAGTGCCCTAGACTTCACCAAGTTTTTCAAGTGTGTAACCAAAGTGGCAGTCCTTTTGGGGCTTATCAGTGTGGCTTCAGACTTGGAAAATCTACCACCGACCAGATATTCACTCTACGACAAATCCTGCAAAAGTCCATAGAGAAGCAAATCGACACCCACCATCTTTTTGTCGACTACAGAGCCGCTTTCGGCAGTCCAATAAGGAATTGCGTATACTACACCATGTCTGAATTTGGTGTACCTGCAAAATTAATCCGTCTATGCAGGATGGCACTGAGCAACGCCAGCAGCGCAGTTAAAATCGGGAAGGACCTTTACCCCCCCCCCCTTCCCCCCATTTGTTACCAAACGAGATTTCATACAAGGTGACAAGGTTAACCTAATCATGGAGTGACAAGCTCATTCGAGCTGCTGATCTGAGTGTTATGCTGCTAGCGTATGCCGATGATATTGATATCATTGGCCATAACACGCCCGAAGTCAGTGCAGCATTCTCCAAATTAGAAAAAGAGTCGAGTCGCATGGGTCTTGCAGTGAACGCAGATAAGACGAAATATCTGGTGTCAACAAACAAACAGTCCCAGCGTATTGACACCCACGTCACTGTTGACAACACCTCCTTCGAGGTTTGTGAAGGACTTCGTCTACCTCGGTTCCAGAATTAACTCCACCAACGATATCAGTAGAGAGATAAAACGAAGGATAACTCTTGCCAACAAGTGTTACTTTGGGCTTAGTAGGCAAATGAGAAGCAGAGCCCTCTCTCGACGAACAAAAGTCACTCTCTATTGGTCACTAATCATGCCCGTCCTGTTATATGCAGCAGAAACCTGGACGTAGAGCAGCTCTGATGAAAAGATTTTGGGAGCGTTCGAGAGAAAGATCCTTCCTCCGCAGGAAATGGTTGGCGCAATTTCTTACAACAGGCTGAAACCGACTGAAAGTTGTAGGCGCCATCTAAGTAAGTAATTAAGAGTCCAGAAATAACATTCAGAATGTTATGTTGTGATAATGTGATGTTATCTCCTTATATTTTATGTTTCACTTTATGCATACCAATTTCCCAAAAAACGTTTTTTTGCCAATGATTGTCAATTTCAATGGATGTTTAAAGATAATGTTGTTTCATCCAACTCTCAAGAAATGAACAACCTGTATGCGGATCATTTTATAGAGGTCTTTTGTGAAACTACTACTCAATCTGATGTTTTTTCTCCCAACTCATATAACACAGCCACACAAAAAAAAATCGGCTTTCAGGCTCAGAGGTTAGACCATGGTTTTTATATGTTTTTTGGGTCACAGAATAAGAATCCGAAGACCATTTAACCATATCATTCTACCATTTTTTCATAAAAAACTGATATTCTCACCCGAAAGTCGGTTTTTTTTTTTTTTTTGTGTGAGAATATCGGTTTTTTTTTCGAGGTTATGAAAAATGGTGGGGTGATAGGGTTAAATGGAATTTGGATTCTTATTCATCGACCCAAAAAACACATCAAAAACATGGTCTGAACAGAAATTCGATTTTTTTTTTTTTTTGAGAATATCGGTTTTTTGAGGTTATGAAAAATGGTGAGGTGAAAGGGTTAAATACACTTCGGATTCTTATTCAGCGAACCACAAATCATATTAAAGACATGGTCTGACCTCTGGGCCCCAAAGTCGATTTTTTTGTGTGGCTGTCTAATATAGATCTGACGCAGAAAGAGATTTCACTAGATTCATCCATAAGACCAGGATCAGAACTAATAACTACAAGGTTTTTGGTGCGATGATTAAAACAACTACTTATACCATTATAGGTTACATAATTTTTAACAAATCACTGTCTTTTAGGACATTTCTCTTATATTACAAGTTATCCCATCTAACACCAATATATAAGACTGTTGATAAAGGTCAATTGAAAATTAAAGAGGCATAGCAATTTTGTCAGCTATTCCAAAACTTTTTGGAAAAATTATTTTTGATAAACTTACTATCAAAACTTACTTTAACCCACGATTTAAAGATCAGCAACACGGATTCAGTAGAGGACGGTCTACCACCACAAATCTTATGATCATGGATCTGATGTTTTAGTCAAATTGGAGAAAGAACACCAAAAAATGCTTTTTTATATGCACTGATTTGAGTAAAGCTTTTAATCGTGTTAATCCTTGGTTTTCGGATTCTTACTCAGTTGGCTTAAACCTTATCTCTTTGGCAGATCCCACTTTGTTTAATTTTATGTAACTTTATCAAAGAAATTAAAGACTCATCAGGAGTACCACAAGCAGTGCCGTACACTCTAAAAAATGCCTAGAAATACACTATTTTTTAAGTAGTAATTTCTGTGTTGAAAATTCAACAAAATTGTAATTTTACTACAACTTTGGAATTATTTTCTAAAATACTTGTAGAAAAGTAGTAAATTTACTAAATAGTTGAATATTCAACATTTATCTGTTTAACATTCCTACCAAAGTTAAAGTAAATAATTCATTTACTACAAAAACGGCATTAATATAAGTGCACTTTAGTAGTAATGGAAATTTTGAATAATTACAGCAAATATGTACCAAAATTGCTACACAATTGATTGCATATTTTCTACTTTAGCAATAGTAAAATTAGCCAATACTTTCACAACTTTTCTGCAAAAAGTTTAGCAATTCTTATTTTTACACTAAAAATTACAGTGAATTTACTACAATAACTTTGTTAAAAATGCTACTTGAATAAGTAAAATTATAGTTCTTGTGTGAAATTTTACTGCAATAAATTTAGTATTTAGTCACTTTACAACAACTATTTTAGAAAAATTACTCAACTGTTGTTTAATTTCACTGCCAAAGTAGTAGTAATTGATGCAACTGACGCCTCACAAGACGCATGTTAATTCGTGTCTTGTGATTGCAGCGTGCGGTTCGCGTGTTTTCGAGCTCTTGAAATTGTGTAGTGAATAACATAAAATAAGATAAACGATAAGAATATTAATTTAATTAATTAATTTAATTAATAATTAATTTAATCAAAATACTTTTTATGGAACAAAAACTTTTTGTTATTATTAATTCCAGAACTTAAAAATGCTTATTATAAAAACATATATTTTGAAGATTTCTTGTGCCCTTATATAACTTTTGAAAACATTACTTTTCATTTATTTTATTTTCGTACTTAAAAATATGTCCTTATACTATATATTTATATATGAAGCATAATCGCGAATAACGTTGTTAACAACATTTTTTCTTAAAATATTCTTGTTTGTGAATACCTGTTAGAATTACTTTTTTATATTATATAAAAACAGAACTGAGTAAAAACAATTGTTGTTGCTTACAACGTCATTCGCGATTATGCTTTATATAGTATCATAAGCATACTTTTTTAAAACTTAAAAAGTTTTCTATTTTTGTTGTATACTAAAAAATTTTAGTAGATGAGTTTACTTTAAGTGAATTAAAAAAATTTTTGTTTTAAATACTGTATAAATTACTTTTATATTTTTAAAATAAAAAATTGAATGATTAATAAAAAGTACTTTTTAAAAACCGAAAATAAGTTTCATATTATATATAACAGGGTCTTAATTAAGTACTACAACAGTAGTAGTAATATTACTACTCTTTTATTGAGATTTACTACTAAAGAAATAGTAAAATTAACACACGGTTGTTGAATATAACTACAATAGTAGTAGTATGTATTGTTGAATTTTACTTTAATAGTAGAGGTAAACTAGCTGTTTAATTTTTCTGTAATTATGGTAGTAAAACGTGGGGGACTAATTCTACTATAACTTTGATAGTAAAACGGTTGCCTACAACTATTGCAGTAAATTTCAACAAATACTTTTTAGAGTGTAGATAGCAAAATATAGCTCGCAGAACTTAAAAATTTTTTAAAAATTTGAAAAAATTAAAATTATAAAAATATTCAAACTCTTAGGGGGAGGTAGTGTTTAAACTAATTTTTTTTTCAAAAGAAAGAGTCATGAAAGAGTTTTTACATAGTGAAATAGTTGTAATTTTGTTTTGATTATTTTTGTTTATTGATTTAGTATTATTTATTCAATGACAAAGATGTAGTGGTGATAAAAGAGAAAAAAAAATCAGCAGCAAAAAAAGCAACAACAAAATCATAGATCACTTTGAAATTGTACTGTCAAGAAAGTGTTTTTCAGAGATGGGCTCATGTTTTAAAGGAAATAGAGCAAATAAGTATTTGATTTGTCTTTTGTAGCGCTTTAGTTATCGTGCTATACAGTGGATATTAATACGAATAAAACAAAATACAAACGGAAATAAAAGTGCCCGGTAAAAGGACTTTTTTTGCTATAATTCAGTTAATTTTTTATAATAATCATTTATAATCATTAAAGAGTTATTCGAAATGTTTTTTGTATGTACACTATGTACAATGTACAAGACAAGCAGTTTATAACACTATAAATCGTGCTGAAAATGAAAAAAGACTGCATCACCGTCACCATCAATCGGTCGACCACGCATTTTTTTGGAAAGAAAGGTACGGTTCTTGACAAGAGAAGTGAATGACAACCCTAAAATATTGACAAGTGATCTTGCTATTATGCATAAGTAAGTGAAACAATACCCATAAAGAATGTATATCCTTGAAGAGTAGCACGTAGGAAACCGAAGCTTACGACACAGCATATTATCGTTCGCGATGAGGTACATTGATATGTCAGAATCCTATTGGGATAATGTCATATTCTGTGAAGAGTCAAAAATGTTGTTATTTTATAATAACCGAGCAGAGGGTTTGGCGATATTGTGTTCATTGAAGGCACAACAACAGCGAAGCAATATTTGAAGGTTTTGGAGATACATTTAACTAACAGCTCTCAAAAATTTGAATTTAATATAAAATTTAAATTGTACCAGGACAGTTATCCGAAACATAAGCAGAACACAGTGCAGTTGTGGTATGTGGGGATCATACCAAAATCCTACCAAATTCTTTTAATTATATTTTTAGTACACTTTTAATAAAAATAGACTTTTATGTAAAAACACTTTCTTGACAGTAAAATTTCCAAGTATTTTATTCTGCTGCTGATTCTTTTTTATCTTTTTTCACCACTACATCTTTGTAATTAAATAAATAATACTAAAACAATAAATTAAAATAATCAAAACAAAAATTTAGATCGTTTTTTTTTTAAGACAAAAGTAAAAATTATAATAATTTCACTATGCAAAAACACTTTCTTAACAAACTGTATATTGGATAATTTTAAAAATATCAAAAAAATTTTCAAATAATTTCGACAATATATTTTGCTTCAAATATACAATCGGATAAATAGACTTTTCCGAACTTTGACAAAAATGTTTTTGATTTTAGGATGAATTTAATAGGTATCATTTTTGTGGAATGATTACAACGTTTGTGTTCGCTCAAATGAATCTTCAAGATAATTAAATCAATACTATAAATCAGTCATAGTATTTATAAATATCTTTTTTTTTAATTTTTTAATTCTCAGTGTAAATAAGTTTTATATTTTTATTACTTTATAATAACCCTGTAGGAAAAGCAACTAATTTAAAAGTAGTTGATAAAGTAGTTTTTTGTCAACCACAACTAGTTGAAATTCTGACTTTTTTCCATAGAACGAACTATCATATTTTGTATGGTGATGTCCGCTAAATAAGTCAATTGACTTTCGTCTGCATATATTTTCAACTACTTGTTAAATTAGTTAAATTTAAATTATTTTTTTAATACTTTAAAATAACCAACTGAAAACTTTTTAATATTCCACTTACAGAAGATGAATTTAAAAGCATAAACATTTTAAAATTCTATCATTTATTTGACTGTTTTGAAAAATACATAAATACATAAATCATGCCAAAAAATCATGCCTGGTCGACACAAATAAATTCTGATATATAAAATTTGAAAGCAAAATGCAAACAAAGTTAAAAGAGATCAGTTTTTTTAATGGAAAATTGAGAAATGTCGTTTTTTGTGGTGTTTTAATTGATTTTAAAATAATCCAAAAGTGATTCATGCCAAACTTCATTGCTAATTCAATTCAAAATAGGACTAGTAACTACATTCAAGGAGCGCAACTGAAGTACGCTGCGAGGGTAGATACAGTTTCATTATTCCTTTCTTCATTGGACTATTTCTGCTTCCAACAGGTGATAGTTTCAGAAGCTGGAGGAACTCTGCGCTTATATGTGAGCATGCGTACCACGGAAGCAGTTTTCAAAAACGGGCACGCCACCTCCCGGGTACATGAGCGAAGGTGCCGATCCAATTGATCGGAATTGTGTGGATACTGCGCCTGTTATTTAACACGAGCCAGCTTTTTGATGCTTCATTTAAAAAAATGAGCTAAACAAGAGTGTCAGCGGGATTTCCACGCTTTCCAACCATCAATCATGGTCGATGGACACACCGATATTTTGCTTAGTGCTTCTTTTAAGTGTCAATCGCAATGAAGTGATGGAGCAGACTGGACGCTACGTAGGGAAAGGCGTGCGTCTTTACAATTGAAGTGATGAGGTGTTGCAGCTCAATGTCGTAAATAAAAAAATATGTCTTTTTGACACAAAATGTTCGCCAAGCCTAAACTTAATAATATTTGATGTAATAACATGGTTAAATATTTATAAACTTGAAATTTAATAAAAATTTGCAATTAAAACATGTCCAAGTCAGAGTAGTTGCCGCCTTAATATAATTCAAAGTAGTTTATCAACCACGTGTTTTTAAGTAGTATTTCAATTACTTCATATAAGGTGTGTTTCATATATATAACGTCACTTCGAAATTTTAAATATTTTTGTAACGGCCAGCTCAAACAAAAGAGAATGCTTTGCGAATTTGGTCATCTATGCAAAACAACAATGGTGAGCAAGACCAAAGTCTATTCTAATAACGGTACATTGTTTATTTCAAAATATTACTTTTAATGCTGTTTCATATTCATAGCGCCACTTGCAATTATTCCTTCTGCTGCGTTTGCAGTGTAGAGATTAATAAAATTGTGTCGTTAGTTTTCAAGACCTTAACAATAGAAAACAATTTACACCGGAATTCATCGTGCAACTCAACATACTTGCGAAAAAATGGGAAAAATAAAAATTCTTAAAGAAGAAGGCTATGGAATTCAGGAAATCGGGCGTAGAATTAATCGCAGCTATAGAGTGATTCAACATTTTTTTAACAAACCTCAAAATTACGGCAAAACAAAATGTTCGGGCAAAAAAAAATCCTCTTACCGCGATCAGTGGAAAATAATCCGAGCTGCGAGCAATACTACACACAGTTTAAAAGAGTTGCGGAGTTTTGTTGCTGAAAAAGTTTCCCGAACACAGGTATGGAGAGTGCTACATCAGTGTAAACATATCCGTAGTGAACTTATGTAGTGTGTTTCTGCTCTTGCTAGCAAACATAAGATAACGAGCTTGCAATTTGCAAGAAGGAACATAGGAACAAATTGACAACCAGTCAGCTTTTCAATAATGTTGTAAAAAAGGGTCCCACGTTGAAGTTTAATTTTGATTTTAATTTTCACGTTGAAGTTTGATTTTCCAATTAGAAAAAATGGAATCTTGATGGCCAGGATGGACTTTGACTTTATTAATACGACATACGCCGCGAACCGCTTCTGTTTTCAAAAAGAAGTTTTGGTGGAGAGAAAGTGATGGTGTGGGGTGGTTTTTCTGAAATTGAAAGTTCAAGCATGAAGAGCGCTGACTACACTCGTGTGCTGGAGAGCAATTTGACTCCACTTTTGGAAAAAAACGGACAGACACAACTAGTTTTCCAGCAGGATAATGAGGCAATACACGTAAATCGAGATGTTTTTAGGCCAATAACATTGATTTATTGAAGTAGCCTGCGTACTCTTCAGATTGTAATCCCATCGAGAATTTATGGGGAGTTCTTGTACGCCAGGTGTACATATAAAATTAACAGACAATTTGGCAACGTGAAAGAACGGAAATCAGTTATTTTCAAAGAATGGAGTAAAATTGAATCAAACACATTAAAAAAATTAATTTTTAATACGAGTATATATATTTTTTTTTTATAAATTCAATAAAAATCGTTTTTATTAAAAATTTTGAAATGGCGTTATAAATATGAGACAGCTTCAAAAGTGGTATTAAGCAATAAACAATGTACCGTTATTAGTAAAGAGTTCACTTTTGCTCACTATTGTTGTTGTGCATAGATGACCAAATTCGCAAAACATTATCTATTGTTTAAACTGGCCGTTACAAAAATTATTCAAATTTCGCAGTGGCGTTATATTTATGAAACATACCTTATAATGCAATAAAAACTATTTAGAATTGAAGTGGATGACGCCTTAATATAATTCAAAGTACATCAGATACTGGTTTATTTTAAATTAGTTTTTTAATTAGTTGTTTTTAAAAACAAGTTAGTTTGTTCTTATAGGGAATATCTACAAATCATTACTTTTAACAGTGGTTCTATGTATGTTACTATGTATGCATAACATTTTTAATTTTCCGTTCACGATTCTCGCTTCTGTTGCGCTAACTATTGTAGCATAATTTTTTAATAAATTCAAAAAAGCCACCCAAATTTCTACAAAATATTTCCAATTAGTTCTAAGCAAACATATATGCATGTTTACAACACACCATATATTTACTCATAAATAATTGCGGTCTTGAGTGCTACATAGAAATATGCAAATAATTACATTAAGACAGTTATCATTACATGTGTGAGATTGTGTGTTCGTGTGTGTGTATGTGTGTGTGTGTATATTTGTTTATGATACCATAATTACGTACATTTGAAAATCCTATTTTGGTTACTTATTTGCTTTGACACGAAGGTGTTAATGCTTTCAAAGTAGATATTATTAAATATGGGTGGCTTCAGCACCAAAGCATTAATATACATATTTTGATACATACATATATTTTAAGTGGCAAAGATGTCTTTTTTAAAAAACCCTGTAGGAAAATCGACTAATTTAAAAGTAGTTGATAAAGTAGTTTTTTGTCAATCACAACAAGTTGAAATTCTGACTTTTTTCCATAGAACGAACTAACTTATTTTGTATGGTGATACCCGCTAAATAAGTCAATTGACTTTCGTCTGCATATATTTTCAAGTACTTGTTAAATTAGTTACATTTAAATTATTTTTTTAATTGCTTTTAAAGAACCAATTTAAAACTATTACTGATGGCTTAAAGTTAATAATATTTGATGAAATAACATGGTTAAATATATATAATTTGTAATCTAATAAAAATTTGCAATTAAAACATGTCAACATCAGAGTAGTTGCCGCCTTAATATAATTAAAAGAAGTTCATATACTGGTTTATTTTAAACTAGTTTTTTAATTAGTTGTTTTTAAAAACAAGTTAGTTTGTTCCTATAGGGAATATAGAAGTTTTTACTTGTATTTGTATTTGTATTGTATTTGTTTTTTTTTCTGGAGATTTCTGGAGATTGCTTGATTTAAATATAACTTAATTAATTTTTAGTCAAAACAATTGAAAAAACTTTAAGCTTTATAAATTTAGAGTATTTTCTGCTCTTTTGAAGTATTTTCTGCTCGTTACCATTTTTTATTTTAGAATTATTACAGTTGTAATTAGTTGTCTCGTGTTTGACAAAATAAAATAGTTTTAAAAATTACACCTTTCCTCGATAATTCAACCTAACTGAAAGGTTTGAAAAAAATTTCACCAACTCTTCTTACCTTTTCTCATTTTTGCAATCAAAGCTTTTATCTGAAAGTCCTGAAATTAAGTCCCAGTTTATATTGGTCAAGAATTGACGATCAAATCTTGCATTTGTGCATGAGAGACGTCGACGTTAACGTAAAAGAAAAACATAAATTGGCCTTTTCGACCCTTGAAAGGACTTTGGCGGAGCTTTTTATCATCAATTTGAGAACTGGATTGAGAACTGGAAGCTTTAAGGCCTCTGCCCACTTACGGCATGTAACGAAACTACAAAATATAACTACCATGTGCTCAAAAAAAGCAATGCCCAACGAAAAAGCCGGTGGCTATAAAAAAAAAATTTCCGACCGTCTTGTCGTTTCGTTTCGTTACGTGCCGTAAGTGGGCAGAGGCCTTAATGCTTATAGTTTCAGTTCTCACTTTTGCAATTGTCTGCAGAGAGGTGACGGCAAACAGAAAAATTATTACAAATGAAAAAACATTTTGAGTCAGATACTTAAGTATTAAGTACTTAAGTACTTAAGTATATCAACAGTATATCACAGAATAACAAAGAATTGACGTCAAGTCTTGAGCAGTGTAAGTCAGGTCTGAGCGGCATGATACACTAAGCGAAACAAGAACTTTACAGTTATTGAACAGATTAAGTTTTATTCTGAGAATGAACCAGAATCAGAAAAGTTGATTGCTTATATAACAGTACGTTCAAAAAGTTCGTAGGATGGCACATAGATGGCGTTACTAGATTTTTTTTCATATGATTTTTATTTAGTACCAAACTTCAAAGGATACGTACAAAACTTTGACAACAATCTGACAATTGATTCGTGAGTAATAATTTTGTTATTGAAAAAAAAAAATGGAAAAAAGTGAATTTCAAGTTTTAATAAAGCATTGCTTCTTGATGAAAAAAAATACAGTGGAAACCAAAGAATGGCGTGATAAACATTGTCCGGACTCTGCTCCATCGATACAAATGGTAGAAAAGTAGAAAATGGTAGAGAGTGCAGTGGACATCAGACTGTTATTCCACAAAACATCAAAATAATCCACAAATTGGTTATGAACGATAGCAAAATGAAGGTGCACGAGCTAGCTGACATTGTAAAAATATCAGATGGCAGTGTTTTTACCATTGTACACGAACATTTGGGTATGCGAAAGCTCTGTGCAAAGTGGTTGCCACGTGGGCGCACAGTCGACCAAAAACCACAACAAATTGATGCTTCAAAGGAGTGTTTGGTGCTGTTAAACCACAATAAAATCTAATTCTATCGTTGATATGTGACAATGGATGAAACATGGCTTCACTATTACACACTGGAATCCAAGAGAATTCTGAGAGAACAGCAGTCGACGAACCGAATCCAAAGCGAGCAAAGACCCAACAGTCGGCTTGTAAGGTGATCGCGTCTGTATTTTGGGATGCGAAAGGAATAATATTCATCGACTATCGCCAAAAAGGAACCATCATCAACAGCAACTATTACTGTGCAATTTTGGATCGATTGAAGGCTGAAATCGCCAAGAAACGGCCACATGTGCAAAAGAAAAAAAGTGTTGTTTCACCAAGACAATGCAACGTGTCACAAATCGATGAAAACGATGGCAAAATTGGGCTTCGAATTGCTTACCCACTCACCGTATTCTCCAGATTTAGTCCCCAGCGACTTTTTCCTGTTTTCAGATCTAAAGAAAATGCTTGCTGGAAAGAAATTCAAGTCCAATGATGAAGTAATCGCTGAAACTGATGCCTATTTTGACGAGAAAGAGAAATCGTACTATAAAAGTGGTATCGAAAAGTTGTAAAATCGCTATACTCGGTGTATCGCTCTCGAAGACAACTATGTTGAGTAATATAATAGAGTTTTATCAAAATTTTGTTTTTTCCTTACTTATCCTACGGACTTATTGAATGACCTCTTAAATATTAGAACATCTCTCAAGCATACTGTGTGAAAGATTAAAGCCTATTACAAAATCATTGATTGGACCTTAAAAGTGTGATTTTCAATCTGGCAAATCCACGATTCACCAGATTTTCACACTTCAACAAATCCTGGAAAATCCCCATGAAAACCATCCATTATCTTTTTACCGATTATAAAGCTGCGTTCGATAGCCTGAGAAGGGATTGCCTATACGCAACAATGCAGTCCCCTCAAGGCATGAAATCACCTCTCTGAAACCTTCAATACCGAAAGTGGTATCAGACAAGATGATCCACTATCTTGCGATTTCTTCAAAATCATCATCGAGGGTATCGTACGAAAGGCCGGTGTGCATTGTAATAGCACCATTTTCTACAAAGGTTCCTAGCTCCTTGGGTACGCTGATGTTATTGATATTGTCGGCAGAACCATGAGAGACATTACTGCTGCTTTCACCGCTATCAAAAAGGAATCAGCCAAATTGGGTTTGACGATATACGAGGGTAAAACAAAGTACATATATGCTGTATACAAACAGGGGAGCGCGTCGTCTAGGTTCCCACATTTCATTCAGCAGCTATAACTTTGAAGTAGTCAAGGAGTTTCTATACCTTGGCACCGTCATTAATAACAACAATGAGGTCAGCCTGGAGATAAAGTGAAGGACAACAATCGCTAATAGGTGCTACTATGGGCTCCGTAGCAACTAAATTCCAGAGCCCTCTCTCTATCGACAAAACGAACACTCTACAAGAAGCTCGTTCTACCTGTGCTTCTTTATGGCGCTGAGGCATAGGAAGTTTCGCAAACTGACGCAGCTGCTCTGGGGGTGTTCGAGGGAAAAGATCTCTGCAAAATTTACGGTTCTGTTTGGCGATGACTATCGCATCCGAATGAATCACGAGCTGTATGAGCTCTACGAAGACATTGACGTAGTTCGGCTTATAACTGTTCAGCGACTACGCTGGCTGGGCTATGTCCATCGTATGGATTACGAAGTTCCAGTGAAAAAGGTGCTGGAGGCGAGAGTCCGTTGGTCGACGACGACGAGAGAGACCATGCCTCCGATGGATGGACCAGGCCAAGGGGCTTCCTTGCGCACTTGGTGTATCTGATTGGAGAAGGCGCCCGCAAAGTAGAGGCACCTGGCGAAGCCCGAATACGGGTTTTTATGGCCACCTAAGTAAGTAAGCAAGTTCTAGTTCATTCATTAACCACAAATGTCGCAGTTTTTTCATATAAGCTTAATTTTGACACCTATAGGAGAATATCATATACGAAATAACAAGCCATTAAATTCTCTTTTGTGGAATTTTAGGAGATCTTTGATGATATCATTTTGTATGGGGGTAGGCTTAGTATTCATTTGACTTTGCAGAATTTCATTGTCAGACATCATTTTTAAAATCAAGGATAATATGCTACATTTCAAGTCAGTAAATTCACTTTTTTGGAATTTGAAGAGATTTTACCGAGTTTTTGATGCCACTTTGTATGGAAGATGGGTATGTTTTTCATTAAATTTTGCCAATTTAATAACCAAGGCTTATGTTAAAAATTTTTTGTGGTCTTTAAATTGACATTGCCTTAAAAATAATGCCACTTTGTATGGCAGGTTGGCGGGGACTTCCATCCGATTAAGCTCATTTTCGAATTTACTTTTTTTTATCGAATTATTTTTATTATAAGATTAAAGCTTATGGTATATGTAGTATACGAATTTTTATTACGATAGTTTCAACTTTACGGTAGTAGTTTCAACTCGTATGTAGTATATGAATTTTTATTACGATAGTTTCAACTTTACGGCTGTATTCGTGACGGCATACAGTCGGACAGACAGTCAGACAAACATGGCTAAATTGACCCATGTGGTGATGCTGATCAAGAATACTTATCTATACCTACCACGCCTCCTGTGTGCATTATATATGGAATGGCATGTTAATATGCCTTATACATATATAAATAGTATAAAATTCCACCAAGATTTGAAATAGTCGAATTGATGAGGTGGTAAAGGTTCAATACATCCCCCAAAGAAGCTCTTAAAAAGGTCTGGATAGAAATCACACCATCCGAAACAAAAAATTTGATTCTATCTATGCAACGTCGCTTGAAGACAGTTATTTGTTTAGCCCCAAAGGAATATTAATTTAAAATTTCCTTTTTCAATTTAATTAAAACCAGCAAATAAAATAATAATTCATCTATTATATATAAACTATTATTTTTGATTTTTTTTTTTTTTTTATGAATTTACAGTAGCAACAATTTGAATTTTTTGGTTTCCGTTACTGCATTTTATTCGAATGTTAATATACTGCATACTTGCTTTGGTGTTAAAAATCAAAGAACGAAAATAAACGGTGAGTTATTTTAGCGTTCCGTAGTAAGTATGACTCATCCTCATCCGTAATGTATATGTTTGTGTACACGAACGAAAATACATACACTACACTACGTTGGCATAAAAATGAACACTGTACCGTTCACAGGAAAACATACGATACTGTTAGTTGTGCTTGCGTTCTAAGTATTTAACACAAACGGCATACAGAAACTTTGAGTGTGTCGGATATTGAGGGGTAGGTGCTAAAAAGAACAGTTGAAGGGCAAAAACTAATTAGACCAGTACATGTATTTGACCCCGCTAGGAGTTCATTTGCAAGAGATATAAACTATTTTCGACAATTTTTGTAGTTTTTGTTTGGGGAACCAAAGAAAGTTATCGGATAGGGGGTAGGCGCGTTCAGAAGAAATGTTGAGGGATAAAAAATAACAGGAGCATCTCTAAGAGTCCAGTTGCGTGAGATATGAAATATTTTTTTGCAGTTTTTGCAGTTTCTGTGTTCTTTTGTATTGGGACTTTAAGAAGGGAACTTACATATTTGACCCCTCTAGTAGTCCAGTTGCGAAAGATATAAGCTATTAAGAGCATTCATCTTTTTTCTGCTTTTGTAAGAAGACACCCAAAAGGGTGACAGATAAGAGTGGTATGTTGAGAAAAAATGTTGGGAGTGAAAAAATAATAGTACTTGGTCATACATTTTATCTCTTAACTGGGCTCCCCGGGAGAGCCCTGAACTAGTTTCGTCAAATTTTGGCCTCTTTAGAACCTTGTCTGAGCGAGTGCATAAAATGTAATGTATTGAGATTTCCTTTCCAATAACTTGCAAGCAAGAAATAATAAATGAACTATTCGCAACACATACGGTTCTTTTAGTGTAGCTAAGCAACGGAATAATAATAATTATGCTCATTTTTGTGCAATCGTAGTGTATTGTTTGTGTACTGTGTGCTTAAGTACACAAACTATAACGCCACAGAATAATGAGTGAAGTAACGTACGCTACACAATGTTAACGTACTGTTCTCTAAGTCAACGCTGCAGTATCCTTACATACGCTACGTTTTGGTGTTTTTCCCCCCCTAGTTAAAATGCTTCGTTATTTATAAAAGCTACTTTTAAGAGTTGTTTTTTAAACTTTAGTCCTTGACTGTGCATTCAACACTATAATAATAAAATATCCCAGCACAATGTTAAAACTTTAATTTCAAAATTTACAACGAAGGTAGATGCCACCAGAAATATTAACCGAAATATTGTTAAAATAAACCACACCTTACATGCAACACCAGGCCCGAGTGAAGCCGGGAATATCAGCTAGTTGAGTATATTTAAAATAAACAGCCCAGCATGTGACTCACGTGACTAATTAAGAAACGTCAACAATGACAGATGAGGCATTTTTTCTGCTTGTATTCACGATTCTGTCGAAATCTTTTTGATTGATGACATAGAAAAACCCACTTAATGGGGAATTTTTTTCATATCGCACTCGGGTTAAACAGTGTCAAACATTGTCTTTTCTGAACTGGAATTCTATGCCACCCAGAAGTCAAACAAAATGGAGGTTGCTGCAATTATCAAAAAATTACTCAACTGCTCAGTCATCATTATTGGGGATGTTTAATAATATTAAGCATAAAATAAAGTAAATAGCTACACTTCAAACTTACGACATGTTGTCAGCACCACCGCCACCCACACAACTGACAACGCCACTACGTCTTGGACGACTCTTGCGACGCCGACGTCGACGACGCTCCGACGAGGCGGTGCTGTTTAGCAAAACATGCTGACTCAGTGATTTTTGAAATTTTCCTGTTGGTTGAGCAGTGTTGCCAGAAGCAGCACCTGGCACAGGCACCAATCCACTTGCTGCCAAACGACGTCCTGTGGCAGTGCTAGATGGCAAGTTTCCCCCACCAGTGTTACTGCTGTTGTTGTTGTGCCCAGGTATGCCTGCTACGGCGACTACTATCTGACCATCGCCAAAACCACCAGCTGAGCTGACAGTATCGGTAGATTGTACTGTGGTAGACACCGATTTCGTAGTACGTCCGCTGAAGCTGTGATTGACCTTGCGCCACATACGTTCCATGGTGGTTTTCTTCAGTAGGTAGAGGAAGTTTTCGTTTTGGTAGTGGACACCACTGGATGGGTGTTTGGCTAACTACAAATTTTGTCTAACTAGTAATGGGCAGTGGAATATGCCACTTGTACAGGAAGTTTAGGAACTGTTGTCTTGGAAGCCTCTCGGAACATTTTAAAGCGCCTCTCAACTACTTTTAGCTATCATTGTGCTGCACTTTGCCTCAAGTGCAATTCTAGAAGTTGGGTAGTTGTTGAATATGAATATTTCTTATTCTGTGACTATCATTCGTTCAGCGAACTGTTGGCAAGTCTTTGTTCGAATGTTGCATACTTTTAGGTTAAGCACTCGAGCAACTGATGCTCAAAGTAAGCCGGATTGAGCTGCCTTTGTCTGTCTGCGCTGTCTGGTTGAAAGCAAATAAACTTGTGTGCAGAAGGTGGTAGGTGGTTAGAGGGATAAGAGGAATGTTCGAAGCGAGGGTAGGAGTATCACTTAATATTTAACACAATTAACACATAAAAGTTCAACTAATTCTTTTAGTTTTCATAATTTTTTAAGTGAATCGCGTCTGTCTGTGTCTGTAGCAAGTAGCAAGTTCTTTAAGCTCTTAAACACTCTCACTACTGCAGCCTCCTTGTCTTAACAGAAACATTACCCTTCCTCAGGGCGTTGGGCTGCTGAAGCTGGAGGACGTTGTCACAGGCAAGTAATGGAATCCCTTTAAGGAAAAAAAAAACCAGACCAGGCGCCGTTCCTCCCCAACGTGTATAGACAACAATTGGTTCAAAGGAATTTTAACAAAGCACCCCCACCACGTTTTTAGTATACAACATAAAACAAAAAAACAAAAAAAAAACAATTGCGAAAAATTACGCGTTTTCACAGAGTTTCACTGCTTTTTTCTTTACGTTCTTTTGCAAATTTCTGCTAATTATTTAAGCATCACTGCAAGTTTTTACATTTAAGCCTCTTTTAGCTACACTTTTATATAATTTTTACTGCAAATTTAAAGCAATTTTTGTTTCTCCCCACGTTTTTTCACACCGACGAAACACTGCCTTGACACACACTCGGCTCTGCGTTACTCGACTCGGTCGAAAATCCTTCTGTGTGCAAATTTTTTGGCTTCTCCATAAAGTGTGGAGGCTTGCGAGCAATTTCGGCACAACTTGAGAGCTTTTGCAATAGTAAGTTTTCACCACAACGCGCTCACCACCTGTCAGATGACTCACATATGACAACAATTCGGGATTTTCCGGTCGTATAAAGGATGTGCACAAAAAAGTCATTCACAAAATATAGCAAGCAAGGCACTACAATGACTATATTGTGGGTTCTGTTGCATTAGGGGAGGGCGAGAGCGAACGAGTGGCAGCGTGGTGTTGTACGCAGGACCGTTTTATGACAGCTGTAGAGCGAATAAAAAATGTTTGCGTATGAATATCTTGGAGCTTTTCATGTAGCACAAACTTTTGAATTTTCATTGAAAAACCTTACGCTAGAACCATTGAAAGCTTTTGTACTGAAACATTTAATCATTTTGGGTCACCCTGTAGCCAAAGGTTAGTAATAGTAGGCTGAAGTGGGGTGATGTGTAACACATTTTTATTTGTTCCAATAAAAGGGTTTAGAAATTTAATTTTTGATTGGCTTAAAGGACTATCTCTTGCAGAAGAACCAATTAGAAGTGAGTGTTTTCATGGATGTAGAATATTTTGAGAAATGGATGAAGTAGAACAAAAATTTCGAATATTTATACCCCAACGCGTACTGCGTAAGGGGTATATTAACTTTCATTTCGTTTGTAACGCCAATATAGAGGCGTGGCAGATATAGAAAAGTATATATATTTTTGATCAGCATCACTTCCTGAGTCGATTTCCGAGTGTCCTTCTGTTCGTTTGTGTGAAGTTATCGCGATGAAATTCAAAATATAAGTTTCTTTTTAAAAAATGGAGAGAAAAAGTCCGAAAATGAGCCAATTCGGATGAAAACCACGCCTACATCCTTCCCAAACATAGTGAATTTATTTAAACAGTAAAATCTCTTAAAAATCCACAAAAACTAATGAAATGCCTTGAAATTTTGCACATAGGCTTTGATATATAATATAAACTATATTTATGCTATTTGGCGAAATCGGATGAAAACCACGAATACTTCCCATACAAAGTGGCTTTATTCTAAACGTAAAATCTCTTAAAAATCCACAAAAATTAAAGAAATATCTTGAAATTTGGCATATAACATGAAATATCTATATGATATTTGGCAAAATCGGATGAAAGCCACGCCTACCTCCCACAAAAAATGACGTCATCAAAATAGAAAAACTTTCGTAAATGTATCAAACTGAATGACATCGGGTCTGTATGTACCCAAATTGCGCCCACATCGTGTATCCAACCCATACATATATTCTTTGGTATAATATGGAGTCTTAACATTAGAAAAGTGGGTGTGGCATCTTACTTTTGATCGAACTTCTGTTACACTACACCGTGTGTCTGACTTCAACCAAATGTTCACACACAATCCTTGGTAATTTGAGCAATCTTAAGTTTATAATATTAGGCGGTAATAGACAGGGGGCGTGGCACTTTATTCTTAAACTAACTATATCTACACCTTTTGTCCGATTTCAACCAAATTTTTTCTTACATATATTTCTTAGTATAATGAGAAGTTTAAAGCCTACACAAGTGGGTGGAATTGGACAAGGGGCATGTCAATTTATTTATAATCGAATTCCCTCTAAGCCGTTTGTCCGACTTAAACCAAATTTTGCTCACATATTATTTGGCATAAGCATCAGTCTGTAGTTCATAAAAGTGGGCGTACTAGACAGGGAAGTTTCACTTTATTTTTAATAAATTTCCGTTTATATCGTTTCTCCGATCTTAACCAAATTTCGCACATATATTCTTTAGTATAATGAGTAGTTTGAAGCATACAAAAGTGGATGGGATTGGAAAAGGGGCGTGTCAATTTGATTCTTATCAAACGCTTTCTATACCGTTTTTGTGACTTCAACCGAATTTCACGAATATATTCTTGGAAATAGTGAGCAGTGATTTGTCTAAAAAATTCGGCGGAATAAGACAAGGGCGTACCACTTTAATTTAAATCGAACTACTTCTTTTGCCTTTGTCCGACTTCTTCACAAATTTTCCATATTCTTTGGAATAATGAGCAGTCAGTAGTCAAGAAATTTGGGAAGAATTGAACGGGGGGCGTGGCACTTTAATATTAAGCGATATTATTTTACACCGTTGATATGAATTTGCACATACTGCCAATCAAATTTTGCACATATATTCTTTAACATAATGAGCAGTCTAAAACTTACTCTATGTGGCAACTTAGTGTAAAATAAAATTAAGCGTATGACAGAAATATTTTTGCAGATTATGCATTAACATTTTAAAGACGGCTAATAACTTTGAATATACTTCAATGCGGCTGCGGGGGGGGGGGGGATATATTAGCTTCGATACCCTGCCGACGCTTTATTCATTACTAATTTTTTTTTTGTCTTTTTTAAATCGGTGGGATGATGTGTAACACCAACAAAATGTTGGTTTAAAGATCAGGAACTGTAATTTTTTATGTTTATTTTGACTTTATGAATAAATATCTCGTAAATCTATCGGATTCTCAATACACACATCCACACATACGTTAAAATTAAAAAACTGATTTTTAACTTCAGTAGAATATATGAAAATAAAAAAGTTGCTTGCATTTGTTGCATTTAAATTAATTTTTGAGAAAATCGCAACAAATCATGCAAAATCTCGAAGACATTCAGAGGACGGCCGGTCTTGCGGCCGATCACCTGCAGATTTCTTTGTTGTTTGTTTGATTTTCTGTTCCCTATTTTTTTTTTTTGCCACCTCCTGCAACTGTAAACATTATTGTGGCGTTGTTAGAACACAGCTTTTCATTGACTTCCTACCACGATTGGATTTTGGTCTGGGCTGAATAGTATGAACTGGGCCGATCTCTTTTAAATCCGTTGATGTGATTGCATTTCAGAGTTTAACGTTATTGCCTCTTTAATGGCAGCTTCAATGTGTAAGATTGTGTTACACATCACCCTACCTTGAGTGTTACACATCACCCCAATGTAAGTCACATTTTTCTCATTGATGGAATTTTACCACAACCTGAAAAAATGTTCAATCGCCGTGTTACACATCACCCCATATTACGCATCAAATTTTTGAAGTTCAGAGCTATATCAAAATAGACTATTTTGAATACCTGCAATAATACCCTATTATATTAATTTTTTATTTAAATTATCTGATATTTGATAATGCCTGCCTTTTGACTCACCCCTAGCCATAGAACTATACTTTTCCCAAATTACACTGTGCAACAAAACTGAACTCACCAAATATCCAGCTCTTCTCTAAGTAAGGAAGAGTAGTGTAAGTAGTGAATTAGTTCCAATAATACAATTTACTCACCCTTAGCTCGAAAACATTCTATGCTTTCTGAAAAATCCTATAGCGAAGAACAAAGTAGGCAAGAAGTCGCAGTGTCAGAGCTATATAAGCCCTCCTTAAACTACATCTAATCTGACCTAAGCTGAGCTTACAAAATATCCGGAATCTGCTATGCTATTTTTGACGACTTTTTGCGTGCTAAGCTCTATTCTGGTTTTAGTTTCATCGTGTTCACATCAGACCTATAAGATATTCGTCATTCTATAAATCTTTCACTCAGATTTTACTACACTTACATGGAAAGGTCCCAAGTGTCACTCGCTGATTTGCAAGATTTTCGGATATGTTATAGAGGACAATAATCTAAGGTTGACGTATTTTTTTTTATGTGCTCAATCGTTGTTTAGGGTTTCAAAATGGCGTTTCAAAATCAGCCGAAATTTCATTTTTTTGTCATAACTTCAATTTTTTCCATGGAAACGCATACATATTTGGTATCAAACGAAAGCTATTCGAAAGGCACACATGATGGCATCTAATTTTTGGAAATAAATTTTATTGTTATTTTGTTGTGAAAATTTTGAACAGCATTTAATCGATATCTTGAAGAGCCCATAACCGAAATTATTCAATTTTCACTTATGTTTAATTTTAAGTTATTTTAAAAGTTACCTTTTTTAAAAAATTTTAACTTTTTATATTAAAATTTAAAAAAAAATGCACTTATTTTCTTAAAAATAAAATGTTTGTTATAAAAACATTATGATATCAAAAATTTGGTTTTAATTATTTTTAATTTAATTTTAATTTATTTTAAGTAATTTTAAAAGTTAACTGTTTTTGTTTTTTTTTTTTTTAATTTTAATTTTTAATATTAAAATTTTAAAAAAATTCACTTATTATCTTAAAAATAAAATTT
Source organism: Coremacera marginata (assembly GCA_914767935.1). Taxonomy (NCBI): domain Eukaryota; kingdom Metazoa; phylum Arthropoda; class Insecta; order Diptera; family Sciomyzidae; genus Coremacera; species Coremacera marginata. Next base: position 165,915,870 of record OU612046.1, read on the forward strand.
TTGTTATAAAAACTACATTATCAGAATCATAAATGTTGTTTTTTCTTGAACTTTCCGTATGTGTAGATATTTGATCCGAAAAACTAATATTTAAAAGGGTTTCCATACAAACTGTTTGCTTCTTATTTGTCTTTCCGAAGAAATGAGAAAAAATCATCCGAAATTTAAAGATATGATCATATCTTGATCATACTTGTCTTCAAACTGCTGCATCCAATGTAAACTGGACACTAATTTACGACTTGATATCAGTTAACGATCAAGTCGGATTTCTCCAAAATAACATTGGAAAACTTTTTAATGAGTTTGTTCCAATGAAACTTGCGCAAATCAAGCATTAACAACGTCCCTGGTTCACCAAAACCATTGAAAACTTTATAGCACAGCGTAATAATGCCTACAATAGATGGAGACGTTTTAAGACTCCAGTTTTATATGAGGAATTTAAAAGTTTGCGTGCGTTGGTAGTAAAAAATGTAAAAATAGCAAAAAATAATTATTATGGAAATAAGTTCGCTTCAGCTGTAGGCAGTAAGCAGAAATGGCGAGAAATACGTAGTATTGGTATTGGAAAAAGAACGCTGGTGGTTGCGTCAATGTCAATGTTGAGGAGTTAATTGAAATTTTTGCTGATGTTCCTGTGCCTTCTGTTGAAGAAAATACATATTTGCGTGTTCCTGACTCATATGATGCCAATCATAATTTCAGTTTCGCATGTATAAGTCAAACCGACGTTCTAAAAAGCATTTTATCGATCAAGTCTAATGCTGTGGGATGTGACGAAATCTACCGTTTTTTTGAAAATTTTGCTCCCTTACGTACTTCCATATGTAACCTTCGTTTTTAATATAATACTCACTACATCTGTTTTTCCAGAGATTTGGAAAAAGGCAAAAATAGTTCCGATATCAAAATCTCAGAATGAGTACCGTCCCATCGCTATCCTCCCCTTTCTTTCGAAATCTCTGGAACAGATAATGTGTCACCAAATTATTGAACATCTACAGAAGTACAACCTCTTAACTGAGAGGCAATCAAGCTTAAGGGCCAAACGAAGTTGTACAACTGCTCTCATCGATGTTTGCGAGGATTTGCGAGATAGTCTGGATGACAATGAGGTTAGCTTTTTAATTCTTCTGGACCATTCTAAGGCCTTTGACACTGTGGATCATAATATTCTTTTGACTTAACTTAGCAGAATGTTTAATTTTTCTTTAACTGCATTCAACCTTATATCGTCGTACTTATCAGATAGGTCACAAGCTGTCTTTGCTAATAGTGTTTCATCAAAATTTCTTCCCATCAGGAGAGGTGTGCCTCAAGGGTCGGTTTTGGGGCCTCTCTTTTTTTGTATGTACATCAATGACCTACCCGGTGTTTTAGATAGCTGTAAATACATATGTACGCCGATGATGTGCAATTGTACGGTTCTACTAAAAAGGAAAACGTAATTAACTTTACTATTCACTTAAGTACTGTTCTGGATAGCGTCAGTGAGTGGGCGCGTAATAATGGTTTAAGACTTAATTCAAAGAAGTCTAAATGCCTTGTGATTTCGAGAAAGGTTTTAGATGTTTCAACAGTCCCTCTGCTCACACTGAATGATTCCACTATTGAATATGTTGAGACGTCAAAAAATGTAGGAGTAATATTTAATAGAACCCTAACCTGGCATAATCATATTAATATCACTGTTGGGAAGGTGTATGGCATGCTCCGTGCCCTCTGGATAACCCAGTACTTCACGCCGCTTAGTATTCTCATTCTACATGCTTGTTCCAACGTTGCTTTATGGCTGTGAAATTTTTGCCAACTGTGACAGTTGCGATAAACGGAAATTAAACGTTTTGTTCAATAACATCGCCCGATATGTCAATGGGTTAAAATGTAGAGATCATGTTTCACTATATGCCAAAAAACTATATAATATGACATTTGACAGTCTATTAAACAACCCTCTTGTTCTTGCATAAAATTATCAATACTCATGAACCTAATTATTTGTACTCAAGATTTACTAGTTCTCGCTCCAACCGCACAAACAAAATTAATAATCCGCGATATACGTGTCTCACGTCCGAAAGACAATTTTATGTGCAATCTGTTCGCCTTTGGAACGTACTTCCCAATAGCTTCAAATGTTGTAGTAACGCAGTGCAATTCAAAAATATGTTAAAATTATATATGGTATAACTTCTTTTTTACCTATAATCATATATTTTTGTAAGTATTAAGATTAAAAATGCAATATGTTTTTAATATTTAAATTTTGAAATAACTATCGTTTTTTTCTTTTATAAAAAGATTGCAAAGTTACTATAAATATATTGTGTTCTGTACTTTTTCACTGCTGGTACTGTCCCTAAAAAGCTTCCGTATACATAGGTGTTATTTATATTCCTCCGAATTCAACCCACAATTCCTACAATGAATTATGTGAAATCATAATGTCAATAACAGCTGCGTTAAACGAAGATGATAGAATTATTATTTTTGGAGACTTCAACCGTCCCAATATAACTTTTGTGCACGATGATGATGACAACCATCTCCTTCCAATTAACCTGTCCAATGCGGTCGACTTCGATTTATTAAGTACTTTTTATAGAAATGATTGTCAGCAAGTTGCTCCTGCTCCAAACCGAAACAATCGCTGGCTAGATTTGATTTTTACTAACTCAAATGACGAAGTAAAGGTTAGTCCAACCTGTGAGGCTGAGCAGATATTTTCCAATACCCTCCACCATACTGCTTTTACTACTGAGTTAAGTACTAACAACATAACTTTTATACAGTCATTCAATAATTCTATTGTATACGATTTCCTCAATGCCGATTACAATAACATTAAAAATGTCTTAAATTGCTTGGACTGGAACCACTTGTCTGCACTAGAATTGGACGATGCTGTATCGTCTTTCTATCAAAAAGTCTTTTCTGTAATTGATACTCATGTTCCAAAAATAAAGAATAAAAATAAACTATCGGAACCGTGGCTTAATTCAAATCTTAGAAATTTGAGAAATCAAAGAATAAACTTTACAGAGTCATTAAAAACTGCGTCATTGTAAGTGATGAGGTAAAGGTTAGATACGAAGAGCTGTCTAAGGAGTTTTCCATTAAGTCCGAAGAGGCTTATAGGCTTTACACCAATTTAATTGGAGAAAGGATTATTGAAGACCCGAAAAAATTCTTCGATTTTGTAAATGTAAAACGGAAATCGATCGGATACCCAAACTTCATGTTTAAAGGCAATGTTACTTCATCTAACTCACAGGAAATTTGTAATCTCTTTGCGGATCATTTTAAAGAAGTCTTTTGTTCAACTACTTCCCAAAATCAACCTACATTTGCCAGTATAACTAGTAGACCGACATGGGTTTGTGAAATAAATATTACATGGAGTGACATAACCAATTCCATTAAAGAATTAGATTCAAATAAATCTCCAGGTCCAGACCTTATACCACCAATTTCACTTGTTCAATGTTTAGACCAATTAATTACGCCGATACATATGATTTTTAACAAATCCTTGCATACAGGTATATTCCCAACTTTTTGGAAATCTTGTCATCTTACGCCAATTTATAAAAATGGCGACAAGAGATCAGTTGAAAATTATAGGGGTATTGCAATATTGTCAGCAATTCCAAAGCTATTTGAAAATATTATATGTTCCAAACTCCCGAGCATAATTAATCCGTGTTTAAACGAGCAGCAACATGGTTTTCGTAAAGGACGATCAACAACCACAAATCTTGCAATCATGGCATCAGACATTCTTACTAAAATGGAAAAGGGCCACCAAATAGATGCAGTCTATACAGATTTTAGTAAAGCCTTTGATCGTGTTGATCACGAAATCCTAGCTAAGAAACTAGAAAAATTTGGTATATCAGGTACTGTGCTGAAATGGCTCAAGTCTTATCTCTGTGAAAGATCCCAATATATAAAATTTCAGGGTACTTTGTCTAAAAAGATTGTTGTCTCGTCGGGTGTACCTCAAGGTAGCCATCTTGGCCCACTTCTCTTCAACATATTTATTGCAGACATATCTGAAGTTTTGCATGATGGCCCCCATCTCTTATATGCAGATGACTTAAAATTATACTATAACATTAGATCAGAAGTGGATTCAGTATTCTTACAGAAAAAGCTTTTTTCTCTGGAACAGTGGTGTAGTAAAAATAAACTTTATTTAAATATAAATAAGTGCTACGTTATAAGTTTTGCCCGTAAAAACGTAATCACATATAGCAGATACATGCTAAATAAGGTAGAACTTAAAAGGGTCAACCACATAGCAGATCTTGGAATAATTCTTGATAGTAAGATGCGCTTTAACCTTCACTACGATCATATCATATCCAGGGCAAACAAAATGCTCGGATTCATAAAAAGACGTGCAAAAGAATTCAAAAACCTTTGGGTAACTAAAACCTTATACTGCACATTAGTACGACCAATCTTAGAATACTGTTGCATAATTTGGAACCCAGCTTTTGTAGTGCATAGTGAAATACTAGAATCTATTCAAAGACAATTCTTGCTTTTTGCATTGAGAGACCTATACGATCCTCGTGACTATACAAATTTACCACCATACGAGAGTAGACTTAAAATCCTCAATTTAATGTCGCTGTCATCAAGGAGAATATTACTTTGCTCATGCTTTACATTCGATGTTATTACTGGTAACATCGATAGCGAATACATCTCGAGCAAGGTACTATTTAATGAACCAATAAGGCGAACAAGGTATACAAAATTGTTAAAAGAATCGCATCGCAACATTATTTACGCATTGAACGAGCCCTTGAATAGATGTTGTAAAATATTTAATAATATCAGCGAGCATTATACACCGCCAATATCGAAATTCAGATTCAAGCGTTCTCTTTCCAAATCACCTTCCTTTACATAACTACCCCCTTATTAAACACCAATTCACTTCAGAATCTTCTCCAATTCCTTTTCACCATTCTGATCCGTTTTCTATTTCCTTGATCTAGCATTTGTAGAAAAATTGTAAATCAAAAATTTGAATGTTAAATAAGTAAAACACCGCATTGTAATATTAACTCTATTCTCCCATATCCAAATGCCTCTTCTTACATTGCCGTCTACCACCCATACCTAAACAAAATTTAGTAGTTCTCCCACTCAGCTTTCCATCTTAATAATATTTTAAAAATTAGCACATATTTTTACTATGTGTATAAAATCTGTTAGTATGTAAGCTTAGTATATAAGTTCCCCCTTCGTTCTTCTTCTTGTCTTTTCTTTTTGACGTGTTTTTGAAAATGTGTCGATTCATGTGGGCGGATTACGCCCACTGAGAATTGCATATCTTCTACACCTAAAACAAGGAAAGAGGAGAGAAAAACAAAAAATAAAAAAAAAATAAAAATAAATACAACAACAACCTGTTAGAAAAATAAGTTAGAATAAGTATATTGCCTTGTTTGGCTAAATAAATAAATAAATAAATAAAATAAAGATTACCTGAGTCTTGTTGTATCAGTAAATCGCAAGATTAAATAAATATATAAATAAAATAAATAAATATGACTTTTGATGCAAATATCTCCGTTGTTTTTTAATATATTTCACTCAATTCTTTTCTGTCAAAAAGTTCAGTACTGACAAAAAAATTTGAGCAATGCCCTTTGCTGTGTTTATATTTATATTTTTAAAATTATTTAAATAAAAATTCAAAATATTAAATTTTTTTTAAAAAAGTTATATAAAAGTTGTTTTTGTTGTTAAAATAATTGAAATTAAAAATTTCATATTAAACTGCCTTTCAAATGGCTAAAAATTTATTAACAAAAATTGTTTCAGTTTTGCACAAAAATGTTTTTTTTATTAAACAACAAGGGATCCCCATTTGATTTTTTGTCGGAATTTATTTTTTTAAAAATGTACGTATTCTATTATTACAAAATAGTTAAGCTTCAAAATAATTTATTTAAAAAAAATATCCCAATATTCCTTTTTGTTTTTTGTATTTGTTGAATTATATAGAATGTTTTGTATTTAGTGTGCGTTATTATTGAGAAGTATATGTTTCTAGCTACCTGAGGGTCATATTTCTTGACACTAACATATTTTATAAGCTAAATTTCTAAAATTGCTTCTGTTTGAACCATTCCAAAATTACTTGTAGTATCCTCTTGCCTGCGCCTCCTCAACGATAGTCATAATAGCCGCAACGGCCTCCTGAGCTGTTGGTTTTATCTCTGCGGCAGGTAAAATGAATAGATCTTCACTATCAGGTGGTCCACGTAGTTCAAAGGTGAATGTGATGGGTATCTTAAGATCATCATAGGCCCAATCTTTTGAGCCACCACTGGAGGGATAAATTGTTTCATATACGCTGCCACTCTTATATGCACGACCAGATATTTGTTTAATTTTTTCGCTGGCCTTTTTACCGATAGCTGTCAGATCATCATAATTTTCCGTACGGGCAGCTGTGTGGCTATAGGGGAACATGATCAGCTGAGAGTATGAGTGTAGAGCTATATAGCTTGATATCTTCTCCTTTTCCATATTATTCTTTACATAATTTATAAGATGCTGTGTTTCAATCTCACTGGCTGCAGTAGGACCCGAGAAATCGTAACGACAGGCATCACCACTGGCTCCAGTAGTATTCCAGTGATTCGGATAGTTGCGATTTAGGTCAACACCGCGACATATGCCAAACAGCTGTCGATTCTTACGCCACATGCGATCACCTTCAAAGCTAAACTTATAGCCATCCGGATTGACTACGGGAAACACAATCCAGTTGTAATCATTGGCCAGTCGTTGCACTTGGGCATCCGTTGAGGTAAGCAACTCATTGATCAAGTAGGTGGCTGTGGCAGGTGCAATCCACTCGCGTGCATGAATTCCACTCTCTATGAAGATGGCTTTATTCTGATTGTTGCGCGCCAATTTTAAGCCCATTATGGACAAACCCTGCGTGCTCTTGCCCATGTCGAGCAACGTTAGTTCCTTTGGATGCTGAGCCACTAGTTGTTCCATCCAAGCATTGATGGTCTGCAGATGAAAGTAATGCTCCCAATCGAAATTCTCTGGATTTGTGTCTATAGGCAAAACTTCGTCAAGATTTTTATCGATTTTCTCCTGGAAGTTGTAGGTCTGAGAAGCAAATTAATGTTATTATTTTGAATTCTTATCAGCGAAGACAACAACAAATGTACACTCACCAAAATACGATGCTTGACATTGTAAGTCTTCAGAAGGTCAGCCATATCGGCAACTTTGTGAGCAGCCACCATGATGGTCAATTTCTGGTTAGGATGTCGTGCATGACCATAGAAGGTGCAACTGTCACTGCGCTCCTCCAGCTCTTGGAAGAGCTCCACATGCTGCTGCGTAGCCAATTCCACGTAGTACATGCGATAGTTGTCATAACGCGCCTGATTGGACAACGGAGTCTCACATTTATCCGCCTTGGTGCAGAAAGAAGTCGCTTCATTCATTGCCAGTGACATGAGCAACATCACAGCAGCAATGATTGTAGGAAGCAGTGATGCAAAAGTGCTCATTTTGAATAAATTTTGCTTGACTTTGATATTATTTTGTTTATAAAAATAAAATGAAATAAAACGAGTTGCCCGACTGAAAAGCAAAACTAAGCAGCTTTGTCAAAGCAGAACTTTCAACTGAAGATAATTTGCTGTTTTTGGACAGTATTGGGCATCAGTGGGACGATAGTTCAAGCAAACAACAAATGGCACTGGTGAAAAAAGCAGCTAAAAACAACAATTTTGTCAAGAATCAGAAGAATTTCTGATAAGAATGTATAGCAGAGGTGCGCAAAATTATATATTCACATTTTTGTGATTGCATTGCAAAGCTTTTGTTTCGAACGAAAAGCACGAATTTGTTCATTCGCACAATCACAGCATAACGCGAGAATAATAGCTTGTCGAGTTCTATAAGTTTGCGAAAAACCTAAAAAAAAGATTGGAGGAAAAGAAATGCATGACTTGGTTTCTTTATTGCTCTAATGTGTTTTTTGGCTCGACTTAGCAATAATCGTTCACTATGCTCGCAACCTTAGGCAATGCAGAATAGAGCGGCCGCAACTTAGCAGCATGAAGTTCGTACAATTACTGATCGTACCGAATGTAGGGATGGGCAAAACCGGTCAGTGGTTAAGAGTCATCGGTTTGTTTTTTTTAAACCGGAGTTTTTTAATGTTTTTTAGAAGACAATAAAAACCGTGACACCGGTGGAAAATGTGAAAAACCGACAACTACATTTTATCTTGCAATGCAACACTGACAAAAAGGCGGCAAATGTGAAAAAAATGGAAAATTTTCAAGACAAAATCTATATATGTATCAGGGATGATATTGACTTAGTTGGAAAAGGGCCAGAATTCAAAAAAAAATTGGGCCAATTTGACGTTTATAGGGCTTTTAGTTTTAAAAAGTGGCAATTCAATATTGAAGACTTTCTATATGGTCACACGGTCATGCCATGGTCTTATAAATAGCACACGTTTTAATAATCTCAACAAGTCTAGTTTCGAAAAGGTCGAAATTTCGAATTAACAGTTTTGGGAAATCTAAAAATTATCAAATTTTTTCGTGTTTTATGTCGCCGAACATACAAAATTATGTAATTATTATAATTTTGACAATATTTGTGTCAAAATTGTTTGAAGCCAAAAAATGGCGTATTTCTGTAGTAGCGTATTTCTGCAAAAAAATTTTTAGCCAAAAATTGCAAAGCATTTCCACATAAGACCGCAAATCAGTTATATTCGCCTTTAAATAGTCGTAGAATGTCTGAAATGAATGAACAATTTTATATAGACTCTTCTCCGTTAAGACTTGTAAGAAGACGAATCAAGCGGGACGAAATTGAGTAGAAACAATTCACTCCTGTCAAAAATATATTGAGGCATGGCTGCATTTACCAAAAAAATAGTTTAATAAATGACCACAATTTTAGAATAAAGTATTTTGCAAAAAGAAAATTGAGTCAAATTACATCTGAAAAGATGACAAAACAATCGCCAAGAAATTAGTTTGAAATTTGTAACCGAAACTTGATCAGGGTATGAGAGATGGAACTGGCCTGATTTTCTTAGCGTTGATGATGAATTGATAACAAAATGGATTAATTTGTATGTGTAATAAGGCGTTGTCAGGACTACGATGGAGGCTTAAGGGCTCGCTCATTTCATATAACTTGGAAACAAACTAAATTTGTAGTTGAGATGGCTGTATATAACGGAACTCATTTTAATGAAAAAAAAAACGAAATGGCCATCTCAGCCCTTGAAAGGACTTTGACCGAGCTTCTTATGATCAATTGTGTTGTGTGTGATGTGAAATGTTTGCACACAAATGATCGAGAACTGGACCTACATGTTTTACGCCGACTCCGAACGGCTTCTGCTCTCAAGAAGCTTTTCATGGCAGTTTTTACTCTCTGGCGTTTACCATTGTCTGCAGAGAGGTGATGGCCGAACAGAAAAATTAATTCAATTGAAAAATTTTCTGTGTCAGATGGAGGATTCGAACCTGGGTTCTCTGGCGTAAGAGTCACACACTTTACCCACTACGCTACGGCCGCCACTCATTTTAATGAGAACATTTAAAAAGGCGATAAGAAATATAGACTTGAAACAAAAATCACCCAAAATTTCTCCATACAAAATTCGGTTAATTTTCGTTTAGAAACCGACAAAAAATATATGCGGTTTTGCACGTTTTTTTGCGGAATTTCGTTTTTTGGTTTGACTATTTGCCATACAATTTAGTCCTAATTTTTTAGGACTAATTTTAATTTTTTTTTTAAGTGATGGTTTACATTGAGTACTGGTGAAATGGTAATTATAACTATTACTATCACTCGATCATTGCTTTTAAAAAAATGAAAAGTTTTTAATTAAAAACGGTTCCCGTGCCGCTGTAGTCATACCATTTGATAATTACTAATGATTGATATTTATTTCTTTCTCCAGATTTTTCATTTATTTAATAAATTCAAGAGAGCTTATTCTTGTCAAGCACTCCGACACCGCAAGATTGCATTTTAAACGATTTTTCCAAAATTTTGGGCATATTTTCGTTTTTTGGGTGGTTTTTTACATTTTTCTTTAATTGCTTTTTGGGTAATTTATCGTTTTAGTGATGTTTAATTTTATATTTTGTGCGATTTTTCTGTGCATGATATTTCTTACCTCCATTTCCTACCCCCAAATTTAAAATATTGTAGATCGATGCCACAGTACACAAATGTTGTCAACAGACATCAGCCATTAAACTTTTCTTCGTAGAAATTGCGGTCATTTTTTCGGCTAAATTTTTTCAAAAGGGCCTAAAACGACTAAAAAGGGCCTCGGGGCTTTTACAATTAAAAAGGGCTCAAAAAAGCCCTAAAAGCCCCCAAATATCATCCCTGATATGTATATATAAAAATGCAAAAAAAAAACCTTTCCATGAAATATTTTTTGAAATTCCTTTTGCGATGGACATTTTAAGTGACGCTGAGCCCGAAAATCGTATGTTCAAAATGTTTGTCTGTCTGTCTGTCTGTTAAAGCATCACGCGAAAACCACTTGATGGATTTAAATGAAACTTGGCATCTAGGTTATATCCCCGGTCATAACATAGGCTACTTTTTTCCAGTAAAAAAGGTTGGACACTGTAGGGGGTGCTGCGATCGTGTTCCAGGCATTCTTTTTTTAGCTTTTCTCCGAAACCGTTCATCCGATTTGCATGAAAATTTGTGTGTTGAAGTTTTCGGATACAGTGAGTTTTTATGACTTATCTGCTTTGTTCAATTTTGAACACCAGAGGGCGCTGTAGTACAAATATTTTAAAAAACTTCGAAAAACTCCTACACCGTGCATCGGATTTGCATGAAAATTGAAATCTAGGGGTCTTCTGATACGGTGAGTGTTTTGAACTTAACTTTTTTGTGCTATCTTGAACACCAGAGGGCGCTGCATTACAAAAATTTTAACAAACTACAAAAACTCCTTAGTCTCTTATCCGATTTGCTGGAATGTTGAAAAATAGAGATTTTCAGAAACGGTGAGTTTTTATGACTTATAAACTAGGTTTTATCTTGAACACAAGAGGGAGCTGTAGTACAAATATTTTAAAAATCGTTGAAAAAAACCAAAACGTTCATTCGATTTGCATGATAATTTGTATGTAGAGGTTCTCGAACACGCTGATTTTTTTTTTTTACTTATCTACTCTGTTCTATCTCGAACACCAGGGGGCGCTGTAGCACAAATTTTTTGAAATTCCTCGAATAACTCCTAAATCGTGCATACGGTTTGTATGAAAATTGGAAAATAGGAGTTTTCTGATAAGGTGAATGTTTTGAACTTATTTTTGTTTTTTGCTATATTGAACACCACAGGGCGCTTTAGTACAAGTCTTAGGAAATCGTGAAAAACTCCAAAACTGCTCATGCGATTTGGATGAAAATTTTACGGCAAGGTTTCTGGTGCTATCTTTTTTGCTCTTTCTCGAAACTAGAGGGCGCTGTTGTCCAATTTGTACGTGTGTATGTTATTAAACTGTTCCTTAACGGCTGCACTGATTTTGATGAAATTTTTTGTTTAATTTTGAGTGGATCCCTGGATGGTTCAGATTCACAACTTGACCCGGTAGGTGGCGCTGCGATCGTGTTTAAGGCATTTTGTTTTTATAGTTTATCTCCGAAACCGTTCATCCGATTTGCATGAAAATTTGTATATAGAGGTTTTCGGATACGGTGAGTTTTTATGGCTTATCTACTCTGTTCTATCTTGAACACCAGAGGACGCTGTGTACAAATATTTTAAAAAAACTTCTAAGCTGCTTATCCGATTTTCATGAAAATTGGTATATAGTGGTTTTGCAACATGGTCACTGTTTTGGATTTATTGAACACCAGATGGCACTGTAGTACAAATATCTTAAGAAATCGTGAAAAAGTAGAAAGCCGCTCATCCGATTTGGATGAAAAATTTTATGAAATGATTTTCGTGTACGGCAACTGTATTGGCATTATTTCTTTTGCTCTGTCTCGAATAGTAGAGGGCGCTGTTGCACAATTTGTACATGTGCATGTTATTAAACTGTTCCTAAACGGCTGCACCGAATTGGACCCGGTAAATGGCGCTGCGATGGGGTTGCGTCGTAAGTTGGCGTTGTTTTGACATTGTAATTTCTATTTTCAATGCATATTTAGTTTTCGTCCAGTTTCCTCGCGAATTTCCAAAAATTCGTTTTTGCTCTGATTTTTTTCAAAAATGTGCAAATTCGATAGAATACAATATATAAATATATTCAAATAAAAATTATATTTTTGTAAGCGATCGGTGGCACGCACACACAAATTAGGATTTCCCTAACTTTTTTCATAATTTTCAGATGTTGAAGCTACATTTTTGCTCATTTCGCTAAAGTTATCTGTTTGAAAGATGCACACAAAATTCCTTCTAAAGTTTGTGAAATGTTTTTTTCAAATCGACGAATGAAATCGAAAATTATTTATATCAACTCCCGAGTTAAGCCGGGTATTCAGCTAGTATTTTATAAAAACAAGAAATTTTTCTAGATAATGAAGTGATGAGTGGCGTTAGTTCGAAAAATTAATAGTTGTTTGGCAGAGTGCAATCTTTGAATAAAAAGGTTAAAAATGGACGATGGCACATTAAACTTCCTTCAACATCTTAAAAAAAAAAGACGATCGAAAAGCTGATCTGTTTGGATGTTTTTCATTTCAAAAAAATTAACAAAATTAATTTTGTCCGATGAAACAAGTCGTCTGACGGATTCGCAGGTTACACAAAGAGATTTTAAATCATATAAATGAAAAATATTGATTTGACTGTAGCGTAGAATTTTTGTCTTTTTTAAGCTGATCCCTTATGAATCCCTTTTACTGATGGAAAAAACATGGTTATCTTGCAATCGGTATACAATGTGCACAAGCTGATTAAAATTTGATGGAGATATGGATAACTTACATATAAAACTGAAAAAACTATTGTTTTTATGTATTGAAAACTTCAGAATGCATTCGATCTCTTTTTTGTTTTTTTTTTTTATATCAGTTGGAAACTAAAATTTTAGTATAGCTTTAGTTTACTGCTTTAATTGGAAGCAGTTAACAGCAATATAATTTCTTTTTAATTAAAAATTAATATGATATCAAGCGCACCTTTTGTTACTAGCTTTTTAATATGTAAAGAAATATTTAGAAAAAACACTCTTGTTTTTCCTTAAAAAAATCTTGTTCTATATAGTAACAGAAGTATAGTAGTATAGTATTAAATGCATTTTCTATTTAAATTGTCTTTTTATGCAATATTTGGTTTCCTACACATTTGCAAAATAAACAAAATTTTAAATTTTTGACAATTTTAGTCCAAATTAATACAGATTGAAAAATATACTAACTTCAAAAATCTTCTAACTCAGCTTTAAAATTAATTTTTTAAAAAGCTTAGTATTTTTTATTTAAAATCTCTTAAAAAAGATGGTTTTTGGAAAAACCGGTGTTTTTCTTCGGTTTTTAGTTTCGGTGAAAAAACGAAATTGATAAAACCGAATATCCGAAACGGAGGTTTTTTTAAAAAAGTGCCCATCCCTAGTATCGAATGAACAAACAAACGCGCTGATGATATGTTGTCGTATTTAATAAGGCAACGCAGAAGCGACCGACCTCGATATTACGGCATGAAGTTCACACAGCGACTGATCGCATTATTTTATTCATTGTAATAAGTTCTCACCTCGACTAAAAAGCTTTTTCAATTCAAAGCTGTAGTATGCGTGTGAAAGCTATCCGCCCATGTGCTGCCTTTTGCGTACTCCTGACGTATAGAGAGAGAGAGAGCGCGAGAGTAGAATTGAGTAACTGGCACAGTGGGTCAGAAACCACTGTTATTTTGGCAAAAGCCTTTTTTTCTCAATTTGTTTAAATAAATTGAATTTTGTAGAAAATGTACGTGTGTAATTTTACTAAGTTTGTACGCTGATTTAGTTAGCAGATCATTCGTTACACGATTTTTGAAGAGCGTAGGTCATTGTGCATGAAAAGATCTTAAGTAAAAGTGCAACAAAAAGCATTCCTACATTAAATAGAAAGATTTGAGTGTAGAAACAGAGTACAGTAATTAAAAACTTATAATAGAGGCATTCCTAGGCAGCCGCAGCAAGTACCATGAAAAATTATTTTGCGAAGTTTTAGATACTACCTTGTCATCCTTGTATCGCCGATTTCAATCCGATACTATTACATTTTTAAATGGAGTTGAAGGTTTTTTAAAGCCGGATTCATCGATCGATGAAATAATATGCTTTCATAATTTACATGGATATGTAGAATTCGATCCAAAATGTTTAAAATTGCATATAATAGATATAGATATAGCCATATAGATATACATGGCATTATAAACCCCAACTAACAAGGGCCCTACTTGTAAGGACCCTATTGTAACTCTGATTTTTCTCTCTTGACTCCGAAGGCGAGCAAACTGTTTAAAGTGGTTTTGACCTTACCAGCATCATCTTGTACGGCACAACGATCTTTTTCATATCTGAAAAATATTAAAAATTAAGTCAATAAGTTCTTTTTGTGTAATGGAAAATCTAAGCATATAGAATTCTTTAGAATTTTAATTTTAATATTTTAGAACAAAGGTAATATTAATCAAACGATTGTATTTTACAGATGTAATAAATTTTAATTGCAACAGAAACTTATTATTAAAAAAGGAAAATAATAAGAGAATTAAAATCACTGCGTATAGGCTGCGTAACCGCGTATCTCGTAAGTTTTTACACAATGTCAATTTATATGAACTTTACGAAACGGTGGTGGCCATGGCGTAGTGGGTAGAGTGTGTGACTCTTACGCCAGAGAAGGTTCGAATCCTCCATCTGACACAAAAAAAATTTTCAAATTGAATTAATTTTTCTGTTCGGCCGTCACCTCTCTACAAGCAATGGCAAACCCCAGAGAGTTAAAACTGCCATGAAAAGCTTCTTGAGAATATAAGCCGTTCGGAGTCGGCGCAAAACATGTAGGTCCAGTTCTCGATCATTTGTGTGCAAACATTTCACATCACACACAACACAATTGATCATTAGAAGCTCGGTCAAAGTCCTTTCAATTGCTGAGATGGCTATTTCGTTTTTTTCTACGAAACGATTTGCGTAAAACTTAACACACCAAATTTGATGCGTATTGCTTATAATAAGACTGCGTAAAAAGCAACCCTTCTTTTCTTTTCAAAAAGCTTTTTGCACCAACTTTTCTTTCAATTTCTATTTTTGCTGTTATTTCGCATTTATTAATTGACAAATGAGATTTATTTAAAGACTGAAAACAATGAATTATATAAAAGTGACACCTATTATGTTCAAGAATTTTTAAGCTACGATACGGTAATTTTACGCAAAATTTGATAGCGTGCTCATGTCAATTCAATATACGCAAAGTACGCAATACGTAAACCTACGCAGTGACTTGAATCTCTTTAGTAAATTTATATTTTTAATTCAGCTTTAGTTTGAAAAAAGTTGTATTTCTATTTTCTTGTATAAACCTTTGATTTCATAGTATTTACCCGGGTAGATATTTAAATTTTTATTAGCTAATAACTCTGCATGTTTTGATCAAATCTCAATATACTTTCGACACAGTTATTAAATTTTCGTAAAAATCAATATAATCATGGATGTCGATGGATACCACCAGTGTTGCCATCGATCTTTCGTAGTATACAACTTTTAAAAACATTTTTCTTGGTCACGCATTCCCAATCAAATACAAAATATGTGTAGGCTATTCACAGTTTAAACGTATATTAATAAAGCGTATTTATAGCATTTGTTATTTTTGAACCTGTGAGCACCTCAGTATGTGTTTGCTGTATTCAATGATTTTGCTGTTATATATGCTTTAGATAGATATGAATAAAAATACGAGACACAAAAAACACTTTCAAGGGCTACTTTTATTTACGAGTGTTTGCGTAATTGCGTTTGCATGCAAAACAATAACAAAGAAAAATACGCTTACGTAAGTTGGCGTAAAAATAACAAATCGTTAATTAAACAGGCCTGCTTACTTAAACTGTGAATATCCTAATGGAATATATTATTATCTACCCGGGTAGAACTACGAGCCCGTGTAAAAAAGATTCTCCATGAAAGCGAGGGCTGTTTCCAATAAAAATACACTACAAACACCCTGTTCCTGAATATTTATTAGAAACACCTCAGGGTATGCAACATTTTTTTATTAAGTGTTGACATTTTTTAACTCATCCCACAAGCAAGCAATAGTTTAACGCAATTTAAACAATAAATATTGCATGCGATTTATTTCTTTCTCGCATGCTAATGGAATAGTTTGAAAAGCATGTTCCATGCAAAAAAGTTGCATTTGAGTTAATATTTCTTTTGATAGAATATTTGGAAACGTTTTTTTTATAGTTATAGTATTTCCTAATGGGATAGTTATCAAACAAATTGTCGAAGTAAAAATATGTGTTTGACATTTATGTTCAGTACACTATGGCAAGTTACCATGGAAAGAGTTACATCGCAGTAATGTTTATAATTCATGGAGATTTATTTGCAAAATTCGGGTTCTGTGCGGGAAACCTACATTTCAAATTCTTTACGGTGGGAATAATCGTCTATCTGTTGCCGGATTCCTTAACACCTTAATGACGATTGACGTTGTAGTTAACTAGCGAAAACTGCCATTTACTATGAAACTGTGCATGCACAATAATCGATAACGACAACTTTTATTATCGTTAACTTTTTGGAAATCCTGCTACTGAACAGGTTAAACGCAAAACAATGAAACGATTTATGTCTACGTTTATTCTCATGGACAATATTCATCCAATATGAGCTTATAATGTGCGTACTGAAGAAGCCATCGCCGCTGTAGAGGTGAGTGAGATTGAACCCAAATTTATCGATTGGACGTCTTTCTTAGCAACTCAGCCTTTCCCTGCTCAATACGTGGACGATTTTTGGGACTGACCTTGGCCGTATAAAATCCAACTGGTGAAAGAATTGAAGCGTTGATCAGACCAACGATTGCATTGTACGTTTATTGAAAGGGCTGAAAATCGATTGCAAGTTAAACCGCATTTTTACTGTGAAATCATCTTTAGCGAAGAGGCACATTTCTGGCTTAACGGGAACATAAAGAATCAAAATTAACGTATTTGGTGTGCGAACAATCCTGAAGAGACTCTCAAAGCTCCCTTACATACAGAAAAATTAACTGTCTGATATGATTTGCATGCCATTGGTCCATATTTATTCAAAACAGAATATGGAGCTAACATTACTGTCAGTGATGAGCGGCAAACGTTTCGCGACTGTTTTGATTCCCCGCATTCATATCAATCGCCGAAGTGCTGAAGGGTTCCAGCAGGACGGAGCAACCAGTCATACAGCACGTGTAACAATCACTTTATTGGAACGAACTTTTGGTAACCGAAACATATCAAGAAGTGGACCTGCCAATTGGCCACCTTGGTCATGTGATTTGACTCCGTTAGACTTATTTTTTGGGAGCTAAATCAGCAACGACTAACCAGTTGGAAACTAACATTCGGCGCAGTATTGACGATAATAGACCGGGTATGCTAGAAAAAGCCAAAATATTAGTCACTTCATTAATTTTTCTGCATTTTACACGAACAAAAAAAAAATCTATACCTTTAAAAAAACACCCTTTCGAAGAACATTATATAAAAGAAGTTCGAACTAAGAACAATAGAGATAGAAAGCTTTCCAGTGATCGTGAAATTTTTTAACGTAATATTTGCCAAAATCATTCCCACTGTGAAGGAATGTATTCTAACAGTTTGCTTAATTGTATTATTTTACTAATTCTTGTGTGGTACGCAGATCAAATAGGCAACAGCGAATTTGCTGTGGGAAAAATAATAAGAACAGCTTTGTTTTTAACTTTTTTTCAGCTATCAGCTATTGCCGTAAGTAAATACTACAAAATATCGTACATTTGTGGTTTGTGCTAAAGTCATATTCAGTATGACGTTTATATTCCATCATCATAACGAAAGAAATGCATTTTTTTATAGTTAGGATGGGGTGAGTCAAGCACTGCACCGCTGAATAGGCTAAAATAATAAAAAATCTAAGAAAACAGGGGAAAACGATGGGAGAAATCACCAAAATTATGCAGTGTTCAAAGACAATGGCATATCAGGCTATTAATTCAAAGCCCAGAAAGGAGCAAGAGGAAGATAGAGGAAAACGTTGGCCTGCTTCGACCAACTTCTAGTGCAGTATTAACCCTACAACTGTATCGTGGGGTGAAAAACACCCCAGACTGGTTTAAATCTCGCGCCAGACACAAACGTATTACGTTAACGTTACGAGAGTAGAGAGAGCACGCCCGCGGCCTCCGTACCACGTGGTAGCTCAAGCAGTGAACATTACAAGTGCGTCTGGGGTGTTTTTTCACCCCGCGATACAGTTTGTGTATATTTCCCATCATCTTAAAGTCTTTTTATTTTCGTGTTGCTTAAACTTTTTGGACAGGTAATGAGTGTATAGTGGCCCTACTTCACATATATTTGCATACATACACTCCCTTCCGCTTGATTAGCCGCACTTGTTTTAATAACAAAAAATGCTCTGCTCTCAATATTGGCTAAAAAACAACAACAAAAACTACTTGGAATAAATGCTCATTGAGTGTACTTACCAGCAACAACCAAAAATGTGCACTCTCTTTAAAAAAACGGTACCTGCTAAAATAAACCTCAAATACCACTTTCTTTCAGGACTGCTGGTGAGCAGGGATCTTTAAAATTTGCTTTTGATCGAACCAAAACTTTTGTGTCCTACACTCCCAAGAAAATTAAATTCGTTCTTGTTTTGTCAACCTTCCACCGATTACAAGAAATAAATGAATCAACAAATAAGCCAGAGATGGTCATGTTTTGCAACATGACTAAAGGTGGCACTGACCCATTCGACCAGATGTGTCACGAGTATACAACCGCAAGAAAAATTAAAATATGGCCAGTCCGCGCTTTTAAGGGGATGCTGGAACAATCGGGGATCAATGCCTTGATTAGGAAGACAGGGAAGATGTGTTCATTGTCCCCGAATCATCGACAGAAAATATGGAGTCAAATGCTCCAAGTACCATTCCTTCGTGTGTCCAGACCATAGAGCTGTTATCTGTCAGGAGTGTGGTGAGCAAGAATGAGAGATAAAAATCAAGTTGAAAATGTCTAATGATAAATTTAATATTCTTCTCAATAATTGTACTTTATAATTTTAAATAAAGATGTTTTTTTCTAATTTGAACGAAATTCTTATGCATTGTAACGATCTGTGCGGCAAAAATCGTTTTTTTTTTTTAATTTCTTCCTATTTGCGCATTTTGATTTTTCAAAATAAATAGCATTTTTGGAAAATTGGCCAAAACCACTATAATACCCCTTAAACATAGTATCTTCCGTCAAAAAATCACTGAGATATCGTAATTTTAACGAAAAATAAAATTTTTGCGAGTGTTTCACATGTTTTGCCCTTCTTGGACAATATTCCCGGACCCTCCAAACTTTTGGCCAAAACAATTTAGTTCACGTGATTCGAAGTCAAAAGACGAAAAAAAAGAGCCCCCATGGAACCATCAAAGTCACACTGTGCCCGAGATACGGGCCCTTGAAAATTGGGGTGTTTTTTCACCCCAAGATACAGGAATAAGTAAAAAAAAAAATAGCGATACAGTTCTAGGGCTAAAAAAACATCCATTTTGCTCCTCAAATAAACTACGAGAAGAATTTTATGCCCCAGTAACAAGTCGAACTATTAGAAACTTGGTTTAATGGCGAAAACAACAAGAAAATTACCACTGCTAAGTGGCAAAAACATTAAATTAAGGGTAGTATTTGCCAACAAGTATTTAAATCGTCATAATTGAAATTATATTCTATGGTCTGACGAAACGAAGATATATATATGTTATATTTGGTTCTGATGGAAAAACGTTTGTTAGACGTCCAACAAATACCGCTTTTTCTCAAAAATATACCAAAAAAAAAAAACAAACCGTTAAACATGGCGGCGGATCCATAACGATATGGGTTGTTTTTTCGGCTGCTATCATTGGGCCAATATATTGGATAAAAAACAATATACGCGCAGAAGACTACGTCAACATTCTTGAAACAGTCATGTTACCATACGCAGACGAAAATATGCCCCTCGTATAGGAGTTCATGGAGGACAATGACTTATAGCACTCATTAACATTGGTAAAATCTTGTATTCTATCTAATCAAGTGCCCACATTACAATGGCCCTCAAAGTCTCCGTACTTAAGCCCATTAGAGCATATATGAGGCGTGCTCAAAAAATAAATAGGTGTCTAAAGGCAAAAAATAGAGGAATTATAGACTGAAATTCAGAGATTCTGGTACGCCATATCTTCAGAGATATGCAAAATATTAGTGAACTCTATGTCACGAAGGTGCCAAAAAGTACTTGGCATGACAAAGGTATAGTTTATAATTTTTGAAAAAGTTTCGATTTCTATGGAAAGATTAGTTGTTGTTATTATTTTTTCCAGATAGTTTTGAAAAAAGTGATTGAATTTGTAGTACTATAAAGTTAAAGGTAGAATCTATTACAACTTACAGTGATGGCCAAAACTATTCGCCACCTTACCCATTACTAACTGAAATGCTTATAAAACTGTCAAAAGCAATTTGAAACAAAAAATTTTTATTTTATACTCAAATTTGAAACAAACCAATTTCTTTTTTTATGAGTATTTAAAAAATAAATTTTTATATAAATAAACTTCAGTATTTTGTTGGCCAAAAGTATTCGCCACTTTAACAGCTTCATAAGATTTAAAAGTTTATTTTACTATAAAGTGATGGTAACTCTATTGATTGGACCTCTTTTATGTTCCTAAACGTGGCAACACTCTTATTAGTGCTTAAAACAGTTATTTGTGCGCTTCTTTGAAACCAAAGAGTTTATTATCATAATTTGATAATGGGTCGCAAAGGAAAAGAAACTACTCCAGAGGGGAGAAAAATAAATATAAATCTATTCAAAGATTCAAAGAAGGTAAATCAATGAAAGACATAGGGAGCACTGTTTCTAGAAGCCGAACAACGGTCAGAGATATAATTAAAAGATTCATAGACTGTAAAACATATGAAAGTCTTGAGCGAAGTGGACGCCCCTGCAAACTATCCTCCCCGAGGGACAAAATTATAATTTTAAAAATTGTTGAAGACGATCCAAAAACTAGTTCATCAAAAATCTCTACACAGTTCAATGAAGGCGATCGCCCAAATATAAGTGCTCGGTCGAACGCTAAATAGTGCCGGTAACAATGGAAAAGTACGCAGAAAAAAGCCGCTCATTGGTAAAGTCAACCAAGCCAAAAAACTTGCATTCGCAAAGCAGTATGTAAATGAGTCAACAAACTTCTGGGATAAAGTACTTTTCACAGATGAAAGTAAATTTAATATTTATCGATCGGACGGACGAATTTTAGTATGGCGCAAAAAGGGAACTGAACTAGAACCTCAAAAACCTGCATAACACAGTTAAACATGGTGGTGGTGGAGTCATGGTGTGGGGTTGTTTAGCCGCGGGCGGAGTCGAAGAGTTAGTGCTCATTGATGAAATTATGAAAAAGGAGTTGTACTTGAAAATCTATTAAGAAAATCTTAAGAATAGTGCCGAAAAACTTAATATAGCCAATGACTACTACTTTCAACAGAATAATGATCCGAAGCACACAGCGGAAATAGTGCGCTTACAGGTACTTTACAATACAGCCCATACCCTGAAAACACCACCCCAATCACTGGATTTTAATTCGATAGAACACCTTTGGGATGAGCTGGATAAGCGCATGAGACAACATCACATTACCTCAAAAAATCAACTCAAACATATTCTACTGGAGGAGTGGCAAAAAGTGAGCCCAAAAGTAACAACAAATGCCTTGCCTAATAACAGGACATTCAAAAAGTCCATAGGATGGCACATAGATGGTGTTACTAGATTTTAGTGCCAACCTTCAAACGATACGTATAAAAATTTGAATTGATTCGTGAGTTATAGCATTTTGTGTGCAACTATTGTTATTGAGAAAAAAAAAAAAAAAAAATGGAAAAAAGTGAATTTCGAGTTTGGATAAAGCATTGCTTTTTGATGAAAAAAAAAATACAGTCGAAACCAAACAATAGCTTGATAAACATTATCCGGACTCTGCTCAATCGAGACAAATGATAGAAAGTGGATTGCTGAATTTAGATGTGGTCGTACCAGCACAAATGCTGCAGAGCGCAGTGGACGCCCAAATCCGACTGTTATTCCACAAAACATCAAAAAAATCCACAAATTGGTTATGAACGGTTGCAAGTTGAAGGTGCACGAGCTAGCTGACATTGTAAAGATATCAGATGGTAGTGTTTTTACCATTTTTCATGAACATTTGGAAATGCGAAAGCTCTGTGCAAAGTGGGTGCCGTATGAGCTCACAGTCGACCAAAAACAACAACGAATTGATGCTTCAGAGAACTGTTTGGCGCTGTTAAACCGCAATAAAATCGATTTCAATCATCGATATGTGACAATGGATGAAACATGACTTCACTATTACACACCAGAATCCAAAAGACATTCAGCTGAGTGGACAGCAGCCGACGAACCGAATCCAAAGCGAGCAAGGACCCAACAGTCGGCTTGTAAGGTGATGGCGTCTGTATTTTGGGATGCGAAAGGAATAATATTCATCGACTATCTCCAAAAAGGAACCACCATCAACAGCGACTATTATTGTGCACTTTTAGACCGATTGAAGGCTGAAATCGCCAAGAAACGGCCACATTTGCAAAAGAATAAAGTGTTGTTTCACCAAGACAATGCACCGTGTTGCAAATCGATGAAAACGATGGCAAAATCGAATGAATTGGGCTTAGAATTGCTCACCCACCCACCGTATTCTCCAGATTTAGCCCCCCACAACTTTTTTCTGTTTTCAGATCTCAAGAGAATGTTTGCTGGAAAGAAATTCAAGTCCAATGATGAAGTAATCGCTGAAACTGAGGCCTAGTTTGACGAGAAAGAGAAATCGTACTATAAAAGTGGTATCGAGAAGTTGGAAAATCGCTATACTCGTTGTATCGCTCTCGAAGGCAACTATGTTGAATAATACAATCGAGGTTGATCAAAATTTAGTTTTTTTTCTTACTTATCCTACGGACTTATTGAATGACCTGTTAGATGCAAGGCTGTAATTAAGCAAAAAGGATTTGAAACAAGATATTAATTTCTTGTTAATGGCAAATACTTTTGACGAATGAAATAATGAAGTTAATTTATTTAAAATTGTATTTTGTAAAAACTAATGAGAATAAGAATTTGGTTGCAACTTATTAAAATACTATTTATACCTTCTTATAAAATAATTATAAAATTATAAAATAAAAGCCGTGTGTTTGTTTCTCATTGTTTTTTACAATTTTTCGAGCATTTTATCTAGTAATTGGCAAGGTGGCGAATAGTTTTGGCCATCACTGTATACTGCAGCGCTCTTACTACTATAGTTAATAAGTTTTTTTATTTCGAAAAAGTTACTTATAAAAAAAAAATATAAAAAAACAAACACTGTACACCAATACCAGGCTAAACATCTACAAGATTCAAAAAAATCAAGAATTCTATACGCTACTTTCGTTCTTTTTTTTAATTTATTTCAAGCAGTTTTGGATAATGCGATATAACATAAATTAGCTCGTTTTATATACAATAGTAAAGTCTTAAATATAATTATAAAGTTATATAATAAGCAATTTACTGAATTTTATAAGCATCAATTTTTGATTTCGCTCTCGTGTTTTTCTTAATCGTTGTAAAATGTTATCAAAACTTATAAATTTAAGTTAAGTAGTTATTTGGAGTTTAACTATAAGTATAGTTCAACAAAAAAAAAAAAAAAAAAAATATGAAATGGTTCAAATGTAATAATTTAAGCAATTCATTCTTAAATGCGATATATAATTTAAATGTCTAATATTAAGACTAAGAAAAAGTTTTCAGCAAAATGCCGTTCAGCTTAAAAATAATACTCTGTACTTTTAACCTTTATAAGGCATAGGAAATATTTTTATAAATATTTTTCAAGTTCTCACAAATATATATTCTATGTCTCATTAAGAGCTAAAGATATCATGATTAAATTAATACATGTCATGATAAAAAAAAATTAAGTTGTGCCAAGGCAAAGTACAGTTGTCACCAGCGACATACATATAATTACAAGCATTTTTCTTGGGTGTTTTCTTAAAGCGAACAACTACAGTGGAACATTTAAATGATATAATAGTTAAGGTTAAGTTTAAGATTTAACTCTCTTGAAGATCTGCCAAGTTTTGCTGCCTATACTACTTTTTTGCCAAATACCAAAAGACAGCTTAATCACTCTCTTTCGCTCTTCTGCTCATTTTTTTTGATGATGCTCTCCCATTGCGCAATAAGACGATGTGAGGAGGGTGCCTCTTCTGGATCCAGATCGCAGAGTTGAGCCAAGGACATGGCGGGACGCATGCCGCTGCCACGACTGAAGTGTAACTTGCTCTCAAAATCAGGACTGGGCGTGGTTCTTCTAGAGAAAAAAAGGTCGTATAAAAAAGAAAGCGTCAGGAAATTATTAGTACCACCTACCTTGTTGAAATACTATTGTTGGAATGTGCTGTGTCGCAAAGCTCTCCAATTGATTTGGCCGAACGTAGCTTTCCCGGTCCATAGCAGTGTTCCACATCTGAGTCATCCTCATCTGATTCCATATTTCTGCAATATTAAGCATTTAGTGCAGCTGCAAAAAAAAAAGTCACCCTATCAAACTTACTCCATGTCAATGGAATCCAGTAGATCTGGTGTAGAGTCCCTTATCTTGCGATATTTCTTGAGCTCACTCTCGCGCGACTTATAATCCTTGAGCTCGCGCTGTATCTTCACCTCCACGGGAATGTAGCCGCGACGTATGGGCTTGCCATCGGCATCACGTTCAATCACCGGTGGCGTCATGGTAACCGTTGGTATGATCATAGAAGCCGGATTACGTGCGCTAAAGTCAGGCATAATTAGGCTGTTGATGGCAGCCGTAGCTGGAGTGTTGGGCGGCGTTACAGTTGTGTTGCCATTGCTCATTACATTGTTGTTGTTGTTGTTGATGTTGTTGTAGGGATTGCTATTGCTGCCAAAACTTAGCTTGCCATTGGCAATATTGTTATTATTGTTGTTGTTGTTAAGTACTATTTTACCACGCGACGCTATGAAGCGCTGCATGAGACCCTTTTGAGCTGGACTATTGGCAATAATGCGGTTCTGCGTGAAGATTTGTGGCGTTGAAACGGTGCGTGTCAACAATTTCTGTGGCGGTGGAACAGGTATCAAGTTATAGGCGTTCGGACCAATATAGCGCTTTTCCTTATTCATTGACTTTGACACATTGGCCGATGTGCCATTCACCGGACTCGAAGAAGCCGAAATTCCCGAATCGTCAGAGTGTTGCTCATCAAGACTCTCTTTGCTATTGACGCTGGAAGCCAATGAGCTGTCATCCGGCACTGACAGCAAGTTGACTGCAGCTATTTGGCTAACCATTGGCTCGGGACTCATCGAGAAATGCTCGTTGTTATCGTTGTCACTGTTGTTGTTGTTGTTATTGTTGTTGTTGTTTCTAGCAACATCAACATCATGCTCATCGTAATCGCCAAATTTGAGCTGGCGGTACTCCTCTTCGCGACGCTTAACTTCTCTGATTTCCTCTTGAATACGCATCAAGGGATCGATTTTCTAGAATAAAAAGGAAAACAAAAGAGTTAAAAAAAAATGTGTTTAAACCAAACAAATGCAAACAATGAGCTTGATAAAAATTTAAAGAAAAAGAAAAACTTAACGAAGCTATAAAAAATTAAGCTCATAAATTAATAAAGCATAGTTAATAATAAAGGGTGGTTAAATTTTAAGGGCCGATGTTGAATGTGAACCACACCTAAGCGTCAAGTTTTTTTCTGCATTTCATTTGACATTTCTCAATTTCAGACTAACTTAATTTGAACCATGTAAAGATACACAATCGAGCAACGCGTCAAAGTTATTCAGGCTTATTATGAAAATGGGCGTTCAAATCAAAATGCATATCGTGCACTTCGTGAGTTTTTCGGTCAATTTAATCGTCCAAATGTGCGTACAATCGGATAATTCGTGCAAAAATTTGAGCAAACCGGGTCTGTAGAAGGTGGGAAAATACCAGTGCATGCTCGTACAGCTCGTACTGCAGAAAATATTGCTGTTGTTCGCAATATTTTGTTGTTCGGCAAGAGCCGTCAGGCAGTTACTGTGAATGGTGTTGGCTATCGTGAGATGATAACGATCTTTTTATGGCCCGAATTGGAAGATATGAATGTGGACGACATGTGGTTTCAACAGGACGTTGCCACTTGCCATACAGCTAACGAAACAATGGCTCTTTTGCGCGACAAATTAAATGGCTGTGTTATCTCACGTGGTGGCGATGTCAATTGGCCGCCAAGATCATGTGATTTGACACCGTTGGAAAGAAAAGGTGTACGTTGATAAGCCAGCAATAATTCAAGAGCTAAAGGATGAGATAATTCGGCAAATTAACGGCATAGAACCTCACTTATGCCTCAGCGTCATCGGAAATTTGGACCATCGGATGGAGGTGTGCCGCCGAAGTCGTGGCGGCCATTTGTCCGATATTTTGTTCCATACATAATTGAACCATACCAATATTATCATAATAAAAAGAAAAGACAGTAATTTGTAAATAACTTGTGTTTTATTCAAAATCAACATCGGCCCTTAAAATTTAACCAGCCTTTATAAGAAATTTTGAGCAAATTTTTCGACTCCCAAAAAAATCAAAATGTTATGAAAAACGTATATTTCAATAATTTAGCCAAAATGATGAAAATAGACGTTGTTAAGAATTTCTGAGTAATCGAAACTTGTAAAACTGAACGAAAATATTTATTAATAAGAGTTTAGCTGAAAAGTTCGTAGGCTGACACATAGATGGCATTATTAGAATTAAATCCATATTATTTGTAGTTTAAATCAACCTTCAAAAGACACGTGTATAAATTTGACAGCTCTCAGGCAATTGTTTCACGAGATTGTGAGAGCAGTAACATTGTGAGTGAAGCAACTTTTGCTATTGTAGAAAAAAAAAATTGCGTGTGGTAATGAAGCATTGCTTTGTCGTAAAAATATACTGTTTAAGCCAAGGCTTGGCTTGATAATCATTATTTCGACTTTGCACTAGGAAAATCAACCGTTGAGAAGTGGTTTGCTAAATTTAAAAGGTGCCTAATGAGCAAAAATATATTAAAGGAACAATGCTCAATCAAAAGGAAACCCAGGCTTAAGCAGAAGCAACAACAGTCCGCCGAGTGAAAAGTGAAAAGACACAATAGTTGGCTGGCAAGGTTATAATATACATTGATTCCCTTGAAAAGGACCAGACCATCAAAAGCGATTATTACACAACGTTGTTGGAGTGTTTGAAGGATGAAATAAAGAAGGAAAAGCTTCATTTGAAGAAAAAAAAATTTGCTGTTTCATCAAAACCCTGCGACACAATTTCATAAAAACGAAATTTCAATTTACAAATTGCAATTTAAAGCCATTTACAAATTGCAATTTAAAGCCATTTACAAATTGCTTTCCCATCCACAGTATTCTCCAGATCTGGCCCCCAGTGACTTTTCCCGCTTGCAAATTCACTAAAAATGAAGCCTATTTTTAAGGCTTAAGAGAAATCGGTATATAAAGATGGTATCGAAAAATTGCATGATCACTATAAACGTTGAGTCCGCCCACATTAACCCTTTCGCTACTGATGTTCAATACAGTGGACATGGCTTTGGAAGCGTCGTTATTTCAAATGTAAATTTTTATTTGTTTGTGTCAACACGAACTCATCTAACGGTATATGGCGCGAGTGTGTATACTGTTTTGTAGAAATATTTTGCATATCAATCAATTTTTTTCCAAGTTTTGTGGATGGCTATTGTGAAATTTCGTATATTTTTAATTTTTTATTTTTAATCGTCAAAAATAGTGTTTATAAGTTTAAATATCTACGAGTAATAAGTGCTTATAAGCAAAAAAAAAAAAAAATAAAATTAGAGTTCAGGTAGGTGGAATAGACACTAAAATTCATATGTCCCTTACAATGGACATGAGTAGTAAAGAGTTGCAAAGTAAGTGTAAGTAATATAATTTTCCATACAGAAAGCATAATGGATCGACGCAAGACATTGTCTGAAAATCAGATGTAAGAGCTCCTGAATGATTTCTCAGATCTAGAGGATGAATCGGATGGAGACGAAGTGGAATTCATCGGAGTCAAAACTTCTGAAAGGCATCAAATTGCAGAGAACCAAGATGAAGAATAAGTGATAATGAAACACACAATGGAGCTAAGTATGGACACTATCGACGAATTTGCATCAGCCACGCGTTCACTTGTTTGAACAAATAGTGAAGAAAATGCTCCTGAAAATTCATACTTTTCGCTAAGAATACTGCGTTCAATCGCCCGAGGAATTGAAAATAAACCAGAACTGGAGACACAGCAAGAAATATATTACTTACTTAATATAACTGACAAGACTAAGAGTCAATGGCGACATTCTCGTAACAATCACCGCATAATGCTGAATTTTTCGTTCATATTGCTCAGTCACATTCAGCAAAGTGAATATGAATATTACCAAAAATACTTGTAACCAAAATTTTTAGAAGATGTTTCCAATTTTACCAATCTATATAGTGTACAAAAAGAGACAAGTTTTGAGCCCACAAATCCTGGAGAAATACGGAAGTTTTTCGGTTTACACTGTATGATGGGTATATTGATCAATTTCCACGCATTTCAATGTTCTATTCAATGTTATCGATTGAGGAGAGAATGGCAGACTCACAGATCCCCTAACCTCAAAAAACAATTGGCCGAACATGCTCGAAAGCTCCAAAAACATCTCCAAGGCTATGCTAAGAATGATCTCCAGCAGTTTCTTCAAAACCTAGGTGCCACGAAGGCATCTGATTACTCGTTGTGGAAGGCTACTCGAAAGCTAAAAAACCCCATCAGCATAGACGCCCCCATTCGGTGTTCAAACGGAAAATGGGCCCGTAGCGAGTCAGAAAAGGGAGAAGCATTTGCCAAGCATCTACAAAGTGTGTTCACACCCAACCCAGAGGTATGTCATGCTGAATTCTCACCCACTACCCACACTCCTAATATAAATA
This sequence comes from Coremacera marginata, assembly GCA_914767935.1. Taxonomy (NCBI): domain Eukaryota; kingdom Metazoa; phylum Arthropoda; class Insecta; order Diptera; family Sciomyzidae; genus Coremacera; species Coremacera marginata. The sequence goes on from OU612046.1 coordinate 165,945,248, forward strand.
ACACTCGAATAAAACCCAGAGATTTGTTCAACGCAATTGCAAGTATAAATGTAAAAAAAGCACCAGGTATTGATAAAATTAATGGAAAAATGATAAAAGAACTACCGAATATTGCTAGAAAACTCTTACTATATATCATGAACGCAACCCTAAACACTAAATATTTCCCAAGAGAATGGAAACTATCTCAAATAACGATGGTACCAAAGCCCGGTAAAGATGCAACTCTTGTTACCTCTTACAGACCAATAAGTCTGCTACCCTTACTTTCCAAGCTTTTTGAAAAACTCTTCATCAAACAGCTTTGGCCCACTCTAAACTCTAAGCATGTCATACCAACCCACCAATTTGGTTTCAGAGAAAAACACAGTACACTTGAACAAGTACACAGGGTAACGTCGGAAATACGAAAAACATTCGAAGAAAAAAAATACTGTTCTGCAATATTCTTGGATGTTGCGCAAGCATTTGGCAAGGTATGGCATGAAGGCCTCTTGTATAAAATCAAAGAAATTTTTCCTGAAAATACTCATAAACTCTTGAATAGGTACAGGTACCTCTGTAACAGGATGTTTACTATACGTCACAAGAGCTTCAACTCTAGAAACTATCCAATCTGTGCTGGTGTTCCTCAAGGAAGTGTTCTTGGCCCAGTTCTTTATTTGATTTACACTTGCGACTTACCAACACAACCCCAATTACTCACATCCACGTGTGCAGACGATACAGCTATTCTGAGCACCCACTCTGACCCTAGACAAGCTACAGTAAATCTTCAAAAACACCTTAAAACTGTTGAAAAATGGCTAGCAAAATGGAGAATTAAAGTAAATGAGACTAAAAGCTCCCACATCACTTTCACTTTAAGAAGAGAAATGTGCTCTACTGTTATACTAAATAATCACCCTATACCCCAAAAAGATGAAATCAACTATCTTGGTATGAATCTTGACAGAAGGCTTACATGGAGGAAGCATATCGAAGCAAAAAGAACCCAATACAATATTAAATCTTCCAAACTCCAATGGTTATTAAGTTCAAAAGCAAAGTTCAGTCTAGAAAACAAGATTTTGGTGTACAAATCCATAATTAAATCTATATGGACGTACGGCATTCAACTATGAGGAACCGCGTCGCCATTGAATATAGAAAACTCCAAAGAATGCAATCAAAAATAAGAAACATAACGGGCGCTGTGTGGTTCATCCTTAAGGCGGTCTTCTCATTCAAAACCCGTTTTTTGGACCCTTATTAAAAAAATTCTTATTTGAAAACGCAAAGAATAATTGAAAACTTTTTTTATTTATTGTATTACAAGAGGTTCAAAGTAAATAAAAAATTTTTTTTGCCTCGATACGTGGGCTGTTCAAAAAGTAATGAGACTTCAAAGTTGGTGGTGAAAAAAAAAGGTGTCGTCACGGCGGCCACGATTCCGGGTCTCCGAAGCGTCTGAAATGAAAAAAAAAACGGGGTTATAATCAGTATAGATGCAATTCTCGGGTGAACCTCAAGCTTAATTTTGTGATTTTTTTTGACAAAATGGCGGCCATTAAAAAAAAAATTTCAATTTCGGGTTTTTTTTTGTAGTTTAGTGTAAAAAAAAAATAGTAAAAAATTTTTTAAAATTATGGTCGAGGTTCACCCGAGAATGGTGACAATTCTGCGTCGATTCCACTTTATTTCATGAAAATCGGTTCAGTTGAACTGGAGATATCATGGCCGCCAGTTCGAAAAACGTGGGTTCGAGATAAACGCGTTTAAAGTTTGAAGTAATTTTTTTATAGCTGATTTTGACGAAGACCTTGCTTCACAAAAAAGGCTGTATCTTCTAAAGTATTTCGAATTTCTAAAAATCCTTTTAGGGGCACAACTACCCAAGCTATAAATAAATGCAAAAAAAAAAAGTTAAAAAAAAAAAGTTGCTCAATGAGAAGACCGCCTTAAATACAAATTCTAACATACACAAAGACCTCAAGATTCCTACTGTTGAAGAAGAAATACAGCAGTTCTGTTCAAAATACACCCACAAGCTGAGAACCCACCCAAATACTTTAGCAAGGAATTTACTACAACGCCAATACCAAAAACGACTCAAAAGTAGAGATACCATAGATCTCGAAATATGCTGAATCTTTTTTGATAATTTAAGGCGAACTTAAACATAATATTGCTAAAAACACTATAATCCATGCAATGGCATGGCAGATGTCAAATTAGTTCTTAAGATATGTTGACTTATTGTTAGTTTCGAATAAGAAAGATTCAATAAATCCCAAAAAAAAAACGCTAAAAAAAAAAAATTCAATGTTCTAAAAGAAAGGTATTGCATTGCCAATATTCACTAACAATATGACACTCAATTCTGTGGCGACAAGGAATATCGACTAAACTCAAAATATCGTAAAAAACGATATTTAAATAGCACTAACTACGACCTTTTTTCGGAAATATATGCACCGTTAAACCAACGAAATAGGTGCAAACATAAGTGGTCATCTATTCTGTGCAAAAAATGGATTTCTGAATCTTTCCAAAGATTGGCAAAAAAGGAAATGCCATATCGCTTTTTTTACGATATTTTGAGCTTAGTCGTTATTCCTTGTCGCCACAGAATTGATTTTATGTGATACGCACACATTTGCATTTAGTTGATATCTTCATACAACCAACTAATAACGATAAATTTTATCAAATAAGACCCACCAGTTGGAGGAAACGCTTTGTGTCGACGAGCAAATAATTCTGTTTAAGGGTCGACTTGGAATGAAGCAATATATCCGTGGAGCGCCTTGCCCGTGGGTCATAAAGCTGTATGTTTTCTGCGGCAAAAGTGAAATGCCGTACGATTTTATTGCTTATCAAAGTTCATCCACTGAAATAGAAACTGCTCATTTAGACAAGCTTGGTTTCAGTGCCTCCGTTGTGCTTGAATTGCTAAAGAGAGTACCGCGTGATTCAATTGTCCACAAATTGTATACTGACAATTTCTTTACAACATATCCTTTGCTAGAAATTCTTGAAAAAAGAAAAATGCTGGCTTCTGGCTGAATACGCGTAAATCGTTTTCAGAGTTTTCAGACGGATGCAGCTATGTATCAAAAGAAAGATAAAGAAAGGTCGCGGTTTTGCTGAGGAAGTAGTTAGCCGTGATGGAAACGTAACTGTCACAAAATGGTATGACAACAAAGAAGGTTACTTAGCATGAAACTTTGTTGGAATTGGTGGGACAGATAAAGTTCAGCGATATGAAAAAAAACAAAGTCGGTATATCGAAATTGATAGACCTGAAGTTGTTCAGTTATATAATAATGAAATGGGTGGCGAATATTTGTAAAATCCAAAAAAAGTGGACTCTACGCGTAGTAAAGCATTTATCCGATATGACTATACTGCCGTCATAAGGAAGAACGCGGCATCTAGCATGAAAATCAAAATTGATTTTATTGTATTTTCCTTATGTGTTATCCAACCTCTTTAGGATTATAAAATAAAATTCACGAATTTTTGGCCTCAAGTCTAAATATTTTGATCTTAGTTGTATCTACACAAAATTTAGGTATCATTCATCATGATAAAACGCAGTGTCTACAAAAACAGAGTCAAAAATGGCGTATCTACATGTAGATGCCGCACTTTGACTCTGTTTTTTATTGTTTTTTATAAACAAATTTTTTTGAGTCATACAAAATAAAGTTTGCATCAGAGAAATTTTTGTAATTAATTGATTGTAAATAAATATTGTACATTCGGTTTTACCCTAATAATATGGATCCTTTATATAGGTAAGATGGTTTTGATGACATTTTAAATAAAAATAAACAAAATTTTTTCTTTATAGATGTAAAAAGTAATGTAGATACGGCTTTTTAAAATTTTTCAATTGCCTGAATTTGAAGAAGAAGCAAGCTAAAAGCGGCAACTACAGTATTTTATGCCACAGTTTTTGCATTATTGGTAAGTTCATTAAAAATCCTTTATAATTAATACTGTGTAGTATTTAACTATTCTGACAAACTAAATTTTTAAAATTATTCCATCCCTTGTCCATGATATATTAACTTTTTATTTTTAGGCATTTTCCTGAGAAATTTGAAAAGTGTAGATGCCGCTCTCTTCCTTATGACGGCAGTATAGTTGCAAGTTGGTACGAATATAAATCAGATTATCTCAAGAATGACATTCCTCAAAAGTATCAAAAGGACCTGCTTGCATTCAGAAAAGGATTGGCATATACTCTTTTGACTCTTTTGACTCTTTCACCAATACCTCAAGCTACCAACAAACGTGGTAGTCCTTCAAACTTTTCAGATCTTGGTCTCAATGTAACCACATTCCACAAGGACGATGAGCAAGAAAAAACAAAATGAGTAAAATATTTCAACCAACCACCACGCGTTATGATCAAGTTGGTCACCTACCCAGATTTGATGCATCACAAAATAATGCAGTGCATTGTAAACGAGTGGGATGCATGCAAAGAACCTATTTCTACTGCCCGAAGTGCAATGCACATCTATGTATAAGTCGGAACTCCAAATGCTTTTTCGAGTATCATCAAAAATAGATGAGTTGTTGAAATAAAACTATTTACTATTCTTTTAAAAATAAATAAGAAATGTTTACATAAAAGTCTTTCTTTATACATAACATTGCTGAATTTGTTATTAATTCACTTGACTGCCTTGACTACTCATGTCCACTCAGGTGGACATCTTATATTGGCCACAACCATTGAAGTAGTCGAATTTTTTTTTAAGTGTTATTGGAAGTCACAACAACAAACCTTAATGTAAAAAAAAATTTAGGATCGCCTGCTTAGGAGCGGCAGTGAAAGGGTTAAAGAAGCCAAATTTTTAGAATTTTATTAAAAAGTACGCTACTGAACAATTTCAGTTAAAACATATTTTTTTTTCTTGTATTTATGTTAGAAAAAATCTTATGTTACAAAGTTAGAAAAAACCACACATATATAGCTACCGCTAAGATATTCAATATCAATAAGTTAACTGTTTTCATTGGGCCTGGCTTTTAGCCAGATGTTGCACACAGCTCAGCTACAATGAAATCCGACACTTTTCCTTTCTCTCTCTTCTCACTCTTCTGCTCACTTTGGTTATCCACCGCATTTGCATGGCTGGCATTTCTCGCCATGTGAACAGCTTGGATAACATGAGTTGAGTCAACCTATGTGATCGAACAGCTGCTGCATACGTAGTCACCTAGTCACTGCTAAGATCAACTTCAAGTGAAACACCATAATTAAGCCTGGCTCGCCTCCTGAGTGCTGCTCTCAAAACTAGCCTTAACAACAAAACCAACAAGTTTGCTCATTTATCACTATCCAATATTAACGAAAGTAAAAACAATAAAATTGTTTGGTTTCATAGCAATGCGCATAGCCTGGGAACGTTTTGTGCATATGTTGCAGCGTTATTTTAAAACTTGCATGCAACACGGGGATGCTTTTCAAGTCTTCGAAAACTGCAGCAATATGCAAGCGAGTAACCGAGTGTCGGCAATAACAACGACGACAAGTTTCAAAGTCAAGATGACAGCTGCACGAGGTCAACGTGGTATTTGCAAAGCATGTGGAAGCGTTGAAAAGGTGATTGTGTTGCCGGCAGTGAATGTCAACTGATAGCCAAGCATTGAATTGGCGGAGTTTCATTCACCCTGACTATGCAATTTTTAATTCAAAGTCAAGATCTACAGCAACATTTTATAGAAAATAACTTTTTAAATTTAAATTCAAAACACATACATATTTTGAGTATTGAGAAAAATACAACTAGTTAAATGATAAAGAAAACGTATAATTTAAGTAAATAATCTGGTAGATAATTATTTTTAATTTATAAACAGCTTTTTATATTGTATAAAACTCGAATGGAGTTGATAGATTCAGCAGATTCTTTAAAATGAATCAATTTTAAAAACTCTGGAGCAAAATTCGGTGAAGTTTTCTGAGTTTAATTTCACGTCAACAGGAGCTTGATCAGAATGATCAACTTTTTATCAGAAGGTTGTGAAATAAACGTTTAGAAATACATCTTCTAGTTTAGTTAAACACAAAAAAAAAAAAATTATCTATCCAACAAAGTAGTCTGTTCCTAAAACGTTAGCACCAAAAAATTATTCTTATCAAAAAATTATCCGATAAGAACCTGTCTATATAAAGGCAGTCAAAAGTCACTGACATTTTTATTTTTTAATAAGCCGCATTGTTTTGTTAAAATGTCGTAAGTTTTTATTGAGTTATAAAATAGAGCCCTTTCCATGAAATTTTCCATGGCATTTTGGCATTATTCTGGAACTGCAATGACCTGTTGGATTTCCGTTTTAGTCCGTACAGGAACGACCACTTCTTTTCGCGTTCACATCAGAGATTGGACTCCAATTTATTGATTAAATAGATCACAGTGTTGCGAGACGTCGATGATGACTGAGAAGTGTGCGAATCTTGCGAACTGTCTCCGAAAAATTTTCACTATTTTTGTATTGAGTCTGGCTATAAAAAGGGGCATAGCTGCAAGATTTTCGACCTGCATACGATAACAATGACCTAATTATCCTGGCACCCATTGGTTTTTCTAAGGCTTTTGATACAGTTAATCATGACAAACTTCTTCAAAAACTAGAATATTATTTCGGGTTCAGCAACAGTGCTATAAAATTAATGAAAATGTATTTACACGACCGGTTTCAGGAAGTGAAAAATAACAATAATTCTACAAAATTAAAAAGAACATACTCAGGTGTACCGCAGGAATCGATTTTGGGGCCAATTCTCTTTAGTATTTTTGTTAATGACATAGTCATCTCTTGTCAGAATAGCTCGATTCACCTGTACGCCGATGATGCGCAGATATCACTGTTTCCAAAATATATTCCCTACTTCGAAAACTATAGCATACTAGTGACTTTATTGCACAGGAAACGAAATTAAAGCCCGTGCGCGCTCTAATCAACTCAAAGCCTAATCAACTTTGCAAGTATACCGAGCTCAGATATTGTTGCGTATAGGCAATCCCTTCTCGGGGGATCGAACGCAGCTTTAAAATCGACAAAGAGATTGTGTGTGTCAATTTGATTTTCGTGGGTTTTCTTCAGTATTTGTCGTAGCGTGAAAATCTGCTCTATGGTGGACTCTCCAGGTCGAAAGCCAATTAGTGTTTCGGCTTTAATCTTTCACACAGTACGCTTGAGAGAACCTTATATGCGATGGAAATAAGAGTGATACCTCGATAGTTGGCGCAGATCGTTGGGTGTCGTTTCTTAGTTCCGAATATCTATTTTGAAATCTCCGTTTTGCTCTGTCTAGTCCAACACTCAATCTAATAGTGCCCAAATTTAAATCTCTTATAACTTTCAGAATGTTTTTTGTTAATGTTGTGAAATTGTGGAATATGTTACCAATATATATTAAAGCCTTAACCAATAAGGTGTACTCCAAAAGGGAAGCAGGTAATTTACTTAAATAGTTTTATTAAATTTTCTTTTTTATTTCGTCTTCATGTTAGTTTATATCAGAAAAATTTCATTGTTAGTTTATATCTTAAATGTTTTGCTTTATATATAATTAATTTTAGCAGTTTAATATATAATTTTTGATTGCAGTAAAATTGTTTATAAAATTTTATTCTTAGCCTCATTAAGTTAAGTTATTCAATCTTAAATTAATAAATTATTTAACTTTACTTTTATTAAAAAATTTTTAATTTGAATATTTGCAAAATTGATGTACTAAAAGAGACCTGTAGTCTCAATCCACAATTGTATTCACAAATAAATAAATAAATAAATAAATAAATAAATAAAATAAATAAAATTTTTATTATTTGTACACTTTGCTCGACCGTGAAGTTATCCATGACTACTATAAACACACTGTCAAGATTGATTAATATAGGCTAAGTCACTAGAGAGAAGCTCGACCGACCTGTCAGAATGGATGAAAGGAAATCAAGAAACAAAAAAAACTGAGTCTGTACAATTACTAGCTAACAGCTACTTTGACAGTTCAAGCTAAGGCGAAAAGGAGAGCTTTTCTCTCAAGTGACAACCTATATTAATCAACCTTGCACAGTGTGACAATGATTTGATTAGAAACTTTGTCCCTAAGAAGAATACTCGCAGCTCTAATAATCCGGCTTGGTTTAACCAGAGATTAGGCAATTTAAAGAATAAATTCAAGAAGGCTTATAAAAGGCTTAGGAGTTCTAGGGATGACCAACAGCTTAAGCAGCTTTATCTTATTTGTCTCAATGAATTCAAGATTCTAAATAAATTCCTTTTCAAATCCTATATCACATCATTACAAAATAAGCTTAAAGAAAACAGTAAATTTGTTTGGTCATACATAAATTTGAGGAGGCAATCTACTGGCATTCCGAATCCCATGGCTTATAAGGGAACTTGTACTGAGGATGCTCTTACTATTTGTAATTTTTTCGCCTATTACTTTAAATAGGTTTACTCGATAGCATTATCTCCTACATCTCCCCTTTATTTCTGATCCTAATTCTCTATTAAATTTAGTTAACCTCACCATAGAGGAATCAGAGGTTGTTAGTTCTCTGATGAGTATCAAATCATCTTCTTCGGCTGGCCATGATGTAATAGCTGCTATCTTGCTGAAGAGGTGTGCGGATATAATTTTTCGTCCTTTAACTATTACATTGAATAAGTCGCTCTCAAGTGGAATTTTTCTGGATGAATGGAAAATTTCTTATACGAGTAATGTTCCAATTTCACAAATCATGTCCTAAGAATGATGTCTGCAATTAAAGACCGATTAGTAAGATTGTATGCGTGTCCAAAGTCTTTGAAAAAATTGTTTATGAAAAATTATCGTTTATGTAAAAAATTTGATTTCTACGAACCAACATGGCTTCATATTTGGTAAATCAACTGCGACCAATTTAAACATATTTTGCTTCTCTGTAATTAGAAATTTTTGCAAATGGATTTCAGACAGATGTTATCTTCACAGACTTTGCTAAAGCATTCGATAAAGTTAATCATGGAACTCTTCTACTAAAACTTTCTGCTATTGGATTTCATTCAAGTCCTTATGCATGGCTAAAATCTTATCTCCATAATCGATGGCAAAACGTAAAAATCAATGATTGCTTGTCCTCTGCTATACGTGTCTCGTCAGGTGTTCCTCAAGGAAGTCATTGTTTTCCACTTTTATTTCTTCTTTTTATTAATGATCTTCCTCTGATTCCTCTGAGCACTCGAAAAGCCTTCTTTTTGTCGACAACTTAAAACTTTTTCGGTCAGTTGAATCTGCCAATGATTTTAGACCCCTTCAACATGACCTTAACTCTGTCGCCAATTGGTGCGTGATTAATAATCTTCCCTTGAATATTTCAAAATGCCAGTGTCTCCCCTTCACTAGGTTTTCATCCCCTGGCAACTGGAATTATTCCATTAATTCTACCTCTCTAGAAAAAGTGTTCTATAAAAAGGTTTTGGGAGTTTTTTTTTGGCTCAACAGTTATCATTTAAAAACCATATCGAATTAATAATTGCGAAAGCTAACTCGATGTTAGGATTTTTAAAAAGAAATTCTAATGATTTTTCAGATTCATACACTCTTAGGACACTTTATTCTTCTCTTGTGAGACCGCAACTCGAATACTGCTCAACAATTTGGAACCCTTATTACCATTCATACTCCAACAGATTAGAATCTGTGCAACGTAATTTCACTAAATACATGTGTTTCAAATTAAACTGGAATTTAACCTCAGTGCCTCAATATTCCACCCGCTGCGCCCTAGTTAGTCTCACTTCACTTGCTATTCGTAGATAAATATTCTACGTCATGCTTATTTTGGATCTAATCCATAATAACATCCAATATCCGGAATTGCTTTCCCAGCTTGGCTTCTATACTCCATCACGGATTCTCCGCAGTCAATTCCATTTCCTGGAGTTGTTCCATAGATCTAACTACTCTCAAAATATGCCAATGCCTCGTGGCATTCATGAAACGAATGAGTTGCTAAGAACAGTGGACTTATTTAGAAATATCTCTAGAAACACTTTTAAGGAAAACCTTGTTCTAAGCATTATGGCTCGTGAGTCTTGATCTTTTTCATCTTTTTATATTTTTTCTTATTGTTTCCATTTTAATAAGATCTCATTTTTCTAATTTAAGTGTTCTTATAACTAATAAGTTTTTCAATATTGTAACTATCTTGTAAATAGCTGTTTATATTTCTTTATCTATGAATTACTTAAGTAGTCTATAAGAGTTACACTATGTTTGATGAAAATGAAATAAATAAATAATTAAATGAAATAACCGAACTTTTTATATATATAGAGTTAAACACACATTGTAATATGTTTGAAAGTTATTATTTATTCAAAGTAGGTTCCATTAGAGTTAATACAACGTTTGGCACAATCAACGAATGCATGCATCGATTTTTTTTTTTTAACGAATTCCTGGATGTTTTTTAGTATCTGCGTCACGTCTGCTTGCATATCGTCGTAAAACGCTCTTTGTATGACAGTTTTCCATTTCAGGAATATAAAATAGTCGCACGGTGATAGATCAAGGCAAATACGGAGGGTAGTCAATGACACAGATCCATTTTTTCATCCAAAATTGTTTCACTTTTTTTGGTCTTGTGAGGTGGTGCATTATCGTGCAATAAGAACAGCTGTTTTCCCTCTGGATTTTCAGGTTTAACTGGAACAATTCTCGACCACAAACGATGTAATACTTCTAAATAATAATCTCCATTGACAGTTTGATCTACTGGAATAAATTCCTTGTGGACAATAGTAGAAAGTGATCAACATTACCTTGATTTTGGACTTCTGAAAACGAAATTCGTAAAATTTTAGTTCGAGTTTCATCACCATCGCCAGTTATGATCGAATCAAGAAAATCTGGATCGTTTTCAGCTGTTGAAATGATGTATTTACAATGCTCTACACGAGCGTTTTTTTGGTCCTCATTGAATTCGTGTGAAACAAATCACGCACAGACCTTCTTCCTAACCCAAATCTTTTTTAGAATTTGACGAACAGTCTCTCTATTTGTTTTTAACTCCTCAGCCAACATTCTCACATTAAAATTTCCATCGACAGCAATGATTTCACGGATTTTTTGCACCAGTTCATAGTCTTTTTTGTTCTCTAAACGTCCGCTTCTTTGATAGTCGTGCAAGTCTTCACGGCCACCTTTGAATCGTTGAAATCACGTATAAACTTGGTTATCAGTTCGTATGTTCAGCGAATTTCTGAGGAACAATATCTTTCTTACAACGTATATGTTCAATAGATGGCGCAACGTTTTCTATGATTTACATTAAAAGTTCGGATATTTAATTGGTTATTTAATTTTATGTTTAAATACATTTAAAATCAACTCAAATACGACATATATCCAGGTGGACTATAATATGGAATAGGCTGTTAGAATTTTATGAGCAAATTAAACCGAAGTGGTACTATTTTAAGTGTTCTATTCAATTCCAATTCCAGAAAATATGTTCAATGTTTCACATACACCCATTAGAATCCAAAGTTAATACTACAGTCTGAGTACGCCATGAACAAAAATCGTTTGAGCTTGTTTCTTGTTCCCTCAAATTTAAAAACATTTTTGTATTGTACAGGTATCTTAGGACTTTGACTGATGTGGATTTTAATTTTGCTTTGTTCTCATATCGCTTATTTTTGATTTTATGATCCCAAATTTAACTTAAAATGTTCATTAATTCAAATTCATAATAGCCACAAGGGTCACCAAAGTCTCGAGTATAAAAATAACACAACAATACCAACAACAACAACACTATAAGAATAACAACAAAATCAAATTACGCCGCAGGCACGAACACAAAAATGCACTCGTGCTCTGAACAGAAGTCGGACTTCAAACTGGTTTCGCACGAAGTCGCTCACAAAAGACGGCAGGCAGACAGGCAGCATCAAAACGTAGCACTGAGCTTGCACTAGATGGGAGCTCAAAATCCAGATTCGCTACACACTAACAACAAGAACACTCTGGCGCCGATCGAATAAATAACCAGGGAGTGAGCGAGCGAGTGTAGCCTACATAAAACTTCAATGTGCACAGTGGTTGAAAAGTACAAACATAAAGTTAAATTTATTAACTCTTTTATTTATTAACTAAAATTTATTAACTTGTTTTTTCTTTATAAAGGGTGATTTTTTAAGAGCTTGATAACTTTTTTTTTAAAAAAAACGCATAAAATTTGCAAAATCTCATCGGTTCTTTATTTGAAACGTTAGATTGGTCCATGACATTTACTTTTTGAAGATAATTTCATTTAAATGTTGACCGCGGCTGCGTCTTAGGTGGTCCATTCGGAAAGTCCAATTGTGGGCAACTTTTTCGAGCATTTTTTTTGTTGCCAAAAATGGAAGAACTGAACTTGGTTGACATGTGGTTTCAACAAGATGGCGCTACATGCCACACAGCTCGCGATTCTATGGCCATTTTGAGGGAAAACTTCGGAGAACAATTAATCTCAAGAAATGGACCGGTAAGTTGGCCACCAAGATCATGCGATTAGACTATTTTTTGTGGGGCTACGTCAAGTCTAAAGTCTACAGAAATAAGCCAGCAACTATTCCAGCTTTGGAAGACAACATTTCCGAAGAAATTCGGGCTATTCCGGCCGAAATGCTCGAAAAAGTTGCCCAAAATTGGACTTTCCGAATGGACCACCTAAGACGCAGCCGCGGTCAACATTTAAATGAAATTATCTTCAAAAAGTAAATGTCATGGACCAATCTAACGTTTCAAATAAAGAACCGATGAGATTTTGCAAATTTTATGCGTTTTTTTTAAAAAAAAAGTTATCAAGCTCTTAAAAAATCACCCTTTATTACTTCAGGCATGTCTTATTAGCATAGTTTTAAAATATTTTGAGGAAATGCCCAGTGATTTTTCATACAGCCACCTCACACATTGATTAATGGTAAAATGCTCGTAAGATACCAGTAAATCATACAATATCGTTTCGATATCGAGATGATATCGTAAAGGCGATAATTCATTTTTGTAACAATTTTCAAAACGTTATCGGCAAATGGCTGTTTTTGATACAAAATCGACTATCGTTAATGATATCGCTATTGAATGCAATTTCGTTATCTGAACTATTATCGATATTGAAAGAAATTTTGAAATCGTAACGGTCTCAAACCTAACTCGATATTGTAACGATTTCATATTTATTTAGTCTTCATTTATTTTTACCTGAATGGAAGAAAGAATATTTTCAAAAGTGTTGTAGTTTTTAAAAAACATTGACATTTAAAATAGATATTTAATATCTTTGTTTTTACAAAATATTTCAAATGCTTGATTTGATAAAAAAGTGAAAATTGTGGTAGTTTCTTTCTTAGTAAAGTGCTAATTTCTACTCTTAAATTTATAAAGATCTTATAACATGAACATGTTATATCCACATAACACACGTAATACTCGGATAAGATTTGCAAACATAAAAAAATCCAAAGTATCGAAAAAAGTATCGAAATTTCTTCAATTTAGAATACTGATATAGTATGGATATATCGACATTTGGATGATTCAAAAACTAGATTTATCACAGAACTTACTAGAAGAAAGCGAAAGTGTAAATTGATTGCTGTATTTTGTTTTTTTCTTAGAGTAGAACCACTTATTTAACCTTAGAACTAAAAGCCCTTCTTTTTTACCAGTAAGCTACAAGCCGGGGTAAATATTTAACCTCCACAGATTTCTTGGTCGTAAAATTGTTCTGAAAGTAGTAATTTGACTCTAAAGTATATGCATTTTTTTTTTTGCATGCCAAAGAGAATGGTGAGGAGCAAATTCAATTTTGTCAAGGTGAAGTTGGTGAAAAATCGATTTAAGTAGCTAAAAGTGCTGAAAAATGGTCAAACCATCATTTACCAAACAAAAATTTGTAATTCTTGTTCTTATCAATTGAATTTCAAATTTCGGAACAAGTCTAGTCTAATTCAAGTCTAATTTCATTATGTCGTTAAGGCGTTTGGGAATCCCGAAACTGATCCATGTTTGGAAAAATTCACAGCTATACATAAATATGGGTAAAATGTATGAGTTTACAAGTCCATGCTTAACTTCCTTTGACAGAAACTTGGAAGCAGGGCTCAGCCCACGCAAGGCCCCATAAACCTTTGCAACTATGCGGTTAATATGAGTACACCATGCAAGGCTATTATTAAAATATAATCCGAGATTCTTAAAGCTTTCAACATACTCAATGGAGGTATTGTTAAGAAAAAGAGGAAGGTATTTTTCACCAATTTTTCGCCTATCGATAAGCATTGCCTTAGTTTTAATAGGATTGAGATTTAGTCCATTTACAGTCGACCACTGGAAAACTCTGTTCAATACCAAATTGACTTCATTTGCAGCTATGTATTTACATGGTCTAGGAAAGAGCTTATCCAACTGTATATCATCAGCGTATATGTGATGCTCGCACACAGTAAAACAATCAAAAGTAATAAATTAAAGAGGACCTAAAACCGAGCCCTGGGGAACACCAGATAGAACCTGCAGGCTAGACGAACATTTATTGTGTAGGTAAACGAATTGTGTACGATCGCTGAGATATTATGATGTCATAAGCTTACGCAGAGAGTCATGAAAAAAGTACTGTGCACCAAGTTTGTGCACAAGAAGGCTATGATCAATGCAGTCAAAAGCTTTTGAAAAATCTGAATAGACCATTAATCTCAACATATCCTTGTCTAGGCCAGCTCTAATATCTTCACATACTTTAAGAAGCGCTGTTGTACAACGATGTCTAGCTCGAAAACCAGATTGGTGTTTTGTGATGAGATTGTTGTTGCTTAAGTACAATATAATTGGTTGCTTATAATGATTTCAAAAGCTTTGCTCAGAAAAGGAAGAATGTCTATTGGGCGATACTCTATATTATTTTGAGATTGTGACCTTGGTGATGGTAAAAATTTTGATATTTTGGAGGATAATTTTATAAATTCTAGATGAATGCCATCTGATCCTATGGCTTAAGATTTTCTTTTTAATATGACTTCACCATGGAGTCAATACAAGAAATGGCAAAGCCATGATAAGCTTCTGGGGGTTGGAGGAGCTAACGTTGCTTGTTGAAAAAACTGGCTGAACAAATTTTCTATTAAGTTTATCGAAATCTATATTTTCTGTAGTGTTTTGTAAGTTTTTAGTAATCCCTGCTTGGCGAATATTTTTCCAAAGGGATGAACTCGAAGCACTTCTAGTCAATCTACTCTCATAAAAAGATTTTTTGTTTCTGCGTAATACCGCTGACACAGCATTGCGCGCGGATTTAATACTGGTATAAATAACAGAGCATCTATATTATTTCCCTCTATTAAACAAAGTATCCCATTTTTCAATGAGATGCTTAACCTCTTGTGTAAACCAGGGGTGTTTAGTTGGCTTACTTTTCTTTGTCTTAAACTTGGTTAGCAGTTAGGCCTAAAGTGCGTTTATCATAGTATATATTATAAAGTTTATCATAATTAATAAGCAGCAAAAAAATTTGGAGCTCGAAGTTTTTATTCAAAAATATTTCAAACTTTGTGTGATAAACTTTAATCCAACTTATCTACATTAAAAAAAAATAAGGATGATCATTAATTTTTCGTCGCGATTTCACATATTCTGATCCTTTTTACACATTTAGTTCAACTTTTTAAGCTACAAGTTCAACCTACTCTATTGGAAATGAAACTTTTTAATAAGTATTTGATTTTTAAGTTGTATTTGAAGTGTAAAAAATTGAATTTTTAGATTAAAAAGTTGAATTTGATTTTTGAAAAATTTAATTTGACATGCAAAAGGTTGAATTTTTACTTAGAAATCTGTATAACAATATCGTTTAATATGGGCATTTAAAAAAGCTATATGAGAGTTGGTCGGGTTGTGTATGAATTTCAGTAAATTCAGCAAATTTGAACTCATAACATATATCAAATTTTTTGCTCTACAACGAGTCTAAATATTTATTAAGAATTTGTGTATGGGACTGAATCACTGTGCAATGCTATGACGATGACGATGACGATGACGACTACTTTGCTCGATTTCAATTTGGAGCAAATAACGTGGTGATCGCGATTTACTCATCTGGTTAGAGGTTCCCCACTTTTTTTTATGTTATGCTAGGCGTGAGTTCCACACTGTTGAGCGGCAAGCCAGCCCAAAAATTATGTTTAAAAAGCAGCAAAGAAAAATCAAATCATTGCAATTGTAAACGAAGGAATCAAACTCCTTTTACCGCTAGCATAAATTTTGTCATAAATAGAGTAAAAAAAAATGACCAAAGAAAAATAGAGCGCTAGTTATAGAAATATAACTTTGCGGGCAAGTTTAACTAAGATTTTGGCTATTTTTAAATATTTTATCGTCATGCTTTATTTGTTGGATATAATCACTAACATTGTTGACATTGCCACGCCCACCACAAAGATCAAATTTTCCATCGACAGCTAGAAGTGGCTTGTAATTTTCTATAAGTCATGCTTAAGGAAAAAAACTTCAATTAAAGTCAATTTAAATCGGTGGTATTCAAACGCCTCCAAATCTAGTCTAGGCACACACACACACACACATTCAATTCTGACCCAGCGTTACTTCAACGCCACAACTGAGACGTGCTTTCCTGGTGGGCGTAACTGACAATGCAGCTGCAAGGCTTTAGCAGAAAAATACATGCATCTGAGAGTAAAAAGCACAAAAAATGGCTGCTTTAATAAATTATGCAGACACTAATTGCAGTGCCAGGCGAGACAACGCGTTGCCAACTACACCAACGCAGGTTTATGTGGACGTATACATAACTCCTTGAATGTTATGATCAGGCAGGAAACAGCCATGATTGATGCTGGAAATTTGAATAACTTAAAGGATTTTAGCTTAAACTTAAATATGACAAACTGTTGCGTTCGAAAATCATGGTCATTATTCAAATACTCATGCTTCAAAATAAAACTAGTTTAACACTTTAAATAGCAACAATTGTCACTTTATTAGGCACAACTTTAAAATATATTTGTTAACGCTACAAAAAACAAAATAAACAAACAAAAAAAAAAAAAAATAAACAAACAAGCCTTGCCAAACTTTAAATGCGGGTTGCCAGCAGTTAACAATAATTTAGTCGGAAAATTAAAAATTTAAAACACGCACCAAAAACGCAATGAAATAATTTTTTTTTTTTTTTTGTATTTATTATGTTTTGTCTGGTTTTGTTTTCATTATTTATGTGTTCCGTTTTTTATGTGCTGTTTGCTATTCATTATTTATGCTATTATGTCATCGTCATATTCAGATGTTGACAAATAATAAGCTCAAACATGTGCTGCTCTCATTTAAGGCCGCCTAAAGTAAATGAGATGCATTGCAATTTTTTGTTTATTTTCTTAAAATATTCAAAGTTCAACCTAGGTTCGGCAGACAGGTATGCATTTATACAGTATACGTTAAACTGTGAACACACATAATCTTAATTATGGTGATTCGTTTAATTATAACGCTTTTTTTACATGTGAATGGCTATAAATAATTATATCTGACAAACTATAAATGCCAAATACATATTTTAGACATACATATTTAAAACAAAACAAAAAAAATAACTGAATTTTAATGCTATTGATTATATAAGCAGACTGAAAGTTGCAGTATTTATCATGCCTTATAACCGGCAGCATTTTTTAATAATTTATAAATATTTATTATCTTTAAAGTTTTGAAATATCTTTGCTGCTGTTTATTTTCATTAAATTTATATAAAATATTGCATGTTTGACTAAATGTTTAACACAATAAATAGCAAAACAACCGAAATAAAAATATCTTTAAATCATTCTTATATAAGTGATAATTTATTAGCCAATATTTGCGTTTAAAAATTGCACAAAATGTTAATATTTTTAATAAAAGATATTAATATAGAGATAATATCGATGTTCGTAATTCAGCTTGCGCTTTGTTTAATTAATAAATCGCAGGTGTTTCAAAAAAAAATATTCTTTAAATGATCGGCAACTATTTTTAAGTATTTAGTTTTAACGACTTTGCTTAAGTTTTACTACATAAGAAACAAAAGGGTTGATCTAAGTAATAATTGGGTTAACAGCTGTTTCTTACAAATAAATTTTGCTTTTGTTTTCAGTTTTGCAAAAAGAAATACGACTAAATTGATAAAAAACTGGCAAAAAATGGAGCTTCGGCAGGGTACCGAAGCTAAAATATCACCCCGCGGCCGAATTGAAGTATATTCGAAGTCTTTAGCCACGACAGACACGATGACATTCAGTTTTATATATTTAAGAAAATTTCCCAATTTTGATGACGTCACTTTGTATGGGAGATAGGCGTGGTTTTCATATAATTTTGCCGAATATCATGGATATGTTTCATATTGTATCCCAAAGCTCATGTGCAAAATTTCAAGATATTTCTTTAACTTTTGTAGAATTCTAAGAGATTTAAGTTTAAAATAAAGCCACTTTGTATGAGAAGTGGCGTAGTTTTCAACCGATTTTTTCAAATTTCATAGTCAGGACTGAAATTGAGATCAAAGCTTATCTGCAAAATTTGAAGGTATTTCCCGAATTTTTGTGGAATTTTAAGAGATTTTACTGTAAAACAAAAGTCACTCTGTATGGGAGGTAGGCGTGGTTTTCATCCGATTTGGCTCGTTTTTAAACTTGATCTTTACTTTTTTCAAAAAAGCTTACATTTTGAATTTCATCGCGATAGCTTTAAAATTACGCCTGTAATCGTGTCAACAGACAGACAGAAAGACAAACGCACAGACGGACAGACAGACAGAAAGACAGCTACACGGGAATCGACTCAGGAGATGATGCTGATCAAAAATAAATATATTTTTACCAAAATACTTTTACAAAAATATATATACCTACCACGTCTCCTTATTGGCATTAAAAACGGAATGACAAAGTTAATATACCCCTTACGCAGTACGCTTTGGGGTATAAAAATAAGCTGTGGGAGGACTGCCGACCGAAGTGAAAACTTAAAGCTATGAAAAACTTAAAGCTTTGTAGCATCACTTCATTCATATTTTAATCATTTCATTATATTCAAAAAACATAAAATAGGCGTATAGTAGCTGTGATGGCAACACTAAACATTTTTTATCTCTTAAGAAAATGTAGTTTCAGTAAAAAAACAACCCTGTCTGTTTTTAACTTAGCTTTTAATTGTACGTCGTTTTTTGATTTTCTCAATTATTTACTTAGAATCAAGGTTGATTTATAAGGTTGTCGCAAGGGAGAGAGCGAGTACCCATAATTGTCAAATCGAAGTTGACAGCTCATAGAAAATCTGCAAGTGCTTTCTTTTATCATCCGTTTTTCTTTCGTAGTCATTCGCAAAATTGGCTGGCTTTGACAATTATGGGTACTGAGAAGAGAGTGCGATCAGCTCTGCGACAACCTTATAAATCAACCTTCTTGCTTAGAATATAGAACTAAGGGAAGAGGTATTTAAACAATAGCGTGGGGCATCTTCTTTTTTGGTGTTGGCTTACTCACACATAGAAAAATTCACACAGTGTCGTAGTCGGATGCAGCGACTTAAGGGGTTATAACTTATTAATATATTCAATAAAGCCGAATAAAAATTTTTAACTGAAATAAATCAATGTTCATAAATCATTTTATGTTAACATTTATTTATTTATGGTATTTAATTGCCTTTAAAACGAATTGTTTTATGAAGCTTTTGTCGTATTGTAGGTTTTTCATTATTAGTTTTTGTTATATAAAAATATCGCGGAGATCTTTGGCAAACAATCTTTTGAAAATCGAATTTTACGTAAATTTTCCGACTTTTTTTTCTACGATTCATAATATTCTTAATTTTCCATATTTTCATTCCCTTTTGGTAAAAGACGTGCATTCAGAGTTCTATTTTCGGATGCATTTTTTTTTTTTTTTGTTTCAGACAATGTGGAGGCGCGCTATGATGTGGTCCGATTTTCACCTTTTTTTGAAGGACACCAATTTCAGCACCATCTTTATATATAAAAACTATTTGTTAACAAACAAAACAATATTTTTTTCCTTATACTGATGATATAAAACTAACATGCAAATGGAATTTTTTTGTATATATAATAAACTTTTTTAGAAAACATCTTCTAAAAGTTGCATTAATTTTAACTACATTGCCTAAAACCTCTCTTAAAAACTTATGTACAATATTATAGTGGCCGGAAGACTTATTTGACCGTCCAATTCAGCAAGAATGCAGACAGTTTCCACTGATTCAGATGGAATTTTCAAATACCCCTTCTAAAAAGCGCTTTTATCTATTGAAATGTCATATCTAGAGAGCGTGGAAATTTGAAAAAAGCACAAAAAATAGTTTCTATTTTATAATATACTCACGGAATTTTTTTCCCCAAGGTTTATCCCCTTAAAAAATAGATGCACCCCTGCAGTTCGATTTTCATTTTGACAATCAAAATTAATAAAAAACGCCAGGCCTTTATTTCCACTGTTCAACGTATATCTAATAAGAATCCACTTTTTTCAACTTATTTGATAATAATGAGGTTTGTTTTCAATTTAAAAAGGAAAGAATTAAATTTTTCAATTTTTTAATTTTTAAAGGGAATCAACTTATTCTTAAATTTTTGTCTGTTTGAACAACTTTTTACAACACAATTCATTATATTTAAATTAAGATGCACTTTAACTTTTAATTTTTAGCAAATTTTGGCGATCGCTTTTTAATAAATAAATTACATTTTTCGCAAAATAAACAAACATTCCACTTTCAATGTCAAAAAAAATTGCTTCAACATACACACACTGTATATGTATAGCAATATAGCTATTCCTCTCTTTCTCTATTCTAAAGTTTTTTATTTTGAACAAATCTTGAATTGTTAATTGTAATTAAAATAAATAAATAACACCTCTAAAAACATCTGTATTGGTGAACCCGAACATGTCGGACAACGAGGACGTAAATGGCAGAGAAAGCAGATGAAGTTCCATTGAACCTATTGCGTCAGCCAATTTGGCTTCATAGGAGCTCACAATAAACAGAGTGGCTGTGAAGGTCCCTCAGTTTTGGGCGGAAAGACCAGAGATCTGGTTTGCGCATATTGAAGCGCAATTCAACATTGCTGGAATATCATCCGACTGTACAAAGTTCCACACAGTAGTCGCCGCTGTTGAGTCTAATGTTATCGCTCAAAGCACAGACACTGCGTTGAAGCCGCCGGTGGATACAAGTACGGGAATTTAAAGCGCAGCTTGATAGAGCGTTTTTGTGACACCGAACAAAAAAGATTCAAAAGTTCCTCTCGGACATTGAATGAGTTGAGCGCAAAAAACCGAGTAAGTGAGTCCTTTTGGCTCCAACGCTTTCCACCGCACGCTCATGCGATTTTGCAAGCATCTAACGATGAGCTGTCTGGTTTGACAAAACTTGCAGATAAGGTATTGGAAGTTGGTGGTATGGGGCAAATTGATGTGGCCTCTGCAGCCAAGGCTCCCGTGAGTGGTGAAGTCAACGAGATTTCAGATGTCACGCTTTTAAAAGCATGTTGAAGAGCTTATTCGCTCTCGCTCAGTGAGCCGTCCCGGGCGATGTCACACTGTGGCTCAAGAACTAAATCCATTGGCCAAAATACCCTTTTTTTGTGGTAACCGATTTATAAAAGTTTTGCGCCATTTCATAGTAAATATATCCAAAGTTAGGTAGCCAAAATTTTAGGTCAAAATATCTAAAAGTATGGGCGTATAATCAATAGAGGGTTGAATTTTTTTTTTTTTTTGTTAGTTTGGTTGGACTATTATCGTTAAATTATTGTATAAGGTTGTAGCTGTACTATTTATATTTTGGGTGTTACGAAATATTTTCAAAATGACTGTTTTTTGTATAAATTTTAACTTTAGTGGTATAGAACTTCTAAGGATCAAAACGGATCAAAAAAATTAAAGCATCCAGTTAAAGGTGAAAGTCTCCTCTTTTACCCTATATACACTTTTATATCCCCCACGATCCCCCCGTTGAAGCTTTTTTCGTTTTACTAAAACTACTCACACAAATATTCGAATGACGCTAATTTAAACGCATCCCTATAAGTATGCAATGATGTATTCTATTTTAACTTTAGGTATTTTATTGCATGCAATTCAAAGGATTTTTCAGTTTTATTTACACTTTTTATTCCAACTCTATAAGACAGGTGCATACACAAAATATATATACAGGTTCTGGTAATTAAAATAGAGAGCCTAGAGTTTTCTTTAATTAACCCATTTCATTCTAGCTGTATGACACATGTGCAGTTTTGAATGTTTGAGGCATTTAGAGTTTTTTTTTTTTTATGAAACATGTGGAGTTTTGGAGTTTTAAATTTTAGCTTTATAGAACTTGTTCAGGTAATAAGTAAATAGATGGAAGTACTTATACTTGATATAGTACTAAGGAAAGCACAACGGTATGGAAAGGCTTATAAGGAAGTGTTATTCAGATACAATCGCAGTTGCTGTAATATCTCAGCCATTGCAATTGGAAATAAATAAATTGATTCAAAAATCACGGAGAGATTCAGTTACAAAGAATTGTCTGAGGAGTATTTAAGAAACAAAAAATTGAAAGAAGTTCTAAGCTACGTTCAAAGAAAAATAAACTTTGAAATACCATTGGACTTAGAAGAGAAATTATCTGTTCTCGTCAAAAATTTCAAAAAGCGCTACAGCCAGTATAACTTCACGAAAACAAGATTTTATAAACATAACGAAAAATGGCTGGAACGCGAGATTACTGTGCAGAGAGCTTCAAAAAGTACCGACAAAATCAGCGCAGGAAGATCAAAAAAAGAACTTTACAACTGCAGCGATAGATCTAAGAGGCGGAAGCTAAAGGATATCACTGATGAAATCGGCAGTGAAAATGTTCAAGAAGCTTTTCTTCATCAATTGCGAGCAGATAATAAAAAAGCAAAACTGGAAATCATTGCAAAAGTTATTGATGATAGTCCAGTAAGAACAAAACGGATTCTTAAAAGTGTACCAACACCGATCGAGGAAAAACAGTACACAACTGAGGAGGCATTGGCACTATTTTTCGGATTTGAAATTAACAAAGCACCAATATACTGAGCTCAGATTGCGTGCAATTGAAAAAGGTTCAAATCTGTATTCATCATATCATCACATAACTGTTGCTAAAAAGGAATGTTTGCCATCTAACGACGTTATTGCAATTACACCAATTTCGGCAGAGGTACAACTACAGTCATTACTTGATTACTTGATCACACAGCACAACGCTTGCTACAATTATTTAAAGAAAATGAGTTGAATCAATATGGAAATTTTTTGCAAATGGTGATGAGATGGTTCTTCCGCACAAAAACAATACAAGCAATTGTTATGCGAAAATACCTTGGACACGGATATGTTCATGGTGTCATTTGTACCATAGCTATTAAAAAAGATTTTGGAAGAATCAAAGCCATCGACCAGCACAACGCACATCAGAGGTATTTGGAAAAATCGCACAACATCTCCCACGTAATACTGCAGGCCCATCAAATTTGAATTCAAAAAGAAAACCCAGGATGCCATTAGGAAAGAAGTAAGCGATATCAGAGCCCAAATTGCACAGCTTCATTCATTACAAATAGAAGTTAACGGTCAGGAAATCGAAGTAAGCTAACAATTAGTGCTTACAATGGTTGATGAAAAACTTGGCCAGGATTTGACTGAAACAAAAGGTTCATCCAGCTGCATCATATGCCAAGCAACATCAAGCCAATTAAACCAAGTCCCAGACAAATCAATAGATAATACTGATGCATATGAATTCGGATTATCAATTCGATATTCACAGAAGCGACTCCAGCCGTGTGTTTTTATCACAAAAAGTACGGAAGAAAAGCACGGAAATGCCGTGAGCCGTGCAATTATAACGTTGAGAAAAAAAACTAATCAAGTCCGGCCCGTCGTTCTGCGACGCAGAGAATATTAGGCGCGTTGCGCTTTTAACGGTTTGCGATCAAGGCACCATGTGCAAATCTTTAGTAGACATAGGGGCTGATATCTCGGTTGTACCTCCCAGACCAGCTGACAAGCGTAATTATAAAACAATAATTGCATTCATTTATTCATAGCGAACGGCTCGACTATACGAACTTATGGCGAACGTTGACTGAAGTTAACGTTGGGCTTGAGGCGAGTTTATGAATGGACCATTATAGCATATGCCTCGCAACCTCTTGCAGGATTAAACTTCTTGCGTCGATACGATTTATTAGTGGATGTTAGGAGAGGTGTGCTTGTTGAACACACCTCTTCAACTCTTCAAAGTAAGAGGTTAGACAATTCATGGAGTTACGCAGGTGTGTTAGCATATGAAGCATATAATCGATTTTCAAACTTAGTTCGAGAGTTTAAGCAGCTCACGCTCCGTAATAGCAATATGGAACCAGCGACCACAAAAGTCACACATCACATCGTCACACATGGTTCGGCAGTTTTTGCATGACACCGCAGGTTAGCAGGTGGAAAATAAGTGGCCGCAAAGAAAGAATTTCGGTCCATTTGGCCTTTTTTGAGTTTAGCTATATGACGTTCGGCTTGAGGAATGCCGCTCAAACGTTCCAGCACCATATTCGTGACGTGCTGGAAGGTTTAGACTTTACTTTTGCTTATATCAATGATATTTTGGTTACATCCATAAGCGTTCAACAGCATGAATGCCATTTGAGAACCGTTTTCGAGCAACAATCATACAATAAACGCAAGTAAATGTCAGTGTGGGTTGTCGGATCACTTTTCTTGGTCACACAAAGAATGCTGATGGACTCTGTCCATTGGAGGAAAAGGTCAGCGAGGTTGGAAATGTCCATAGCCGAAGTTGGCTAAATATCTTATAAAGTTTTTAGAAATGGTTAATTTCTAAGACCATTATCCTTAAACGCAACACGCAATCAAGGCAAGCTCCAGACACTTATCAAAGGCAATATTAAAAATGATAGAACTTTAATCGTGTGGACGGACGACATTATTAATTCTTTCAAGGCATGCAAGAACGAACTTGCGAATACAACTCTATTGTTTCACTTTTCTCCAGATGCACCAATATTTATAATAAACAGTTGATGCCTCAGAGATTTTTGTGAACGCATAAACATCCTCGTTTCTTTTCGAGAAATTAAAAGCCGCACAGCAGTATCATTCAACATACAACAGTGAGCTGTTAGCTATTTTTTTGGGGCGTACACCATTTTCAATATATGCTCAAAGCCAGAAATTTTATTATTTTCACAGATCATAAGCCGTTGATATTTGCCTTTTCGCAAAAAATGGAAAAAGCACCGCCTAGGTGTGTGCGTCAACTTGATTTTGTAAGCCAGTTTTTGACACATATTCGACATTTGCCGGTGGTGAAAACGCTATTGCAGACCTGCTTTCTCGCATTGACGCAGTATCTGCAGTTTATTTTCTTGCCATCTGCAGTTTATTTTGTTGCTGAACACAAGGAGTTGATGAAGGATTTTTCAAAGCCTCTTAATTTGACACGGGTACCTATACCAGATTCTACTGATTTTTAGTACTGTGACCCGTCTGGAAATAAAATGCGACCAATTATACCGCTGTCGCTACGTCGTGACATCATTTAAAAATTGCATGAGTTAAAGCATTCAGGGCGCAAGGCCACACATAGGTTGGTGTCGAAATCAAACGTACAAGCCTGCGTTCCTTGCCAGCGTCGTAAAGTGCATCGGCATAATAAAACAGCAATCGGTGAAAATGGGTCACAAAACAATAACCAACGAAAAAAAATTAAAGCAGCTGAAATATACATATGTATGCACATTTTACATACATATTAACAAAAACAACAACAAAAGCAGATACTGAGAAATATCGTAAAACGATTCGTTTCAACAAACGTCATGACGTCGCGTTCGTGATTTTGGCACGAACCAAACCAACGATCATAGCAACATAAGCAGCTACTGAAGCATTTTATGCATAAATTCACTTATAACAAAATGCGAATTTTTTTTTTTTTTAGATTTTGTTATTTTGTGACTTTGTTTCGTGTAGTGACAAAGTTTAAGATTCGAAGTCGTTTCATTCGCCTTATAACTAATATTTTGGCATATATCTTTTTTTTACAATGAACATTAAAGACTGTAGGCATACCCCAAAAAGTGACGTAACATATGCTTGAAAAAATTTGCTTAAAAGACCCCCATAAAAAAATCCGCTGTGATGACGTAATTCTACGTCAATATAATAATAACAGCGGCTCTGACTGTTACTTTTATGAGCAGAAGTTTTTCTTTATTAATAAAGTGGCTAAGGAATGCAATTGAAATGTTATATAACAGCTGTTAATTAACATGCAGACTTTTATTAACTTGAAAATTAGCATAAAATTTTGTTGACGATACCCTGTTGGCAAAACCTAAATAATATTTAAATAATTACAAATATGTTTCGAAAAATTAATGTTCGTAGTTTTAAAAATGAGCTAACAGGTTGTTTTCTGTCTGCTATCACTTTCGATTTTATTTCAAAATATTTTTTTAAATATTAACACGTAACCTAATTTTTTTTTATATATACGTATCTTTCTTAAAGCTTATTGTTATCGAACATGATCACTAGGTTAAATTTTAACAGTCTTTCAATGGTTTTATTATATCAATTAAACTGCGCTCAGTATAAATAAATTTTACCATCTAGAAAGCGGCAAGATCGCTTTATATTTTCTCTTAATGCCTTTATAATCTTCTTCAAGTAAAATCCACTAACTCATATTTGATATATTTATATTTTTCATCATAACTTCGAGGCAGCTTAACAAAGTCGTAATTGTTTCATTTATAATTCACTGCCTTCAACTCTACACGTCCCTCTGTCGCACAAAGTGCATAAAGATTGAGTTGATCTGCTCCACATATGCAAACAATGAATAATACTCCGCACTGCGCTACGATCTGATTCTAACCAATGCGATTCATTCGCTGGAGATTTGCTACAAAGAACCGCTCTTTATGCCAGCTGACCCGAAAACGTTTTGTTTAATTTAAGCTGCTGCTTTTATTTCAAGCTCTCTTTAGTTTTCTAGTCTTCTACCGTCCCCCTACCGCCTGCTGCGATCATTCGACAATAGATCATTAGCAGAAAATTGAGAAATTAAAGCATGTTTTAAAGTAGAATAAGCAGAGAAAAAAAAAATAGTGCCGTAGAACATAATGTTTTTACAGCATGTTAAACTTTCTTAAGTGACGATCGACATAATTTTAAGCAGATTTAATACATTTATTTTTTTTTCAACATTTCAATTAGCTACACGATCGACCGCAAAATCTCAAAGCATTTCCTTAACAATGAGAGCAGCTATGAACAGCGGGTTTTTTTTTGCGAATCTTCATTTAACTGGCTTTGTTTGCGCCATATTATTTCTTTCTTCATGCAATTCTTTTTTTTTTTAGAGTTTTCTTTACAACATTTGCTGATCTTTATTATTAAGGCTTAAACATGATTTATTATTGGAAAAGTCGATCGTGCTCGAGTGCTGGATGTTCAGTTGTTTGCCGTATTGGGTACAAGTGTTAAAAGTCAGCTTTACACAAGTCAGGAGAGTGTTGAAAGTGGTAAGAATTGCAATGGAACTAAAATTGGCTAATAATTGATTTGAGAGAAATTCGATGGGAAGAAAAACTAAGCATGACCAAAAAACTCTTAACAAGAATGGTGGTGGTGGTGGTTGAGCGAGACGTGGTTAATTTTAATGAATTCCTTAAGGGAAGTATGTAGTTAGTCAAATTAGTGAAGTTCATGGGAATGAAAAAACAAGTTGTTAGCTTGACAGAAAATAAACTTTTATGTCAGAAATACGATATGTTTGATTTTTGTCTAGTTTAACAGCTGTTGTTGTTGAATGGTGGCTGTTGATCTTGTACATGATTAGCAACATTATTGATAATGGAGTGTCGGGTTTTCTACTTTCATAAATGAGAGTTGAAAAGTTTAGAAATGAGACAGTGCTTGAGAAATTGCAAACCTGTTCTAAGCTCAGAGAAAAGTTTCTACTAGCCACAAGATTTATAACAATTAACCGCTACATGTGACAACCGTGACTTAATTGGTTCTATGAACTTCATTTTTAATGCTGCTTTGCTTCTTTTTCTTCTAGTTCATGCTGCTTGCTAATTGATTCATTTTCGCTAAATTAATTTCATTTTAATTACATATCGCGTGTTTCGTTTTATTAAATTATATGTTTGATAAGGAACAAAAAAAAAATCACTTTGTTGAAAAGAAACGTTATCTTAATGTCAACGCGTTGACTCAGTGCAAAACTTAATTGAGTTAAACGTTGATTTCTTGAAGCACTGAAAGGTTTCCGTTAGATTTGGCCATATTTAGACAATAAAAGGCATTTAGCGTCAAATGCTCTAATTTTCAAATGCTTTGTATCAGGAAATCATCGTGCAGAAATCATTTGAAATATATAAAAATATGGCGCTGACACGCTAACAAATTGGTGTTCCGTGTTGAGTTTTTTTATTTGAGCCCAAATCACTTGGCACACCCAGCTGCGAAAAATTTATTGGTCACGCAGTACTTTGACCAGTGATAAATTTTTTGCAATATATTTTTAGCGTTATCTTGTTAACACATACATACATATGTGTATGTTTTTATGTAGGCATTAAAAAATCCATTTTGGGTATTAAAATTTCATTTAAGAGTTTTATTTATATATATGTCAATTTATATTAAGTTCTTTTGCAATATTAAACAAAATGGCGATAATGACTACGAGATATTCAGAAAATGTCTTTATCCTGGCATGACATGAAAGAGTTTTGTACAAAAAAAAAAAAAAACAACAACATAATAGAAAGAGGACCAATTGAAAAGATGTTGTTTTTTTATTGCAAAAATACTGAAGAATTGTTTGCTTGAAACAAAATAAAACTTAATAAAAATTGATGTATAGATGAAAAATCTCAAGAAATATTATGGAATATTTGCTTACTAACGAGGGTATACCGAGAGAAAAAACCATAGTTAGAAAATACAAGTTGGCTTTTGTGAAAGAAAAATGTTACATAACATAAGTGTACTCTGGAAATCTATTACTAGATTCTCATTTTCATACTGGTAGAAATAGTTCTCGGTCTTAAAACCATCGGCAAAGCGTCTCATCTTCACGAAAAATTGCTCGAGCCTCAGTTCTCTCGCTATATATCTCAATCTTCTCTCACTCGAGCTTTTCTACTTCTCTTTTCTTGCATTAAAAGACATCTCTCTTCGTTCCTCTTTTCTCAGCGGCAAAACTAATGGGTTATGACAAAAGTATCTGTGCAAGGTAAACACGGTTTAGAAATGAAAACAAAAATTTTTACAAAAATAAATTGTATAAATTGTTAAATTTAAAGTTTATGAAACTGAGAAAATTCTTGTTAAAGCACACAAAGGCTGTGCATAAAATTTGATTTAATCATTACTTAAACTTATGTGAAATTATATAAAAAGCCTTGAATAGAACGAATATACGCTAAATTGTACACAATATCGGCAATTTGTCATTCAAATAAAATTCGATAGATGCACAAATAAAACTTGGTTGTCTTAACCAAGAACTTGGAAGACAACAAATTGCCGAAGCCATTGAATAAATAAACAAAAGTTTATTGTTAATTTGCCTGAAGTTTTTTTTCGGTATAAGTTGAGAAGTTAATGACTTTTTAAATAAAATATATTTTTTAAAGCCTTTTAAATAAAATACTTTTTGAATAAAGAACGCAAAAAATCGTTTTATTTCTCAACATAGGCTTTTCTAAGAGCAATACACTTAATCCAGCACTTTTTCAAAATTTTGTTACTTCCAAATAATAGGTTTTATCAAGATATTCAATGTAGGTGTTTGTTTCAGTGATAACCTCTTCATTCGATCCAAATCTCTTACCGCCGAGCCATTTTTTGCAGGTTTCGAAATAGAAAAAAGTCGAGGGCTGCTAAATCTGGAGAATATGGTGGATGGGTAGCAGTTAATGAGTGTTTGCCATGAAGACTAAAGACGTGTGCACCAGTGCATTGTCATGGTTTTCAAATCATTTTCAAATCTATGTAAAATCTGTCCAACAGCTGTGAATAATATTCGGCGGTGATCTCGTTTTACCCTTTTCAAAGAAATCGATGTGAATAACTCCGCATGCATCCCAAAAAAACACTCGCCACCTTGTCTGCCGACAGACCTACCTTGCCCTTCTTTTGTGCACGTTCGCAAGGAGTGACCACTGTTTTTACTGTTCCTTGGTCTGTGGTTTGTTGTGATGTATCCATGGTTAGTCCACGTTTACGAAACTTCGCAAGAACTCCTTCGAATTACTTGAGCATCACCAAAAACTACTTTGAAGTGGTCCCACGGCTGATGGGATGTACATGATTAGTTGTGATGCCTTCAACTTCAGTCATCTCATCCATGTTCATTTTCCGATCGTAGGTCTGCCGACAGACCTACCTTGCCCTTCTTTTGTGCACGTTCGCACGGAGTGACCACTGTTTTTACTGTTCCTTGGTCTGTGGTTTGTTGTGATGTATCCATGGTTCGTCCACGTTTACGAAACTTCGCAAGAACTCCTTCGAATTACTTAAGCATCACCAAAAACTACTTTGAAGTGGTCCCACGGCTGATGGGATGTACATGATTAGTTGTGATGCCTTCAACTTCAGTCATCTCATCCATGTTCATTTTCCGATCGTCCCGCATTCGGAGTACCTCTTTGGGACCTGAACATTCTGCGTTACTTGTGTTGGTACAACCACAATGGAACTCGTCCATCATTCACTCAACATGACCTACTCGTAGTCAGCGTAGACACTCGATTTTAATACACTTGACTATATTGATGCCCTTGATGCAGATTGAACCATAGAACCTACTGAGGATATTTCTCTCGAAGACTCCCAAGATCGGAATTTCATCGGAACTGCAAAGCGTCTAGGTTTGAGCTGCATATAACAGGACGTGACAGAAAGTGACTTATAGAGCGTGACTTCAAGGGGAATATGTAAATATATGTGAATATGTAAATATATAAAACATGTCTGACTGCCTCAACCTGATGAGACCAGCATTATCCATGTCAAAATCGTCTCAAGTCGTCCCAGACTTATACGTGGTGTTTCCTAGGCATCGGCAAATTGGCTACGTCTCTTAGGTAGAAGGGTAGAAAGTAGAAGGAACGACTTGTCATGATCCATAATTGAGGTTTCAAGGATATTATCCCTTTTGGTGGGGATTGGGAATGGCAGCATTGCCATTCAGAAGCCAGAAAAGTATTCTCTCCATAGCATTAGTGTACTCTGGAAATCTATTACTAGATTCTCGTTTTCATACTAATAGAAATAGTTCTTGGTCTTAAAGCCATCGGCCAAGCGTCACATCTTCTCAAAAAATTGTTCGGTCCTCATTTTTCTCGCCATATATCTCAATCTTCTCTCACACGAGCTTGCTTTTCTACCTCTCTTTTCTTGCCTTAAAAGACATCTCTCTTCGTTCCTATTTTCTCTGTATCGCTCCTTAGCAGCACGCATTACTGTACATTATTATTATGATTTGTTTTTCACAAATGATCTAGTCAATATTTTTCTAAAACCTTTGCTGGTGACATTCCCAGATTTTTTGTGGATTCGATTTTTTTTTGCGTTCAAATTACTTTGTGTTAAAATTTTTCTTGAAAATTAATCATTTTTTACAAAAAATATGCTTGAAGTATTTTTTCCAATACTTTTTCTTTTTATTGTTACATATTTTTTTTTTTTATAAGGAATATGTTTTGAAACCTTATGATGTGAAATGCACTAGAAAAATTGTAATTCTTTTTTTTTATTTTGAGAATCAATTCGAAGCAATTTGTATTGGGAATCAAACGTTAATAATACTTTAAGAGACCGTTTATTTAAAAGCCAGTGTTCAAATTTGGAGATTCTATATACAATCAATGAGGGAGATGTTCTGTTTAAACGGATTCTGTATATAATTCCTTCGACTAGACCCCCTATAATTCAATGAGGGAGATGTTCGGTTTGAACTGAATATATTTCCATAAGATGCTGTGAGAGTTTGTATTTCGAATCTTGCTTCAAAATTTAGAAATTAAAAGGAAAAGAGACAGGTAACGAAAGCGTTATTTAAAAAAAAAACGTTACGTTCGTTCTGTATGTTATTTGTGCCGATGAGGGTTTCTTGAAGTTTTAATTTCACATACGGAATCAAAACAATAATTATAATTGTTTATATACTAGGTTTTCATTAAATTTTTCATTTCACTTTTTAGCTTCAAGGTTTTGGCCCCAAAATTAGACGCCTTAGGTCTAGATCAGCCTTTTTCTTTATTTTTCTGGATTCTGCTCGTTTTTTCTCATTCTAAGGCAATATGTTATCTAAAGTTCAATGAGTTTCCTTATAAATTTACATAGTTTTAAAATTATGTAAATGTTGTGTCTTCAAAATAGCCGAAATTTTTACAAATTAATTAGGCAAACAATAATTTTAAAGTTAGCTTCAAAGATCTCATAGGATACTATTTTGTTTTAAAAAAATTAAGTTTAACTTCGAATTTCATAGAATAATTTTGAAGGTATGAGAATATTTTTGGTCTAAAAATAAATGCCAATTTTTGAAAAAATATCATGATATCTAATATGCACATATGTTTCACTGCCAATTTTAGGATATCTTTGAGAAAAACAAAACTGAGAGTAAATTGTTTTTTGTTGTCTAAGCTATAAGCAATAAATAAAAGATTTTTAATTAATTAAGGGGGGTAAAAGGGGCGTATTTACTACAACTGTATACCACTTCATTTTTATAATAAAGCAACTGGTACCCTGCTGTACCCCATGGTACCAGGTGCCCTATTGTGTGTCGACCATAGCATAAAATTTGTGTATATTTCTAAATAAATTCCAGTTTAAATTAAATTTATTTGAGTTTTTATAAATTTTTCTAAGCCACCTTCAGGCCAAACATTATCATATTTTTCTAAATATGTTTTACTATGTATTTGTATGAGCAGGTTTGATCTCAAACATTTTTTTTTTTTTTCGAACCAACGCGGTTTCAAGACAATATTTTGGCAAAATATGAATAGAATCAAATTAATATCTTATCTCAATTTGTGTGTTAATATATGGTATATGTGCCAAAAGTCAATAATTCCTATGGCTTAGCTTTTTTTATATAAGCTGATAAAGTGTGAAAATGAGCAATGATTGTTGAGGTGGGGGTTGGGAAGTGGATACAATAAAAGTGGGCATAAATTTCTCATGTGCAGGTTGCGATGCGACTTTATTGCAATTGAAAAAAAAAGATATTTTTAAAATTATTGTGTTTTTTCAATGTTATCTTAACAATATTTACTTTGTTTTTATCGCACCGCAAAAATATTGATAACAAAAGCAAAGTCAATATTAATTATATAGATGGTTCTCACTATGTTGTATATATACTGTTTTCTTTTGTTTTTTTGCCATTCTTATCAGTATTTATTAATTTTTGATTTTGCGCAAAATGTTCGGCATATCGATAAGAAGCTGTAAATGAAAAAAAAAAACTGTCATCGAAGCAATTTCCAGAAAATAATATTAAAAGAGGCAAAAAATAAATGAAAAAAATAATAAAAAAATGGGAAATGTTCTCTAGGCTGTTGGGTGCTTTTTTCAATTTCTTGTTAAACAATTCGTACAAAAGATGGCCGATAAGATAGTAGCACAAGTATAAAGCAAAAGTGACTCATGCAATATAATAGGAATACTTAGAAAAATGTTTATAATTAAAACAAAAAACAAGGCAATTATAGAAATGCTTAAAAAACTTGACATATTGTAGAGGAAATTATGAATAAAACAACTTGTTATGTATAACGTAACAAAAGTTACAAAAATTAAATTAATCTTGTATTTTTCTCGAAATTTCAAATTAATTAAATTATTTCCATTATTTGACGATTCATATAACTGAATTTTAAATCTTACATGATATTTTATGAATAATTTTTATTTTGTATGACTTTAATCTTGCAAAAGTTTAATAAAGCTTTTTTATGCTTTCTTTGCTATTCATAACTATTAAGTTTATTTAGTAGATCATTAATAAATTTTTTATTTTTTATT
Source organism: Coremacera marginata (assembly GCA_914767935.1). NCBI lineage: Eukaryota > Metazoa > Arthropoda > Insecta > Diptera > Sciomyzidae > Coremacera > Coremacera marginata. Next base: position 165,979,475 of record OU612046.1, read on the forward strand.
ACAAAAATTATGTTCATGTTTTTTGTGTAAGTGCATTAAAAATGTTAACTTCTTCTTAATTGGATTTCATTAAAGAAAACAACACAAGATGTGTTTTTCAGCACCCAAATGTTATGTTGAGAAAAATCATTCAAATGCTGAACGCATTTTATTATAATCATGATTTACTTCTTGCTTATAACTTTCATATTAAATTATGTAAGAAAAATTTTCAAAATTTGTAAAGCTTGCGTAAAGGCTAAGTTTTTTAACACTCACTTTTATAGCTTAAAATATTTTATGATGAGGTAAGCTTGAAATATTTCTAACGAATAAAAAAAAAAGCTTCAATCGTATAGTGTAAAGATGAAACTATCATCAATGCGCTATGCTTAAATAGCTTTGTTATAAAGCTTAGAATCTAAACTTTATATTTCTGGTTATGTGTGCAGGATCGTTTCTTTGAGGGGGGGAGGGGGGGTTCTGAAAAAAATATGAAAAAAATATATACATCCAAAATAGATATATCTTTTCAAGGAAATATGAATCATTTGTGGACCTTAATCCGAACTTTGCACGATTGAATTAATTTTGTATATTCTCCCAAATTATTTTAATTTTTTTTTAATGCTTTGAATTTAAAGTTTTTATAAAGGGTGTATTTTTATTTTTTTAGAGGCATAGAACTTTGAAATGGAATAAAGCAAGGGTGAATTGACATTAAATTGACTTTATTCAAAAGATAATTTTTTGGCATTATAATTTAAATATGATTTCTGGCATATGATGCCACTGCTGGCTCGGACGTATTCTAATCTGGAGGTCCAATTTTCACTTTTCCAACATTTGTGGCCATATATCGGCAATTACGAGTCGAATGTTGTCCTCCAAGTGGTTGATCGTTTCGGGCTTATTGACGTAGACTAGCGACTTCACATATTCTCACAGAAAATAGTCTAGCGGCGTTAAATCGCACGATCTTGGAGGCCAATTCACGGGTCAGGAACGTGAAATTATGCGGTTACCAAATGTTTCCTTCAGTAAATCAATTGTGGCACGAGCTGTGTGACATGTTGCGCCGTCTTGTTGAAACCACAGCTCCTGCACATCATAGTTATTCAATTGAGGAACGAAAAAGTCAGTAATCATGGCTCTATAGCGGTCACCATTGACTGTAACGTTCTGGCCAGCATCGTTTTTAAAGAAGTACGGACCAATGATTCCACCAGCCCATAAAGCACACCAAACAGTCAGTTTTTCTGGATGTAACGGTGTCTCAACATACACTTGAGAATTGTCTTCACTCCAAATATGGCAGTTTTGCTTATTGATATAGCCATTCAACCAAAAGTGAGCTAAACAAAATTCTATTATGAAAATCGGGATCAATGGCAATCTTGTTTTGGGCCCATTCACCGAATCTACGCCTTGTTAGGTGATCTTTAATTCTTGAACGAATTGGATTTTGTAAGCACGCAAACCAAGATCTTTCCGCAAAATCTTCCATAAAGTGGATGGACACATATTCAATTCTTGTGAACGATGGCGGATAGACTGATTCGGATCTTCCTCTACGTTACGCTGTACAGCAGCAATGGCTTTTTCTGTACTCACTGTACGACTTCTCTGTGGATGCGTATCATCATTTAGAGCAAGCGTGGTGCGAAAACGATCCACAGTTAGTCGAATTAATTGCTCTGATGGATGATTATGTTGACCGTAAAATGGGCTTAGTGCTCGTTACGTATTTCGAACAGAACCATTTTTTTCAGTCTATTCATGTTGAAATGCCAAACCAAACTAAACACAAATCACTTGACAGCTGACAAAATGGCCGCCAGTTAAAACAGTATTGCCAACTTAAAGTTATATCCCTCTAAAAAAACACCCTCTACTAGTTTATAGATATAATTGCATTATTTTCACTTAGCAAAAACCTAGAAATTTCTGATTGTACCTCAAAAACCCTGTTAAAAAAAATTGTATTGAAATGAGATTAGAGAAAAAAATAGTTAGTTTCCTTTTTATTTCTATATGAAATATTCTTCTGAACATGCTTATCCCCTATCTCTATACAAGAGTCCCTATACAAAAAACACAAAAACTGTCGAAAATAGTTTATATCTCTCGCAAATGTACTTTTGGAAGCGTCAAATATATGAACCAGACCTATTATGTTTTGCCCCTCAACATTTTTTTTTTTTTTTTTAACACACCTACACCCTATTTGGCACTCTTCTTTAGGTACTCATACAAAAAACACAAAAACTGTAAGAACTGTCAAAAAAGTGTATATCTCTCGCAAATGGACTTCTAGAGATGTGAAATATATGAGCTGGTTATATTATTTCTATCTGCCTATCTGTCACCCTTTGGGTGCCCATACAAAAAACACAAAAACTGCAAAATTGTCGAAAATAGTTTATATCTCCCGCAAATGAACCCCTTGAGGGATCGAATATATAAGCTGGTCCTATTGTTTTTTACCTCTCAACATATCTTCTCAACCCACCGACCCCCTATCTGCCACCCTTCTTCGGGTCCCCATACAAAAAAAAAAACAAAAACTGCAAAAACTGTCAAAAATAGTTTATATCTCTTCTAGAGGGGTCAAATATATGAGCAACATTTCTTCTGAACATACCTACTCTGTATCTGCCACACTAAAAGTTACCGTTGTGTTAAGTACTTACCAGGCAAACACTTATTACAGTACCGTATGTTTTTCTGTGGAACGGTACAGAATGATAATGTTTGTGTTAATTTTTTAAGCCATCGTAGTGTAGTGTATGCGTTAGCGCTTGTGTACAAAAAAATATACGCTACAGATTGAGGAGTCTTGCTTTGTACGGAACACTAAAAAAACGTACCGTTCCCTGGTTGTTGACCACCAGATCAGAAAAAGAAAAATTATTAATAATAAAATTAATTAACAAACAATAAACTTATGTTAATTTATTCAATGGCTTCGCCAATTTGGTGCCTTCCAACTTCTTGGATAAGACAACCAAGTTTTATTTGTTGATCTATCAAATTTTAGTTGAATGACAAATTGTCGACATTTTGTACAATTTAACATACGAGTATATCCGTTCTATACAAGTATTTTCATATAATTTTACATAAGTTTAAGTAAATTTATACTTATAAGCTAGCATAAAAAGATTAAATCAAATTTTATGCATAGCCTTTGTGTACTTCAACAAGAATTTTTTCAATTTTACAAACTTTACCCTGAACAATTCAAACAGTTTATTTTTGTAGAAATTATCAAAGTTTTCATTTTTAAACCATGTTGAGCTTGCACAAATACTTGTGTCATAACACATTAGTTTTTTCACTCAGCACATTTTTCTTTCACAAAAGCTAACTTGTATGTTCTTACATTTGTTTATTCTCTCGCTGAACAAGGAAGTGCAAGGAGGGGAACAAAATACGCTCATATTACATGACAAAGTTGGTGGAATCAATGCCTCGACGTTTGGAAGTATTAACTTAAGAAGCAAAAGGATGCGAAACGAAATATTATAATTGCTTTTAATATGTACTATTTTTTGCCTTGTAATAGAGTGGACAGTAACAGTATTTTGTTTTTGCGAATAATTAATCTATAATTGGTATAAAAAGATACCAATTTTTTTTTTTAAACAGAAATAACGTGAGCACACGGAACATATGATAAATTATTGCTAGAGATATTTTAACATCCCCGTAGACCAGAAATAGTCGTCTGTTAATCCAAGACTAATTATCACACCTTTAAATGATTTACTAACGAATTTTCTTACAGTTTTCTCTTACCGACTCATAACTGCATGGTTTGCAATGCTTATTGGCAAATGTGATAGAAAATGCACGTGCAATGTTCAATTGTTAGTTTTTGTATAAAGTTGTGTAAAAATATTAAAATATATTAAAAAGTGAATATATAAAATAAAAAATGGCAAGTTTAGTGCTAAGTCAATAAAGCGAGAAATTTTAAAGAAAAAACTTGAATATTTAAGAAGATTAAGGAACGTTTGTGAAGAAAAAAAGAACAAAAACTTCGGTGTACTGGAGCTAAAATTGGGACATTGGGCAAGCCATAGAAGAACAAATTTAAGATCTACTTAATATTAATAGTTATTTTTAAAGTTATATGAATCAATATCAAATGCATTTTTCAATACGTAGATGCAGTATGTTATATTTTTACCCCCAAATATGTGTTAATGTTATTTTAAAAAAATATAAAAATAAATTGAATAAATATCAACGAAATTTTTTTTCATTATTCTATTCAGCATTGCAATTTGAAATTTCTCAAAAAATTCATCCTGCTTTCGTTACGAAATTTTCTTCATCTCTTAGTTGCAGATATTTCTTGCATCTTTGCAATTTTATGACGAAGTTTCCTTTGAATTTTCGTGTTATTTCTTTGGCGAAATTTACTACATATTGCTTTCGTTGACGAAATTTGAAATATTTTTCTCTGAAAGTTTCGTGGGCGAAATTTGGACACTTGTTTGAAATTTTCGTGCATGATTTGTATGGGTGACTCCGGAAGTTTCTTCGGCGATACGGAATTCTCGTGCATGAATCTTCAATGAATCTTTTAAGAAATAGCCAACTGGGATCGGCCAAATACTTTAAAGTGTTGAATAGAAATTAATATATCACGAGATGAAGCAAGAGTTGCACGACTGTGAAGTCAGTTGACTTGTATAGCGGAAGTAAAATGTAATAACAGATGGCAACCTGGTTAATAGATTAAATATTACTAAACCTATATTTTTGGCATCTAAACCAAAAAGCGGCTAACGGAAGTTAGTATTATATAATAACTTTATGCACACATATATCTATAGCTGCATCTTAAATATATAATTTGTGCTGTTAGTCACAGTTTATGTTGTGATTTATAGTCAACATTGAGAAATCACTATCGAGGTTTTTGTTCAAAATTTGTTCCATTCTAGCGGTATTTGTTATAAAATTTAAAATTTGACATTTGATTTATTTATATGTTCATATATCTTTTATTTTGACTTAAAAGAATTTATTACGTTTGTTATAAAATTTTTTAGAGAACTGTTAAATAGCGCTGTGACAGCGCGTGTGAACTTCGTTTGCATTAAACTGTTCGAATTAACTGAATCAACTTTCAAATATTTACAAGTTCAAAAGCAGAAGACGCTTAAAGATTTAATGCTGCTGCGTTTAATTTATTGCTTTCTTCATAATTAAATTTTAGCCTAGTATATTTAGTATAAAATAAACAGTTGTTGAAAAATGTTTTTTTTTAATTTTATTTAAACACATAAAAATAAATACGTTTGGTTTTCACGTTTCTTATTTTCCCTTTTGATGTCGATCTTCTCGGCACGCTTGCCATGTGCAAAAACTTGTATTTTTTTTTAATCTTTTTTGTGTTTTTGTGTCTTAACATATTTACTGAGTACAATTCGTGCTTCACAATTTTTTTTTTTTAAACAATTTCGTGACTTAAGTTCTGGCAAATTTTTTACAAATTGTTACTAATTGCTTTGCAACTGTTACCAATGCGCTGGCTTAACTTGGCTTCAAATAAATACAACAAAAGAGAGATAGCAAAAAGCTTTTATTATTTCAACATTTTTTTAATATCGTTTTATTTTTTCTTATTTTTTATTGAAGTGCGAATTTTTTGTTCAATGATTAACTGCAGTCAAGTGACAATATTTTGCTGCTTTATTGCGTTCGTGCCACGCCAGTTAAAAATTACACTTAAAGAAAATCTAAGTAGTTCTAACAAAATCCATCAAACAAAAAGGTTAACAAACTTAAGACTTGTTTGCATCTTGTCAGTTCATAGAAATTCTTTAACAAAGCATAAAAATAACAACATAATATCTGTAGCAACATGTTTGAGATACATCTACGTGTACTTGACAATTGTACAGATACTATGCATAAGAATTTTTAAGATGAAAAACGCGATCATTGCATGAAACACGTTTAGGACTGACTGACACAAGCGAAACGGTGTTTATGTTGGCAGTGTGTTGAAGGTGGAAGATTGAGGAAATAAACAAGTAAGCAGATCGTGCTTGTTGACTGCAAGATGAACTTGACAAATAAAGTAATCTAAGCTAACAAAATATATAAATAAAACAAAAATAAAAAAGTAAGAAAAGCGGAAAATGGTTTTTCATGACAACGATGCTTATAAACACAACTAAAGCAGTAGAAAAAAGTTAATAAAAACACTTTAAAAGAATTTATAATTTTAACCATAGTTTCAATACAAAAAAATTTTATGATACGATTAAACCGAATTAGAGTTCACTCGAAGATACATCAAAGGACAAAACAGTTTTTTGTCAAGAGATGCATCAAGGGACATAAAAGTTTTTTTTTTTTTTTGCCAAAGGAAACCGACTATTTAATAGAAAAGTTATTACGGAATGGCCTCAAAGTCGGTCGATTCTTTGCTACACGTATACAATCAGCATTTCTCGGAAAAATCTAGAAAATTTACCAGGCAAATACTTCTCCAAAAGGCAATATTTAATCTAAATTTCGATAATATCTAAAATAATCAGGCAAAGCAAATTTGGAGAATTATGATGATAACTAGTATCGCCTGTGACCGAAATTCGACCATATCAAAATCGGTTTTTCTTTTGTTTTTTTGCTGAACACAGCGGTGGTAAGTTCATTCTGTTGAAAGAGAAATAATTTAGGACAAGCAACAACAACAACAATTATACACATCTCTTCTGAAGTGTCTCTGTTACTCTCGCACTCTGCTCTTGCTCTTGTTTGCTACAGCAACGATGTGCACCAGAGCTGTGTAGCTATGTATTTTGTTTCTGGTTTCTCATTGTCCCATTGGGGAAAAAAAGCTTTCTACATATGCTTAGTTTTACTTATCTTTATGACAACATATTTGAATAAAAATTATATTGTGCACATTTATTCAAAAAAACCTTTCCAACGATATAAGTTTTAAGTGAATATGTCGAAGTTAACACAGGTAAAGAGGGATCACAAACTTTTTTGAAATGACAATGTTATCGATCAAATGACAATGGGCCTATCCAAGATTAAACAACCTCTTCTAACAAAGCGCCATAGGAAACTGAGAATAGTATTTCCAAAACGATATAAAAATTACATAGTTAAGAATTGGAAAAAAGTAATATGGATCCGATGAGATGAAAATAAACTGATTTGGTTTAAATGGGCAACTATGGGATGTGGTGCAAGCAGGGTGAAATTTTAAATGAAAGACATAAACCATCAGCTTTGAAGATTGGCATGTATCGTTGTTGCTGTGGGTTTGAATGACTTGGAATGCTATTGCAAATGGCACAGGGCTGAGGGGCGGAGGACTATGAGGGATTAAATTAGCATTATAAAACATACTACCAATGGTCATAAGTTGATACCTCGAGACTGACAATTTCTGAATTTTATAGGAGAAGCAAAAAACTTGACTTAAAATATTTTTTGACGATTTCAACTATTTTATATTATTTTTAAAAATAAATTAGAATATATATTATTTCTTAAATGTGTGAAAGAAATTTTGTAACTTTTTTATAACTTTTATGAAAAAATATTATAAAAATGTGAAAAATATATATAATTATAAATAAATATGATATGTTATATTATAATATATGTTAATATATTATAATATAATATATGTAATATAATATAATATATGTTAATATATGTTTGGATAAAATTTTTATAAAAATATTAAAAATATCCCACGTAACAATTCACCTAAATAAATCTTGAGTGGAGCTTTATATGTAAAGAATTTATTTTATTTTTATATAATTTAGAACTAAGAATTTATGTAAAGAGCAGCATTTAAACTTCCTTAAATAATCCTTGAAACAAGTTTTATACAATGTTTATGCAAGGAGAAAAGGCGTATGAAAATTATTTCAATGTTCATGAACTTACATAAAGTTTTATATATGTTTTATATAAGCAAATGCATAATGTTTTACATAAAGTTTTTATTTGAGGCTTTTTCAGAAGCCTAGAAACTGTAAAAAAATCGTACTTTAATTTAATTATTATAACTTAAGTATATTATTGTCTGCAAGTATATTTCATTTTACTTTTTTCATTATAGAACAGAAATTTTGTAGATTTAAAAATATTACCATGAAAAATGGTTACCAAGCGTGGATTGAACCCGGAACCTTTATATCCGACAGCCGCACACACAATTTACTCATCTATTTAAGAATTTGCTTGAATACTATTTTCTTAGAATTTCCTTGAGTAAAACTTTATAAGCACTTAATTTGCCGGTAATTAAGGCCGGCAATACTCACTAAGAGGAGAGTAAAAAAGAGTGTGTATTGAGATGATGGTTTTTATTAGAAGAATTTGTTTGGATTTTTAAAATTTTGAAATTTGGTAAAATATAGATTTATGTTTAAAAAAAAGAATTTTTCCAAAAACAAAGATGGCGCTGACTACAACGATCGCAGTAAAATCCCTCTTTGCGCACTGCCGGCATTCTGCTGGCTGCTAGGTTGACCCGAAAAATTTTTTAAATTTTAAAACATAATGAAAATATCTCCTATCTGAATGAGACCGATTTAAAAAAAAAAAAGTCTTTTAAAAATTTATACGTACTTGGAAAGAAAAATTGCATTTTTTACTTATGTTTTGTTATAAATTTTGAATAAAATGATTTTAAAAGGCTATTTTAAAAATCAGTTTCATTCAGAATAGTTAAAATGTTATTAAAAAATGTCCTTCCAAATATTGTAAGGATCTCTCAAGTAGTTTTTGAACTAGGTTGGACGCAGTTTTGAAAAACGTAGTTTTGAGAAAAACAATTTTAAAGCTATACGAAACATGTAATACGAAGAAGTGTTCAAAACTTAATTAAATCACTATATATACACACAAAATAATAAATTTTAACATTTTAGAAAGAGCAGATAAAATAAATGATATAATAAAATACCAGCTGTAGTAACTTGATTTTTATATTATATCTCACTTTTTTATATTATAACTCACGCGCGGGTCTCTTTTTAAGCTTTTAACTTTCTAAATATTCAAGATATCTTTATAAAATTTTTACACACATTTTTCAGATGTTTTTAAGTCACTTAAAATGAAAAAAAGAAATTTCGATTCTGGGATGCCTCTAAATGCATTGCCGGCCTTAATTGCTTCGGTAGATCTCAGCCTAAGCAAACAGATAATCACTCAAGCATTCCGTGGTTCGATGCCAGACACGGGCAAGCTTTTTTTATTATTGAAATAAAAAACGTGTAATGTCAAATTCTTTTTATGATTGAGATTTGCTTGGATAAACATGAATATTCTCGTGAATACTTCCTAAAAATGTCTCCTTGATTAAATCTTTATATGAGCAATTATACTTGAATAAAAATATTCTTTAATACTTTCTAAAATCTACCATTGAATAAAGCTTTATATAAGAAATTATTCAAGAAAATGGAATTTCCAAGGCTTTTATAAGGATTTTTCAAGCAAAGCTTGAATAATTACTTTTATAAAAAGTCTTTTGAAATTGAGTTGGAATACATATATTTAGGTGAAATTGTTATCTGGAATATTATATATATAATATATTATATATTATATATTATATATTATATATTATATATTATATATTATATATTATATATTATATATTATATATTATATATTATATATTATATATTATATATTATATATTATATATTATATATTATATATTATATATTATATATTATATATTATATATTATATATTATATATTATATATTATATATTATATATTATATATTATATATTATATATTATATATTATATATTATATATTATATATTATATATTATATATTATATATTATATATTATATATTATATATTATATATTATATATTATATATTATATATTATATATTATATATTATATATTATATATTATATATTATATATTATATATTATATATTATATATTATATATTATATATTATATATTATATATTATATATTATATATTATATATTATATATTATATATTATATATTATATATTATATATTATATATTATATATTATATATTATATATTATATATTATATATTATATATTATATATTATATATTATATATTATATATTATATATTATATATTATCTATATTATTATACAGGGTGTCCCAGACTTAGAGTACTATAATGTGGGGGCTGATTCCTCGTGATGAGACGAGCAAAAAATCGTATAGGTGGGGGTGGTCGCAAGTGCCCCCCTAGGGGGCTAGGAGGGAAAAACAAAAAAATAGGTGTCGTAACGTTTTAATCCATAGCTAACATATCTCTGCAACGATTAAAAAAAAACATAACTTTTTGAAAAGAAAATTAAATTTGCTTTAAATTATTCTTGCAAAATTTTTCCATAAAGTCATAAACAAAAAATGTATAAGCACCTGAAGTCAAAAAATAGGTTTTTTTCTTTAAAAATTCAACTTTCAAGGCAATTTTCTCAGAAAAAAACCAAATGTTTTATTATTTTTTATGACGCAGTTTTTTCCCTTGGTCAATTCTCTAAAAATTTTCTAAAACCGTAACAAAAAATAATGTCTGCGTACTCTGAGTTGGGAAACATTATAACTCTACGATCGGTGAAAGAATGTGTCGATTCAGGCATGTGATGCACTTAATAATGAGAAATTGCTTTTTTTTCTTAATTCCGTTAAATCTAACTGTTTTACTAGTTATTGTAAGCAACAAAAAAACAAAGTCGCCTTGCTTGCATTAAGTACCCCAGTGGGAGGAAAAAGTGGTAGAATCGGAAAATCGATATTATACGAAAAATATTATCTCTGTGGTATAAACAATGTATGATGGATTTTTAGAGAATTGACCAAGGAAAAAAACTGCGTCATAAAAATAATAAAACATTTAGTTTTTTTCTGAGAAAATCGCCTTGAAAGTTGAATTTTTAAAGAAAAAAACCTATTTTTTGACTTCAGGTGCTTATACATTTTTTGTTTATGACTTTATGGAAAAATTTTGCAAAAATAATTTAAAGCAAATTTAATTTTCTTTTCAAAAAGTTATGTTTTTTTTTAATCGTTGCAGAGATATGTTAGCTATGGATTAAAACGTTACGACACCTATTTTTTTGTTTTTCCCTCCTAGCCCCCTAGGGGGGCATTTGCGACCACCCCCACCTATGCGATTTTTTGCTCGTCTCATCACGAGGAATCAGCCCCCACATTATAGTACTCTAAGTCTGGGACACCCTGTATATTATATATAAAGACTTTCGGGTCTTTCCATTCAAAATACCACTTTTCAACAGAATAATACTCACAAGCGTAATGTTAGAATAACTAAAACTGCTAGATTGGCTCCCGCATTATTCAAACCTTAACCCTATGGATAACCTTCTAGATTGAGCTCAAAAGAACCTTTACAGCGGTTAGGTTGCGTAAGCACTTGGTGAAAAGTGGATGCAAAATGAAACAAAGTAACGGCAGAAACTTGCCAACCAAAATGAATTCGGTTTTAAAAGCAATAGGTGGCTACACTTAATAAAAAAAAATAATAGAATTCCTTCAACATTATCTATATATCAAGGTAGAGGTTGAATCTTAAACAGTACTGTAAATAGTTTTTCCCGTAATAATTGGAATCAAAAGGTAAATGACTCATTTCTTAATAGCAATTTTTTTCTTTCATAAATTTATTTGAAGAAAAAAGAAAGGTCAAAAGGAGAGAACAATTAAATTTTTGTTACAAAAGTAAGATCCTACATATATGTTAGGTTGGGCTAGGTAAGGTTAATCCGACCGCCTCCTGACGAAGAGTCACATCGGGACCATTCTGGTCCTTAGTGCTACCGGTTACTGGTACCTGAGGTTAGAAAAGTCATACTTATAAAGAAAAATAGGCAGTGAGGGACTGCCGACCGAAGTGAAAACTTAAAGCTATGAAATAACACCCTTTTTTTCATTTTTTTATTAATTTTAGTGTTAAATCATTCATATATCAATCATTTCCTTAAATTCCAGAAAAAAATAAAATTTCCTTAAGAATCTTATAAAAACCGCATCGACTGTCGTTTTAGTACTGAGTTTTCGATCAATGGACATAGTCAAACCTAATGCTTCAATCAAAAAGTCAATCATTGCTAGATTTTGATCAGCTGCATCTGTAAAGTCAAATATTGAAGCCTCCACTTAGTATGGCATCTCCATTGGTAAATTTATCGGTAAATCTTTTTCCGAGACTTCTATTGAAAAAATTATAAAATTTCGCATAAAAAAATCTCTCCCGAATCGATGCTTAGAATGGTTAAATATATGGTTGGTCCTATTGATTTTTGCCTTAGCATTTCTTCTGACATATATTTAGAATTTCACAATTTCAAATCCCGCAATAGGAAATAAAAAAATGTATTTTACTAAAATTTTCTTGGTCTTCGTAAGCAATTTTTTTAATACGACAGAATTTAGATAAACTTTAGAACTGGAAAATTCTAGAAAATAAAAAAACAAAATCAACACTAAAAAAGAAAACCAAAATTATCGCTCGCAACAAGTTATTAAATAAACAGACCAGTCGTGACACTTAAGAAAAGTCTTAAAAACATTTTAAATAAACAAAAAACTTATAATTAAAATTTATTGCTATCAAGACAACAACATCAACAACAGAATCAACAAAACCTTTTAACTATTAGTACAACAAGTGTGAACATAAAGAGTGGTGGAGATAGTAGAGTAACACCTACGCAACGCGTCAGAAGCTGCAGCAGCAACGGTTTTAAGTGATGTTCACTATACTAAATTTTCAAGGAAATTAAATAAACGACTACTTTTTCCGCTTCACTGTTGTAGCTGTTGTTGTTTTTGTTGCTTTAGCACTCTAGTTTTAATGAGTTCAAAGCATAACTTATGCCATCCACGCATTTGTAAAGCTAACGTTTATGTTTCGCTTAAGTAGCAAACATATATTATTTAATTTAAAACACAATTATTTTCAAGCTGTTATACAGAGATTTATTTAATTGATTGCTGTGTATTAAATACGGAAATCAACAATTTCGAATTGTCAGCATTGCCACCAATTTGTAAATATCTGTCAGTTGTTGCCACACTTCACACCAACAAATCAGCTTTGATCAACATCTCCGTATTTTATCGAGTTATGCAGCAGGAAACAATCGGACGAACAGTGAATGGAACACATAATAATTACTTCTGCTCTGATTTTTTTTTTTTTGTTATTGTTTTCCAACAATTTGGCCAACACAATAAATTACTGTTTATTGTCGGCATTGTTGGTGTTGTTTTTAATTTGTGACATACCAATAAAATTATAATAAGAAACACTATCGACGAAAGTCTATCGACAACGACAAATGCCAAATTGAAATGAAAAACAAAGAAATGATTTTAGAAAAAAACAAGATAGATTTTGGCAATATTGTTAGTAAAATTTTTTAAATGTAAACTTCAGTATACCTATGCAACAAAGCTTAAGGAAACTAAAAGATAAAATACTTATACATACTAAACTTGAAATTGATTGCTTTTATTATGTGGTTTTATTATTTAGCATTGAAGGTCAAGCTTTTTGATTAATTTAAACTCTATTTTAATGTTGATTTTATCACAACAATTAAAATACGATATGACCCGATTTAAATTGTTAAAAATGGTCAAAAAAACAACATAAGCGGAAGTTTTGGCTCAATTTAACTACATGAACTTGAGCTTTTATGTGGCTTAGTTGTCCAAGAAATTTATGCTTTTATATTTATTTTATATGGTTTTTAATTAAAAATCCATAAAACTGAATTGTACAAAATAAGTATTGACCAACCGATTAATTGGCATTGGTAGTGATTTAAAATTATGGTTGATATGGATTTGGTATCGGCCTTAACTGAAATTATAGAATCGGTATCGGCCATAACTTAAAAACAGGCATCGGTATCGATATAACATAAACTACTGATTCTTTCGACGAAATTTTCTTTTTTAATATTGAACACTATTTAATTTTCAAAATTTCTTGAACTAAGACGTAAATAGGCCGTAAAGTCACACGGACTTCGCTTTTTTCTCAAAATTGAAGTTGAAAGTATGCTCATTTTTGAAATGTTTAACATCCAAGCTACTGTGATACGGACACTAGAGGCAATTCCGCAAAATGAGCAAGAACAGACATTTAAATAACTATTCAATCGCTGTAACAAGTTAATTGAATCGGAAGGAGAATATTTTGAAATTTTGAACACCGATAAATATACAAAAATAAATTAATTATATTTTCTTGAATCAGTCTGTGATTCACACATTATGTTTAAATTAGAAGTCATAATAAAAATTGGTAGAAGAAAACAATTCGGCATCGGCATAGGCATCGGTTTGGGTACCACAACCTTTATCGTTATAAGTATTGGAATTAGTTTGGCATAAGTATCAGAGTAGGTATCGACATCGGAATTGGTTTTTAAAATATAGATATAGGCAATGTCTTCAGTGTAAAAACTGAAATCGGTCTAACATCAGACATAAGGTATGCAAGATGTAAGAGATAAAAACCAGCTATAAGGTACCCATAAAAATTGCATATCACTTTCACTCTGCTAATGAATTCGCCACCAGTTTTCTCGCTTAGAAAAGAGCACAATGTGAGCGGCAAGCTGAAGATAGAAATAAGGCTATTTTGGAGTTAAGTGCTGAGCTTTCTTTCTCTTGACTTTGTGAGAATCTTCAATATTTATATGGAACTTTCTTTGTAAGTACACAAAAAATCGTCCATCTTTGTTTAAATTCCTCATTTTCTTTTTCATATTCTTCGCTTATGTACAAACCTAACCGAACTTATAACGCAGTATACTGAAAAAAAATTCTAACGAAACAAGGCCGAATATTTTTTGAAGTGAAAACTCTTCAGACGCGTTGAGCACTTTTTAGTAGAGAGCAAAACTATAGATTCAAGATATCATTACGCTGTCATTGATATCATCACGCTCTTAGCGATATCATCACGCTGTTAGCTTAACAGAAATGATTGCTGAACAGCCGAATACCGAAGCAATTACCGAACTGATTACCGATTACCAGGCCGATTACCGAGTCAATTACCGAAGCAAATACCAACCAATTACCGATTACCAATCGATTACCAACCGATTACCAAACCAATTACCGATAACCGAAGTGTTAACCAACCGACTACTGAACCAATTACCGGTTACCGAAGCAATTACCAACCGATTACCGAAGCAATTACCAACCGATTACCGAAGCGATAAAAAACCGATTACCAATTACCGAAACGATTACCAACCGATTATCAACCAATTAGGCTGGATTCACTGACCATCTTCAGCAAATTTTGAACGTTTTGTTTTTATGAAGTTTTTGTGCTCTCCGCTCAGTGAGAGAGACTTGCTGCACACTCTTCAACTTGATTAACAGTATTTTTATTTTCTCAAAAACCTGCTGAAGGTGGTCATTGAATCCAACCTTACCAACCGATTACCGAAGCAACTACCAACCGATTATTACCAAAGCTAATTACCGAAGCGATAACCAACCGATTACCGAAGAGATTATCAGCCGATTAACGATTACCGAAGCGATTGCCAACCTATTACCAATTACCAAAGCGATTACCAACCAATTACCGATTACCAAAGCGATTACAAACCGATTGCCAATTGCCGAAAGCGATAACCAACTGATTACCGAAGTAATTACCAACCGATTACCGAAGCGATTACCAGCCGATTACCGAAACTATTACAAACCGATTACCAATTACCTAAGCGGTTATCAACCGCGATTACTGAGCCAATAACCGATTATTAAACCAAACTATAAACATTAAAAATAGCAGTTTATACATTCAATAATGCATAAATTGATCAAAAGAATTATTTTCAAGAATTCTTACCGTGTAGTATTGCAATTCCCGTATTAGTAATTTTTAGTCTATTATGCAAATTTTACAACTTAGTCCGAGGAGCGGAAATTATTTAAAGTATATATTTTCACTTCGAAGTCTTGAAAGAAAAAATTGTATAATGGTAAATATATAACGTATTTTTATAGAGTCAGGCAAAATTATAATGGCAACTTTTATAGAGTCAGAGCCATTTTTCATCAAAAAAAGAAATCTATTTTTAAGATATAGTTGCATGATTTTTCTTTCATTCCCTTCTTCATAAGGATCCCTGAAATAAAGATAAAGGATTATAAGGGAAAAAAATTTATTAGAAAATCTATATCAACTCTTTTTTATTACAATATTTACAGAGAGTAGTGGCGGCCGTGGCGCAGTTGGTAGAGTGTATGGCCCATACGTTAGAGAACCCTGGTTCGAATACCATCTGACACAGAAAGATTTTTCAATTGAATTAATTTTTCTATTCGGACGTCACCTCTCTGCAGACAATGGCAAACCTCAGAGAGTAAAAACTACCATGAAAAGCTTCTTGCTCACATAAGCCGTTCGGAGTCGACATAAAACTTGTAGGTCCAGTTCTCGATCATTTGTGTTCAAACATTACACAACACACACAACACAATTGATCATAAGAAACACGGTCAAAGTTCTTTCAAGGGCTGAATGTTATCCCTTTTTTTTTTATTTACAGAGAGTATTATGGCATTTGGCATATATATGATCAATATATAACAGTTAAAATTTAATTTGGATTGGAAAGGGTAAATAAATACGAAAGTATTCAATCATTTTTGACAGGAACCTAGTTCGTTATTAACTATTTTTCCATTCTTGTTGAAGTAAACCAAAAGATTGACACAATATTTTAAGTTTAAACTGAATTTTAAAATAAATATTATTCAGGCATATGACATTGGAACAAACACGGACGTCAACGAAGTCAATTTAAATAAAATAGTGAGATTCTTCTTTAAAAGCTCTTGAACTTTCAATTTAACCACTGAAAATTTAAATTTTATCCCAACACCTAATTACAAGAAAGCGAAATCTCAGTTTTGTTAAAAACTGACATTCATCGTCTTTAGGCCAAATTCGATAAAACGGTCTGAATTCATTCTCTGAAATTTTGCAAAAGAGAGATATTTATTTATATCGGTTTGCTTCTATAAAAGGGCCCCTTAAAACTCGTTGTAGCCCGAGCCCGAACGATACTCTGAAAGGCATTATTTATCTAATTTCCTTTTTTGATATGCAGCTCTTTGAATTCAAAATATAGCCACTGTAGTCATAATGAGGTACTAATTTTGCTCTCTTTCGTGCAAAAACCAATCTTTTTTAGTGACATTAAAGTTCAACGTTTACAAATCAATTTCGATACGGTGTCAAACTTTCAGATGAATTCGCTCGCCCAATTTGGTCAGGTTTACTTAATCAGTATTGAGCGCTAAAAGTTTATACAGAATATATTGAAAAATTTGATACTTCGGTGAATTTATTTAAATTGCTTAAAAAAAAAAAAGGAAAAACAAACATATATAAAACTAAATTCAATCTTTAAGTGCTGAACATGCTTTTTAGTCATGGATTTCTTGCACAACTCTATTTATTTCACTTCTTCAATCCATATTATTTTAATGTTTTTTTTTTATTAATTTTCTTAAATGCAATATTACATGCAGATTAAAAACGACAACGTGAAAATATTTACTTTAAAAAAAACCCAAAAGTAATTATAAATATATTTTGCTTAAGTGGCACATAATGATGTATTTTTTGTTTTTTTTTTTTATTTTTGATTTTTTCTTCGGCTTCTTTGGCTAATTTAAATTTTGATTTTTTAAGCTTTCATATAAACAGAAAATAATCACATGAACATTAAAAGCTGGGCGCTTTCCTTGCCATTGTTTGTTTGTTTGTTTTCTTTCCATGCTGATTCACCAACATGGATGGTTGATGTCGCTATAATTAACATAACAGCCGCCACACTTGAGAAAGTCACGAAAATATTCTCCGTTTTTTCAAGCATCAATGCATTTCTTGCTTTCCTTTACCATTGTTTGTTTCGAGTAAAATGTTCCCAACTAATATAGAGTTAAAAACATGGCAGCGCTTTCATTTTAATTATAAAATTTTACATAATATTTGCAATAATTATAATTTACATTTTAAGTTTTTAACGAAAAAATACAGCACCTTGAACTGAAATGAAAATAACAAGAAAATTTATGTTCGTTTCTGAAGTGAAACCATCAATAATAAGGCTAGATATAAAATTAAATAATAGTTTTTTATTTGCATACGAATTGTAAAAGTGTGCCAAAATATAAACATTAGAAAAAAATATTTATTTTCCTAAAACATTTTACAAAATAATAGTTTTCACTACATCAAATAATAGTTTTTTATTTGCATACAAATCGTAAAAGTGTGCCAAATATAGACATTAAATAAAAATATTTATTTTCCCAAAACATTTTACAAAAAATAAAAATCTATTCTCTTCATAGAAATATATGGAATATAGTAAAAAAAAAGTCTTAAAAACTATTTTTCTTTAAGTTGAATTTAATATTAAACGTTATATTCACTATACCATAAAAAGCACTAAGCGTACATTTACGATGTAGTGTATTTGCTCATATACACACAGAAAAATACCTACGGCGTATTGCCTAAAATGACTTGGGTAACTATTTTTGTATGAAGCCTAAGAAATTTGTGTAAATTTCATAAGTTGTTTGTCAACTTTGGAATGCCAAAATTGTATAATATGCCAAAGATTACTTGGGCAAAAGTGAATTGGGTTTTTATAATCTTTTCCCTCATTGCTATTCTTTTTGTCATAAACGGTAATTATTTGCTGTACTTTTCTAACTTTGATGCATTTTGATTTTTTTTTTTATTTCGCTTTAATTAGAAGAATTTTAAGCTGCTTCATATCATTTCTACTAACGTGTATGTATTTCGCAGTAATTTACTCGATACATTGATGAAACAAATAGAATATAAAACAGCTTAGTGGATTACAGTGAGAGTCACGCAAGATTACTGGGGCACTACTCTGTATTGCGATGCGCCAATCAATGCGATGCGCAAATGAAATGCAATGCGTTCGCGAATCCGTACAATCACATCAATTTTGTGAATTTTTTTGTCGCATCGCAGTGAGTAGAGCGCCTGATGAGTTGACATTAATAAATAAAAATTGAGTTAATTAAAAACAAGAAAAAAAGTGAAAAAAGTGTCATAAGAAAACAAATCATAAGAGAACAACGCAAGCGCTTTCTGTTAAAGCCTTAGGAAATCTTTACTAGTATAAGTATAAACTACCTAAGGTTATGATACCCAAGTTCCTTTTTAGCATTGCGTAAAATCTACGGCAACCCATTTCAACAGAATGCCTTCCACAGAACAAGTTCTAGCATAGACTGCCTAATGGCAAAACTATGCGATTGCCTAAATTTCGTTTGTTGTATTATACAAAAACTTGGGTAACCAATTCTGTCCGAAAGTCTTAGGCAAATTATACCCGAAAAATTTATAATTTTACAATTTTTCTCTGTGTGTATAGTGCACTTATGATTAACCTGAGTTATGTATTATATTAAGTTAGTTTACAAAAATAAAAGAATTGAGCTATTAATGAATTCAGTTCATTTATAATCAGCCCAATTGTGAAAAATTTCTCCCGGGAGTTTTATAAGGCAAAGCTTAAAAACTTTTTGGAAATTTTTAATGCAAATTTGTTCATCAAGCGTCAAAATTCATTAGTGTTAAATAAAAAAATTAAATGTCTTTATATCTTAAAAACGAAAACTCCATTTTACAACTCCCGGAAAAAAATGTTTCATTATTGGGCTGAATATGCAACAAAACATTTTGTTTTATTTTTAATAAAAATTTTGAAATTAAAAAAAAATGGATTAACCAATTTTTGGAAAACTTTTTGGAAATTTTTAATGCAATTTTGTTTATCAACCGTCAATATTCTTGAGTGTAAGATAAAAAAAATTAAATGTCCTTATCTTCTATCTTAAGAACGGAAACTCCGTTTTACAACTCCCGGGAAAAATGTTTCATAATTGGGCTGAATATGTAACAAAACATTTTATTTCATTTTTAGTAAAGTTTTTGAAATTAAAAAAAAAATGGATTATCCCATTTTTATATGTGCCTGAAATTAAAATTTTTTTCTCGCCAATATGAAAATAAAAAAACAGTTACACCTATCTTTATTAGGCCGTACCACCTACAGGCAAAAAAAAAGTTCAACGTACTCCAATGAATCCGAAGCAGTTTTGGAAGGCAATTTAAAAAAAAAAAAGTTTTTTTTTGCCGAACGTAGGAGTCGCGCGTGGGTATTTTAATTGTTAGTTTTTTTGGCTTTTCCCTTTTAAAATTTTTAGTAAAAGCTTCAGTATTTAGAGACGGATCTTACAACATGACATACCAATCATGCAATCCGAAGTAATTTTGTGAGGCAATTAAAAACAAAAAAAATGTTTGGCTGAACGTAGGGTTCGCACATTTAAAGGCTTCATCATATCTTCAGCATTTACAGTCCAATCTGAATGTTAAATATATCGATGTCTCAAAAATATCATTTCTTTTTTTGGGCTACAAAAGTCATTGATCTCATATACCCCGTTCTAGTACCTGCCCAACAGATCTCAGTTCTTACCTCCTGATGTACGACTAATGTCAGAAAGTTAAAGCTCGCAAAAAACCACAAAATTTTTCTAAAGCGTTATGACGATGATTGCCGTAGAACTATTTTATAAAAGTTTTCAATTTTTTTTTTGCCGTACGTAGTGGTCTCGTTTTCAATTTTTTTTTCCATAGCTTTTGTTATTTATCAGTAGATAGTACATGAATCTCCCATGGAGGTCACTGATGTACAACACATGGGCTACATTTTATCTAAACTCTTGAATCACGCCGAAATATGATTGATTAAAACTAGATGCTTTTTATATCGAATTCAATGCAACTGATAAAGTAATACCTAAAACATCGATGCATCAAACTTTAAAATCGGACTTTAAATGACAAATGCGCGACCCCTACGTTTGGTAAAAAAAAAAAATTGTCTTAAATTGTCTTCCAAAACTGCTTCGGATTGCATGATCGGTATATCATGTTGTAAGATCCGACTCTATATACCGAAGCTTTGATGAAAAATTTGAAAAGGGGACCCCTACGTACGGCAAAAAAGTGAAAAATATTTTTTTAAAAATGCTACTGTAACAATTGAAATACTTCTTTGGGAAAAGTTTAGTAAATTTTTTGTAAGCTTTAATTTTCTGACTTTTGTATATTTTTAGAAAAGTTATTTGTTAAAAGAAAAAAAACCACAGGTGCGTCTTTGGACACAAAACAAAAGCATGTACCAACAGCATAAACGCATTCACAAAAAAAAAAAGTGTTACTTTGCACACCGTGAGGATCGATCCCATGACCCACAGATTAATAAGTCGACACTGTTTCCACCGATCCAAACTTACTTACTTACTTAGGTGGTCGTAACAACCCGTGTCCGGGTTTCAACCGACCTCATCAGCTCTCGCCAGGCGCCTCTGCTTTGCGCGCGCCTTCTCCAATCGGACACACCAACTACACCGATCCAAGCATCTCTGTTAAATGTTAATGTTGCTATGTTAACAGTTGATGGCGCTAACAGATGGCACTAGCAAACTGAGGATGATGACCAGTGTTGTCACTTGCAACTTTTAAATAGTGGTAGGTTGAGTCTAAAATGAGTGGTGAGTTTTAAAAATCTTTGGAATATGTTTTTCTTCTTAAGGAAAAATTCGACTGAAGTCCTACAGCAAAACAAATCATAAGAAGTATACCATAAAGTAAGTTTTTTCACGCTGAATTAGTTTTATTGCAAATAATTCTCATATAATGTTCTTAAAACAGTTCTAAGATAAAATATTATATGTAATAATAAATAATATATATCTATAATATTATCTATAAAATAATATATCTATAAAAATAAAATATATGCAATAAAATTTCTAAAATTTTAATTATAATGCAATAATTTTTATATAAATATATAGATTTTGGAAAAATGCAAATAGTGGGTGATAAAAGTGGTAGAAACTAAAAAAGTGCTAGATTTACCACAGTTGTGGAAAAGTGTCAATACTGATGATTCTTGTAGCAAGTGGTTTAGCAGCTACCCAAACCATAAAAATCTCTTGTAGCAAGTGGCTAAGCAGCTACCCAAACCACAGAAATACCTTAATATATTATTGGATGAGCTGCAACATAACTTCAATTGCACTTAATACTAAATCAATGATGTAAAGTAGAGAAGGTGATTGGTTTAGTAGATAGAGTATAGAACTTTCAACCAAAAGTTTATTGGTTCGAATCCCCACGGCATGCGAAGAAATTTTTTTCTTATATTTGTTATATTAAATTGTCTTGTTGTAAAAAACACAGAAACAAAGACACCATATAAAATTCTAAGAAAAAAATCTGTCGAAAATTTTCCCGATTTCACTCCAAGCAAATCACAGAACGGGGCGTAAAAAGCTTCGCTTTAAAAAATTTGTGGTTAAAACTGAGATCTTTTGGGTAGGTACTAGAACGGGGTACTTGAAAGCAATGATTTTTTGGCAAAATTGCGAAATTGCCTTCCAAAACTTCTTTTGAATCAATTGTGTACTGTGGACTTTTTTTCTGGTACGGTCTTATATACGTATATATTAAGTATTCAGCAATTTTTCTCAGAATACTTCTTAGTTTGAAATTCTTGTTGCTTATGTGTATCAAAAAATATATCACAAGTGCACAATATCGTGAACAATTAAATATAGAACATTTGCAAAAGAAATACAGATCATTAAAAATTTATAAAAATATTATAAAAACCATAGCAAACCAAAACATCATTAAAGAAAATGAAGAGAGTGAGACAAAATATAACATTTCCAAGACAAAATATAACATTTAAAAATTTCATGCCCTCTGCCATTAATTCTTTCTTCACTTTTTTTATTTCCTTTATTTTGCCTTTTAATTAAATAATGACTTTGTAATCGGTTTTTCCCCGTGTAATTTTAATTAAGACTCACTTATTATGAGTTTTTTATTATTAAACAATGGCTGAGATTTTTCCGTTTCGGCATATTTTAAGCTTATTTGTTGTAATAGTTCATAGCAATTATATTGAAATTTTGTCGGTTGTTGACCCTTTAAAAAAATATTACAGCCCACAGTGTTAGCTCACGGTAGGCCTTTAAGAGTGGTGGCAATCAGTTGGTTGTTTTATTGTGGCTGAAAGTCAAAGTCAAAGTTCAGATACTTTCATGCAGATACTGCTCAAAACGGCCTTAAGAGTTAATTTCAAAATAAATGCATCGATTGCAGTTTCTTTTTTGACTGCCAGCGAGCCAAAACTTAACTTCTTACTTTTCAGCTGAGCGTTTTTTAGATAAACGTACAAAAAATTTAATTGTTGGCTTACACCTCTTCGTGTATCTGAATTACATACAAATAAGTTCAAGTTTATTGACCTTAAAAAGTACGCATGTTACAGTATTTATTATTAAAAAAATTGTATTTTGTAGCTTTCAAAAATATGTGAATTACTGGCCAGACTGGCTGGAATGCAGTTGAGAAAAAGCAATCAAAAACCACTTAAAATTGCAGCATTTGAATATTTAAAAACTCTGAAAAATAAGCATTTTTATTTTTTATTCAAAAATGTTGACTCCATCGAAACGAATTAAAAGAGCATGTTTTACAGGCGCTTTCGAAATTAAGCGAAAGACTGAAGAGGGGGGAAAAAATATTAATGCAAATGTTAATATTCATTATTTCAGACTCAGTTTTGAAACTGAAAACAGCTGTTATAAATTTCAGATTACAATAAATTTCTTTGTTGTTCTTTTTTGGAAATATTTTTCTTCTGTATATTTTTTTAACAAACATTTTTTTTTCAAAAAAAAAAATAATGGGCAAAATGTTTGACATTGGATTTGACGGTCGAATATGAAAAAAACAAACATGTGATTAATTTTTGTTTTATTTTATAACAGTATTTTTACAGAAAATATTACTTTTCTGGACACGATCAATGGTGTTAATTGTTGTTACGTAACTATACTGATATTGTTTACACAGTTTACAAAAAAGGTCATTATAATTATTACTAAGAAGCTGTTATAGGATATACTGTTTGAAGGGGAGGGTCTGCACCATTAACATTCATGGAAATAACTGATCGTATCATTAAAAGAAGGGAGTATATGGAAAATTCCTTTGGAACTTCCTTGAATCTAATAAAATATATTTTGGAGTTATAAGAATCACTAAGACACGAAGTAATTTAAGTTTTTAGCTCACTAAAAACTATCAAAAGTATTTTTTTTTTTATTTATTTATGACCTTATCAAATGGACGTTTCCTGCACTATCAAATGAATAATATTTGAAGCATTTGCCAATGGCAAATTTTTTCGGAAATTTTTTTCTTCGTAATGAGTTTATTTTTAAATTAAAATTATAAAATAATTTTGTAAATATATATACAATATTAATATAAATATAATTATAAAATTTAAAGAAAAAAATTTATTTTTAATAAAAAAAAGAATCATTTCACAATGTCACTGTGAAAAAAAATTTAAAATTTTAGCTTTTTTTACAATCTTATTCATGTTCGTTTTATAAATATAAGTAAGCTTCAAATTTGAAAACAAAAATTTATTTAAAAAAAATTATAACTATCAACCCGAAAACATGCCCGAAACTCGAAATTTGCAACGAAACTGTGCTGAGCTATTTTATACATACAGTGCAGGACAAAAGTTTACATACAGCAAAGAATTTTTGATTTCGGCAAATCTTAAGACTCTTAAATTTTAATCAGTTTAATAAGATATGACTTTTTAGTTACAAAATATAACAAAAACTTTGATCTTTATCAACAGAACAAGATATTAACAAATAATACGAAAAAATTAATGCAACAAAAGTCTACCTACAGATCATGGTGCTAAGCTTTTCAATGCAAACTCAACAAAAAGAAGCGAAACTTTTAAATTTCTTCTTTTTTTACTTTTGATTAGAATACGGGTTATGTACTCTCATTGAATTGTGTTTTAAGATCTGTTTTGATTGGTAGCGCTCACATAATTGAACGCCGACCAAAAGTTTAACTATCATGCGAAAATGTTGAAATTTCCAAACATTTTCTTTAGCAAATTTGTGAAATAAGTCAAATTTATTCGATCTAGATTATTGATCAAACCGCTCAACGTTCGTCTAAAAATACTTTCTCGAAGAAATTTTTGACCTATCATAAAAAATATGGACCAAAAGCCGGGAATCAATGGTTCAAAACTAGTGAATCACTTCGGCATACTTTCTCACAACTACGTTCATTCAAGAAATGTGCAAAATGTTTGAAATACAAATGATTTTTTTCAGCACAATTTAAAGTAGAAACCATTTTTGCGCATTTTTTTTGTGCTGAAGTGATTCACTAGTTTGAACCATTGATTCCCAGGTAATGGTCCACTTTTTCATGAAAGGATCGAAATATCTTCGAGAACGCTGTTTTGGCCGGCCGAAGCGCGGTAGGGAATACATTACTACACTACATTAGGAAATAATAAATACATTCAAAACTTTTACACCACACGCATTTTCCAAACCCTCTTCAGTTTCACATCATCAGCAGGACATCACCAAATAATAATTTCATTCAGACTTTCAATTTTTTCTGACTTTTACATCCAAAGCTATTCGATATCAAAAATTTTGCTTGTATGGGCATAGCCACATTACTTTGTCCAATGCCCGTTCTAGTGTCCTTGTAGCAGAGCATCATCAAGTGGTAACTCCGATCTGATGTTCAATGTTCTGTGTCTTTTTCTTCTATAGCTCATTTTTATCGAAAATTTGGATTTTATGGGCAGAGCCATTCCTTATTTTCTAAAGCCCGTGCCAGTTTTCCAGTAAAAAAGCCTGGCCAATTAGCTACTTCATATTGATTTTCATTGTTGTGCGACATTTAGTACAGAAGCTAACCGATAACAAACAAATTGCGAGTTCGTACCGAGTTTCAATGATGTGTGACTCTTAGTTCGAAATTTATACGGAAAATTTGGGCTGGTGAAAAGTGCCACGCCCCTCGAACAACGTGCATAAAAAATTGCCAGTTGAAGGGCACTTTCAAATTAAAGTCGAATTTCGAATTCCGAGGCTGTCCGAGGCTATGACTCAAGAGCTACTCGATATTGCAAATTTCGTTTATATGGGAGGTGGCACGCCTACTTGTCCAA
This sequence comes from Coremacera marginata, assembly GCA_914767935.1. Lineage (NCBI taxonomy): Eukaryota > Metazoa > Arthropoda > Insecta > Diptera > Sciomyzidae > Coremacera > Coremacera marginata. The sequence continues at coordinate 166,005,704 of OU612046.1, forward strand.
TGCCCGCCCCATTGGTTCGATCGGCACCAAACTTCAGAGGAACACTCTGACTTTGCTGTCAAGTCTCACACTGACTTTTGTATAGTTTCCTGGAAATTTCATAAAAATTGGTTTTGCAATTTCCGAGTCTGTACCTGACATACACACTCACATGCATACATCCATTTTTATGTTTATAGATAAAGTATACTGAACATAAGTCTTCAGTCGGTTGATAGCAACGATCACTCCTTTCATTGAATGGCTCGAAAAAATCTTTCTTCGAAAAAGTTCTGCAAGCACTGGAGAAGACCAAGGAAAGCCTTCCACCCAGTGGTACGTATATGTTAAAAGAATGCTTTCTGGGTATGAAAAGGGTGCTGAGCTCTTCTCATCTTTTTGTGTTTTTTATTAAACAGTGTGCAGTTATTAATATTTCAAATGAAATACAGAAATAGTTGATACCTTTTTTTTTTTCAAATCGATTCTGCTGTTCTCGTCTTGTTATATTTGTTGTTATTGTTTGATTCGTATTTTGTTCAAATTAATTCAGTTGATCACTTCTATTTTTAATTTTTCAATAAGCAGGCGTGGCAGGTAGGTGTGGAAAATTTCGTTTTTAATCATCTTAATCTAATACCGAACAATTTGACACCATTTTGTTCAACTCAGCTGAGACTCGTGTTATTATGTTTTATCTATATATGGGGAGCGTGCCAGGTAGGCATGCTCAATTTCATATAACTTTCATTTTTGTAATAAAATGGCGTTTTTTTCTGTCCAAATCTCATGAGTATTTCTGGCTATTTTATGTTTATCACATTTGTTGGGCGTCCAAAATGGGCGGGGCGAATTTAATATAGTCTATGTTTCAATTGGGTAACACAAGTATCATATAGAAAGAGAATTATTGAAAAACCGCCTGCCGTTCTCACGCTTTGCGTACCCGAACATACGTTTTTACTTTTTTTTATAATAGTATAAATTTTTTTTTTTTTTATTATTATTTCATTGAAAACAAGAATAAATTGATACCAAACACATTTTATATAAATATTGTTTTCTTCTTATTTTTTAAACTTTTAAAACATCAAAATCCGAATACTTCTGCGAGTAAATATTTTAAAATTGTTTTTAAAATCCATCCAGCCTTTTTTGTTTGCACATTCTGAGCGAAAATATTGAATCAACGTTAAATCCGATTTTTATTTTGAAATCAGGAACAGCATATTTATTATCGTGTTAAAATTTCATAAAAATGAAATGACTCGTATTTATTCAACACTCTTGTATAAGCTCAGTGTATTGCACAGCCTATTTAATGGTCAAGTCATGCTGATAATCTGCTAACATTAAAAGCATTTATTATCAATTTGAGCACTTTTTCACTTTGTGACTTTGTCACTTTTGCTGTGTGTGTCTTCATAAATATATAACTGGCAACATTTTGATGCTCGATTGATTGTTGATGCTTTCTAAAATATACTACACGACATATAATTTGGAACTATAACATTAAAAAAAAAAACAAAAATGTTTAAGCAGCTATATTTATTTGTTTCATGAATTGTTTTGATTCGTTCACTTTTGGCTCCAACTGCAGCAGCAAGAGCAACAATGCTGGCAAATTAGCATGTTTAAACTTTAACAACTGCTGCTTCGTCCATCTGCTGCATGACAGCTTTTGTCTTGGGTCTTTCTTTAATTTTTTCTATGCTCTGCTGTTGACTCTTTTAACTGCTGCTGCTGCTAGTCCATTTTATAATAAATTTATAGTGAATAATTATTTTACTAAATAAAGCATGTAAAAGCATTTGATTACATATTTAATTCATATTTTGTTACTTTGTTATTTTGACGTAAGTATTTTTAAACAAAAGTTAATGATTCGGTTGGTTATGTAGCTGTGAGCTACATAAATAGCAGTAATTTGATTCACTTAATCGAGCGCCAGTTGGTGCAGTTAAACGTTTTTCTTGCCTGAGCTGTTGAAGGTTGTACCGAGTTGATAGAAAGTTTCGGATTTGAAAAAATCAGTAATGAAATTACGGAAGATGTTACAGCTGACTTAGCTGGCAGTATATTGTGTGTGTCTAACTTGTAGAAAAATTCAATAGTTTTTCAAGTTACAAAACTCTACCAATAACATAATTATTGTCCACAATTTTCCACATGATTATTTTCTCTAAATAATATTTTCAATTATTTATTTCACTCTTATGGCATACTTCTTCAGACAATAAATCATAGTTTCTTAACGTTTACTAATAATTGTTAACAGTGCGTCTATCTTTTTCGTATCTCTTCTTTCTTGTTCATTCCAAAATTGTGCACAAAACTAACGATTTTCTTTTTCTCTCTTGCATTCTCTGTCTTAAGTCGTTGGTTATTTAACGGTCGGTCAAGAAACCGTTTATTTTTTTGTTTTGTGCCATAATATTACCTTAATTATGAATAACTGTTATTTGTTTGTAAACAATTTTAAACGCATCACCGCAACTAAACTACAACAACAACAACAGCAAATAATGGCATTTGTAAAGCGCAAAATTTGCACATTATACTCAAATTTTTAAAATTTATGAGTTCAAACTGGATAACTATTGATAATCAAGAAAGTATTTGTGCCACATAAACTATTTTATAGTTAATTTATATTGAGGTTAAGCTGTCATAAGGTGGGTTCGCATTGTTATGATCTTCCTTTAACACTAGAAGCTGTCAACATTCTAAAAACTAACATTTGAATAGATGATGATGAACTTTAGAATTATTCTGCTATTGATAGCAAAAGTCTCAAAGTCGTTGATGGCCAATATATATTTATTTAAGATGGATAAACTAAAATCTAATTATAAATGTGAGATAATGTGACATTACTTATGTGGGAATGATTTAACTATATCTATATCTATATCTATATCTATATCTATATCTATATCTATATCTATATCTATATCTATATCTATATCTATATCTATATCTATATCTATATCTATATCTTTATCTATATCTATATCTATATCTATATCTATATCTATATCTATATCTATATCTATATCTATATCTATATCTATATCTATATCTATATCTATATCTATATCTATATCTATATCTATATCTATATCTATATCTATATCTATATCTATATCTATATCTATATCTATATCTATATCTATATCTATATCTATATCTATATCTATATCTATATCTATATCTATATCTATATCTATATCTATATCTATATCTATATCTGTATCTATATCTATATCTATATCTATATCTATATCTATATCTATATCTATATCTATATCTATATCTATATCTATATCTATATCTATATCTATATCTATATCTATATCTATATCTATATCTATATCTATATCTATGTCTATATCTATATCTATATCTATATCTATACCTATATCTATATCTATATCTATATCTATATCTGTATCTATATCTATATCTATATCTATATCTATATCTATATCTATATCTATATATATATCTATATCTATATCTATATCTATACCTATATCTATATCTATATCTATATCTATATCTATATCTGTATCTATATCTATATCTATATCTATATCTATATCTATATCTATGTCTATATCTATATCTATATCTATATCTATATCTATATCTATATCTATATCTATATCTATATCTATATCTATATCTATATAGATTGAAGACAAAATTTTTGTTTCCAGGTAAACTCCTAAAGTAATGGGTCGATTTTTATGAAATAAGTTTTAAAATATCATATTTGTGCCCGAGCACAGTATAGGGGTATTTTGTCTTTGAAATTTTAAAAATAAGTATATTTAATTAAAGTTTAATTAAAATTAAGTGTAAAGTTTTGTATGAAATCATCCTCGATGCCACGCATTGCTTGATTCTTTTCCCGCGTTTGTGTTGCGAGAGTTTCAATAAACTCCATGTTGCTCTTATTTATTCTCTTTTTCTGCTCAGCTAGCACAGCGCAACGTAAAAAACAGATTAGCTTTGAGCAAGGAGAAAAGTGAGATACATATATAAATGCAGTGTTGATCTGCAAAACAAAACAAAAGAAAAATTATTTTTCATTTCGTTTGACATTCATTGTCTTAAGGCCTGATGTCACACGGTGATCACTTGAACGGCGTTCAAACGTTTTTGTTGTTGCTTTCAATAGAAATTGTCAAAACACAGTGAGAGTGAGAGTGGATAAGCATATTGTAGAGCGATCAAAAGTTTTTATTTGCGAAGTGGAGGACCACTGTGGCCTGCAAATTATTTATACATAGATAATTTATTTTATATAAGAAAAAAAATTCATTTGTAAAATCCGAATCAAAAAAACCGAAGTGGATGTTCATCGGCTCTTTTACACGATTTTAATTGGACCATGAATTTGTAAGTCGCTCCTTCAGAGAAATTTTTCTCTAACATTGCCTGGCTATTGCTATAATTTGATTTATTTCATATATTAAAAGGTGTGCAGATAACTCTTGCTATAGAGTTTTTCTTCGATTATCCATCGTTTTTGTTTATTTACAGCCCAAGTAATTAGAAAAATATTCAACTCTATAAGATATTTTTATTTATTACCTGTTCATAACCTTTTTACAATGTATCTATCTTACCAATCTATCAACTTTCAATAAATATTGCTATAACTTGAATTGAAATCATCGATGAATTCACGCAAAAGTTTGACATTTCTTTTTGCATGTTGATATAGATATACAAATAGTTCTATGTAAGTCAAAATTCTGGCTGATAATAATTTGATATCAAATATTGTTTGCCTTAACACAAAAATACCGAAACACTCATAAATTACAATGTTTATTTAAAAAAAAAAAAAAATAATTGCAACTTCTACTTTATCAACCAACAAGTTCTTAAAACTGAATTTGCGATAAGAAAGACATTTAAGAGATGATAAGGAAAAAATACGCCTGACATGGCAATGAAATTGAAACATTTACTCATTGAAATATTATTTAAATGATTTTTGTATTTGAAACGCAATGCATGACTTGTGACGTTCGAACTGTGCGTAAACGGCCCGTACGGTGGCGGTCTTTAACATCTCAAGCCTCCTCAAATCATTTTATGCACCGGTAGACAAACATCCGACTAATCCCTAGCGGGAGGAGAGTATTGGTAATATCACCTTTTTTGATTTTACACTTAAATAGCGCTATAACATCGATACGGTTCTCGTTATCTGGCCACTCCATGGTGAAAGATGATATAATTTTGAATTACAGACACAGACTAATGCTATGTTCACACTGAGGGCTAAATGCGCATTTAACGAAATGCGCATTAGCAATTTAGAATGCGTGGCCGTATGCTCCTTGTAAGAGTAAAAGAGACAAATATATACATTCAATTTCGTAAATGCGCATTTAGCTCTCAATGTGAACGTAGTATAATACTACGTTCACATTGAGAGCTAAATGCGCATTTACGAAATTGAAATTGAATGACATAGTATAATACTACGTTCACACTGAGAGCTAAATGCTCATTTAACGAAATGCGCATTAGCAATTAAGAATGCGTGGTCGTATGCTCCTTGTAGGAGTAAAAGAGACAAATATATACATTCGATTTTATAAATGCGCATTTAACTCTCAGTGTAAACGTAGTATAACGCTGTAAAGGTTATATTTCATAAGCCATGAATGTAATGTGGGGTGACGGGGTATGTTCAATCTTTCTACTGGAGGGTGCGTTCAATGTTGTAACAGTATTTATGTCTCTACTAAGTATATTAAAGCACTTGCTTTGTGATTCTTAGATACAGTACATCTGAAAAATACCCGAAATTTTGACTACTATTAACCAATTGGAAAACATGCCCATAAAAAGCAGCAACAAGAAAATGATCACATTAAGAATTTTACCACTCCATAGAATTCAAGTCTACCATAGAGCATTAATGAAACCCGTTTGCAAAAAAAAAAACAAACACATTTTAATAAAACTTACTTTCGTTAGTCTCATCAACTTTAACTATTGAAAATAAACTCAGAAAAAAAGGCAAAATTAACCAGCTACTGGCTGGATAGAAAGGGAAATTCATTGGCTTGGTTGGAATTTTATATGTAAAAATAAAACCGGCTATTCAGCATGCAGGCAGGCTCAGCTAGACAGTCGGTACATAAATTAATGTCAACAAAAATATGCTGCTTCAAGTGAAAATAAGAAATAAAAAATGTATGAGTATTTTTGCAGTTTCATGATCATGGCAGACTAGCAGGTGGCTCAACATTGAATATGGCTAGAAATGGAAATGGAAATACGAATGTTGGAGGTGAGATGCCGACGCAATCCTGTTTGGCGCATGTTGCCAATCTGTTAAGCAGCATGAGAATCAAGCAAAGAGAATCTTCATCATCATGTGTTGCTAATTGCTTTCAGGGAAATCCAATATTTTTTTATTTAATAAAATTTTAAGTTTAAACACGCCCCACCAAATCAGCATTTCCCCTTAATGCATGCAGCACGTGTCAATCAGATTAAATATAAAGTTGGAAATTAAACACATTTAAACCGGGCTGATTCGTTCTGTGGCGCATTTCTTTGAAATTATCGTGTTGTTTATTTATTCGTATCTTTGTTTTGCTGCATCACTCTACTATACCGGCTTAATATAACCGCAGTGTCTCGACAACAACAACAACAACAAGTATGACAATTAACACCGGATCAGCTTTTGGGCAGCTCTTTGTGAAACATGTTTTTGCTCCTATCTCTGCCACAGTTTGTTTAACAAAATGATTTTTTTTTTTTTGGGTCATGGACGTTAAGTAGCTTCCATGTTTTGCTTGTGGTTGTTGTTTTAGATGAGTTTTAATTTTTTGTTTTGCTTTTTTTTTTTTTTTATTTGATCTTAAATGCTGTTTAATGGTTTAATTTTTGGAGCATTAAAAGCGAAATGTGAACGTCCAAACTTCTACTTTTTCTTTCAGGTTTTTCGACTTTTTCACTTCACTGGCTATGACTGGTAGTTTTATGGGGGATGTTGAGGAAAAGCAAAAAAAAAAAACCGCAAAGTCACTAAAGTGTAAAGACAATAAAAACTGAAATCAAAATAGTTAAAAAAAGTGCGTGAAATTGCGGCTGAGTTTTTGAATTGCAAAAAAAAAATTAAGTTTGAATACTTAGCCGGAAACATTTGGAGCGGCACAATTCAACAGAATTGCTTTGAACCGTTATGCCATAAAAGATGCTGTACGGCTTTAGCTTTCTCGCTGTAAATTGTAAAGCAATTTGGACTCTTCTATCCCTAAGTTATTTAGTACCTTTTAGCTATTAATTTTGCAACTGCTAGAAAATAGCCGCTGCCATTCACAAACCGAAAGCTAATAAACATTCTTGCGTAATTGAAATTCTGTTTTCATATGAACCTTTTCATATTTTCTACAAACAAACATTTGAACTTTCATGATTATGTTAATATTTTTTATTCATATAATTGTCGAATCAGCAGAAAAAGATAAGAAAAAAACTCTGATATTGAAAGAAATCTTGTTTTTTTTCTTATTGTTATTGATGTTGTGGATTTGCTTTTTGCATGTATAGCTGCATCACCAGTTTTTATGTTTGTGTTCTGTTGCAGTTTCTTCGCTGCTAGCTAATCATAACAACAACAACAACAATAACAACTCAATGCCAATATCTGGCTGGCATCTCTTTCAGCCAAGTTTAATTGACTTCATGGAGGATGCCAACTTAGTTCGCCAGTCAGACAAAAGGAATTATTTTTTTTTTTCTTTTCTGTAGTGAAGTGAAACTTATTTTTTCTGTTGTTGTTGTTGTTGTTGTTTTAATGCTATGTTTTTGCCTTGCTTGCTTTAAACTTGAGGCTTTCTTGACGTTTGTTGCTGTTGTTGGTAAAATAATTACAATGACAACAAAAAAGGAGTTGACGTCGTTAGTCAAAAGCTACTGTTACTGACGCATGCGTACACGTTAGGCGACTTTAGATATAAATTATTGACAATTCTATAATTATGGAAGATTCTGGTTTGAGCTGCTGCAAATTTTTGAAAAATTTTTCAATCATACAAATCTCAAATTTGGATCCGATTTTCTTAAAAAACATTTAAATTTGTCTTCCTTACTTGATTTAATCTTTTATACTTCATTTTAGAATTAAAATTTCCTTTTTTTTTTTAGAAAATAAAAGCATATATAGAACAAATACTAGACCCAACATTTTAGAATTATTTCAAACTCTGAAGGTTTTGCTTTAAGTTCTTAAAGATTTATCATAAGTGCTCAAAGCAAAAAAAAAAAAGAGCAAAAGTTATTTATTGTCAATTTGTTTTTTCTCTTTTTCTATAAATTTTTCGATGCAAAAAATTTAAAATTCTACGAACCAGCTATTTAATTGATTATTCGGCTTACTTAACAGTAGACATGGGTAGCGCAGCGCTGCATTGCGTTATTGAGTTGAGCCACTTGAGCGTTATTGCGTTGACACACTTTTTTATTTCAACAAACATATTGTTTCTTGATCGATCTTCTTTCTTTGTTTTACCGAAAAACTTTCAACTTCAAACTTGTTTTGCAGACCAAAAACGTGTATATTTGATTGCACCATCAACATTAAACGAAGTATATCACAATTATAAGGCTCAAGTGGGAGTAAGAAAGAAGTTTTAGTATGTAAAAGTCAGTCAATTATTGTTGTTGCCTTTGTCATTCAACGTTTATGGTCCTCACAGCATTATTGTTTCAAAACTTGTCGTTTGTGTAGCCATTAATTGCTCAAAATAAGCGCACGATAAAGCTATACACAGTAATGCATGGACTTCCAAATCCATTTTTAGATACACTATATTCTATAACCTCTTGAAATATGATTTTTAAATCCATTTTTTTTATGGTAAAATTGATCCGTTTTTATTTATTAATTTGTATACGTATTTATCTTGAATACATTTTTCAAAACTTAAGAACAATTTTAAAATTATAATTACGAAAAAATGTATCTATGCTACTTTTATTCAATATAACATAACTTTAAATTTATTCAACATTTCTTTGCAAACATTTTTCAAAACTTAAGAACAATATTAACATTATAATTACGAAAAAAATTATCTGCATTTATTCAATATTACTATTAAAATATTCAACATTTCTTTGCATAAATTTTCCATTGCTTTGAATATTATTTTACGGAAAAAATTACTTTTTGAAATGACTTTTTTTTTTTATTCAGTATTTAAAAGTTATGTAACTCAACCAAAAAAAGCGTGATTGACCTTGAACATTTAATATTGCCTTAGAGTCTAAGTCAAATTCAACTAGGTATTCCTTAGAATTCAAGTTAGTTATATTCTATTACTGTCCCTCCTCAGAGTCTAAGCTAAGTTCTATTACCGCCCCCCCCACCCTTCGAGTTGGATTTACTACCCTCCTGAAATAGAAACTTGAATGAAAATACTACCATCTTGAACCTTCTCGTATTTCTACTTCAGAGCTGGAACTCGACCCCAATTTTTGTACTGAACTTGCCTTTTCAACTAAATACGACTCCAATTCTACTAATGAATTTGTCTTCTCAATCGAACTCGACACCAATAATACTGATTTGCCTGCTTAATTAAATACGACCCCAATTCTACTAATGAACCTTGAATGAAACATGCCTCCTCTACGGTATGTGCCGCCAATACTATTCCTGAACACGTGCCTATTCCTATAAGTGTACCTTTTCTTGAGCATGTTTCATAATTCCATAACTTATCTTGAACATGTTCCTACTTCAATAACTGAAACTGAACTTGAACATGTTTCTATTTCAATAACTGAATCCGAAATTGAAAATATTCCTTTTTCTGTAGTTGAGCTCGAGCCTACTTCCAAAACTGAACCCGGACTTGAACTCATCTCTGTTACTCGTATTAAATTTAAGCTGGTACTCAGTTCTATGGTTGAACTTGAACTTGAGCTCAGCTTTATAAGTAAGCCAGTGTTGTCTTTTAGCATACAAGCATATTACTAACGCGGAACTGTTCTTTGATTCGTTAACAGACCCTGAATTGTTTTTTGTATCCAAAATACAGCTTGGAGTGTTGATGTTATATCTCTATATGTTTTTTCTTTTTTACCTATTCCGTAGCTCTTGCTTCCTACTTATCCTCTTCTGTAATTATTCTCTTCTTCTCGTGTATTCTCTTTTGCATTTCCCTCTTTTTCCTTTCCCTCCTTTCCTGCCATTGCATCTCTTATGGTATTTTTATAAATAGTTAGTTTCAATCTTAAAGTTTTTATCAAATCTATGTTGTGGTTAGTTAGACTTGTCTTTTCCTTCCCTAATATTTAAGTTAATTCTACTTAAACTCCCTTATCCCATGCGTCTTATGCATACTCTTATGTATCACATGTAATCTTAGCATTCTCAGCATTCTTAGCATCTCCTTGCATAGATAGACCTAGTATAAAACTTTTTCAGGGATTATTCAAGTAATTTTTTTTTTCTCCTTCCAACATAAATTTCTTATATAAAACTTTACTCAAGGTTTATTTAGATGAAACTGTTACCTGAGCTTTCTCCTTGCATAGGATTTGTAAAAAAACTTGTTTCAAGTATTATTCAAGGAAGTTTAAACTCTGCTCTCTACATATATTCCTAATATAAAGCTTTACTCAAGGCTTATTTAGGTGAAAGTGTTATCTGGGTCCTTAAGAGAATGCATTTAAATGTTTAAACTGATGTTTTCACGTTTGCAAATAGCTTAAAATTTACACCTGTTCCTATTTTAATACTCATTGAACATGGGGAAAGAGTAAATTTCGCTTTTTGATGAAGTTACTGATATTCGTTGTGCTTTACAAAAGTGAAGATGTTCCAAATTTCTACAAGTTTGTCTTACATTCCATGATTATTAAAACAGAACTGAGTCGCAAATCCGCAAATCGCAGTCTGCATATTATAATACGTTCTAGTTAGCGATGATACTTCACAAATGCCAAATGGGACTTTGCGATTGATGCACCATCTGTTTTATTTTTCAGAAACTTTTCATTTTGCCCTCGTATATTTAAAGTTTTTTTCATGTATCTTAAATTATTTTACGTTTTTGCGTTTTTTCCTATCTTTTGCTTAGTTTCTTCTCTAACTTTGAACTCGTTCGTTTGGCTGCCAAGATCATTTTAAGCCTTGTTTTGTTTTTTTTTTTTTTTATTTTTCTTCTTTTATTGTTGTTCTTAGGAAATTGTAATTAAGTTCATGTGTTTTAAAAAGTTTTCCGCTGATTTCCCCCCCCCCCTCATCTGCTGTTAGTAATGAGCTGTTTCGTTTTATATTTCCGTTCCTTTATGCTCAATTTTAGTTAAAATAATAGAAGCTGAAACTGATGTTTACAGTCACTTTATGAGTTGACTTAAAATCTATTATTTTTTAAACAAAATTTTTTTTTTTTGGTTAAGATGCCTTAAGATTCAAATAAATTTCGAATAAAGTTCAAGCTGTAAGAGTTATTTAATTATTTGTCGAAATGAGTCAAAATTTATCAAAAAGTACAGAAACGACTTCAAGCAAGTTTCAAGCACAACAGATATTTGCACAATTTTGTAATAGAAACAATTGATTATTTAATGATATGATGATTTTTCTTTCTAATATAAAACACTTTTTGCATTATATTTAAAACAATAGCACTAATATTTCACAAATCAATAGACAATTATGATCTGCCAATTTCATGATCAGCTGTTCGAAGCTATTCGATACGTGCGCGAAAAAATTTTCAAGTAAAGTTTAAGCTAATTTCAAGCTCAATAGAGTGACATTTTGCTAGTTTTTCTTCTCTCTCGAGCTCGAAAAATGTATAAAGAAACGCTTACAAGCAACTTCAAGTTACTTGAAGTGAGTACAAAAAAAGACCTAATGTTTATCTTTTTGGTTTTTGATTACTTCTTTCTTGTACAATTTCGACCGAATAACTTCACTTTCAAATTAGTTTTCATATCAGTAACAATCTTTTTGAATCGAAAATAGTAAATCATAAATTTTTAAATTAAAAAAATTGTCTGTCCCTTCGTGCATATGTTCTATTAGACCATGGCTGTTGGAAAACAAGGAGATATTTGCAGTTGCAAACACTGCTTTCTCAATAAATTGCTTCTTCACCATAATAATCCGAAAAATTTTGTATCTCAGTGGGTAACTGGGATAGTAACGCGAATGTTTAGATACATGTACACGTAGTCTCAAATTTATTTCGTCAACAGATCTAAACGAATGTTTTTTAAAAAAAAAAGCGTGAAAAATCTAAAATTTGACTCATTTATTATTTGTATAGCCACTTTATTTCGTATGCAAACTCAAGCTGTGTCAATATTTTTTTCACAAAAACAGTTGTATCAAGTAGCTATCAAAAGAAAAAATGCAGCATGAGGCTGCTTATCTCATTACCGATCGTCATGGTATTTATTTAATCTTCTATTTAAACTTCTTTTTAGTCATTATTAATGATTCGGTCTCCCTCTCCCAAAGTGGAATTTTTACAGATACAACGAACGTACTGCAACACGTGTGCAAATAGTTTCAAATCACTCATTGGAACAGTTTGCTTCAATGTTGATCACACTGAGTGTTGCTGGTTGTGGGCAAGAGCAGCATATTTAAGGTCATTGTTCACTTGGAGTTTATTTTTAATATGGGAAAAACTACTACGTTAAACTTTAAGAGTAATACTAAAATTTTTATTAATAGCAGTATATAAATGGAAACAAAATGAGAAACACATTTTTAATATATAAAAAAAAAAAAAAAAAAACATACAAGTCAAAATTTTCTATATCGAGTGAGTTGAATAAGTTTTAATTTAATCGCAATTGTTAACGCATTAAAACATTTTCATGGTATGATTACATGAACAGAGCAGTACCTTAAGATATAAAAAATTACATAAGGAGTTTTTTTTGAGGTTTTAAAAAAGCCATAAAATTAATAATAAGCAAATTTGTTTAGCTCTTAATAATCACTGAACTGAAGTTTAAATTATGTTTAAAACAGTGAAGAGTTGAATTTTACAGATAAAGTCAAAAATTTTAATGAGCTAAAGAAGTTTTTAGAAATAAATAGAAAATAATTGAAAAAATTTTATGTTATGAGTAGAAACTGAAAAAATTTCAAATGGCTTAAGCTGATCCGACCTTAAAGATGTTGTAAGATTTCTAGGAGCGTAGTTGACAAATCTTTTGAATTTACAGATGTAGAGTTAAAATATTGTCACAGCAATTGAAGCGGATCACTCTCTATATCTTTTTCTCTTATTCCATTCGTCTTTTGGATGACTAGATATCTGCTATACACACCAATCTAGGTGAAGTTAATTACGGCTTCATCTCCATCGTCATCATACGCATCAAAATGCAGTCAGTCTTCAATGTTGTAGCAAACATACAATATACGTAGTAACAACAGTTGCCACAACAATGTGACTTTGATTTTGACAAGATATCTATATGTTTTGCACAATAACGCTATTCGTACTGATTGTAAAAACAAACTTTCAAAATGTGCGCATTCAACATTGAAAATTGTTTTTTTTCTACTGCAATCAACAGGTGCCACAACTTTGCTGCACCTCAACATTGCTACAGCTACAGTATAATTTTGTCAACCTGTGCAATTTCCCGCAATTGTTATGCATTTTTTATAATTATAACGGTTTTGCATATATGTCCGCCAGACAATCAAATCAATCAATCGATCTGCTTCTTTTTTTTTAAATACTCCACAAAACGTTGATGTACACGACTTTTACGGTGGTAAGCTGGTGCTATGGGCACAAATTCACTGAATCGTAATGTTGTGGGTCACTGCCAATGTTTTTATTAATCCATTTGAAAATGTTTAATTAATTATGTTATAGAAAAAGTTTTGAAAGTTTATAGTGATGTGGAATATTGTTTTTTTAATCGCTTATTTCTGGGCATTTTTTATATTAAAGACAATATTTTAGCCCAAAATTTCAGACAAATTTAGTTGAATATAATTTTGTTCTCCTAAAACGTTGAAATTAAAAAAAAAAAAAACCGAAAAATTAAAAACTAAATTAGTAATAGAAGAGTATCAGTATATAAAAATGCACTTGGGCCGCCATTTTGGACGCTAGGAACTGAAATGCTTAACTCTCCCCACATACAGTCTGAAGTTTACGGTCCATGGAGATGTTTAATGAAGCAAACCTAGGCATTTCTATACAATTTCGATGCGAAAACTAAACAGTTAGGCTGAAAAGTTCGTAGAATGACTCAAAAATTTTTTATATTATTTCCAGTTAGTACCAAACTTCAAATGACACGTGCATACATTTTCCCCACAAAATCTTGCCGTTTTCCCGCAAAATTATTCCTATCAAATTTAATTATATGTTAAATGACGGTGAAATATTTTCGAGAAAAGATCAAATTAAGGGCTTAGGACTATACTTCGACTCGAAATTCAGTTTTGATGCTCAGTTTGAGTACATAATATCCAAGGCAAATTCTAGTCTAGGTTTTGTTAAACGTAATTCCAGAGAGTATTTAGATCCATTTACAGCAAGAACCATATTTTCAAGCTTAGTAAGATCAACTCTGGAGTATGGCAGCATAATCTGAGACCCGCCTTACAAAAACCCAATCAACAGAATTGAAAAAATTCAAAAGCGTTTCACGCGGTATGCGTTACGCAGTATGTATACGTTGGAGAATATGCCCGATTACTGCGTGCGCTGCCGGTTGCTAAGCTTACAGACACTGGAGGAAAGGCGAGAAATCGCTAATATAATGTTCATTAAAGATATTATTGATGGAAGAATAAATTCTCCAGAACTATTTTTTCTCATTCCATTTCACATTTCTGCTTGTTCTCTCAGAGAAAATCAACTGTTTTATATACCCCGGCATAGAACAAATTATGGCCTTAATGTACCATTGACGAGATGCCTATCGGAAAGCAGCTCGATAGCCAATCTATTAGACTTTAGTATGGATAGATATATGTTCAAGAAACATTTAGAGGAGATTATTAATAGAGTGTAATAATTGGTTCCAAGTATTTTAAATACAGATTCAAGTATTTCATTGCAATACTTTACATATAAATCCATACGGATCAAACCTGTTATATGATAGTCCTGTACATGTGAGCTTATTAAAAGCAAAATTGTTTACATTCATTTTATTTAGTTTTTAATTTTTTCAATCCGTTAGGGGAAAACCCGGTTGATGAAATATATATCAAAAATTTGACAGCTATCGGAAATTCACTACTGGCCTGATCTATACCCTCAATGTCTCAATATGTCTCAAGCACGAGTTCAAAACGGCTTTGGCACCTTCAAAGATCACACTCCAACTTCAAAAGCTATTATTGTTGCTAATTCCTATCCTAAAATAAACTCAAATTCTTCAGCTCAACCTAACCCATCAACTAGTTTACGAATTTACTATCATAATTGTGGTGGTATGAGAGGAAAGTCAAATAAACTGTTCGTTGTAGCTAAATCATGCCATTTCAATATCTTGGTTTTTACTGAAACGTGGCCAAATGACAACTTCAAAAATGAGCAAATTCTTGACAGCGATTGGTCAATCTACGAGTACCGAAATTATTGAAATCATTCTCTAGCAGGTACCTTCCGGGGAGGAGGAGTTCTTATCGCAACTCACATTTCCCTTTCAAGTGAGCTAGTCGAAACAACCTCTCACAAGCTCTTCTAACACCTTCTAGTCCAAATCTGCTCAAGTAAAAATCTCTACATTTACATTGTTAATATTAACATTGACCCGAGTTCAAATGAAAGCACTTATAACGAACTTTGTCATGCAATTTCATCACTAACCACGGCTCTAAATGATGACCATAAAATTATAATTTTTGGTGACTTTAACCGACCCAACATTCTCATGAGATTTGTGAAGATAATAACTATCTTCTTCCAGTTAACCTCTCTTATTCGATTGACTTTACATAACGCAGCACGTTATTACAGCAACTATCTTTAGCAAGTTATTTCAAATTTGAATGGGAGGTGTGGTTAGATTTAATCTTTACAAATTCCTGTGATGTACTAAAGGTTGGTCAGAACACTGTTTCACTAATACTCTTCACCACACTGCCTTCACATTAGAGTTGTCAAATACCAATATGCCTTTTACCCAATACTCAAATAACTCAATTGCGTATGACTTTCTAAATACGGATTACGAAAGCATAATCAACAGTTTAATTGCCATAAATTGGGACGCTCTATCAACCATGGACTTAGGTAATGCGTTTTCACTTTTCTCTCAGCGTTTTCTAACCATTATGGGCAGACATGTACCAAAAATAAAGAAAAGATTTAAACTTTCATCAAAGTTTATCAAAGACATCTGAGGAATCAACGAAACAAGCTTTTTTACAAAGTCAGTTAAAATTACCGTAAGAGGGGAAGTAAAGGTAAGATACATTGAGCTATCCAAAGAGATTGCTATCAAGTCAGAACTAGCACCAACCAAATTGGTGAGAAAATTCTTGAAGATCCTAAAAAATTCTTTGACTTTGTATATGTTAAGCGAAAGTCTGCTGATTACCTTACGACCATGTTCAAGTGGTATTTAACTTATATGCAGATCATTTTAAGAATGAATTTAGCGTACAGTCATCCCAAGATGAGGTTATGACGCCCTGTCCGATTTCATATTTCTTGGTCGATAACATCCTCCTTACGCAAGAAGAAATTCTAAAAGCTATAAAAGAATTTGATCCAAGGAAATCTCTTGGTCCAGACCTCATTCCGTCATGCTTTCTCATTAACTGCGTAGACCAATTTCTCATCCTCTTATATATTCCTTTTAATAGCATATTGGTATTTTTCCGTCTTATTGGAAGTCTTATTGGAAGTCACCATATTCTACCTATTTACAAAAATGGCGATAAAAGGTCAGTCGTAAATTATAGGTGTATTTCTATTCTATTTGCTATTCCTAAACGTTTTGAAAATATTACATGTGAGAAGCTTACATATCTAATTAGTCCCTTACTTAATGAACAACACCATGGATTTCGTAAAAGCTGCTCAAGGAATACGAATCTCGCAATCTTACGCACTGATATTCTTACTGAAATGGAAAACGGACATCAGAAAATCGAAACGGACATCAATCATCATGACATCTGACCCACCTTGACCCACTTATTTTCAACATCTTCATCTCTGACCTATCGGTAGTATTGGAGGACACTCCGCATCTTATGTATGCTGATGACCTAAAGATTTACTATGTGGTTAAATCGGAAGAAGATACAAATTTCTTGCAATCAAAATTGATCTCCCTTGAGCAATGGCGCAATCACAAAAGACTATCTTAACACTAATAAATGCTATACTAGTGATAACGCCCCGAAAATCGGGAGTTCTTCCCTACTTTGGAAATCACACTTTCTCATTCACATTAGAGCGAGTTCGTGTCTTACGTCTTTTTGCCATT
This sequence comes from Coremacera marginata, assembly GCA_914767935.1. NCBI lineage: Eukaryota > Metazoa > Arthropoda > Insecta > Diptera > Sciomyzidae > Coremacera > Coremacera marginata. Next base: position 166,023,179 of record OU612046.1, read on the forward strand.
TTTACAACTTTAAACGCTCATGTCTGCTAAACGCTACCACTTTTCAAAAATCTAATAATTTTCTGCTTACCTACAGCTCAAGATATACCTTACTAATGATATATCAATTGTTGCTGTAGCGTTTGTAGATTTGCTGGAATAAGGGAACCACTGATATTGCTTAAACAGCACCACTGAGATTGTAGATCTCGGTATTGTCTTAGATAGCAAGCTAAGACGTTCAACGTTCACTATGACAAAGTTTTATCCAGGGCTTGCAAAAAGCTCGGATTCATTAAAAGACGTGCAAAGGAATTCAAGAATGTATGGGTCACAAAAATCCTGTATTCTGCATTGGTGCGTCCGCTACTCGAATATGCTAGCCTAATTTGGAATCCAGTTTTTGAGATACAAAGTGAAAGATTTGAATCAATGCAGAAGCAATTCTTGCTTTTTGCACTGAGAGATACATTTGACCCCTACAATTTTTCCAACTAATGCTCTCCGTATGAACAAATACTTTCCTTTCTTAATCTGATGCCGCTATAATCAAGAAGAACGTAATTGAGTTGATGTTTTATATATGATATAATTACTGGTATTATAGACATCGAATACTTTTCCAATAAGTTCACATTTAAGACAGACCTAGTAAGACGATTCAGGCATACACATCTCTTAAAGGAATACCAACACCACACTGTCTATGGACACAATGAGCCCATAAGTAAATGCTGCAGAGTATTTAACAACTTTAGCGACTGCTACTCCCCTTCCATGTCTAAACTCACATTTAAGCGGATTCTTTTCAATTCCCTATTCCCTTCTTAAATCTCTCTCCCATTTATAAATCTTATCTTAGGTATGTCCCACCTGTTTTCCACCTCTTCATCCTATCCTCTTCTTGGAATTATGTCAATCCGGTGGGCGATGTATGCCCACTTAGAGCATCATACAAAATAAAACAAAAAACAAGGAAAAGGGGAGGAGGAAAAAAATAAATATAAATAAATATTCTGTTAATGTAAGCAAAACTTGTTTAAAATAAGTTAATTAAGCAAAACCTGTTAGAATAAGTAAATTGCCTTGCCTTGTTTGACCAATAAACAAATAAATATATTAGGCCGAAAATGGAGTACAAATCGATCATTTGGGCAGGGGATTAGACATCATATTTCAAGCTTCTGGAGTGTATTCAACAGCGTGCGATATCGTATATTTGATAGGCGATGAAAATATTTCATCTTCTTTCACCTCTCTTTGGCATCCAAGCAATGTTGGTTGCCTAAGCCTTCCGTACAGATACTACCATCGAAAGTCTTTAAGGCTGATACAAGGTCTGACGCCACGAGCTGGTGTATTTCCTAGGTTCACTCGGACAGCTCTCTAAGCCCATCTCATTACCATTGCCTCTTTGCACAATGGAACATTGCTAACCGAGATAATTGCTTCTTCGGTCGCCCCGTAAAATTGTGAAATAGTCTGAATAGATTTAAGTCTATCACCCATCTTCCGAATCAACACAATGCTTTCGCATTTATGGGGGGCATCCCCTGAGTGTTGGCTTAGTAAAAAAAAAAAAAATCAAAAGGCTTCAAATTCAAAATGTTGGATGACATGTGGTATATTAAATACCCGATTCAAATCATGTTAATGAAAAATTCACTGAAAAAGTTTTACTTTAAAACAGTTTCGGCTGAATTTAATTAAATATCGATGATTTTTTTACTATAACTTCGAAAATAATTTGATCAAATAATTTTTTATCGAAGAGCTATATAAGAAAAGAACAATTTCAGAGTAGCTGTCTCTAATTTTAAAAAATCAAATAAATTTAAGGCCCATTGTGCAGTTACGGATCTAGCGAAATATTGCTCGGAGAACTAATAATTTTTTTTTAATTGGAAAACTCTTAAATTACAACAAAATTTAAAACTTTTTTCTAAAATAATTTTTGTGATTATTTAACAAAAATTAATCTATTAAATTCATCAAAAAATCATAAAAAAAAAATTTTTTTCGACTTTCGGTAATTTCAATAATTTGTCTATTTGAAGCAAAAATATCTTCGAAATTATATAAAAAAAATTTTTTTTTTACATTTTTAAAATAACCCAATTTTACCCCTTAAAATAATTTTAGAAAAAAATTAGTTCCAAAAAAGTCGCTATCAATAAAGTTCGCTATCAAAAATCGTTATCAAGATAAAAATTAAGCACAGTTCTACGAGTTAATGATCGATTTAATTCTGCAAACCTCTTTATAAACGATTATTTTTTTTTGTTTTTAAGAACTGTTTTTGGCACTTTAAATAAAGGCATTCACTTCAAAATTTGAAAGTTACCTCTAAACTATTCTTCTGTCAACTCTTGTAATAACATTTTAGCTCTTAAATCTTACCTCGGTTGTTGCTGTTGATGTTGCGGATGTCGTTGTTGTTATTGTTGTTTGTCTCATTTTCTTGCTATTTTGCTTGTTTATCCTCCGGGAACAAACAATGAAAATAATCCAAAATATATTCCAAATAGGTCAAAATTAACAAAAGATTTTCGTGGTCGAGATCAAGCCAACGATAAAATTTTTTTTGTATTACGTTTTTGATCGTTGTTTGTTTAGGAAAAAAGAAAAGATATTAAAAACTACCTTTTAATATTTCCGTTACAAGAGAAAATAACAAAACGCGTTAATTAACAGTTTGTTTTATTTTTCAAGTTGAGCTAAACAATTCTTTTGATACTTTTTAAACCGTATTCGTAACCGCTTTGTTTCAATGCTCGCCGCAGACTGTAACGTAAAACTTGAGTGCTGCTTGTCGGCAGGGTCTTGCAAGCTCCACGTTTAACACAGCTCTGCGTCTTCGGCGGCTGCATTTGTTGTTGCCGCTATTGCCGTTGTTGTTGCTGTTTACCTTTCGCTGGTTTTGGTGCTGCTGTTACTACTCGTACTGAAGTCAGGTGAGACGCAATGGTTGAAGTTTAACACCGCAGAGCGTAGCAGAAAATGTGTTAAAAAGAGGGAGTCAAGCGCCCGTTGGAGAGAATGAAGTCATTGTTGCCATTTTATTTTTAACAAAATTGTTTTGAATTAAAAAGAACATTTAATAAAAAAGCATTTTAATAAATTCGAAGCAAAACCGCAAAAAATATTAATACTTAAATAACTGGAAACGCTTAATAATGCTTTTTAGTAACTTAACCACTAAATTAAGCCAATAAAATCGAACTGAAATTGAATGAAAAAGTAACGAAACGATTTAAGTAATACTATTTCTGCTTATAAATTCCAGAGATATTCATGTGCTTTAATTTTTTAATTTAGTTCAGACATGCTCAGCCAGAAGCCCATCTGGCCCGCGTGTCCCTTCATACGAATTTTTTGTTTCTATCATAAACTTAGACTTTCGTTTTTGCAAAAACCATTCCATGTACAAGTTAAGTTTTTTGAGCTTCAGTGATTTAGGTGTTAATAAATAAAGATCTAAATAAAACATATTGGAAAACAAAAAAATTTCGATTATATTTGGATTTTTCATGAACTACAAAAAATTGCGAGATTTCCTTAAATTTTTATTAAAATCTACTGGATTTTCCATAAAAGTTCATGATTTAAAAATCTTGTGTCTTCATCAGAAACAAATACAAGATCTCATGAAATTTCATGTGGCATCCCTGAAAGTTTATACAACTTGTGCCGAAATTATCTTAATAAAAACTATAAGTTTGAAAATAAATTTATTATTATTATTAAAGTAAATAAAAACACTTAACTGAATAACTTTGTCAGTATTAATATTATTAAGGCGAGGTTCTAGTAGAAACGTAACGTTGTAACGAACCTCTGATCGTTACAACAAACTCGCTGAGGTATCCTCAGCGGCTGTCCAGGGTTCTTACAAGCTCAACCAAGGTTTTCTGGTTGAGGGTTCCTCGTTGACGAGGGATGGTGTGTGGGTGTGTCCACGGGTAGTTGTCTTCTTTTATTCCTTTGAATTTGAGTCGAGGTATGTGGGACGGCTGGTGGATCTGACACTATATCTGGCGTGTCGATCTGCGGTGGTGACCTCTGCAAAGGTCATGGCGTTGTTGTCACGATGACCCAGAAACTTATGGCTCCTCTCGGGGTAGCTTTTCTCAGGTTGCGTGACTGTACTTTTTTCTCTGTTAGTTGGCTTCTTATTTTAATGCCGCTATCTCGTTATCGCTTACTTATGTGCCTGGCTCTTGTCCGTCGTCGTGTCGGGGAAATATGCGTTAGTTGAAAATGTGTGTGGGTGAGCACTTGTGGAGAGCGAGAGTGAGAGAACACATGAGAGGGCCGATATCCATTACGGCGGCCCGAGATACCCCAGTGTCTACTCAAAGGCAAAAGGAAAACTCACCAGAGTCACTCGTGTAGAGCAAGAGTGAGAGAACACATGAGAGGGCCGATATCCATTACGGCGGCCCGAGTTACCCCAGTGTCTACTCAAAGGGAACGTCACCCGTTAAGAGCGTGAGGGAGAGCACACGTGAGAGGGCCGATATCCGTTACGGCGGCCCGAGTTACCCCAGTGTCTACTCAGTGGAAAGGAAAAAAAACTCATAGAGTGTCACTCATGTAGAGCGAGAGTGAGAGCACACGTGAGAGGGCCGATATCCGTTACGGCGGCCCGAGATACCCCAGTGTCTACTCAATGGGAGAGGGATAGGGAGAGAAAGGAAAGGCACGTTGTTCCTCGTCGATAGCCACAGCACAACTGACTTAAGATGCGGCGACCGGTTGGTTGATAAGCTGGATGCGGGAAAAAATGAAGACGTCTGAATTGCTTGGTGGTCCGTACTCGACTCCTGTTGCTAGCTAGCATGTATACTGTGGGGCTCGTTACGTAGGTTTACAGTGGGCCTATTTCGTGGCATGACCACTGTTGATGGTTTTGAGTTCCAACCATGTTGGGTGCCTTTTCTCGGCCTCTGCGGCACTGCTTGTTTCACTTCTGGCTTCTTCAGGGCATCATGTGTCGATCCATGTGTGTGTCGATCCATGTGTGGGCCTATTTCAGTTCACTGAAATAGGGCATCACAACGTAATTTCAGGATTTTTTTTTTTTTAGCGAACGTATCTTTTTTAAAAAATTTATTAGTCTATATTTCAAGAAAATTTTACAATTTTTTCGATCAAAACTAGTTCAAAATGGCGGCTGAAGGTCTCGCTGATCAAAGCCGTGCATGCCCTGCCAAGTAATCTGAAACGAAAAAGCCAAAAAAATTATTAACCTAGATGAAATTTGGGGGGCCTTGCAGATTTCCGATTTTAATAAAACCCTTTTAAAAAAGAATGGCGGCCCTTTGAAAAGTTTTCCACACTTTCTTTTGCTTTAACGTTAAAGAAATAATGATAATAAATTTTTTTGGAAAAAAAAACGCTACCTGAAGGCCCACTTAATTGAATAAGCTTTATTTAAACCGTCAAACTTTTTTCAAGGTTTGATAATTACAAAATCATAAGTAATGTTAGTTTTTTGACACTTACATCTAATCAGCTATTCCAGCACCATACAGAGTCGCTTCCTCATCCTCAAAGAGCATGTTTTGCTGCACCAGGGCGCCAAGTTTTTCAATTCTGCCTTTTTTTGCAAACTACGAGAGTTTCTCCTCCACTGACTTCATACGCCGGTCATCAGTCTTCTCAGCGAAGTTTACGCAGTTTGTCCCGATGACGATTCCTTATGTCTGCATAGTTTTTAATATGGATGAATAGCCTTCATTATAGGTGTGTTTCCGTACTCTACACTGTGTAAGATTTGTGTAAGTTCAAACTGAGAAAGTAAAAATGAAATGTTAGAATAGTTGCAAAAGTACGGAAACAGCTTCTAGTAAGTTACAAGCACAAAACAGCTGATTTTGACTGCAGACATGTCAAACCTATTAAAATTATCGTCAATTTGTTTGTGAAGTTGATGCTTGATCTTACTTTACTTGGAGTCTTGAGTTCTAGCACTCTCTGTGCACTGTGTGCTCCAGAGAGCGGTTTTATACTTGTTCTTCTTCTCCCATTTTCCCACAGAAAGTACGGAAACAGAAAATAGTGTCCCACAAGTTACACAGTGTGAGTACGGAAACACACCTAATATATACTGCTGTTCTGATAGTTTTTTCGCCACAATGAAGGTGTTTGGGGACCAGTTTCACGACTAAAGATTCATTGTCATTTTGCGTGTTCCTACCTATTATATAAAATTAAATAGTAAATTATCACTATGAAAGAGCTTCATATACGGTCGAATTGCTTCTTGCACCGATTTTTGAAGGGCAGGTTCATGATGGAAATGGGCGAGTTTATTCTTGACTCCTGCACCACGCCACTTACACCAACTGTTTTCAGCTGGTGGGCAGTTTTTGTCGTCTAATGACAAGTCCATAGTACATAGTACAATTCCTTTATGTTGTGAATGCAGGTATATGAGCACACAATAGAGAGGAATGTTCGCTGAGACAGTCACAAACTTACTACCTGTATTTGATACACCGCCCGAAAATGCCCGTCCCTCTAAGCCGCTCCAAGCGCGCATTTATACCTGTTTTAATGCCGACGCACTCTCTCGTCTAATACGCTATGACTCGTAAAATATATTAGATAGGGAAATATCCTTTTGACTACATATTTTCAAAACCTTAAGGATGAAAATCAAGCAAAAATCAAAATCAAAAATTTTCCGTCGATTTCTACTAGAACCTCCCTTAAGGCGATTCAAGCCGCTGTGTATATTCTTACTGCGTATATTCAATTGACATAAACGCACCATTAAATTTTGCTTAAACTGAGCTGCAAACCTTTAAAACTTCTTGAACATACTTCACTTTAACTAATATGTTTGAAACTCAATCGGAAAAAATATACCGATTCAATATATACAATATACAAAAATCTTCGTATTTGAAAAACAATTTTAACTGGGCTGCATTAAATTTCGAATAGTTTCTTAGCTACTGCCTAAAATTGAACATCCTTAATTTTGCACTGATATTTTCGTACTTAACTGTTTCCTATTTAGTTCCAATAAAACATTTTTTATTTTTTATCCGAAATTAAAATTGGTGATAGGTTGGTGTTCTTTTATTTTTATTTACTCTTTAGCTCTTTACAAAAATAGTAAAATCGTAAAGAATACCCGACGACCGGAATCTAGTCATAAATTTGAAGCTCCATTTATGAGGTTTCATATGTAAATATTGTTTAAGAGATGATCTTCCTGCATTAATAAAGACATAACAAAATCATATAACAAGCTAACTACCACTTTATAATGCGATTATAATGCGATAAATGAAGAAATAGTTATAAATTTACCTTTTTATTTTATACAATAATTATGGATACGGACTCATTGCATATCATCATAAATCTGTGGTCACAAGGAATAATGACTAAACTCAAATATCGTAATAAAGCGATATGGCATTTTCTTTATTGCCAATCTTTGGAAGGATGCACAAATCCACTTTTTGCACAGAATAGATTACCACTTATGTCTGCACATATTTCGTTTCTAACGGTTCATATATTTCAGAAAAAAGGGTCGCAGTTAGTGCAATTAAAATGTCGTTTTTTACGATACTTTGAATTAAGTCATTATTTCTTGCGGACACAGAAATGTTCCCTTCATGATTGAAATAGAAGCTGAGAATACAATCAATTTATGCCATTAGATATGTTTGAATTCGTTATATAATTGTCAGGTGCATTAGACTCGCAGCCAGTTAGTTGAGAGCGCAGAGGCTTCATGTCCTGTTCCTTCCACATTAGAGAGCAGTGAATGTGTGATTGGAAAAAATCAATTCCATATCAATTCAAAAGATCAAAATCAATTCAAAAAGTCAATTTTGTTTTTAGTACCAAAAGGTATGCAATATAATTTTTATTTTATTTAAATGGCAGCCAAAAACGACACAAGTGATCGTCTCTACTTAAAGTGAAGCAAAAAGTGATCTTCTTGAAAGAAGGATTTCGCAATTTAAGGAAGAGCAGGAACAGCGTTCGTATTCTTTTAGAGCAGTAGCTTGAAATTTTGGAAAACTCCGTAACTTATGGTCAAGAATTTTTTAAGAAAAAACTTGAGTTTTAGTTTCTACTTTACTAAAATAGTTAAGTTATAAAAACAGTTTACAATAAAGATTAACACACATTCAATATCGTTTATTATCCCTATAGGAACAAACTAACTTGTTTTTAAAAACAACTAATTAAAAAACTAGTTTAAAATAAACCAGTATATGAACTACTTTGAATTATATTAAGGCGGCATCCACTTCAATATATGAAGTAATTGAAATACTACTTAAAAACCAGTGATTGATAAACTACTTTGAATTATATTAAGGCGGCAACTACTCTGAAGTTGGCATGTTTTAATTGAAAATTTTTATTAGATTACAAGCTTATATATATTTAACCATGTTATTTCATCAAATATTATTAACTTTTGGCCATCAGTAATAGTTTTCAATTGGTTATTTTAAAGCAATTAAAAAAATAATTTAAATGTAACTAATTTAACAAGTAGTTGAAAATAAATGCAGACGACAGCCAATTGACTTATTTAGCGGACATCACCATACAAAATAAGTTAGTTCGTTCTATGGAAAAAAGTCAGAATTTCAACTAGTTGTGGTTGACAAAAAACTACTTTATCAACTACTTTTAAATTAGTTGATTTTCCTACAGGGATGTTATATAAAGTTATGTAATGGTGTTAAATTGAGCCCTATACAAGGCATAACTGGACCTTCATAACTAGGTTAATTTAATTGAATAATTATATCGTCTCTTATGTTCGATAATTTGTATTTGCATTTGCATTCAGCACTGCAATTGCAATATTTATATTTTTAGCAGTATCCAAATGCACCTGAATATAGTTAAGGCAAATTCTTAATTTATTTATGAACTGAACGAACATTTTTTCCAATGTGATTCTTGTAATCCGTTTTTCCTGATATCTTTGTTGCGGCGGTGCAATATGTGATTTTGTTAAAATGGTAATTTTAATTGATGTGTATCCACCATAATCAAGTAAAACTGCACTTCGCGGAGTATCTTTCATTCCAAAAATTTTCCGTCTTATTAAATAAAGTCTCAAAATTCTGGAGTCATATGCAGAACCACTCCCCAGCTCATGAAGCAACTAACAAGGTGGTAGTGACAGCAGGCTATATTCACACTTACGGCGATCATAGGTTCTTATTTGCCTGTATATTTTACTTCTTTTTCTACTTTTTTCATTTTCTACTTTGTACCATTTTTGACAACCTATGTTCGCCAAAGAACTGTTACTACCACCTTATTAGTTGCATCATGCCCCAGCTTACAATATCAACTATTTTGCTGTTCGCGTCACATATAACTTGAACGTTTAATGAATAAACGCCTTTCCGGCACTTATATCGTTCACCCAGTTCACCACATTTTTATTTGGGTGCATTCGATTGCAACAATTACTATGGAAATTGAAATTTCGCCCAAAAATCATTTTTCAACCTTTAAAAATTTATATACTACAGCTAAAATAACATAAGCTAAGAGCATTTTGTAATATTGGGAGATTTTTGAAGAAGTCGAAAAGGGCCTTCTGTACAATAAGATCTGCAAACTGGCTTTTGGTACTGCCCTTTGGTGACGTATCGTAAAAACACCAGCACCTTTAAATCTGCACTCAGGGAAGCACCACATCTATACTTTACGAGATCATCTTTAAAAAGTGGGATTATATCAGTGCACGGACATGAAACAATTTTTGTGGTCGAATACCTAAGCTCTAAAATGTGTATTCATTTATTTTTTTAAAATGCGTATACAAACAAGTTTTTACCTACTAAAGAACGCGTTGAACGAAATTCAGTGGCTACAAAAAGTAGCCAAATTAAGCAAACCGCATTTTGGCTACACCATAGCTGGACAAAAAAAGGCCATATCTCCCAAAGTATTTCGAATTTCAAAAAACCCTTTTAGGATGATATTCTCAAATATCCAAGCTATAAAAATATACAAAAAAAAAACGAACAAAAATTTTTGCCAACCAGGAATGCCTCCTTAAAAAAATACCACAAATAATATAATTTCAACACGTTGGCAATCACGAAAACTCCTCAAGCTACTTAACAGCGCATTAACAGTGCTGTTAGCTGTTAACATTAAAGTTGCTCTCTAACACGTTATATTTAGAAATAAGCTTCAAACGCGATCTCTCTTCAAGATGCTTTGCTGCCCACAACAGCGGCTTTGGTAAATTAAATAGACTCTGTTTATACTTTCATTTCTTTTTGTTACCGTTGTTGGCTTGGTTAACTCAATTCATGGTCTCTGGTGTTGTTGCTGTTGCTGCTACTGCTCTCCCTTAGAGCGGAAGTGCATTAACACGGTTTGCAAACAAGAATTGTTCCCCTTTTACCACTCATCATGCTGCTTGCTGACTGATAACTGACGACGACGGCGACACGGTTCCACATGAGTTTCCCTGCGATCTAGTGAACGTCACCGCATATCGTGTGTCAAGCGATTCTCAAATTCCAGCGAAGGGAGTCATATCGCTCGTTCTAGTGAGACCCGAACTCTTTGCCAACCACCATAGCGCGCAGTCTGCGTAGAAGGGGGCTTTAACTTTAGTACCAACGCGCGCGAAAATCAACAAACCGGAAATTTTGTGTTTTTTTTCATTTTGTTTTATTTTATTATTCTTGTTAACTTTTTGTGAGCTGCTTTTGTTTGTGTGTTTTTTCGCTTGCTTCTTTTACAACTTCTGATCGTTTTAAGTTACCAAACGCGGTAGGTGGGGGCTAGAGGCGGTTATGACGCTTGTTGTAAAGTTGTTGTAGCTTATCCACCTCCAAATAAACAGTGCGGTGAGAACCGTACTTTTAAGTTTAGTTAGTTGTTGATTAACATAAACATAGAGCTCAATCACTGATGACCAGTTTACGGTATCCAGCACTGATCACTGGTTTAGCAGCATAGCCAAGACAAGAACCAAACACTAACAGCGTAGTGCTATAAATGCATTTGCTAAGTGACAAACTGTGTATATAACCAGTGTATAAAGTACTAGATTTTCAGTAGTTTAAGAATATACAGAGGTGAACAAAACGGCCCTAAATGTAGGGAACTTGGAGGCAGCTAATATTAGAGACGCTGATTTTAAACGTTCTAAGCGAGAACATTTTATGACTCAATATGGCGATAGTGAAAACGTTACTTTGGCAAAATAATTTTAGTTGGTCAGGATGGCCGAGTGGTCTAAGGCGCTGCGTTCAGGTCGCAGTCTACTCTGTAGGCGTGGGTTCGAATCCCACTTCTGACAATTTTCGATTTTTTTTTGCATTATTCATTTGAACTTGCATTGATTTTGCAGCTTATTGTTACCAGCTAACCAAGCATTCATTGCCTGTCAAAATTTCGAGCGCAACGACCTGGCAGCCAGGTCGACTGCTTCAGCTGAATTAGCTGCGATGCGGAAATTTTAAGCGTCCGCTAAATTGTTGCATGCAGCTCGTGCACTGATGCTGTCGAAGCTGCTGCAATTTCTTCCAGCACGTTCACCAAAAGCAGCTTATGCAATATTTTTGTGATTAGCAGCTGCTGTTGCCGCTGCCGCTTCTTCATCTATCATCATCTAAATTTCAGCATGATTTTCAATAATTATCCAATCTGGCTGTGTGTGTGCTGCTTCCTGCCAAGCATGTCTGACGATGCAAGCATCTCTTAAGAGTAGCCAGTCAATAAAACAACAAATGAACAACAAACATTTCTGTTTAGATCTACAATTTTTATTGCGATTGTAATAGATTAAAAAAAAAGAAATAATTGTTTAATTACAATATTAAATTATAATAAAAATAGTTAAAATAATATTGTGTGAATTATTTAAGCTACACAACTACACAAAAAAAAAAGCAGCAAATGATGCATGTGTTGGAGGTGGTTTGTGTGTGTGGTGTGTGTTGCGGTTGACTTCGCAGATCTTCATAATGGAGCATATATAAGTATGTTTCTGGTTAAAGCGTACGTATGTGAGTGGAAGCTATCATCATGGTAATCGAATCTATTCCTATAGATTCTAAATAGAATATCAACTTCCAAATCAGCAGCTACTCTTCAGCCAATCTTCTTCTTTCTCAAATTGTTGTAAGTAGTTTTATTTAAGATTAACTTAACGATAAGAAACTTAAAAGAGTAAAGTTTTGTTTGCTGAACTTAGTTTTCAATAAAATTAAAAATAGTTGTTGTAGAACACAAAAAGAAAACGAAAATTTCTAGTAGATAATTTTGCGTTTATACTAGAGAAGTGCGTCCGCTATCGTAGGACTTTGTTGGGTCCGCCTGGAGTTTGCTAAAAAACAGTATGATTCATTTAAAATTCGAAAATCCAACAAAATTTCTAAGATTCTTTTTGTAACAACGAAAATTATTTTTTCTTTTTCTCTGCTTGTCTTTTTCTTTTGTTCTTCCTTTATTTTTTTATTGAAACGCTTTATTTTGCTCTACTACGCTCTATTCCACCAAATGCTGTTTGCATGTTGCTTGGTAGGGCACCTTGACAATGGTGAACTTGGTATTGACCAGATTATCACCCAATATTGATTCCACCTTGTCCAAGGGCAATATTTCAATTTGCGGCACCGCATTCGGCCCGCGATCTTCTACTTCCTCCTCCTGTGAATCGGAGGGTGGTGCACCGGGCACGGGCTTCATCACCGGAATGCATTCATCAAAGTGATGTTTTTCCTTTTTCGTTGATTCCTCGCATTGATCCACATAGAGTGCAGTAACACGCAGCAACTCTACTGTAACGCCCCAGGTGAACACCTTTAAAGTCTCCGCTATCTGCTGCACGGCATAGAGCACAATTTGATTGGTTGTCGCCGACTGTGAGATGTACGTGGGAATGATCAGCAGTTTGGCTATATTTGTGCAGAGCATTAATTTCTCATCAAAGCCTGGTTTAATGTCAAAGTTGACAAACTCCAGCTGTGTAAGTTGTTCGAGTTTGGCAACCGCATCGAGTATTTCCAGAGTGCAGCAGGAGGTCTTTTGTCCATTCTCCAGACGCAAACGCTGCAAATTAGCCAATTTAGGCAAGACAGCTTGAGCAAAGCTCGAGTCAAAGTCGCCGCACTCGCCCAACTCCAATGAGCGCAGATTGACCAACTCGCCCAGCACTTCAATGGACTTGGTGCCCAGACCAAGCAACGAGGTGAGCGATAAGTGAGCGAGATTTGTTAATGACTGCAACGACAGCAAATCGCCGTCAAGCGTGCCGGGCTCACAAGGTCGCAAACGCAGCTCTTTGAGATGAGTAAGCTTGTCGATGTTCTCCAGACTAAACGACTCATCATTGATGGCCAAAGCATTAAGCACACGCAATTGTGGATTGCTGAGAAAGAGGCTCTCAACAACCTTCGTTGAGCAGCGACACAGATCAATGGACTCGAGCGAGAATACGGTGCCAATGTAGGTGTTGAAGTTGGACCACATCTCATCGCCCTTAGTGTTGGAGAAGAGCATTTTGCGCAAGTCCAAGTGTTTTGTTTCGCCGCGTCGCAGAGCAGCGGCAAAGCCAGCCCAATCTGATATTTTGGAATTCTTCATGCGCACTGTTTGCCAGAGCGAAGTGTCTTTGGCAGCCAAGTGCCAAAGCTTGCAAACCGAAGCGGCGCGCGGACGTTCCTGTGGGTGAAGAAAAAAAAAGCATAAAATAAGTTTGCAGTCTATGAAATTAATAACGCGATTTTAAATATATTTTTAAAATATAGAGATGTGCTGAATGTGTGCTATCATGTGGCGCATTGGATAAGAATTATTCTAACTGTAAGATTTTTTTTAAATGGTCTTTTTCAATGCGAAGTTAGCGACGCCATTAAATTTTTTTATAAATTCGGAAATTGTGCTGTGTTGTGTTCGAGATGTGCTGCAATGTGCCGTAGCGAGTATTAAATAATTTCGCTTAGTTGCCAATTTTAAAAGCATACATTTTTTGCCCCGTTTACTTGTGGCTCTAAACAGTTAGTTGTGCAATAAACAGCTTAGGTTTTTCTCAGGAGCATGATTTAAAAATATCAGATTGTTATTTAACATTTCATTTTTTAAAAAATTGTCTACGCACCTAAAACATGAAAAATGTATGCTAATTTTGTGATCTTCCATAAAAAAAGGCCTGCTGGAAACATTTTATTTTTCTGAAATAATTTTTTATTTTTCAGGTAAACTCCAAAGTACGGGGCAAATTTTTATGAAATAAGTTTTAAAATGTCATATTTGTGCTACAGCATAGTATAAGGATATTATCCTTTCAAAATTTTAATAAGTAAATTCAATTAAAGTGTACATTTTATTAAGAAATCATCCCCGATGCTACGCATTGCTTTATCGTTTTCTTTCACGTGTTGTGTTGCGAGAGTTTCAATAAACTCCATGTTGCTCTCTACTCTATTCTTTTTGTGCTCAGCAGGCACAGCACATGGTTGAATTAAAAGGTTGTCGCAAGGGTGAGAACGAGAATCCATAATTGTCAAATCGAAATGGACAGCTCATAGAAAATCTGGTAATGCTCTCTTTTTCGCCCGTTTTGTTTTTGTATTCATTTGCAAAATTTGCTGATTTTGACAATTATGGGTACAGATAAGAGAGTACTATCAGCCTTGCGACAACCTTATAATTGTGTGTAATAAACCATGGCTGTCGCAAGGGTCGCAAATCGAAGTTGACAGCTCATAGAAAATCTGCAAATTATCTTTTTTTCACCTATTTTTCTTTCGTATTCATTGGCAAAATTTGCTGATTTTGACAATTATGGGTACTGAGAAGAGAGTGCGATCAGCCCTGCGACAAATTTATAATTCAATCTTGGCCAAAGCACAACATTAAAAAAAAACAGATTAGCCTTAAGCAAGGCGAAAAGTGAGACACATATTCATGCATTGCTTTGCTGCAAAATAAAATTAAACAAAACAAAAGAAAAGTTTTTTATTTCGTTTGATATGTATTATCTTAGGCGAATCGCTTCGCTGACCACTTTCAACGAGTTGATTTTCTTATATGAAGTTTTTCCTTTCTATCTCCACATTCAATCAAAGAGCAACTAAAACGTGTTAGCGCTATTAATTAAAAAGAGAAAACGTCCGTGGCGAAGCCGTGGACCTCTCTGTGTCCTGCTAGTCAATTCTACAGGGTGTCTCGCGACTATTTACGGACGTGAAAGGTGATGCTCAAGGTTGATTTATAAGGTTGTCGCAGGGCTGATCGCACTCTCTTCTCAGTACCCATAATTGTCAAAACCAGCCAATTTTGCGAATGACTACGAAAGAAAAACGGATGATAATGGAGAGCACTTGCAGATTTTCTATGAGCTGTCAACTTCGCTTTGACAATTATGGGTACTGAGAAGAGAGTGCGATCAGCCCTGCGACAACCTTATAAATAAACCTTGTTGATGCCGAGTTGAGCAAAAAATCGTGTGGGGGAGAGGGGCGGTATATTTGCATATTCTTAGGAGCTACTGGATAAATTAGTATTTCACGATTTTAATTCACATTATCGTATCTAGCAGAAAAACTACCTTACAGAAAACCAAATTTCATTTAATACGCGAAATTCTGAGTATTTGAATTTGCACTCAAAGTTGAAATTTAGTAGTTCCAATCGATTGATTTTATCTCTGTACGAGCACAGCTCGGGAACGATAAAGTCGGTGAGGTTCATTGATATACCGTAAGAAAGCTGATTTCATTGCCTTTGCAATAATATGCAATAATTTATAATAATTGTGCCTTTGAAACAATAATGTGAACGAAATCGTGAAATAATCGGTGTTGTTGTAGAAACCAAGTGCTCGAAGGTTGACTCGATCAGGAGTTATCTGATAAAATCGGTTTCTGTGGCACCTAAAAGAGACAAAAAGTTAATTATAACAGAGTTTCTTAAGGCGGTCTTCCCATTGAGCAACTTTTTTTTTTTGACTTTTTTTTTTTGCATTCATTTATAGCTTGGGTAGTTGTGAATATGCCCGTAAAAGGATTTTTAGAAATTCGAAATACTTTAGACGATACAGCCTTTCTTGTGAAGCAAGGTCTTCGTCAAAATGAGCTATTTGATTTGGTGATGGAGGTAATAAAACCAGCTTACGAAGCGCTGTCGGCAGATAATTTGCTTGAAAGATGCCTTGGATCTGAAACTCAGTATTCCAATGAGTCCTACAATTCTGTTCTTTGGTCACTTTCGCCCAAACACATCAACTCAGGCGCACGCACCATCGAAGTGGCCAATTTCATTGCAACGTGCCTCTTCAACGACGGTTTTATACCCATACTTAAAATTATGGGTTTGATGGGTATTGCGATTGGCAAAAACGCATACGAATACGCACTATCTCGCAATGAAGACAGATTGAACCGATCAGAGACTCGAGCTGCGGCATCATCAAAAGCTGGCAGAACGGCTCGCAGAGCAGAGAGGGCAGCAGAAAGCAGTTTCTACGAAAAAGAGGAAGGTGGCCTGTATGGAGCTGGCATCGCCGACTAATATTTGTAAGTAAAAATTGTCAGCTCTTTAAAACTGCATTTAAACATTTTTGATTTTTTTTTTTCCCCAAAAAAATTACTTCAAACTTTAAACGCGTTTATCTCGAACCCACGTTTTTCGAACTGGCGGCCATGATATCTCCAGTTCAACTGAACCGATTTTCATGAAACAAAGTGGAATCGACGCAGAATTGTCACCATTCTCGGGTGAACCTCGACCATAATTTTAAAAAATTTTTTACTATTTTTTTTTTACACTAAACTACAAAAAAAAAACCCGAAATTTAAATTTTTTTTTTTGAATGGCCGCCATTTTGTCAAAAAAAAATCACAAAATTAAGCTTGAGGTTCACCCGAGAATTACATCTATACTGATTATAACCCCGTTTTTTTTTTCATTTCAGACGCTCCGGAGACCCGGAATCGTGGCCGCCGTGACGACACCTTTTTTTTTCACCACCAACTTTGAAGTCTCATTACTTTTTGAACAGCCCACGTATTGAGGCAAAAAAAATTTTTTTATTTACTTTGAACCTTTTGTAATACAATAAATAAAAAAAGTTTTCAATTATTCTTTGCGTTTTCAAATAAGAATTTTTTTAAAAAGGGTCCAAAAAACGGGTTTTGAATAAGAAGACCGCCTTAATGGCTTACCTCAAAAAGTTTTCATATTTGCAAAAAGTTTTTAGTACCGAAACAAACCGTAAGTTTCATTATAAAAACTTTTAAAACCTTGGGCAGAGTTGCAACCATCCACTGTGGAGGCCCACCAAAGTGTACAAATTCGAGGGATGACACGAGAATTGTCAGAGAACTTAAAAAACATCCGGAAAAATCGGCTGTTTAACTTAAAGCACTCGGATGGAAATATTCGAATTCGTAGACCGCCCAACAAAAGACTAGATCCCTAGTACTGTAAAGGGGCTGTAAAGCACGGAGGCGGAAATGTAATGATTTGGAGATCTTTTTCTGGGAATTTTGTCGTTCCCCTTCATAGCATAAATGGTATCATGGAGAGGTTTATGTACCAAAACATTTTGGAAAATGTCATGTTCCCCTACGCTGAGTGGAATATGCTCCTGTCATGGCAATTCCAAGATGGCAATGACCCAAAACACACAGCGTGGTGTGTCAAAGATTCGATTAGAACTTAGCAGATCAACGCCAGCACAATCCTCAGACCATAACCCGATCGAAAACCTCTGGGAAATTGTTAACAGAAGAATAAATCGCGAAGGAGTGGGTGGAGATAAAAATAAGCTTTTCAAGGCCATAGAAGATGCTTGCAAGTCAATAGACATGAAAACTATAGATAACCTGATTGCTTCCATGACAAAAACATGCAAGGCCGTGCTTGAAAATAAAGGATTTTCGACCAAATGTTCAAAATGTTTTGTCGTGTGAATGTTTGACATTTTTGTTTTCGTTGAATAAATTTTTAATTTTAATTGATTTTTATAAGCTTCATTCCTGTTTTTTTATCAAACTTCTTGTTCTTGTAATTTTAATACAATTGCTGGTACACTTCATTAATAGTTTCATAGATTTTGTTGATTTATCAAATGTATTAATATTGTCCAATATATTTTGTCCAACACTGTACATAATACTAAACAACGTTAACTTTGTTACCAGTAAATTGCAATAGCTAAATTAACATAGTTTAGTTATAACTGCATGTTTACCGTGAAAAAAGTATCTACCCTGGCCTGTTCCTTTACTATCTCGCAAAGAAGTCAGTGTAATTGATTAGACATTTACGCATTATTTATTTCATAAAGAAGCATTAGTAATAAGTGTAAATATTAAAAAAAAAAAATTACTTTTATTTTCTATTAAAAAATAAATCCCAATTTTTGTCTCTCGTATCTTAAGTCTCCTACCCTGGACGTTTTACGTTCGTTAAAAAAGTCGATAAAGTACTTGTCATTACAATTTTAAATATCAGAGCATTGACATTGCTGTGAAGTTAACAAACGAAGCGCAAGCCAATCGCTTGCTTTCATTGACGGACAGTTCGATCACTCCACTCGGCATGTGCGGATGTGTCGGTAAATGCAGTATCTCCCCTGGTAAGTGTTATTCCTTTGTTATTCAAAGTATAACTTTGTTATGTGTACTAACTTTAAGTTCTGCGCAGTTTATCGTGTTTCTTCGGTTTTTCTTAGCAATACATACCCTTCTGATTGTCTTAGTTTTTTGGTAAAAATATCTCTCCCCTGCCGTATTTCCGTAGAGAAAATAAGTCCAGGGTAGATACTAAACAATATGAAAAACACGTAAAAATCTGGCCACTGGCCATCTAAAGTAATATACAAAACACTTTATTACTAGTACAACTTCGGAAAAAGTCATATTTTAAAATATTTATATCACGCCGCCTTTTCTAATATCAGACAACCTCTTAACATAGAATCACCCGTATATTAAAAATTGTTACCCTGAATTTATATTTTACAACTTCAATTATCCTAAAAATTGACCTTTTTTATAAAATTTTAAACATAAATTTTATTTGGATTGCATTAAATAAAATTCACCTATTTCACTGTCCACAGCAAATTGCTAACTAAGCATGAAAACGATCAGCATTATCATCTATTAGCTTAAGTTAAAGGATACTTTTAGACAAAATAATTTTTTATTATAAGGAAAAATAGAAATTATATATTTTGTTAGAACATAATTAATTTTTTTCAACATTTTTACATTTGCTCTGAACTTTATTTTCGCATCTATTTGCCTGTCCACATGTGCTGATTTGACTATAAACTGAGACGAGTATAGAAAATATCAAGTCTCTTCCCAAAAAGAAAATAACCAGAGGGGGGAGAGTTACACACTGTAAAAGCAGACAAATTTTTGACAATGGCTTGTTTTTGTCAACGTTTTTTGGATCTGACTTTTAAAATGAGCTGTTCACCTTTTCATTAGAAAACATTAAAAAAGTAGCATCTAAGAGAAATTATATCATTGCAATAAATTCAGTGCGGCACATATAAGCACACATCAGGCACAGCATACCACATATTTTTCTTTATTCTTAAGTAAAATATCAAAAAAACGAAATAAGTTTCACTCACATGAATCTTCAAATACTTTAGAATGCACAGCAATGCATCGTAGGCGAAGGATACATTAGCAAAGAAGTTGGTGGCAAAAGATTTTGGCGGCACCAGTTCCATGCCCATATTATTGGGCTGAAAAGCCGCATCCAGCGATGAGGACGATTGTTTCCGACTGTTCCGTATGCTTTCATTGATCTGCTTCAGATCGTTCTCAATGTCGTTAATGTGTCTACAAGTAGAAAGAAGAAAACCAATAAGAAACGTTAGAAGATTCATAAAATTTGTGTAAAATTTCAAGAGATTTTCTCGCGCTCGCTCAGTTGTGAAAGTTGGTGGTATAGTAAATGGCCTGAACCCTGAACTTAGGACACAAACATTTTCGCTACTTTAGCGCACTCACTCAGCGGACGCTGCTATAGCTGCTCGAGCAGGCGGCGCTGGTGGAGCCAGCGGCTTGGCCACCATTACATACTTCTTGCCCTTGACGACAGCGATGGTCTGCGGTAGCTTATTCAAGCGTTGCACACGCACAGACTCCAACATCAACGGCTTGCTGATATGCTTTGCCTTTGTGGCTGCTGGTAATGAAGGAGCAGCAGCTGCTGCTGTTGTTGCTGCGCCAGTTGCGGCTGGCGTTGGTGTTGTTACTGCGGCTGCAGTGAGCGGCACGCATGACTGCAAAGATTTCAAAAAATTAAATCAGTGTCAAAAAATAATTGCGCCAGCTTTATTTACCTCGCACACATAGTCCTTAGTGGCTGTGGTCGTTGTTGTTGTATCTCCCACCACGCGATATTCACTGCTCTGACGACTCAAGCCGACGCATTCGTGATGATACAGACAGAGACATTTGATGCACTGCAGCTGCGGTATTTGACCACGCGCTTTGGTGCACATCATGGTGCAGGGCTCATGTGAGGCAGTGACACCACCACCTGTTATGTTGTTGTTGCTATTGTTACTTGCTGGATTGGCTGCTTCAGCGACGCCTTGAAGCGGCCTTAAAAATTAAAGCAATCAAAACGCGAACGAGAGACGGAAGCACAATAATAGAAAAAGAAAAGAAAACAACTCGAGATATGCAACAAATAAGAAAAAGTGGGAAATAATAGGGAACCAACGAAACGAGTGCGAGAAAATCATCAAGGGAGAAGAGAGGTGGGAGTAAATAAATTGAACTGATAGTTCAGTGCTATACTAGGAAGTTGCGACCAGAAAACAGGAAACTTTAGCAAGTCAACCAAAGTTCCACTGCTTCCAGCTAAGCATTCGAACTACGTTCTGCTCTACCCAAAAGTAGCAGACTTTACTCACTTTTTAGTTTTGCTGCTCTTGCTGCTGCTGCTCAAGCCACGACTGCTGGGCGGTGTTGACGGATTGGAGCCGCTATATTTGCTAGAACCAGCAGAGCTAAGCAAGGCGGCGTTGTTGACCTTGAGCGCACGCGTGGGAGTCCAACCCTGTGGCGGTGGACTAGCGCCTTTCGGACCTTTGGGCTTTGATATGCGTTTACCCGGATGTGCGGGGGCTGGCGCCGTGGCAACCAAAGTGGCAGCAGCTGAGGAGGCGCGATGTGATGGTTTAGCGCTACGCACAGTCTCCAGTTCAGGGCCCACGCCCAAGGGCTCACGCGCAAAGCAAAAGTGATCCAGAGTGAGTTCGCCTTCTAGCAGCGGTGCAATGTCACTGCGGGTGCGCAATTTCTTGCCTCCGGGTGTAATAAAATAGACATCTGCCTTGTCCTTGCTGGTCTCCATGTTGGCGCGATAGACAAGTTCGCGCTTCCAGCCGTACTCGAATGGTTTCTTATAGTAGTCATCCTTGGCGGAGAGTGGCCTTTTGGTGGCAACGGGAATGGGCGTGCCAGGGGCAGCCGCAGCAGATATTTCAGTGCCACTGATGACTGCCATAAATTCCCCATCTTCGTTGTCCCCCACAATGTGCGGTTTAACAGGTAGCTCTTCTTTTGGTGGCGTAACGACTTCTACTTTACGCGGTGGTGTTGTTGTTGGTGTATTCTGTGAGCTAGGTGAAGCTTTCGCGGCCATTTCCTCCGTTTCTGATGGACTCTATTTAGAAAAATAAAAAAATTGAATAAGTTTCATATAAAACCGTCTATGCCAGCCATACGCACCCTCTTGATTTTTTTTGTGGCTTGTGGCGACAAAGTCAAAGACTGCAACAACTCCTCATTTGCTGTGATAACGTTGATGTTTTCTGTCGTTTTCACTGTCTTCACCATCTTTTCTGCAGGATCATGTTTTACCAATTTCGGGTGACCGCTATGCTCATCGAAACCTAACAAATATTCGTCGGAGCCTGAGCGACGCACTGTAAATCTTTTGCGTTTGAGAGTATCTCCGCCTGCAGAACTGCCGCTGTCCGAGTGTGGCGACTGCAACAGCTGTCGACGTGGTGAACTCTTGCCATTATTCTGCAGAATATATTTGCTGCGTTTATGCATTCCATAGTCACTATCGCGACTTGCTTCCGCTTCTAAATCTTCATCATCTTCATCTGTGGCCGATACCTCCAGCTTAAAAGGTGTGGCTGTGAACACCGACTCATTGCCACCATCGCTTTCTTCTGCTTCGATCAAAGTTTTTACTGCTGATGGTGGTGGTTCATCGACATCGTCCATTAGATCCTCCTGTTCTATTTGCTTGATTGACTTGAGCAATCGTCGCCCCGAACGCCTGTTTGTGATTTCATTGCGAAAATCCTTTTCTGGCGAAACTTCCAGCATAGCCATGTCGCCTTTTTCGCCAGACGCAGCCAATACTTGCGCCGCGTCATCCACTTCCATTCTAATGTGGTGGAAACTTTGCTTACGTTTTGGTGAAATCTTTGCAATTATTTCGAAGCAGTCTGTAAGAAAAAAACTTCAATTGGCGATTTTGATGTTTTTCCTGATGAAATTTCAATATTTTCTCGTGCTGTACCTTTTAGCTCGATTGTGTGTCCGCGCGACGTTTGTCTAGTCGTCGTTTATGCTTTGCGTTGATTATTCTTCTTCTTCACTCTTCTTCGATTTTAAGGTTATGTTTTGAATGCTGTCTTGGCTCCTTGGCGTTTGTTGCTATTCTACGCTTCGTTATTTAGGCCTTCCACACTTTTTGATATTAAAACACTATAATTTAGCAACTATTTAATTGCGTAGCACTTCTTTGAATTAAAAGTCTATTTAGAAGCTAAACTAAAGCCTTGCGTCTGCTAAATCCAGTTATACTTTTAACACAAAGTATTTGCAATCCGAAAAATGTTTTTATTTTAATTCACTAAACTTATAATACCCGACCGTATTTTAGCAGCTTATTGCATTTGTTGCTTTTAATTAATCTAAATTTTTAAAAACAAGAAAATTAAACATTTAGCGTTTATTTTCCCTTCTCGACAATTCGTATGTTTATTTCTTTTTGACGCTTCGCTTTATTTGCTGTACTTATATGGCATCCGCTAGATAGCGCTGCAGTCGTGACAGAGAAAATGCTGACCATTTAGGTGTTGTTCAGTATTGACTTGGCAGCACTATTACATATTAAGCCCACCCTAACAAACCGTAATGTGGGAATGTATGAGGTAATTATTTAATTGGCGCATTTCGAGGGAAAATGTGGAAACATGTTATATGTTACTCATTCATCAAATGGCCACCTTATATATATAAAATAAAGGTTTGAATACGATGATATGACGTATAATAAACAATAAAAATAAAATTGTTATATTCGTCTGTACCTAACATATTGTCGGTAAGTACTCAATTGTTTTGTTTGTGGGTGGAAACGAAAGTGTAAAAAAGGAAGCATATTATAAAATATTTAAGATGAGATTAATCCGGCTTCCATATCGAAATGATTGTGCATACTTGAGTATTTTTCAAATCAATGAAATACAGCACATCCAACTATCGAAATGATTACAGTTCAAGTAAAAGTTTGATTTGCGTGACATTGCATGCTGCGTTGTTAACATTTTCAAAAGCAGTGCGGCAAGTGATGAGCTCATTACACCATCATATCATACAATACCATCACTTCATACTACCTTCGCATACTATCTATGTCGTCAGCTAAATGCAATTTAATTTTAGTCTAGCCCAAAATTGGCCCTTTTTACATTAGCCTAAACTTAAAATCAATGTTCGTTCACCCAAATAGAATATTTGTTGCAAGTTTCAAGTGCATTGTAATATTGCTACCTAAAATTAATAAACATAACTTATCGAAGCTGACCGAAACAATTTGACTATACATTTTGCACCGTTAGTACCAAATTTTGCAAATCAGATGTTCCTAAATTTGCTTTCGTCTACTTACTTACTTACTTAGGTGGCCGTAACAACCCGTGTCCAGATTTCGACCGACCTTATCAGCTCTCGCCAGGCGCCTCTGCTTTGCGCGCGCCTTCTCCAATCGGATACACCAAGTGCGGTTAGGGCTTCCTCAGCCTGGTCCATCCATCGGAGGCATGGTCTCCCTCGTCGTCGCTTTCGTCTAACTTTATCTATTTTGGTAAGGCATAAAGGCATTTATTATCATTTATTTATCCGTTTGCTTTCCCTTTCGTCATCACAAAGGTGCTTCAAATTACCAACAATGTACAAAACTTATTGCTACAACCAATGCCTTCGCTATCTTTATGCTACAAAATATTTATTCTTTGAAAACTAAAAAAAATAATGAAGTTCATTCGACATGTGCAACCGTTTGGGACCAATGAGAAAAGTCCCGTTATTTTGTCGAATTACATGTCCATCCAACATGTAGTATCGTTTTGGAGGCCCTTTTCATAACAAGTAATGCGGACCTAACACTGTCAATCATTTGACATTAATCATTTATGTGTGTTAGAGAATATTTTTGTGCATGAGTCACACAGACTCGTTCATGACTTGATTGACGAAAGTTAAATTATTTTGATATATCCAGTTATCATGACTGTAGAAAAGAAAGTACCAGTGAAAAAAAAAACTTGAAGAGGGCAAATAATTTTTGGCAGAGTTTATAGAAGTTTATCAAACTATAAAGCACCTTCAACCACTGTTTCATACAAACTCTTTTCCTTTTTTTTTTTATTTTAACGTTTTTTAATGCAACTTGCTAATGCTATAATGTTATGCAATCGCCTGTGTCACTGTGTGTACAGAATGAAAAGTTGACGGTATAATTGATGCGTGTGAGGAATAGCATCAATACACGCGTACACATGCTTGATGTCAAATGATTGACCGTGTAAGATCCGCATAATGCGGGTAGCACATCTGCAATCTTGTGTTCGCACGGCAGCCATTGTCACACAAAATGTGTAAGCAAAAAAAATAACAACAACCACACTCCGGTGTGGCACACTTATTCGAACGCTCGCTGCTTTACACAGGTTCAAAAAGGTTCGCCGAGAGGCAAGCAGTTGCTTTGGTTTCTTTATTCTTTGCCTTTGTTGTTTGTTTTATTGCCTAGTTAAGACACAAGCTTGCTATTAAGAAGCATACTCGCTAGTGTAAAACACATGCTGGCTTGTTGACAAACATTTTTAATGTTCTTTGTCATACAAGCGAAAGTGTGCCCCACGTGTATGCTGATATCTACGAAAGCTTCATACCAACTAAATTTAATAAAAGCTTTCAAACAAAATTTTTCACAAAACACTTTACCATGATTGAAGAGGTTTATTTTACTGTGTTGCAATGGGACTCCCATGAAAAAGGACCCACCTAGAAGGAACTAGATGTTGGATGGACCTGTCATGTTTTTACACATATAGTATGTTCTGTTAGTCCATCCAACATGTTTACGACATGTGCGATCGTTAGGGAGCGTGTTCATCCAACTAGGTGCATTTTCTTATTGGATAATTGGATTAAAATTTTTGAGAGAAGCACATTTCGCTTGAAAAATGACTAATGTAGAATTTTGGAAAGAGTTCTTCGAAATATATAGAATTCTCTCGATACTTGGAAAATAAAAAGTGAAGATTACAAAAATGATTGCGCAATCAATAGGTCGGAACACATAGAAAGCATGCATGCATCGATGTTTTTGAAGCATGCTTTTTGAAACATATATCAAGCATTTAAAATATATGTTCTGAGTCAAAATAGGTTTGTCTGTAGTACGAAATCAAAAAGGCGGTGAAAATAAATTTAAGAAATGGACTGTGAAGACATTTTGTGCATAAAGGTTATTTTAATAATGTTGTAAAAGCAAATGTATAAAGCAAATGATCTGCATTAACTGTCATTGCCTTGCTGCTTTGAAAAAAATTTAAAGTTTGCCAACTTCAAGCATGCATATTGATGCTTCATGCGCGCATGCTTTGTATAAGTGTCGCCCCATATGCTTACTTGCTTACATTTTAAACGTCAGATGCTTTAATGCGCGTATGCTTTCTATTGGCCAACTCACACGGTGTTGTTTGATTGGCAATCAATGAACTTTTCTTACGCTCTTTTAAATTTTGATTGTTGGTAGATTGTTGGTAGCTCATACGACACGCCAATCTGCGTTTGACATTTCTTTGAACTACAGTACATTTTCTCCTCCACTTTATTTCGTACTTTAAAAGCATTTGGTATTAGTTTAACATGATTTCTGATCTGAAATTGAACCGCTCTCGCTTTCAGTGCTTTTGACAGATTTCTATTGAAAGCAACAACAAAACGAGCAGATTGTTTGATTTGCAATCATCATGTGAGTACGGTATATGTGTTCCGGCCTAATGCGTTCGCCATCTTTTTAGCCTAAATACATTGCCGACGGCTGCAGCCGTGCAGCATCTGTCAAAATTTTGTACATGTATTTCTTATGGAGAGAAACTGGAGTAATGCCGCAATGGCCTTGTCGTCGAGAATCATTCCCAATTTGACAGCTTGTCATTGCAGCCGCAGTCAATGGCAGAGTTTATACGTCATTCAAATTGAATGAAGAATATCGCGTTTTTTGTTCTCTTGTACTCTCTTCGAGATATTTGGTTGAATAGCAGCTCACACGTGATTTTTGATTGAATGGCCGATGTCGACTAAAAGTGTTGTTGTAAGTACCAGAAAAGTTGATTAAGCAACCCTGTGATTGATTGATTGATGCAGGTCTGGAGCTCCATCAAAATTTTGATTGAAAGATGAAGAGAGAGCTGCTCTCGCAGAGAGTTCATCTTTTTTTTTTCGCTGGGAAAACAACAACAAATTTTGAAAGATCCATCAATTTGAATGACGTGTAAGCAGTGCCAATGTGTTCAAGCTGTAACGCTGCAAAATATTTGCTGTGCTCGATGTTCACTTTTGATAGCTGTAATATAATAAAGTCTATCTAGCTTGTCTCACTCAATGTTGATTTATAAGGTTGTCGCAAGGAAGAGAGTGAGTACCCATAATTGTCAAATCGAAGTTGACAGCTCATAGAAAATCTGCAAATGCTCTCTATTATCATCCGTTATTCTTTCGTAGTCATTCGCAAAATTGGCTGGTTTTGACAATTATGGGTACTGAGAAGAGAGTGCGATCAGACCTGCGACAACCTTATAAATCAACCTTGGTCTCACTGTGTAGGCGCAACAAAAAGAGATCCTTTCTTTAACTTAAATGTTTATAATTGGGGGGGGGGGGTTCAGACTATAGAACATGATGTCAAGCCAGGTGTGATGACTGGCATAACTGTAAATTTAGCATTGCGGCCAAACGATCCACCATGTTGTCAAACTTTATTTAGTAACATATTTTCAAGCTGCGAGTTTCGTTCATTTAGCCTATGCTAGCAGATAATATTGTGAAAAATAATTGTTGCTTTTAATTGTTGCCTTGCCAAAAGCCACTCTAGCCATAAACCTTTATGTAAAACTGCATTGATTTTAATTATTAATTATCTCTTTTGTAATTATTTTAATATAGCAAAATTCGACGTGTCCGTCCAACACGTGTTCACACGAGTGTTATGACTGCTCATCAAACCTTGAAATCAAAAACTTTTTGATATCAATCCAACTTGTTGTCAGTCTGCGGTTTCAAGCGTTCGAACGCGCCAACATGTCCTATCGTCTGATCCCCCCTAATAACAAAATTGAGCTCATTTGACTGTTTGACAGTTTACAATTGAATTGTATCGTAATTTTATGTTTAATTAATCGATTATTAATCGAATAATAGGAAAAATAATCGCAAACAATTATTTCAAGTATTATAAATTCTATAGTTATCCAAAATTGCAAATATTCGCTAAAATTGGTAAAATTAGTTACATTCGATTGTTGCAAACATGCAAAAAAACAACGGTATGGCCATTTCAGCCCTTGAAAGGACTTTGACCGAGCTTGTTATGATCAATTGTGTTGTGCGTGTTGTGAAATGTTTGAACACAAATGATCGAGAATTGGACCTACATGTTTTATGTCGACTCCGAACGGCTTATATTCTCAAGAAGCTTTTCATGACAGTTTTTACTCTCTGAGGTTTGCCCAAGGTTGATTTATAAGGTTGTCGCAGGGCTGATCGCACTCTCTTCTCAGTACCCATAATTGTCAAAACCAGCCAATTTTGCGAATGACTACGAAAGGAAAACGGATGATAAAAGAAAGCACTTGCAGATTTTCCATGAGCTGTCAACTTCGATTTGACAATTATGGGTACTCGCTCTCTCCCTTGCGACAACCTTATAAATAAACCTTGGGCTTGCCATTGTCTGCAGAGAGCGGACGGCAGAACAGAAAAATTAATTCGATTGGAAAAACTTTCTGTGTCGGAGGGGGGACTCGAACCTGGGTTCTCTGGCGTAAGAGCCACACACTCTACCCACTACGCCACGGCCGCCACAAAGCAAAGCCTTTACCAAGGCAATTTTACGGTAACTTTCTTAAAAATCCTTTCACTTGCAGCATAGTTTCCAATCTGTACCTTTTTTTATATATTTGGCATTATCTGTTAAAAAATTATGGATCTTTCCAGTGGAGTATGAATTAATTAGAGGAGGGTTAAAAAATAATTTTGTATAGCTTAGTGATTTGATCTATGTTTATTTTAAACATATTTCAGTAGTTACGATATGGCGATTCTGGGGCAGGAGGCGCGGAGGTGCAAGCCGATGACGTCATGCCCGGCACTCAAGTATGAATGGATTTCTGCTTGTGCTGGTGGACGGACAGACAAAAAACCGCAAGTTGTTTTTGCTTTAAGCGTTGATCATGTTCTTATCAGTGTTTGTATGTTTTATGATTTTTTTCATAACCCTAGCATTAGTTATAGCAGTGACTCAAAATTCTGCTGGCTGACTTTAGCTGAAATGATATGACTTGCTATATGAAAATATATGTATTAATATGGGTTGAAGCAATTTAGATACGGCGATGGTTGAAGGGGGAAATAAATGTTTATAAATTTAATAAAGTTGGTAAGTATTAGGTGGGAGTCTTTGTTTTGAGCTTTTAAATTGGGAAGTTTGATGTATGTCTTTGCTTTAAACTTTTTAAAATTAACAAGTTTGGGGTATTTCTTTGCTTTAAGCGTTGGTCATAATTTTATACGCTACATTATCGGTAGTGGTAGTCAAGCGAGTTCTTATCAGTGTTTGCATGTTTTGTTTTTTTCTTAACCCTCGCATTAGTTATAGCAATGACTCAAAAAATAAATATATATTTATAAGACTTCTAACGTAGACTGCGTGGTGGCATACTTATCAGAGTTCGCATTAGTAAACGAAATACATTACAACCAAGAAGTTTCTAGAAGCTTCGAGAAGCAGAAACGTCGAGAACATTTTAGAAGTTGACAACATCACAAAAAAAAAAAAAAAAATTTTTTTAAGTCAAAGGTGTTAAGTCTCAAGCTTCATCGTGTGAGAGAGAGAGAGAGAGAGAGAAAGGGAGAGAGAGAAAGGGAGAGAGAGAATTTAATAGTAAGAGAGAGAAAGGGAGATAGCAAATAGCGCGATCCTATACAAAGAATACTTCAGAATCAACCTAACCTAAGCCAATGCCAAGAAGAGTCAGGGAGTTTCTAGAAGCTTCGAGATGCAGAAACGTCGAGAACATTTTAGAAGTCGACTTATGTTATTGTATGCCGATGACGTCACCCATACCCATCCTGGTACGGATTTTAATTTTATTTCATTTCAATTTCAATACTAATTTCAAGGTTAAAGTGATAAGAGCCAAGCTTTATAGTAAGCGCACTCATAACCCGCAAGTTCAAGATAAGGCAGCAATGGACAAGTTCAAACATGTTTTTTGTGTTACTTATAAAATAAATAAACAATTTTTGCGGTCAAGTGCAAGGGCAAAAAAAAGAAGATAAGAATTTAAAGTTGATATGTCAAAAACTAAGCTAAGCTAACCTAAGCTAATATAAGCTAAGGCTGCGTTTATAGTGAACGCCCATAATCGGCTGCTTTTTTATAATGGTTCTTGTTGTTGTTGTTCTTACTGTTGCTATTGTTGTTCTTACTTATGTTGTTGTTTTTGTTGTTGTTGTTGTTCTTGTTCTTGTTGTTGTTCTTACTGTTGTTGTTGGTGTTGTTCTTACTCTTGTTGTTGTTGTGGTTGTTGTTGTTGATGAGGCTGTTTTACTAATAAAAATAGGCAATCTAAAGTTACTAAATAAATAGCTAAACTTCTTTATTAAAATATTATTTATATTAATTACACCACATTTTGAGCCCAATTTGGTCACATCTGTTGATAACCAAGATAAGCTATGGAAGCTACGTCCAATTACGGACCATCTCAAGTCAAATATGTTGAAGAACTATCACCCAACACAACATTTATCTTACGATGACAATGGACGACACGGTTGCAAGCAGTTTTTTAAAGGTAAACCAATCGGCCAAACGGTTACATGTTAAATTTTGACATATATCAAGGCAAGAACCCACGTTGTACCAATCCATATGATGAACGATTCGGAAAATGTGCAGCACCACTTATAACTATGATCGACGACTTTCAGATGATTTGAAAGGCCTTATTGAATATTTCATTCATATTGAATTATTGTTTGATTGATTATCGATATTGTGATTGATTGATTGATTATCGATCAGTTTTAGCCGGTAGCTGTTGAACAGTACAGACCAGTTTTAGCTGGTAGATGTTGAACAGTACAGACCATTTTAGCTGGTAGATGTTGAACAGTACAGACCAGTTTTAGCAGGTAGCTGTTGAACAGTACAGACCATTTTAGCCGGTAGCTGTAGAACAGTACAGACCATTTTAGCTGGTAGATGTAGAACAGTACAGATCAGTTTTAGCCGGTAGCTGTAGAACAGTACAGACCAGTTTTAGCAGTTATCTGCTAAACTGGTCTGTACTGATCAACAGCAACTGCTAAAACTGGTCTGTACTGTTCTACAGCTACCGGCTAAAACTGATCTGTACTGTTCTACATCTACCAGCTAAAATGGTCTGTACTGTTCAACAGCTACCTGCTAAAACTGGTCTGTACTGTTCAACATCTACCAGCTAAAATGGTCTGTACTGTTCAACATCTACCAGCTAAAACTGGTCTGTACTGTTCAACAGCTACCGGCTAAAACTGATCGATAATCAATCAATCAATCACAATATCGATAATCAATCAAACAATAATTCAATATGAATGAAATATTCAATAAGGCCTTTCAAATCATCTGAAAGTCGTCGATCATAGTTATAAGTGGTGCTGCACATTTTCCGAATCGTTCATCATATGGATTGGTACAACGTGGGTTCTTGCCTTGATATATGTCAAAATTTAACATGTAACCGTTTGGCCGATTGGTTTACCTTTAAAAAACTGCTTGCAACCGTGTCGTCCATTGTCATCGTAAGATAAATGTTGTGTTGGGTGATAGTTCTTCAACATATTTGACTTGAGATGGTCCGTAATTGGACGTAGCTTCCATAGCTTATCTTGGTTATCAACAGATGTGACCAAATTGGGCTCAAAATGTGGTGTAATTAATATAAATAATATTTTAATAAAGAAGTTTAGCTATTTATTTAGTAACTTTAGATTGCCTATTTTTATTAGTAAAACAGCCTCATCAACAACAACAACCACAACAACAACAAGAGTAAGAACAACACCAACAACAACAGTAAGAACAACAACAAGAACAAGAACAACAACAACAACAAAAACAACAACATAAGTAAGAACAACAATAGCAACAGTAAGAACAACAACAACAAGAACCATTATAAAAAAGCAGCCGATTATGGGCGTTCACTATAAACGCAGCCTTAGCTTATATTAGCTTAGGTTAGCTTAGCTTAGTTTTTGACATATCAACTTTAAATTCTTATCTTCTTTTTTTTGCCCTTGCACTTGACCGCAAAAATTGTTTATTTATTTTATAAGTAACACAAAAAACATGTTTGAACTTGTCCATTGCTGCCTTATCTTGAACTTGCGGGTTATGAGTGCGCTTACTATAAAGCTTGGCTCTTATCACTTTAACCTTGAAATTAGTATTGAAATTGAAATGAAATAAAATTAAAATCCGTACCAGGATGGGTATGGGTGACGTCATCGGCATACAATAACATAAGTCGACTTCTAAAATGTTCTCGACGTTTCTGCATCTCGAAGCTTCTAGAAACTCCCTGACTCTTCTTGGCATTGGCTTAGGTTAGGTTGATTCTGAAGTATTCTTTGTATAGGATCGCGCTATTTGCTATCTCCCTTTCTCTCTCTTACTATTAAATTCTCTCTCTCCCTTTCTCTCTCTCCCTTTCTCTCTCTCTCTCTCTCTCTCACACGATGAAGCTTGAGACTTAACACCTTTGACTTAAAAAAATTTTTTTTTTTTTTTTTGTGATGTTGTCAACTTCTAAAATGTTCTCGACGTTTCTGCTTCTCGAAGCTTCTAGAAACTTCTTGGTTGTAATGTATTTCGTTTACTAATGCGAACTCTGATAAGTATGCCACCACGCAGTCTACGTTAGAAGTCTTATAAATATATATTTATTTTTTGAGTCATTGCTATAACTAATGCGAGGGTTAAGAAAAAAACAAAACATGCAAACACTGATAAGAACTCGCTTGACTACCACTACCGATAATGTAGCGTATAAAATTATGACCAACGCTTAAAGCAAAGAAATACCCCAAACTTGTTAATTTTAAAAAGTTTAAAGCAAAGACATACATCAAACTTCCCAATTTAAAAGCTCAAAACAAAGACTCCCACCTAATACTTACCAACTTTATTAAATTTATAAACATTTATTTCCCCCTTCAACCATCGCCGTATCTAAATTGCTTCAACCCATATTAATACATATATTTTCATATAGCAAGTCATATCATTTCAGCTAAAGTCAGCCAGCAGAATTTTGAGTCACTGCTATAACTAATGCTAGGGTTATGAAAAAAATCATAAAACATACAAACACTGATAAGAACATGATCAACGCTTAAAGCAAAAACAACTTGCGGTTTTTTGTCTGTCCGTCCACCAGCACAAGCAGAAATCCATTCATACTTGAGTGCCGGGCATGACGTCATCGGCTTGCACCTCCGCGCCTCCTGCCCCAGAATCGCCATATCGTAACTACTTATTTCGAAAGGATTTAACCTAATGTGAGAATTTTCGCAACATGTTTTAGCAAAACCAAGGTTCATTGATATAGGTTAAGTCACTTGAGAGAAAATCACTCTTTTTCCACCTTTGGTCGAACTGTCAAAGTAGCTGTTAGCTAAAAATTTTACAGATTCAGATTTTTTTTCTTGATTTCCTCAAGGTTGATTTATAAGGTTGTCGCAAGGGAGAGAGCGAGTACCCATAATTGTCAAATCAAAGTTCACAGCTCATAGAAAATCTGCAAGTGCTCTCTTTTATCATCCGTTTTCCTATCGTAGTTATTCGCAAAATTGGCTGGTTTTGACAATTATGGGTACTGAAAAGAGAGTGCGATCAGCCCTGCGACAACCTTATAAATCAACCTTGGATTTCCTTTTATCCATTCTGACAGTTCGACCGAGCTTCTCTCAAGTGACTTAACCTATATTAATGAACCTTGAGCAAAACATTACATATTCTCAAAACTTGCCTCAGACTGCAATAACAACGTTTTCTATAATAAAGATTATTACAAGCACATTGTTTCTCACAAGATTTACTTAAGGTGTGTTTCCGTACTCTACACTGTGTAAGATTTGTGTAAGTTCAAACTGAGAGAGTAAAAATGAAATGTGAGAATAGTTGCAAAAGTACGGAAATAGCTTCTAGTAAGTTTCAAGCACAAAACAGATGATTTTGACTGCAGACACGTCAAACGTAAATTGCGCCAATTAAAATTATCGTTAATTTGTTTGTGAAATTGATGCTTGTTCTTCTTGATGCTTGTTCTTACTGTACTCGGAGTCTTAAGTTCTAGCACTCTCTGTGAATTTTGTGTGCTCGAGAGAGCGGTTTTATGCTTGTTCTTCTTCTACCATTTTAAGCACAGAAAGTACGGAAACAGAAAATAGTGTCCCACAAGTTACACAGTGTGAGTACGGAAACACACCTTTTAAGAAACAATGTGACTAGCATATATTTCCTGATATTGACAATGTTTCCGTGTTCGTTTAACATCGAAAAAAAGTATTATAAAAAAAATTTTTTTTTCCGAGCTGAATTCACTTTTAAGTTATTTTTATAAAAGAAACTTTCTTACTGATTACATTTCAGTTTTTTTGTATGAAAATTATGCTTAACTTGAGAGCTTGAAACAGGCCTTTATTCTAAATGATAAATATTTGATATGATAAAAATTAATAAATGGAAAAACGTTTTTATGATAAAAAAAACCCTAAAGAGAAGGATTCAGTTCTAAAGTAATTGTAAAGATTTATTCAGATAATATGGCTAACAATTTTGTTTAGTTATGTATTCCATAAGATTTTTTACAAAATACTTACTCGAACTTTAATCACTCAAGTACGATAAAAATTGGCCTTAAAAAATATTAACCAAAACATAGTCAATAAAAAATTTGCAAAAAATCATCCTGCCAATCTAAACTTTTATCAAAATCTTCTCTTGAGACGGAGTACCTTCCGTTGAATTTAAACAATCGAAGTTATACATATACAGTTAGGGAATAAAGTCTACATACACCCCCTAAAAACGAAAAAGCTTCTGAACGAAAATAATTACAAAAAATGTTGTCATGGTTAAATGGTTTAATTGCATTCTTATTAGGGTTAAAAAAAAAATTTTGCCATTTCTCTTAAAATATAACGAAAGAGAAAAAAAAACCAGAAATGAAGAGGGAAAGAAGTGTTCATAGAGTGCAAAGATTTTTAATTTTACTCATAAATTCGTATTGTAACTGCTTAAATACCGTTAGTTTTTGCATTGTAAGCAGGGCACGTGTTCATTAAACTATTAGTTGTCATTTATTGTTGCAGTAGTGGTCAAGTGTTCAAAATGAGTGCGCGCAAAGAAATAAGCCTGGAAATCAAAAATTTAATAATTCAAGAGCATATAAAATGCAAATCCTATCGCGAAATTAGTAAATTATTAAATGTACCCTTTGCCACGGTCCAATATATTATAACAAAATATAAAAATACTGGTTCCGTCGAAAATAAGCCGAGGTCAGGCCGCCCAAAGAAACTCTCCAGGCGTGATATTAGCCTGATCTTAAAAGAAGTAAAATCAAACCCAAGAATTACTGCCCCAAAAATAGCTGAAAAGATCGCTAATACTTCGTCCAAGACAGTTTATCCAAAAACTGTACGAAATGCGTTACGAGCGAACGGTTATGCAAGCAGAGTTCCACGAAGAAAACCATTAATTTCCGAGAAGAATAGGAGACTTCGCCTTGAGTTTGCAAAAACGCATTTAAATAAGGGAATTGATTTCTGGAAAAAGGTTTTATTTACGGATGAAAGCAAGTTAAATTTATATGGAAATGATGGCCGCGGAAAGATTTGGCGAAAAAAAATACAGCACTAGAGCCGATAAATATTGTTCCAACAGTCAAACATGGTGGTGGGAACGTTATGGCTTGGGGTGCCATATCAGCGTCTGGGGTTGGTCGATTGGTGTTTATAGACGGTATTATGGATCGATACTATTATAAACAGCTATTGGAAGATAATTTAAAACCATCGCTTGATATGTTGGGTCTTGGCCAGCATTGGATTTTCCAACAGGACAACGATCCCAAACATACAGCGCATATTGTCAGAGATTGGTTGCTTTATTTTGCACCAAGGCAGTTGAACTCCCCTCCCCAATCACCAGACTTAAACCCCATAGAGCATGTTTGGGATATCTTGAAAAGAAATATAGCTCATGCCAGCATTACTAGCAAGGAAACTTTAAAACAAGCTTTACAAAGAGCCTGGTCGGAAATTACTCCTTGCACAACAGAAAATCTGGTCGCATCAATGCCAAGACGTCTACAGGCTGTCATTGATGCTAATGGTGGACCGACAAAATATTAACTTTATTTGAATCTTTTGAAAAATTATTAATTTTATCTTTGAAATAAAAAGTTTTTGCACTGTATGAACACTTTTTTCCCTGTTCATTTTAAGTTTTTTTTGTCTATTACGTTATGTTTTAAAAGAAATTGAAATTTTTGTTTTCGTACACTTATAATAATACAATAAAATCATATTAGCATAACAACATTTTTTGTAATTATTTTCGCTCAGCAGTTTTTTAGTTATAAGGGGGAGTATGAAGACTTTATTCCCTAACTGTACCTGCTGCGTATATAACGCCATTACGTACAGTCATAACGCCCCACCCACGGGCCAATTGTATACGACACCAATACTACAAACATCGTCTTCGATGACGATTAAAGCTTTCCAGTTGCAGCACTGAGTGTGCTCCGAACGAAAACAACAACAACAACAACAACAACAACAAAATTGCAAACGTTAAATGTAAATGCAAATAAATTATTAATAATTTTTTTTTAATTCGAAATGAGTGTAAAAACTATTTTTAGAAATTACTATCACAGCGGCTTCGAAAACGAGACGAGCTCTGCGGCACATACACAGATGTTCGCATTGCTCTCACGCCATCAGCTCAGACTGCAGTTATATGTGACTGATAGTTCTATTGGCGAAATATATGAATGTGTGCTTTAAGCCCTACAATTAAAAAAAAAAAAACAAAGTGCCAACAACAAGTAGGGGCAGGATCGGGTTGGCATATTGCTGAATAGCTATAATAAATTACATGTGAATATTAAAAATGCAAATTGTGTTATGTGTTTTTGTTTCAGCGGCACGCGGACTTACAAACAAACATCAATTTGCTAATTTTTGAAAGAAAATTAATGCACTATAAAATTTTACGATGTCCGGAAATGCCACAATAATGAGCTATTAAAATGCTATTAGAAAAAAAATAGACAGCGATCTTTCAAGCAGCTCCAACGAATTCAAAATAACCTACAACCCATTTTTGGTGTCACCGCTGATAAAGATGATGTACCACACACTTAATTAATATTTACCTAATAGCATTTAGTTTAACGTATAAACGTGACTTTTGTAGAGCTTAAAGCTACGAACATGTGCTTGAATAATGAAATATGTACCTTTTTTTTTTCTTAGCTGTCGGGCTTTCACCTAACTTTGTGTGGAGAATAATTTTTTAATTGTAATTTATGTGTCGTCTGTATAATTTAATTGCGAAATGCTAGTAAAAACTTGTAAAGTAAAAGGTACCTATATTTTTGTATAGCATTAAAAAATTTACCTAATATAGAGATTGTCAAGTCTAAAAAGCACGGCGATAAAATAAATTGAGTATCAAACTTAAAGGAAATAGCTGCACAATTAAACAGAATATAATTCATAAGTCACTAACTTAAAGTATAGGGGGTGAACCTTGACATGGCAACTTGTCTGACTGCCTCAACCTGGCGAGACCAGCTTTATCCATGTCGAAATCGTCCCAAGTCGACTCAAATCTCCACGTGGTGTTTCCTGGGCAACGGCAAACTGGCATCCATCAGTTGGAGGAGTAATTTGAGCAGCGGATCACATAGCCTTAATAGGTTGTGGGTCGGATTTGAAGATCGCTACGTAAAAAAACCATTTCAATGAAAAGCTACATAAGAAATACCATATGAGAAAAATGATCCCCAAATCTTATGAAACGTTCTTACTACCGCAAACGAAGACCTGATAATGTTTTACGGATATGCACCTGGAATGTCCGATTGATTGATTGATTGATTGATAACTAATTGATATCTTGGAAACATACAAAGCTGATATCACTACAATCTAAGAAATGCGATGGAGGGGACAGGGTTGCTCTCGGCAAGCATCCTGTGATATCTACTACAACGGCTATGCGGAGAAGCACGAGTTTGGGTGCGGATTTGTCCTGCGATTCACTCCTGTGAACCAACGACTTGCCATAATCCGCATCAAGGCTAAATTCTTTCATAAAAGCCTAATATGTGCGCATGCTCCGACAGAGGACAAGGGCGTTGAGATCAAGATACTTTGTACGAGCGCCTTGAAGACGCTTACGAGCGCTGCCCCCGTCACGACATAAAAATTGTGCTTGGTGACTTCAACGCTAAGGTGCCAGCCTCCACGACAACACATCCGATAACGGAATGATGCTGATTGACTTCGAAGCAGCACAAAACATGGTCATGAACACTAGATTGAAGCATCTTAATATTCATAAGGCCACCTGGTTGTCCCCTGACAAAAAAACGCGCAACCAAATTGATCATATTTTGATTGACGGAAGGCACTTCTAGTGTAGAGAAAGCTAACAGACAGCCGAAGCCTTTACCACTCGACTCTCACTCCTGCTTCAAGAAAGCACTCCTCTAATCGACGATATATGCGCGCAGTGGGCACACATCTTTCACTCTATGGGGCTACCACCGCCCCAGCCGAAGCCAGTGGCACGACCAAGAGAGTCGCGATGCCACTGTAGAGAAAAACGTCGCTTACAAAGCCACCCTGCAGTAGGTTGTAACCAGGGATGCTATTTGGGGGCTTTTAGGGCTTTTTTGGGCCCTTTTTCATTTCCAAAGCCCCGAGGCCCTTCTTATTAATTTTAGGCGCTTTTGGAAAATTCTACCAAAAAAAAATCCGAATTTTTTAAAGGAAAAGTTTACTGGTTAATGTATATGATTTCAATATGCCAAAGAAAAATCGCCGAAAAAATAAAATGAAAATCCCCCAAACGAAAAGAATAAAAAATTTTTACACAATAAAAATGAAAAAATGTTCAAAATTTTTTGGAAAAATGTTCCAAAATGCAATTTAGCGGCGTTGTTGTGCTTGACAAAAATAAAATGAAACAACCAATATCCGCCGTCACGATGGGTATAATTTTTCGGGTATAATTTCCGTGATCAAGATTCAATATAAGAAGTAAATTAATATTCCCCTGTAAAAATATCTGCAAAGATTTCATTAATTTTATTTGTTTTTTGATGTAATTTATGAACAAGGGGTCATGAACATTATGTACGGATAAGGTCCAGATGGTGTTTTTTTATGATAAAATGATTTGCTCTTTTAAGGAATAATGTTTTTTACCTTCCGTACAATGGCGAACCATTTTATCGTAACGAATTTGATATTTCTTAACTTTTCGGTAAACAAAAATTCTGGCGTTTTTTTATTTTTAATTTGGCAAAAATGCCCGATTTTTTTTGGTCCTAAATTCCAAGCCTATTTTTCGGGCCTTTCTTCCTTTTTAAGTATTTGCAAAAAAGATCCTAATTAAATTTTTTTTTTTTTTTTTTTTTTTTTTTTTGGGTTTTTTTGTAATTTTTTTTCGTTCGTAATTTCTGGAAGCCAATTGTAAGCTATCTATGATTTATTACGTTAATAGAAATATCTGGAGAAAGCAAAAAAATTATCTTTTAGCGATCATGAAAAGGTAAGACGACCGCGGGGGGAGAGAGGTGACGGATAGCCCTCGACTGATTTTTGTTAATTATTTGAAATTTTAAAACAACATGATAATCGAGTGGTAAAAATAAAAAAGAGCTATAATTACCATTTCACTAGTGGTCAATGTGAACTATCAGTTAAAAACAGAAATCGAAATTGCATCCAAAAAAGTAGGTGATTTTTGTATAAAAAAACCCTCAGCAAAAGTCCAATTTTTTCGGTGATTTTTCTTTTGAATATTCCATTCATTTTTTATTTCATTCACCCCAATTTTGTATGAAAAATGTTGGGTGATTTTTTATATCATTTCTTATGTTAATTTTTATTGTTTGTATTTTATGTCCTATCGCCTTTAAAAATGTTCTCAGTAAAACAAGTTTTGTTATATACAGTCATTGTCCCATTAAGAGCATACTTTTTAGTAATTTCAACAAGCTTAGTTTATTTCCCAAGTTGAGTTTAGATGAAAAGAGTGATCCCTAGTCCCGCTTCATTAATTAGACTTCTTGCAAGACTTGACGGAGAGTCTTCATTAAATTGCCTTTTCATTTCTGCCATTCTACGACTATTTAAAGATGGATATATCTGGTGTGTTGTTTTTGTGGAAAAGCTTTACAATTTTTATTTATCAAATTTAGGATTGACTTATCAGAATAATGTTTTTGTTCAAAATTTTCTTGTAGAAACACTTTATCTATAGATTATATTTGGCGTCTTTTTAACGTTTACAAACAAAGCGTGAAATAAAATCTTTTTGAAAGTATAACCTTAAACCATATCACTTTCACCCAAAATTTTTGATATAAGATGGAAGTGATTTCATTTAATCATTTTAGTAACAGTTCTAAATGAGTCATCATCATCATCATCATCATGCGTGGAGCGTGCATTTTCTGCCTTAAAATTAGTTAAAATTAGTAAAACTTTGGTTCAACCGTAACCTTAGATCCACATTTTGCTTTTAATTTTTGCCTTAAAAAATAAAAATCAAATCTTACAAGTTATTTAGTGTTCAAAAATTATCGGTTAGATTTTGTTTTTCATTGTTGCCTTAACAAATAAAAAGCAGCAATAATTATTACTTTTTGCTTAAAATTTTAAAAGTCAAAATATAATTATTATTTTTTGCTTTTTATTATAAAATGTATAATTGGTACGGTTTCTGATATTGAGTTACAATTGTTTAAATCTTAAAGCCCTATTAATGTCAAATTGGCCCTATTTTTATATGAATTTTGGCCCTTTTACAGTAAAGCCAATATCATCCTTGGTTGTAACGCGTGCTGCGAAGGAGCGATACAGAGAAAAGTGGAGTGACGAGAGACATCTTTCAGGCGGAAAAAAGAGAGGGAGAAAAGCGCGAGTGTGAGAAGATTGAGATATATGACGACAAGAACGAGGCTCGAAAATTTTTCGAAAAGATATGACGCCTGGCCGATGGGCTTAAGACCAGGGCCACTTCCTGCAGGGATGAAAACGGAAATCTGGTAACAGATATCCAGAGTACACTGACGTTATGGAGGGAACACTTCTCTAGTCTTCTGGATGGCGATGATGACAAGAATCCCGCCAATAGAGATGATATCCCGGAGACCCCAATTATGGATGACAGCGTTCAAGTTCCGCTGCACGACTATAATGAAGTCTTGACAGCCATAACACGGCTTAAGAACAACAAAGTCGCGGGAGTCAGGAACGGAGACGAAGCTCTGTTTAAATGCATTCACGAGCTTCTATGCAGAATATGGTTGAAAGAATGCATTCCAAACGATTGGAACCTCAGTGTAATCTGCCCAATCTACAAGAAAAGCGATCCCACTATTTGTGCCAACTACCGTGGGTTAAGTCTCCTAAATATCGCATATCGCAAGGTCATGTCGAGTGTATTATGTGAAAGACTGAAGCCCATCGTAAATCAACTGATTGGACCTTATCAGTGTGGCTTTAGGCCTGGAAAATCTACCACCGCTCAGATATTCACGCTACGACAAATTTTGGAAAAGACCCTAGAAAAACAAATCGACACCCACCATATTTTTGTCTACTACAAAGCCGCCTTCGACAGTCCAATAAGAAACCACCTATACTCCACCATGTCTGAATTTGGTATGGCTGCAAAATGAATTCGTCTATGCAGGATGACACTGAGCAACACCAGCAACGCAACGCATTAAAATCGGGAAGGACCTCTACCCAACATTTGTTATCAAACGAGGTTCAGATTCTTTATCGCGCGACTTTTTTAACCTAATCATGGAGAAGATCATTTGAGCTGCTGATCTGAGACAAAGCGGCACAATATTCTATAAGAGTGTTATGCTGCTAGCGTATGCTGATGATATTGATATCATTGGCCATAACACACGCGAAGTCAGTGCAGCATTCTCCACATTAGAAAAAGAGTCGAGTCGCATGGGTTTTGCAGTAAATGCAGATAAGACGAAATATCTGCTGTCAATAAACAAACAGTCCCAGCGTATTGGCACCCACGTCACTGTTGCAAACACCTCCTTCAAGGTTGTGAAGGACTTTGTCTACCTCGGATCCAGCATTAACTCCACCAACGATATCAGTAAAGACATAAAACGAAGGATAACTCTTGCCAATAGGTGTTATTTTGGGCTCAGTAGGCAATTGAGAAGCAGAGCCCTCTCTCGATGAACAAAAGTCACGCTCTATAAGTCAATAATCATGCTCGTCCTGTTATATGCAGCACAAACCTGGACGTTGAGCAGCTCTGATGAAAAGACTTTGGGATCTTTCCAGAGAAAGATCCTTCGCAAAATCTACAAACCAATCTGCGTCAATGGCGAGTACCGAATACGATGGAACGATGAGCTGTATGAGCTAAACGCCGACATCGACATAGTAAAGCGCATAAAAATCGAGCGGCTTCGTTGGCTAGGTCATGTTGAGCGGATGGAAGATGACGCTCCAGCGAAGAAAATATTCGATTCGGTACCCAGCGGCGGTCAATGCAGAAGAGGACGTCCGCATCTCCGTTGGAAGGACCAAGTAGAGGACAACCTGAAGAAACTTGGAGCTTCCAACTGGCGCCATCAAACGCAAAACAGAAATGACTGGCGCAATTCCTTACACCAGGCGAAAACATAAGTAAGTAAGTAAGCATTTCTAAACGTGAACAAATGCTACTCAATAACTTTCTCCCGAAAAAAATCTCATCGCTAATAGCATTTTCTTACTCAATGGTAAATAACTTAAAAATATTAATCATATTATCAATCTTGGCGTCGTTTTAGACAATAGGGCTATTCACAATTTTGAGTATTTGATATTGCAAATTTATGCAGTTGTAAAAATTTGCCATCAATCGTTCGATATAATTCGAACAAGAGCCAGTAAACAACTCGGTTTCATATTGTTTGTTCTTGTTCTTGTTCTTTAGTACGCCCACTTCTGGAGCTTCGTCGTCCATACGATGGACATGGCCCAGCCAGCGTAGTCGCTGCACAGTTATACGCCGAACTACGTCAATGTCTTCGTAGAGCTCATACAGCTCGTGGTTCATTCGGATGCGATAGTCATCGCCGACTGGAACAGGACCGAAGATTTTGCGAAGAACTTTTCTCTCGAACACCCCCAGAGCAGCTGCGTCAGTTTGCGAAACTACCCATGCCTCAGCGCCATAAAACATCACAGGTAGAACGAGCGTCTTGTAGAGAATTAGTTTTGTCGATCGAGAGAGGGCTCTGGAACTTAGTTGCTTACTGAGCCAGTAGTAGCACCTATTAGCAATTATTGTTCTTCGCTTTACCTCCAGGCTGATTTCGTTGTTAGTATTAATGGCGGTGCCAAGGTAAACGAACTCCTTGACTACTTCAAAGTTATAGCTGCCGGATGAAACGTGGGAGTCTAAACGCCGCGCTCCCTTGTTTGTAGACAGCATATA
Source organism: Coremacera marginata (assembly GCA_914767935.1). NCBI lineage: Eukaryota > Metazoa > Arthropoda > Insecta > Diptera > Sciomyzidae > Coremacera > Coremacera marginata. The sequence continues at coordinate 166,066,538 of OU612046.1, forward strand.
CTTTGTTTTGCCCTCATTTATCGTCAAACCCACTTTGGCTGATTCCTTTTCGATAGCGGCGAAAGCAGCGGTAACATCTCTCTTGGTTCTGCCGACAATATCAATATCATCAGCGTACGCAAGGAGTTGGACGCCTTAGGAAATGGTAGGAAATGGTGCCATTACGATGCACACCGGCCTTTCGTACGATCCCCTCCATGATGATGTTAAAGAGATCGCAAGACAGTGGATCGCCTTGCCTGAAACCTCTTTCGGTATTGAAGGTTTCGGAGAGGTCATTTCCTACCTTGACGGAGCTGCGTGTGTTGCTCAACGTTATTCTGCAAAGTCTAATCAACTTTGCAGGTATACCGAACTCAGACATTGTTGCGTATAGGCAATCTCTTCTCGTGCTATCGGTGCTATCGAACGCAGCTTTAAAATTGACAAAGAGTGTCAATTTGTGTCATTTGTCGTAGCGTGAAAATCTGGTCTATGGTGGACTTACCAGGTCGAAAGCCACACTGATAAGGTCCAATCAGTGTTTTTGTAATTGGCTTTAATCTTTCACACAGTACGCTTGAGAGAACCTTATATGCGATGGAAATAAGACTGATACCTCTATAACTTGCGCAGATTGTTGGGTCTCCTTTGTTAAGTATAGGGCACAGTACACTGAGGTTCCAGTCGTCGGGCATGCTTTCTTCTAGCCATATTTTGCTGATGAGCTGATTCATGCGCCTTATCAATTCATCGCCGCCGATTTTAAACAATTCAGCTGACAGGCCGTCAGCACCCGCTGCTTTATTGTTTTTGAGTCGTTGGATAGCAACTCGTACCTCTTCATGGCTAGGTGGTGGTACTTCCACTCCGTCATCGTTGATGATTGGTGGCTCTGAACTGCGCTCTCCATGGGCGGCATTGGTGGAATCGTTGCCATTAAGTAAATTGGAGAAGTGCTGTCTCCACAATCTAAGCACACACTGTGTATCCGTATTCAGATCTCCATTTTCGTCTCTACAAGTGGATGCTCCGGGCTTGAAACCTTGGGTTAGACGCTTAACCTGTTGATAGAATTTTCGTGCATCCTTCTTGCCCTGGTATACCTCTAGTTCCTCACGCTCACGCTTTTCCTGCTCTCTTTTCTTGCGTCTGAAAAGGCGCCTCTCTTCCTTCCTCTTTTCGCGGTAGTTTTCTCGCACGGCTCGCGTTGCAGCTGACTGCAGCGTTTTTCTATAAGCGGCGTTTTTTACTGCAGTCGCAATGCGACACTCCTGATCATACCATTGGTTCCGAGGTTGCGGGCGCCGGAAACCAATGACTTCTTCAGCGGCAGCGCGCATGGAGTGGGATATATGCGCCCAAAGTCCGCCGGCGTCGTCGAGTCCAGAGGTTGGTTGGTTGAGCTTAACCGAGAGTTGAGCGGAGTAGGCTTCGGCAGTCCGTTGTAATTGCAGCTTAGCGACATCTAGCTTTCGTTGCATTCCTGTGCGTATGTTCTTGGCATTGCATAATCGCATGCGGATCTTGGCTGCAACAAGATAATGGTCGGAGTCAATGTTGACCCCCCGAAATGTACGCACATCTAGAACACTAGAGGCATGCCTTCCGTCGATTACAACATGATCAATTTGGTTTCGCGTTTTTTGATCCGGGGACAGCCAGGTGGCCTTGTGGATGTCGAGGTGCTTAAATCTGGTGCTACTAACTACCATGTTTCGTGCCGCGGCGAAGTCGATCAGTCTTAGACCGTTGTTTGTGGAGGTCTCGTGAAGACTGAACTGACCGACAGTGGGGCCAAAGATGCCTTCCCTTCCGACTTTCGCATTAAAATCGCCGAGGACTATTTTCACGTCATGGACCGGAAGGTGGTCATATACGTCCTCAAGACTAGCGTAGAAAGCGTCCTTGACGGCTTCGTCCTTTTCCTCCGTCGGGGCGTGCGCGCAAATAAGGCTTATGTAGAAAAATTTTGCCTTGATGCGGATCGTGGCCAATCTTTCGTTCACAGGTGTGAACCGAGAAACAAGGTGGCGTAGTTTCCGGCTAACGACGAATCCACATCCGAATTCGCGCTTCTCCGCGGAACAGGGGGCGAACCTTCACATGGCAACGTGTCTGATCGCCTCAACCTGGCGAGGCCAGCATTATCCATGTCGAAATCGTCTCAAGTCGACTCAAACCTCCAAGTGGTGTTCCCTGGGCAACGGCAAACTGGCATCCGTCAGTTTGACGGCTAATTTGAGCGGCGGGTCACTCCATAGACCTTAAACATGGAATGTGCGCAGGGTTTGGGTCCCGCCACATTACTACTGCCCAATGAAAACTAAACCAGCCTCGGATAAGAACCCCAATTACGTTGACGACCACCGCAAACGAAAAACGGACAATGATTTACGGATATGCACCTGGAATGTCCGGACCCTTTATAGGGAAGGTGCCATTATCCAACTGGCGGAAGCCCTCAAAACAATACAATCTGACATCACCGCCATCCAGGAAATGCGATGGAAAGGGCAAGGCTGCTCTAAACAAGCACACTGCGATATCTACTACTGTATTCTATTTATGTTCTTTTATTTTGTCCTACTATTTTCCACCACTATTTTCTGCTACTATTTTCTGTTACTATTTCTACTTCCATTTCTATTACTATTTAGTGCTACTATTTCCTACTACGAGTACTGTATTCGTTATCCCAAAATCCCTGCCCAAATCCTTGTCTAATAGTTGTTCTAAATTTTGACATAATCCTTGTCCAAATACTTTTCCAAACCCATGTCTAAAATCTTGTCCTTATCCTTGTCAAAATCGTAGTTCCAATCCTTGTCCAAGGCAACTTACCTGTATGATAGTAATGTGGGTTTGAAGGCTGTTACGTATCAGAGCTGTAAAAGAATTCTTTAAATCAATTCTCAATCAATGATTTGAAAAAATTATTGCATTCATTTCAAGTCCCAATAACTGATTTGAAAAATCGAATGCTATCATATCTTTCTGAAAAAATGAATGCAATCATTTCTTCAAATCATTCAAAATGAATGCAAAAAAATATTTGCTGAAAATTGTTTGACTATTAAACATGTTTTATTAATATAATATATGCCACTTTTGGCGCAATTTAGCTCTGAGTTTTAATGACTTAAATTTTTTTTGATATACATTTATACAGACAGATATTTAAAAAAAAAAAACTCAAATTTTTTTCATTCACTACTTAACTACATTATCAAAAAAGAAGAACAACAATGTTTATTTTTTGGAATAATTATAACAATTTTAACAATCAAGGTTTTCATTTTCATTTAAACACATTGCTATGCATGAAACGTTCCGTTGAATGATTTTGGCTTTAAATAGTAAAGTTTGAGTTAAAATTATAGCTCCAAAATATAATATGAGAAAAGAAAACAAATAAATAAAAAACACAACAACAAAGCTCAAGTGACAAATTATAAATGTCAAATTTGATTTAATGATATGCGAAACAGTTTTAATAATCATCATTACATAATATTAGTTGGGGTAGCCATGATAACTATAAACAAAATCAAATTAAAAAGAACAACAAAAAAAAAATTAGAGAAGAATTTGAAGGCCCAGGCAGTTTTTATAGTAATGCAGTTTTACAACATTTCTTCCTTACTTCCCCACAATCTATGACCTTCGATAACATAACATATGACTTCCCATAACATACATACGCCCCCTTAACATATGCTAACAATTTTAGCCAAACTTAATTACAAAATTTTGCAAATTGCGCCAACTTTGCCATCTTTAAAATTAATTTTCCAAACAAACGAACAAAATTAATTTCAAGTAAGCTTTAAATTGAAATTTTGTTTTTAGACAATCTTGCTTAGAGTTTAGTTGTGGGAAGTTCAAAATTAAAAAAAAAAAATGTCTACTATTTGTTGTACAGCAATTTATATCTGTTTTATAATTTGACCAAAAAAAAAAAAAAAAATACACAATAACTGATGATTATATGCATGCAAGCTGCTGAAAAGACCAAAAAGATCCGCCACATGTGTACATGTCGTGATAACTGACAAACTGAGTACAAAAATTTAGTAGTCGACACACATTTTTTCGCATATTCCTGTTTCCCCCCTCCATTTAACTTTTAAGCAATAATTAAGTTTTAAATAGAATTAAAAATTGAACGTTGGAAGCAAATAAAGATTTTGAGGAATCACTCATTAGGATATACAATTAGAATCTCATAAAAGATAGCTTAGATAAAAATAATTTTTAAAGTATTACACATTTTTAGCTAATGAATTCAAATTTAAATCAGTCATATGATTGGGCTTATGAGACTGTCAGCTGTCAAAGTATTCGATGTCAAATGCAAAGATTTAACTTGTCTGTGGCAATTTATTTTCAATATTCGAAATTTTGTGGTATCAAGAATTTCGCTGCCGCTTATATATTTAAAAAGTGTGAACAGAACAAAGACCTTTTTGAAAATGATTTCTCATGTTATACGTGAAATTTCAAAACATACATATTCACATGCTTAAGTAGACAAAATTAGTGGACAAATGCAGACAAAATCAAGTTCAAGGTAAGACGCAGCTCAAAAATGTGATTGAAAACCATTAATAAGTTTACCGTTTCAAAGGTATGCGTTATGTACGGACATTTTTTCGATGACTTTTGCGAAAAAAATTACATAAGTTAAGGCGGTCTTCTCATTCAAAACCCGTTTTTTGGACCCTTTTTAAAAAAATTCTTATTTCAAAACGCAAAGAATAATTGAAAACTTTTTTTATTTATTGTATTACAAAAGGTTCAAAGTAAATAAAAAAATTTTTTTTGCCTCGATACGTGGGCTGTTCAAAAAGTAATGAGACTTCAAAGTTGGTGGTGAAAAAAAAGGCGTCGTCACGGCGGCCACGATTCCGGGTTATAATCAGTATAGATGTAATTCTCGGGTGAGCCTCAAGCTTAATTTTGTGATTTTTTTTGACAAAATGGCGGCCATTCAAAAAAAAAATTTCAATTTCGGGTTTTTTTTTTGTAGTTTAGTGTAAAAAATTTTTAGTGTAAAAAATAGTAAAAAATTTTTTAAAATTATGGTCGAGGTTCACCCGAGAATGGTGACAGTTCTGCGTCGATTCCATTTTGTTTCATGAAAATCGGTTCAGTTGAACTGGAGATATCATGGCCGCCAGTTCGAAAAACGTGGGTTCGAGATAAACGCGTTTAAAGTTTGAAGTAATTTTTTTGGGAAAAAAAAAAAAAAATCAAAAATGTTTAAATGCAGTTTTAAAGAGCTGACAATTTTTACTTACAAATATTAGTCGGCGATGCCAGCTCCATACAGGCCACCTTCCTCTTTTTCGTAGAAACTGCTTTCTGCTGCCCTCTCTGCTCTGCGAGCCGTTCTGACAGCTTTTGATGATGCCGCAGCTCGAGTCTCTGATCGGTTCAATCTGTCTTCATTGCGAGATAGTGCGTATTCGTATGCGTTTTTGCCAATCGCAATACCCATCAAACCCATAATTTTAAGTATGGGTATAAAACCGTCGTTGAAGAGGCACGTTGCAATGAAATTGGCCACTTCGATGGTGCGTGCGCCTGAGTTGATGTGTTTGGGCGAAAGTGACCAAAGAACAGAATTGTAGGACTCATTGGAATTCTGAGTTTCAGATCCAAGGCATCTTTCAAGCAAATTATCTGCCGACAGCGCTTCGTAAGCTGGTTTTATTACCTCCATCACCTTCTTGTCCATCAGACCTTGCTTCACAAAAAAGGCTGTATCTTCTAAAGTATTTCGAATTTCTAAAAATCCTTATAGGGGCATATTCACAACTACCCAAGCTATAAATAAATGCAAAAAAAAATTTGAAAAAAAAAGTTGCTCAATGAGAAGACCCCCTTAAAGAATAAATTCGCTCTCACTCATGTACTTAAGGGATCTTTCTCATTGCAAATGCTGAAAAATACATTCTTTTGAATTTTTTTAAAGAGATTTATTTATTACTAGCTCAATACCCGGCTTAACTCGGGAGTTGATATAAATAATTTTCGATTTCGTTCGCCAATTTGATAAAATATTTTCTCAAACCTTAGAAGGAATTTTGTGTGCATCTTTCAAACCGGTAACTTCGGCGAAATGAACAAAATGTAGCTTCAACATCTGAAAATCATGAGAAAAAGTTGTTGGAAATCGTGATTTGTGTGTGTGTGCCAACGATCGCTTGCAAAAATATATTTTCAAGTCTTATTTTGTATACAATAGATTGCACATTTTTGAAAAAAATCAGAGCACAAACGAATTTTTGGCAATTCGCGAGGAAACTGGGCAAACATTAAATAAGCATTGAAAATATAAATTGCAATGTCAAAACAACGCCAACTTACGACGCAACTGACTTGCGCATGTGTTAATGCGTACTCAAATACAACAGAATTTGGCATCAGCAGTCCTGATTTGCGAAAAAAAGTGGTATATAAATACACATAAAAATGAAAAGACGATATTTATCACACTTCGCGCTTTGCTACACCTTACTGTATTTTGTAGTACAGCGCCCTCTGGGGTTCAAGATAGCGCAAAATACTTAGCGCCAAAAGAGTCACCGCACCCGAAAACCACTTATAAAAATCATACTTATCGGATGAGTTGCTTTGAGCTTTTTGCGGTATTTGTACAACAGCGCCCTCTGGTTTTAGAGATAGAATAAAAAATAACGCCAAAGCCCTTTCCATACTCGATAATCAAATCCTCTATATCCGATACACAAATTTTTATCTAAATCGGATGAGCGGTTTTTAAGTGTTTCACGATTTCTTAAGTGATTTGAACAAAAGCACCATCTGGTGTTTAAGATAGCGCAGAAAAAAAGTTCAAGATACCCACCGTATCCGAAAACTCCTTTGTACAAATGTTCACGCAAATCGGATGTAGTTTTTCAAGATTTTTAAAACATTTGTACTCCAGTACCCTCTGGTTTTCAATATAGAACAAAATAGATGCCATAAAAACTACCGTACCCGAAAACCCCTAAATACAAATTTTTATGTAAATCGGATGAATGGTTTCGGAGACAAACTGTAATATCAAAATGCGTGGAATCTGATCGCAGCACCACCTCCCGGGTCAAATTGCGAATCTGAACAATCCAGGGATCCACTTAAGCACACACCAAAAATTTCATCAAAATCGGTGCAGCCGTTTAGGAACAGTTTAATAATACACACACACGTACCGAATATACAGCAGCGCCCTCTACTTTTTGAGACAGAGCAAAAGAGATAACGGCAAACCCTTTGCCGTGCCCGAAAATCCTTTAATAAAGCTTTTCATCCAAATTGGATGAGCGACTTTCTATTTTTTCACGATTTCTTAAGATATTTGCACTACAGCGCCCTCTGGTGTTCGATATAGTACACACAAGATAAGTTCAAAATCGTCACCATATTAGAAAACCCCTATATACCAATTTTCATGAAAATCGGATAAGCAGCTTAGAAGTTCTTTAAAATATTTGTGCACAGCGTCCTCTGATGTTCAAGATAGAACAGAGTAGATAAGGCATAAAAACTCACCATATCCGAAAACCTCTATACACAAATTTTCATGCAAATCTGATGACCGGTTTCGGAGATAAACTTTAAAAACGAAGTGCCTTAAACACGATCGCAGCGCCACCTACCGGGCCCAATTGTGAATCTGAACCATCCAGGGATCCACTCAAAGACACACAAAAAATTTCATCAAAATCAGTGCAGCCGTTAAGGAACAGTTTAATAACATACACACGTACAAATTGATTAACAGCGCCCTCTAGTTTCGAGAAAGAGCAAAAAAGATAGCACCAGAACCCTTGCCTTACTCGAAAATCGCTATTTACAAATTTTCATTCTAATTTGATGAGCAGTTTGTGAGTTTTTTACGATATCCTAATATTTGTACTAAAGCGCTCTCTGGTTTTCAAGATCAAACAAAAAAGATAAGTCCAAAAAACTCGCCGTATCAGAAAACCCCTATTTTCCAATTTTCATGCAATTCGGATGCACGGCTTAGGAGTTTTTCGAGGTTTTTCAAAATATTTGTACTACAGCGCCCTCTCGTGTTCGAGAGAGGAAAGAGTAGATAAGTCAAAAAATTTCAGCGTGTCCGAGAACCTCTACATAGAAATTTTCATGCTGAGCGGATGAACGGTTTTGGACTTTATCGACTTTTTTAAAATATTTGTACTACAGCGCCCTCTGGTGTTCAAGAAAGAACCTAGTTTATTAGTCATAAAAACTCACCGTTTCCGAAAATCTCTATATACCAACTTTCATGCAAATCGTATAAGCGACTTAGGAGTTTTTTGACGTTTTTTTAAATATTTGTACTACAGCGCCCTCTAGTGTTCAATATAGAACAGAGTGGATAAGTCATGAAAATTCACCGTTTCCCGAAACCTCTATATACCAATTTTCATGTAAATCGTATGCACGGCTTAGGAGTTTTTCGAGGTTTATCAAAATATTTGTACTACAGCGCCCTCTGGTGTTCGAGATAGAACAGTGTAGATAAGTCAAAAACCTCAGCGTATTCGAGAACTTCTCGATACAAATTTTCATGCAAATCGGATGAACGGTTTCGGATAAGCTCAAAAAATGAATGACTGGATTTCGATCGCAGCGCCCCCTACCGGGTCCAACCTTTTTTACTGGATAAAAAGTAGCCTATGTTATGACCGGGTATATAAGGAACCTAGATTCCAAGTTTCATTGAAATCCATCCAGTGGTTTTCGCGTGATGCCTTAACAGACATACAGACAGACAGACAGACAGACAGACAGACAGACAGACAAAAATTTTAAAAATGCGATTTTCGGACTCAGCGTCATTCAAACTGTCCATCGCAAAAGGAATTTCAAAAAAATATTCCATGTACAGATTTTTTTTTTTTACAATTTTATATATATACTAGCTTAAACCCGCCGCTTCGCCGGGTTTTCAAAAAGTTTTCATTCATTTTTCGCTACCAAAACGATTTTTTATTGTTTAAGTAATACTACAAATTATTAACCTTAAGATTGTTATATCATCTGATGGGAAATCGAAAACCTAAATTTTGGATTTAATTTTTTTTACAACAAAAACAACTTTTATCCAATTTTTTGGCTTAAACTAAAAATTTTTGAACATTTTTTAAAAAAATTTTTAAAAATATTAATACTTTGGTTTAGTAAAAATTTCAACTTATGTTTGAAGGATATTTTAACAAACAACATTTTTCAAAAAAAATTATTGAAATCCATTGCAAACTGACTGAAATATTTGCCTTCAAAGCTAAAAGTGTGAATTTCAAGTCGTTTTTCTCTCATTCTCAGCTTATAATTAATACTAAAAAGATCTGGTACTAAAATTTTTCACAGTTTTCAAACTACATACATGATTTTGGTATCAAATTGAAGGAAATTTAAAAGCGTTTATTGATTTTGTTCTCGTTTAACCGAAGTGCAATTTAATCCATTAGGACCGAAAGAAAACCATAAAAAACAGACATTTTTAGAGTTGAAGCAACATTTTGGTGAAAACTATGTATACCATTGAGCAGAAATAAGTTATTATTGCATGCTAATTTTACTTTTTTTAAAAAACTGGCACTAAGACTTTTGGAATATTATGCAGTATTTAATGAAAATTCGAGACGCATATGTTTCCATATAGTAACATTGGTTGTTAATGGGTTAAAATAAAGTATCCTATTGCACTCTCTGCTGACCTATAAATATGTACAAAATTTTATAAAAATCTGAGTTTTCGTTTAAACGTGATGAGTGAACATAAAAAGTGGCTACAGATTTATTAATAGTATAGATAGATAGATAATAAACAATTTTTCTTTGCACATTTTAGTATGCATTTTGAGAGTATTGAGAATATTTTTGTTTTCGAGCCCAATCGGTAATCAGCAAATCTTAACTCTTGCAACAGATATTGAAACAATTCTTTGAGCTTTTAAAAGATATATTTATAAGAAATGTATAAGATCGCTCACTTGTAGCCCTGTAGACCTCAATTAGTTTCGCGAATTTGGAAAAAAAGACGAAACATTCCCTATTTTCCATTCATTACGGCGCTCTAAAGAATCGAATTTTTGATTTTAATGGCTGTAATTGGTCACTAGACCGATTATTTACTGTACTGAAAATTTTGAAACATTTGCAATCGACTTGTCCCGGGTATTAAAAATTTCCATTTGGCTTAGAAGTTTCTGATATGAAATTTGGTGACGGTAGGGTTATGTTTAATGGACCCAATGTGACGCCAAAAAATGTGAATACGTCTTAATTAGAAAAATAAGTGGTTTTAATCAAATTAATTGAAATTAAGCAATATAAAACTAAGAAAACTAATTATTTAGCACTTTAAATGAAATAATATATCCAAAAAAGTATTATTGAACAAAATCGGTTGACTACTTTCATCAACCTTGCTTTTTATTTTAGCATACTAGTTTTGATTTTATATTGACGATTACTGGGTTAAAGCAGTATTCGTAGACGAACCGCTGATTTTGACCTCTAGCTCCCCAATATTCTCGCAAGTGATTAAATCCGTTTTTTTCAACTATGAACAAGGCTTTGGAAACAGAAACTTTTATTAAATTTGTTTCAAGCATTGGTTTTAATTTTTATGTGAACACTGAACTCCCTGCCTGAAAAAGTTATACATATTTATTATTTTTGAAATGTCAAATCAACATCAAGCAACAGAAGAGTTTTCGGTACAAAAGCCGAATATTAGTTCAGTTAAAATAAATAGTGAAGTGCAGAATGCTTCTCAACAAATCAATCACTGTCGTCAATTGCCATCCACGCTACAAATGCTGCAAATGCTATTTTAGGAATCCGAATGCGAAAGATTGTGCAAAATTGTAGATGTAGCATTCAATTTCTGGACGCCTGGGCTGATTGGCTTGGATTTGTTGGGGAAAAAACAGAGATCGCGTAAACGACGAAAAATATAACAATCACGAAAAAAACAGGGCGAAAAGTCATTACTGTCTAGTAACTGAGGCAATAGTGAATTCGTTTATACAATTCACTTTTCAATCTAACAAGTTTTTGTTATTATTATATGAAGCTGATAATGAGGATGAGGTTACTGATACACAAGAAGAATTTAGAGAAGAGTTCGACATAGGAAATATAGCTGATGTGAATGTGCACATGAATAATGTAAGCACAAGCAGTGTTCATAAACATCGTAAAGGACATAAAAAGTGGATCAAGGCACGTCTATATTCTGCACTCGGCAACAGTAATGTTACCGATGGAATAGCGGTGCATATTTTGATAGTGTTGGGTGGCATACGCTTTAGGTGTATCTATTGATGATCTTGTAATCAACCTAAGTTCTCTACGCCAAATGCGATAAGATATCGAAAATTGGAGTCGGCAAAAGTGCAAATTGATTTTTTTGATAACTTAAGTAATAAGTTAGAGAGAAAAATATAAATGACAGACATGATGAAATTACATCCGCGAAATGTTACTTGTGTTAATTTGCAAGATTATCTCGGCCGAAATTTGATAAAACTGCTTTCATCAAACGTACCAAATCCTATTAAATAGTGTGTTAAAACCAGGGTTTAAAATGCTCTTAGCAAAATCGCAAAAGCAACGAATATTCCACTTTTGCTTCACTGTCATTATTGTAAATGCAACAGCAACAGCAACAGCAAAAGCAACAGCAATGAAAATAATTTGTTGCTTTTCATTTCATTTTGCTGTTGTTATAAAACTGTTGAATTTTATTTCATTTTGGTTTCGGTGAGTCTTGCTTTTCATTGTTTATATGCCACACACTTTTAGGGAGGATTACAATTTAAAAATATGTTTTAAATAGACAGAAAGTACTTAAAAGGGGATCTTAAAAGGGGGGACTTACAATTTGATTTACAGTGGACAGTTAAGCACGTGTTTCGACGTTTTCCCCTAAAAATATGCAAAAGGGGGGACTGATAGACCCCTCTATTTGTGTGTCTCAGAAATGCTTGCCCCCTTAGAAAGCCCCAAAAAATGGTTAATTTTTACTTATTTTGCTGCCCCTTCGAGATATGGCACTTTTTCTATTTTTTCGAAGATTTTTCGAGAATTTTTCGAAATCTTCGATTTTATGTTGTTCCATATCTCCAAGGGGAAGATATATTCCCTATTTTCCACATTTTTAGAGGGGACGTTGAAATACGTGTTTAACTGTCCACTGTAAGTCAGACACGTGTTTTGTCCCCTCCCTAAAAATAGGGGGAATGGGGGCGGGCTAATATACTCCTCTATTTGTGTGTCTCAAAAATGCTTCCTCCTATAGAAACCCCCAAAAATTGGTTAGATTTTACCTATTTCGCTTCCCCTTCGAGATATGAAACAACATAAAATCGAAAGATACCGAAAAATCCTCGAAAAATTCTGGAAAAATCTTCGAAAAAATAAAAAAAGGGCCATATCTCGTATAAAAAACCCCATGGAAAGGGTCTTTTTTTTTGAGGTATAGAATTTCCTAGAGCGATAGCTGTAAAGCCAGTTGTCAAAGTAAACACATGTGTTTAATATTTATGTTCAGCATACTTATGGCTACATACAATCCCAAGACGTACAGCAAAACAACTTTTATAAATCGTGGAAAATTATTTCCAAAATTTACGTTCTGTGCGGAAACTTACAGAGTACTTTGCATACACTACGGTGCGCATAATCGTCCTTCTGAACAGTTTATACGCAAAACGATGAATTGATTTATGTTTACGCTTAATCTTATTAACAATAAGGCTATTCCTGCAATGCCAAAATCGAACCAAATATGCCGAAAATCGGAAAAATCCTAAGTGCCGAATTTGAACTGTCAAAATTTGTATGGAATCTGATATTCGGCATAGTTTCCAGTTTTCCGCACGATTTTGATGCGTAAATGGCGCCGAATACTTTTGGCAACCAGTTGTTGCCACCTTTAAACTATTTTACATATATTTAATGCAATTATTAAATCAAAGTTGCCACTTTTTCAATGCAACATAAAGAACAGCTGATTGATATACGGCATTCGCCTATAACTACAAAAAAGGAACCTCATGCAAAAACAGCGACTGCTTTCCGATATACGGCATCGGAAAATATTCGGCATTGCATGAATACCATTAATATTCATCCAATACGAGTCGACGCCGTTCTCCACAACTCGGCCTTTACCCGTTCACTACGTGGAAAATTTTGAGGAAACACCTTGGCCTACATCCATATAATATCCAACTGGTGCATGAATTAAAGCCTTTCGACCATCGTTTGCGTCGTGCGTTCGGTGAATGAGCTGAAAATCAGTTGGAACTCGAGTCGGATTTTTAATTGTGAATCATTTTAACTGTGAATACAAAAATAAGCAAAATTATAAATATTAAGATGAAAAGAGATTACCGAATTTGTAGTGGTAAAAATCCTGAAGGCGCTCTCCAGGCTCCTTTACATCCAGAAAAAGTGACTGTCTTGTTTGGTTTGCATGCCGAAGGCATCATTTTTCCAATCTTTTTCAAAACTCAAGATGGAGCTCCTACTTCCCCCGTAGGAGATGATTTGAGACTTTTTTGATTTCCCACATCAATATCAATCGTATAAGTGCAGCAGGATTGTGCAACAAGTTATATTACGCGGGAAACCATCATTTTATTGCGACGAACTTTAGGTGACCGAATCCTATTAAGAAATCAAGCCTGTCAATTGGCCATCTAGGTCATGCGATTTGACTTCGCCGCGTTATTGGCGAGATAAGGCCGATTATGATGGAAAAAGTGGTGCAAAATTGAACCGACAGGATGGTCTTCATAAGACGCATACGCGGTGGAAAAAATATATATACAAAATTATGTTCAAACACTAAATACCATAAAACTTGCGAACGTATAAAGCCCAAATGTTGGCAATTTCATTGTTTTATGTTTTATTTAAAAAATAGTTCTATGCCTCTAAAAAATCTCCTTCACATAGCTGTAACTTTCTTATTATTTAAAATAGCGTTCTGAAATTTTCAACCAACCTTCAACACACTTTTTTTTTTAAATTTACTAAATTTTTATAAAAAACAAATATATAAAAAATATATATCTCTAATCATAAAGCACCCCATACACTTATCAACTTACCGACCAATTTCGACAGAACTATCAGAAATCTTCTTGTGTGGCGCAGTCAGTTGATTTATTTGGTTGAAGAAATTTTAAATTATCTATTTTGATTTTTTGTACGCAACTCGTCAAGTTTTACAAGCTCAGTTTCTAACTTAGTTATTCGGTAACTTGATAAGTGTATGGGGGCTTTAATATATAAAATAATATATGTAAGGCAAGCATAATGCTCCGCACCTAATATCACTCAAACTGTAATTATTTTTTTCCATTATTAAAGTGCTTTTCCAACATATACTGTCCTTAAGCATGCTTGTCTTTTATGTATTGTGCATACTTTTAGGCTGAACGTTTTTCAGGACAGTATATGTTGTAAAAGTACTGTAATAATGGCAAAAAAAAATTACAGTTTGAGGGTTAATGCTTACAATCCGTTATAGGACGGGATTTTATACTAGTAATCTAATAATTTCCAAATAATGTAAGAGTAATGTAAAAGTAAAAGTAAAAGTAAAAGTACTGTAATAATGGCAAAAAAAAATACAGTTTGAGGGTTAATGCTTACAATCCGTTATAGGACGGGCTTTTATACTAGTAATCTAATAATTTCCAAATAATGTGATTCAATTTAAGCTATTTCGACCATTAAAAACGATTTTTTTGACAGAATTATCAACTAAACTCTGAATGTGCTCAATTTATTAAAAACTTCCGGTATGCTTGTGAAATTTCATATTGAAAATTATTGCACTGTTGTTTAATTTTTATAGTTATAAAACAAGGCAATAAAAAATTTTATGTTTTTTATTGTACAGTAAAATTCAAATAATGCATTGAGCAAAATGTACAGACTTTGAATTAGGTAATGCTGGCGACAATGTCGTGTCGACAATTACTAATGCAGACGTGTTGACAATACATCATCCATTAAAATTAATGTCGAACTTTGACAGGTGCTGATGATAAATTGCAGCAAATATTTCCGACAGATATGTAGCAATGCTGTCATAATTGACACTATCTTCACCATTGTTAGTGTAACCATGCAGAGCTTACTCCATGTTCGAATTTTCCTGGTGTCACGGCAAAATCGCTAGTCCCTAACTTCGAATAGCTTTCATGCTAAAAATTAAGGTTAGAATTGGGTTAGACTGCAAAATTGAATTAAAAGTTGGATAAAAAAAAAACTTAAATTCACTACACCGAATGTAGCACCCAAATTTTTGTGTTTAAACTTTGGTGAGCAAAACATTCTACAGATATGTCACAATGCAATAGATGTAGTTAAAAACTTAATAATTTCGAATTTATTCATGCCTATTTTTTATTTTATATGTATTATCTATTATATTACAAATATTATTATTATTATATAACATTCCTGTACTATAAAAAAATTATGAAAAATTAAGTTTTACGCGTTTTCATATACATACATACCAGGGTATACAGCAGTTGACGTAAGGGATAGAAATTGAAAAATTACCATATCTCTGGCCCAGATTGTCCAATCTCACTTAGGAATATGATGTAAAATACTTTTGTGGGGGATATAATGAAATTTCAGGTCGATCCGATTGGTAGTTACCAAGATATAGCGATTTGAAAATGCAAAACATACCCGGTTATGTTAACGAAACAGTGTCAAATAAAGTGTACATTAGTCTACATTTAAAAACTGAAGTGGGATGAGTGAAACTCTGGGCATTATTTACATTCAGTTTTCCATTATTTAGATTCAGTTTTCCTTACTTAAAACTGATGTTTAAAGGGGGTCGATAAAAATTTTTTGGAAAAAAGGCACTCTTTTAAAAATTGTATTTTGGAGCAACTGGTTATTTCCGAATTCTATATTTACACCGCACGCATTGAGTCACTGAAAGAATGGTGCAACAAAATCGATGTGATTGAATACTCGAAGCTTTTGGGCTATGCAAAAACTTGAGTCCTTGCGTCGCGTCCAGCCATCAATTCAATATTGAGCGTTTATGAAGCACTGGAGTGCTATTCATACAATTGAATCGCTGCCCAACAATTATTAAAACATTTTTTCGAAAATCCATTCTCGGAAATGTATTTATTCTTCATTAAATCATAAGTAAGTTTATTGAGCCTTTAGTTCATTGCTGATCCAAGAACTTATTTTCTTCAATTTAAAAACATCTTTACTTATTACTTTCGTTGTGTCGGCTGAATACTTTCAAGACACTGTTCGCCAAATCGAAGGTGACAACGTTTCGGCAATCGACGTTGTACACTATATGGAAGTGTGAAGAGGAGTTTTATTTGGATCCACAAACTAATAGCGAGAAAGAAAAACTGATGGCCATAGACAAATACGATGAAGAAATGATTCACGATGTCTTTCAAATATTTTATGGTGTGTACAATGGGAAACTATTGTACTTATATTCTCACAAATTTATTTATTTTTTCATTTCAAAATTCACGTCAATCTTTCAGATGATGCCCTGAAGTACCTCGAAGGATGGACTGAATAGTTCGGTCAGATAGAAAACTTTATGTGGGTTGCCTTGTGAAATTTTCCAGCCTGGAAAATGCTCGAGAAATCAATGGAGGTGTCAAAAGCCACTACGTTTGATGTGATCAAAAATTCGCCAAAAGTATTTGATCAATACGGTTACATCAAAAATTACTACAGGGTTGAGAAATTAGAAGAGTGGAAAAGTAAATCGATTCCAACAGAAGACCGATGGGTCGAGATCTTTAAACATATGGAATGTAATCAATTGCCATACATTGAATTTTGGCAAATCGTCGAATACGTCCTTTGTTTGCCAGCCTCTTCAGCACCGTTTGAACGCGTTTTTTCGCTCGCTTAACAAATTTGGCAATGTGAATCATCGAATCTGAAGGTACAGACGCTTAGTTCACTTCTAAACGTGAAATTTAACATGAAGCTGAGCTGCATCGATTTCTATTATTTTCTAAAAACTCAGCCAGAAATAATGAGAAAATTTTCCACCGAAGATAAATACAATTTTTTCAATGAAAAAGCCACTTCAAGCGCGGTAACAAGATTGTACGCAATGTCGTTTTTGTCCGCCACAATGGTATTTTCTTTACATCTATAAAACAGCTATAATTTCTTATGTCTTTTATATTGCATTTTTTTATGTTTCCTTAATTTGTACACCATTTTGGCACATTAAAACTAATTTTTATTAAAAATTTGTACTGCATTTTCACAACGGAGACTTGGTAACCTTATTCATAACTTTGGCGAGTGTAGCGCATATCGCTATGGGTCGGTAATTTGCAGGGTTTGTAGCATTGCCCTTTTTAGGCACCGGCTGGACATGTGCGACCTTTCAACAAGATGGAAGTACTCCTGTCCTGTAGGATATGTTGAAAAGATTGCGCAAAGGCGGAACCAATGTAGAAGCACACGTTTTAAGCACAATTGGTGGTATGCCATCTGGACCAGAGGACCAGAGGACTCTGTTTTTTGCTCTTGTTCGAAAATATTTCTCCGGCATTGAAGAAGGTCTACTTTCAACATGGGACAGTGGCCGATTGCTATCCGAGATTGTAGAATTTTATGCAAACAATCCAAACAATAGGTTTGCTTTGTCAGCCGAGTCAGTGAAGATTTGATCATCTTTTAAAAGGGCTGGAATCGACGAAGATGTTTGATTTTTTACTCTTTTAACGAATGCCCAAAAATGTTTGCTCTCTTTGGGACAAAGAAGAACCTGTTCTCTAATGCGAGTTTCGTTAAGAAACCTTTTGCGTTTTAAAATTGCATTACAGCGATTCCTAGCCTCAATGCGAAGTCTTTTAGTATAATCGTTTTTATCAGAACGCCAATTCTGAAAGGCTTCCTCTTTGGACCTGACTGCAATCCTGCAAGTCTCATCAAACTATGAGAGCATGAGTGGTCTTTTGGTTTAATGCTTCTCATCTTATTGGGAATGAAAAACCGCTAACCCAATAATGAAATTTCTTGTACGCGGCATTCACATTTGTAGGATCCACCAAATATCGACGTCAATCACTTTTATTCCTGAATTTTCATGTATAAAACTGATATAATGATATTTCAAAGACTCGTATTTGGATATCCATAGGATATTTTAACCCGAATATATGCATATATTTTCGTGAAAGTAATTCATAGTTGAATATTTAAGGTCGGGGCTTTTAAGGTAAGGCTTTTAAGGTCGGCGCTAATATAATCAGACTGTTAATCAGAAGCACCAACTTCAAAGCAAATGTATTCATCAAGAAATTAATATATTTATGATAATAAAACAAATAAGAAAAAAAATTAAGATAATAAGATTTCATATATAATAATATGTTTAAGTAACTTATCAAATATGACCAAGAAATTAAAAGGAAAAGTATTTTTAAAAATATTTTTTTCTTTGTAGTGATTTTGTAGTCGGTGGTTTTTTTTTTAAATTTTTATTTCTTCCTTTTTATGTGTTTTATCTAGTATTGCCACGCCCATTTATCGAATAACGCTTACTTTATTCACCATAATTTTTAATAATTTTGCCTACCCCTGTACAACAATAAATTTCAGTGCCCTAGTGATATTATTATTTAACATACACTGTTTTTCTAATATTGCCACGCCCAGTAGTCGAAAGCCGCCCACTTTCTTCACCGTAATTTTTCCTAATAATGCCTACCCCTATACCAAATTGCAGTACTATAGTATCAATATTATTCGAGATATACTATTTTTGTAATATTACCACGCCCATTTGCCAAATAACGCCCATTTTCTTGACGGAAATTTGTAATAATTGTGAATACCACTACACTAAATTTCAGTACCATAGTGTCCATATTATTCGAGATACAGTGTTTTTATAATATTGCCACGCCCATTTGTCGAATAACGACCACTTTATTGGCTATAATTTGTAATAGTAATGCCTACCCTTATACTAAATTGCAGTACCATAGTATCAATATTATTCGATATATACTCTTTTTCTAATACTGCCACGCCCACTTATCAAATAACGCCCATTTTCTTGACCGAATTGTGATTTTGTAGTCGGTGGTTTTTTTTTTTTAATTTTTATTTCTTCCTTTTTATGTGTTTTATCTAGTATTGCCACGCCCATTTATCGAATAACGCTTACTTTATTCACCATAATTTTTAATAATTTTGCCTATCCCTGTACAACAATAAATTTCAGTGCCCTAGTGATATTATTATATAACATACACTGTTTTTCTAATATTGCCACGCCCAGTAGTCGAAAGCCGCCCACTTTCTTCACCGTAATTTTTCCTAATAATGCCTACCCCTATACCAAATTGCAGTACTATAGTATCAATATTATTCGAGATATACTATTTTTGTAATATTACCACGCCCATTTGCCAAATAACGCCCATTTTCTTGACGGAAATTTGTAATAATTGTGAATACCACTACACTAAATTTCAGTACCCTAGTGTCCATATTATTCGAGATACAGTGTTTTTATAATATTGCCACGCCCATTTGTCGAATAACGACCACTTTATTGGCTATAATTTGTAATAATAATGACTACCCTTATACTAAATTGCAGTACTCTAGCCTCAAAATTATTCAAGATACGCTGTGTTTCTAATATTGCCACGCCCATTTGTCGAATTACGCCCCACTTCTTCCCCGTAATTTGTAATAATTGAGCCTACCCCTACACTAAATTGCAGTACCCTAGTGTCAATATTATTCGAGATACAGTAGTATCTAGTATTGCGAGATCTATTATTGCCACGCCCAGTTCTCGAATACCGCCCACTTTTGTACGGGCACCTCCATGCTTATGATATCTATCTGTTCCCCAAAAATTATGGCAATCAGTCATATGGTTTAGGAGTTATCGATGTACATACATTTCAAAAAAAAAAAAAAAAAAAAAAAAAACAGAGAATCCGACGAACTTGAGAACCTCCTCCTTTTTGAGGTGGGTTAAAAATAACAAAAATATCAGTGTTCATACGTTGAATATTTAGCGAATATTTTTTTAATTCGTTGTTCGTACAACGAATGTTTTTTGTAATGGTATCCAAAGAAGGGCGGTATATAGGGGGTAGGTGTGTTTGAGAGAAATGTTGAGGGGCAAAAAATAATAGGATCAACTTATATATTTGACCCCTCTAGGAGTTCAGCTACTGCCAATATAAACTATTTTCGACGTGTTTATTGTATTGGGAGCCAAAGAAGGGTGGTAGATAGGGGGTAGGTGTGTTGGGGAGAAATGTTGAGGGACAAAAAATAATAGGACCAACTCATATATTTGACCCCTCTAGGAGATCAGCTACTGCCGATATAAACTATTTTCGATAGCTTTTGTGTTTATTGTATGGTTCAATACTGTATGTAATATTGTATTGTATGGTAAAGGTGTACAGGTTTTAAGGTTACTCACTATATCAATATTCATTCAGAATGAACAATTTTGCATTAGTATTAATGTATTTTTATCATAAATAAATGCGTTTGATTGCACCTCTATCCAAAATCAAACTGACTATGAATTAAGAATAACATAAAGCTTATTGCGGGGAAAAATCAACATACCTGATTCTATTCAGGTAACTGCAGCAGATTCCTGAGTATTCGTGTAGTTTATTAAGTACTCAGAGAAATAACTGAAACACGCGTAGATCGCAAGCTCACCTCAGTGCAAAAGTGTATGAAAAGAGAACAGAGAACAAATAAAAATATATTCTCTTGCGCTACACGACCTGTTGCTACACGATCTGTTGATTACATTTATTCACTTGCAGCTTTGCTTGCAGTGACTGCTACAGCAGAGAATCAGGGTATATTCACTTGATGAATATATTCACGCAGGGCTCTATTGAATATTCACTATAAGCCCGAATATTTGAATGTATTTTCGTGTAAGCAATTCATAGTCGAATATTCACTCTAAGCCCAAATGTTTCAAGAAAATCCCCAGAAAATTTTGTTTGTTTATCACAGCAATTCCAGCATGATGTATTATAATATGAAGTGGGTAATTTAGTTACAAAACCAAGTGACTTTCTGTTACTATATAAACCATCCCATATATGATCTAATTTTTGCGCATATCTTGTACTTAAATATGCAAAAAAAGAAAAATGCGAGAATGTGAAATTTCATTAAATACAATTAGTTGGTAGAATTTATTCCAGTTATATGTTGTTGTTGTTTTTTTTTTCTTACCTTGCTCCTACGATTGCCATACATTTTTGCATATCGCTTGGGAAATCCACGCACGCTTTTAAATATGCATTTTTCGCACATGCATACATATAAAATAATAAAAAGTATATTAAAAAAGCCGCCAATAAAGCTATGTTTTTATAGCCTTTATTTTTATTTATTATTTTAATAGTAAAAAACCGTGACCTAAAAATTGTTGATTTTAAATCATTTGTAGTCTTTACTGTTTAATTAATAAACAAAAGGTAAACAAATTTTTTACATAAAATATATTAAAATGCAAAAAGTGCGACTTGGGAGTTTCCAGTTTAATGGCAAGAAATTAATTTAATTCTCATGCTAACGAGAGTTTTTGTTTGCGTGATCTTTGTTTCACACTTTTATTCAGATTTTTTTTTTTTTTTTGTTTTTAGCAATAATTAATTAACAGCTACAACCCCCTATCCGCTCCCTAATTAAACTGCATTATTTATAGCTTGATCGTTTTTCTAAAGCGTGATGTTTTTGTTAGAATAATAAAAATTTGACCTTCTCTGCAGTGAGTTTGAGGTGTGTTTTACAAAAGCTGAGCAAGCTTTAAAATGATTTCCTTCAAATTCGGCTTACTAGGACCTCTAAAGCTATGCATCTCAAAATGATAAAATTGACTCATATGTTCGCCCCCGACTAAGCTTTAAATGAAATATAGAAAAAAAAAAAAAAAATGCACAAGTGCAAATCTCTTAAAACTGTCAAAGGCAGTAAAAATCTAAAAACTTTGCATGATGTCACCAACGTCGCATGGTCTGGCGTCCAGAGCTGTGGCATGCGCCAAAAAGCAATCAACATACAGCTACGCCGACACCAAGTCAAGTTAACAACAAACTTCTGGTGTTGAACTGCCGTTCAGTGTTGCCCCAAAGCCACGCCAATAAATAAAAAAAATAAAAAAATAATCGACTCTCGTCGAAACTCGACACTCAACAATATAATAGATATGATCAAGTGCTACTCCAAAGAATCGTGATCAAACCGCTTGAATGTGCCATGGAATCTGCGCATACTTGAGGACGGACAAAGAGAATGACGAACCGAACCATGAACTCCAAAAAGCATGGCTAACAAAAAACAACAAAAACAATGAGCTCGACACATGACAAAGAAACATGAGCAGTAAGTAAAGCTGGAAATCAACATATTGCAAAAAAAAAAAAAATCATAACAACATAAGCCATTGAGTTAAAAACGGAAAAAATATTTAAAATAAAATTGACAACTCAGAACTTTATAAATCATTAGTTTAAAAAAAAACCTCGAGACCAAAAATCTGATGCCGTTAAATGCGCAGTGAACAGTTCTAGTGGAGTACGAGCACCCTTGGCGCTTAGTCGGGGAATCACCACACCCACTGACCCAATTATGCTTGATAGTGCATCTATCGTAACAACTGGAACAAGTGTGAATTTCTTAGTGTCACAGCTGATGACTGTGACATTCTTAATAATAACACAAAGCATTTATTTATAATTCTTACAGATTTCTTGTGCTCAACCAAACCGCAACCACAAGATTTTTAATTATCATAAAGTCTCTACTAAATAAGGCACAATCTTAATTAATGCATATGTTGAGCAACTCATGCATTTGCCAGTTTAAAATTCATTTAAATCAATTATGATTAATCAACAAATTGAGTAGATGAATTAAAAATTTGCATAAATTTGGAGAATTTCAGAGAAACGTTTAAAATTGCTCAAATACCAAACACTTTTTCAGTACGCGAATTTCAAGCAATGGTCAGCTGGGAGAAGAAATTCGTTGCTGCCTTTGTAGCACTTGTTCACACTTGTCAAATTCGTAATCAAACGAGTCATCAAGTAATTTGACAAACAGAAATATATGCATACTAGTGATAACGTCCCTACTTTCTCATTCACATTGAAGCGCATTCGTTTCTTAAGTCTTTTCGCCATTTTTCAACTTCAACTGCTCAACGCTACCTCTTATCAAATATCGAATGCCTACCTACAGCTCAAAACCTTTCTAATGATATATCAAGTGTTGCTGTAGCGTTTGTAGATTTGCTGGAACAGGGGGACCCTTACAGGAATAAATATATGGATTAAATTTAACTGCACTGTGAAATAAGGCTCCAAGGAATAAGGCCCCAAAACTTTATTTCATTATGAAATAGCACCCTACATATGAAGAAAAGCCCCAACATAATAAAATAAAACACCAACATAAGGAATGCCCTGCTCGTCTTTCTAAACTTTTTTTCCGATCCACCCCAATAGCCCTCGATGGGTCAAAGCACTGTGGGAGTTTGGTGGATTCTCCTCTTTACTAACACATTTGACTCCATTTTCATTCAAAAGTTCTATAGTTGACTACGTATAATGAGCTACTTTGTGAGAAAATTTGATGTAAAACCAGTGTTTATGACGGGCAGCATTGCCGCATGACTTATTACGGACACTTGTAAGTCAAATTTTGCAAGTTTTGCCATTTTTTTGTTTTTCATTGCCTTGTTCATGGTATGCTACACATCATAAGTAGTTTTCTGTTTGGCAAGGCTAAAGGCAATAATTTTTCTTCGGTTTCATGTTCAAAACCTGTTTTCTGTCCGTTGTCCAAATTTTTTCCAGCTTCGGGTTGTAAACATAATTTGTCGATTGCCTAGAAGCACTTGGATGAAAGAGAAGCTCTGTCAAATTCCAGGTTTTTCCTTTACCCGCGAAAACATCAATAAATTTTGTCGGTGTCGATAGTGGAGCATGAACCATTCAAAAAAGTTAGTTTTTTTTTTTTTTAAATAGTTCTAAAACGGCGCTAAGTAAGTTCTACACGTTGAATTTTTTTTTTTTGTCTTAATTATTCTTATACTTGCATAAATATTTCGTATCATTGCTTTCATGTAGATTTTTGCATTCATTTAATTGCTGACTCAACTCTTAATCTAGCCCTGCTCATTATTTATTTGATTTAAAAATTTTTACAAGAATTCTGCTTGTTTTTAGAAACCTGTAACTGTAGCTTACAAGAAATGTTTTATTTGTTCAAACTGTTGTTACCTGCCAATAATTTGTCATGTCTTGTCTCTGACATTCACTCAAACAAAACTTTTGCGTCAGTTTGATATTTTAAGGCTATTAATTTACATGCAAACTTCTAAGGTTAAGTTTTACATGCTGCGAAAAAATTTACATATAATTGTATTAAATCAACTCAAGTTGTTGAATCAAGATAAGAAAAATTAATTTTTTGTGAAAATTTATTATTTTCCATAATGCACTTTTATTATCAATTGAAAATCAGCCAAATTGAACTGAACAGTAATTGAGTGAGTCACAACAAATTATGAATTGAAATTATAAAATTACTAAACATGATAAATTCACAAAATCAACTTAAGAGAACAAGAATTAATCTACTAATACGTGTAGCAATAATCAAAATCATTTACCTTAGATGACAACTTTTCATCTTAAAAAAATTGTTTAAAAATTAAGAAAATTGCAAGCTGCAGGCTTTGGAAATTTGTTTTTTAGTAACATTTTTCTGTAACTTTACCATATACCTTTTCCTTTATTTATACCTTTTTCTTTACCTTTACTTTTACATTTTACCTTTACCTTCACCTTCACCTTCACCTTTACCTTTACCTTTACCCTTACCTTTACCTTTACCTTTACCTTTACCTTTACCTTTACCTTTACCTTTACCTTTACCTTTACCTTTACCTTTACCTTTACCTTTACCTTTACCTTTACCTTTACCTTTACCTTTACCTTTACCTTTACCTTTACCTTTACCTTTACCTTTACCTTTACCTTTACCTTTACCTTTACCTTTACCTTTACCTTTACCTTTACCTTTACCTTTACCTTTACCTTTACCTTTACCTTTACCTTTACCTTTACCTTTACCTTTACCTTTACCTTTACCTTTACCTTTACCTTTACCTTTACCTTTACCTTTACCTTTACCTTTACCTTTACCTTTACCTTTACCTTTACCTTTACCTTTACCTTTACCTTTACCTTTACCTTTACCTTTACCTTTACCTTTACCTTTACCTTTACCTTTACCTTTACCTTTACCTTTACCTTTACCTTTACCTTTACCTTTACCTTTACCTTTACCTTTACCTTTACCTTTACCTTTACCTTTACCTTTACCTTTACCTTTACCTTTACCTTTACCTTTACCTTTACCTTTACCTTTACCTTTACCTTTACCTTTACCTTTACCTTTACCTTTACCTTTACCTTTACCTTTACCTTTACCTTTACCTTTACCTTTACCTTTACCTTTACCTTTACCTTTACCTTTACCTTTACCTTTACCTTTACCTTTACCTTTACCTTTACCTTTACCTTTACCTTTACCTTTACCTTTACCTTTACCTTTACCTTTACCTTTACCTTTACCTTTACCTTTACCTTTACCTTTACCTTTGCTTTTACCAGCTTTCAATGCTCTCAGAACTTACGCTTGATGAACTTTAGACCGAAAAAAATGCCGAAAAAACCCGAAACTTTCCGTACAAAATCGTGCAATAATTCCTAGGAAAAAGTGCCCCTTATTTCTGGTGATTATTTCATTTTTTCCAAATAATGTGCCAATAAATTTCGGTTCCAAATATTTGAAAAGGAAGAAGGCCCGAAAAATAAGCTTGGAATTTATGCCCGCAAAACAAAATCGGGCATTTTCGCCAAATTAAAATATTGAAAAATGCACGAATTTTTGTTCAACAAAAAATTACGGAATTTCAAATTCGTTATGATAAAATGGTTTGCCATTGCACAGAAGGTAAAAATCAACATTCCTTAAAAGGGCAAATCAAGTTATCATAAAAAAAAACACCATTTTGAAATAATCAGGACATAATGTCCATGTACCCCTTGTTTAAGGAATAACATCAAAAATAAATAGAATGAAGGAAGTCTTTGCAGATATTTTCACAGGGAAACATTAATTTACTACTCAAATCTGTTTTTTGATATATTAATTAATTATATTATTAATTATATATTGATATATTGGAAATAAGGCCCGTAAAACTGCTGAAAATTTCGGGTGGAGTTTCTATTTTCTTTCGGGCTTTATATCCAAATCATTCGGGTGTAATTTTCTTTTTTCTGGCTCAATTGCTATTTCAAATTCGGGCATTTTTTCCAAAATTCAATGCGTAGTTTATCGGGCGTACGTTCTGGGAGCCGCTTTCTACACCAATTTTAATAAGATTTTCTATATGGAAAACTCTATTGAAATTCTTATTATTTGGTATAAAAAAAAAGAAATGGCCCTTTTAGCCCTTGAAAGGAATTTGACCAAGCTTCTTATAATCAATTGTGTTGTGTGTGTTGCAAAATGTTTGGACACAAATGACCGAGAACTGGACCTACAAGTTTTATGCCGACTCCGAACTGCTTATGTTCTCAAGAAGCTTTGCATGGCAATTTTTACTCTCTGAGGGTTGCCATTGTCTGCAGAGAGGTGACGGCCGATCAGAAGTATTAATTGAATTGAAAAAGCTTTCTGTGTCAGGTGGGAATTGAACCAGAGTTCTCTGGCGTATGGGCCACGGCCGCCACGTTATTTGGTATAGGCCCGTAAAATAAGCTCAAAAATGGGTTGTGCTTGGAAATAGTTGGCCGAAAGCTGGAATTTGGCTTAGCCGCTTCATTAGGACTTAAATAAATGGATTTGAAGGTTGTCCCATTCAACCTAATGAGACTTGATGCCACGCCCGCTCTCTCTCTCTCTCTCTCTCTTAAGTTAAATTTTTTGGTTTTTCTGCCTTTAAGTTAAATTACTTCAATACCGTTCATCCTAGAGAAAAATGTTGATAATAAAATGTTAGAATAAGACAAAATCAAAGACTACAATTCAGCATCAGATAATGCCAGAACTTATTTCAATAATATCCGAGTTATAACATTCTGTAAAAACAACGAAATTTTCGAATTTTTTTATTTTTTTCGCAAATCTTAAATTCAAATTAAAACTGTTAATTTTACAGAAAAAATATATTCAAATAGAATAAAAAGCTGAAATTTTGCATGGATTTAGTATCGATTTGCAAAATACGCTATGAGATTTTTACTAAGAATCTGATGAAGACGCAATTTAATCTCTTTTTTCATCCGCCAACTGAAAATGCAAGCAAGCCACATTCTTGTAGACGTTTCTAAAAAATAAAAATTGGAATAGACGAATGATGATTGTCACCGACCTTGGAATAAATGCCACCACATTTTGAAGTTCTGGCATTGAAGTTCAGAGGTAGACGCCGAGAGAAAAAACCATAGTAAGAACATACAAGTTGGCTTTTGTAAAAGAAAAATGTACTGAGTGGCAAAACTATTGTGTAATGATAATTTAAAAATTAAAACTTCGATAATTTCTAGAAAAATAAATTGTTTGAATTGTTTTTGAGAAAATTCTTGTTTAAGTTCACAAAGGCTATGTACCTATTAAATTTGATTTAATCATCACTTAAACTTATGTAAAATTATAAAAAAAAATGGAAAAAAATATCGACAATTTTTCATTGAAATAAAATTAGATAGAACAACAAATAAAACTTGGTTATCTTATCTAGGAACTTTGAAGGCACCAAATTGCCGAAGCCATTGAATAAATTAACATAAGTTTATTGTCAATTAATCGTAGGTTTTTTTTTTTTTGCAGTCTGCGTCATTTTCGGCTTTGAGTAATTTAGCTCAAAACCCGAAAAACAGAAAAATTAGACAAACTTTATAGTGGAATAGGACAAACTTTAAATCCATTCATTTAAGTCCTAATGTAGCGATTAAAACGGCTTCCAGATTTCTGCCAATTATTTCCAAGCAAAATCCAGTTTTTACTAAAAGCTCAATTAGGTTATCTTATTGATTAATGTGATAGTTTTTGACTCTGCGTAGCTTTCTGTATTTTCAATAATTGAGTAAATTATTGTGTCATCTAAATCTGAATGCTTGGTTAAACAATTTATATTTTAAGAATTCTTTCCATAACATGCTTTTTTTTTGATTATTTAGTACATTTCCTTCATTTTATTTGAACCAGTGCCAAAATAGCACTTGTTTGTTTCTTAAATTTTTATTTTAATCATGCTGCTATTTTTTAATCTCTAAACAGATTTACTACTTAATAAAAAACCTGACTCTTATTATATTTCAATTTAATTAAATAAAAAATGATGCAAATGTGATACTTTACCTAATGGATTTTTTAACTTAAAGACCTATAAAAGATTTTCAATGGAACATTTTTTAAATAAATGACATGCTATCTGTTAAGCGTTGACATAAGCAATTTAAACAATTACATTAACAACAATAAAAATACTTAACAACAAACATGTTTAAATAATAAAAAGTTAGTAGTTGGTCGGATGAGGAGAAGGAAAGAGAGCAATAGAATTATAAACAAATAAGAAGACAAAGCATTTTAAACGCGTAAAAATTATATCAAATGCGCTTTATTTGCATTGGATTGGACTGTGGATGTTTGCTGCCAGTCATATTGTTAATCTACAAGTATGATTGTGTGTTTGCAAAATATGCAACAAGAGTTGTTTTATAAAAATAAATGACCTACATTGACAACAACTGCTACTATATAAAGTGAGGCAGCACGTAAATTAAAAAAAATATATAAAAAAAGAAATTCTCCACCGTGACAATGTTCCTTTGCAGATAAACATTGCCGTGACCAGGATTCGAACCTGGGTTACTACGGCCACAACGTAGGGTCCTAACCACTAGACGATCACGGCTACTGGAGATGTTATTTTCCCAGTGGCAACAAAGCCAAAACAGCTATGCTTGGATGTGGTGAAATAAGTAACAGACAAATTATAACAGTACACGAAACACTTGATGTGGTGGATAGAGAGAAAGTTACCTAAGTGTAGCGCATTTGAAATATGTTTGCTGTACGGCAATAGCTCTGGTTGATTCAACCACTAGCAGCTATGATAAGCGTAGTGTGGTCAGTAAAAACAACAAAATGTAATTTGTGCTGTAACGAGAAAAGAAGAACACGTGTGCTCTTTGTAAAAAAATCACCCTAAAGTTAAAGGAACAACATTGTGCCATCAATGACTTTGGAAGAGCACAGTGAAGGTTTGGAAAATAAATAAGAAAAAAATCTACTACCTACTACAGTCAGGGACTAAAGTTTCAATACAACTCTTAAGAGTCGCTTTTTTAAATAATGTAGCATTTTAACTCAGATGTAAGTATGCAGTTTATTTACAGAAGGTGATCATATTATTAGAGACACTTGCATTTTTTCACAATTTCTCACTTTACAAAGTTATAGTTGAACAAAAACGGCTGCTTGTAAGTGTTCTGCTATAATTTTTTCAGATATTAAATATAAAGCTGGCAATGCTTCTGATATCACAATGTGGCAAGTTTGTGCCATTTCGTTAGAGTACCCATTACTTCGCTGCCACGTGTTCCAGTTGTGCGTTCTTTAATTTAATCCAAGTTTTTCAAGTAAATCTTATTTTTTGAGTGTTTTATTTATATTGTGAAGGTATGCTGAGGTTTTTATTTATTTTAAATTTGTAGTATCAAATATTATTTTAATAGTCTATAAAAGGAACCAATGTTAACTATGGGAAAAGCCAATGAGCTGCCTCCAAGTAAAATTTCGGAGATAAAAATGTTCTTAAAAAATACTGAATACTCGCAAAGAAAAATAGCGTCGATAGCTGCTGTTTCATGAGCATCAGTGGACCGAATAAAAACAAAGCTTGTCAGTTCATAGCGTCCCTTATCTCACGTAGTATCGTATCTGATTTTACTTCATTTTACAGGGGAGCAATTTTAAGAATTTGAGCGATTTTAAATTACTTTTTTTCTGTTAAATTTGACAATTATATTTATCTAAAAGTATTTTTGTATAGAACAAACATTTGTTTTATATATTAATAT
The DNA here is from genome assembly GCA_914767935.1 of Coremacera marginata. Lineage (NCBI taxonomy): Eukaryota > Metazoa > Arthropoda > Insecta > Diptera > Sciomyzidae > Coremacera > Coremacera marginata. Next base: position 166,096,777 of record OU612046.1, read on the forward strand.
TAATTTTCTTAAATTTTGATATCATGGAATTTGTAAAAAATACTTAAATCTGATAAGATAGTACGTGAGATTTTTTTATGGTTCTAATTTTACGAAACAGAGAAAAGCTATTAAAAGTTAGAAGAAAATCACAAAAACTTGATTTATTTTATTTAATTTTTGCAACAAAAATCAATTATTAATGAATAAAATACATTGAAAATGCAACGAAAAAGTAAAACAAAATTAAAATACATTACTCTGAATCAAGCGACCTATAAAATAGTTGGTGTTCAGCACTCCTTATTATTGGAGTATCACCAGAATAAAGTGACAACAGATCATCATATTTTCCTTTTGGAATTTTCAAAGATGTTTCGTTAAGTCGTTTCAAAGTGACCTTGCCGATTTGGCGCATCAGAGATATTGAGCGATACTCTTCGTCTATGTGTTTATATTTAAAAAATATTTTCGTAGGATTTTCTTTAAAAAGTTTAAATTCTACCATTCGTGGCCAATTCACCACATCCCCTTGATCATCTTTTCTCACATTTAGAACTCTTAGATCTTTTGATATGGATATAAAATCAAAAAAGTCCGAATGAAGTAATGGATAAACTTTGTAGGGATGCCTTATCCTTGCGAATTGAAAAGCTGTATGAAGTTGACTGGGAACTATAACGTCGCCAGCTTTTGAAATGGCATGAGCAATGGCACTATGAGCAGAATCACCTTCGCTTTGCCCATGATTGGCTTCAAAAAATCGAAGAGAAATTTCTCGAATGCTTTTAGAGGTATTTAAGAAATATATCATCATGGCTGGCATGATTGAGTTGTGATATTGACCAGCGCAGCCATCAGAAAAAAAGAGTTTTATACTGTAGAGTTTTATATATAGCTGAAGCTATTTCAGATGATCCTCTCTTGCTTTGGCCCTCGTGCCAAGAATAACAAAAAACTTCTTTATCCGCGAGATTATAGACTGTAAAATGGTACACTGAAAGACGTCTTTTATAAAACAGAGCATTTTCTTTGCAAATAGGTATACTCATCACCTGCTGTAAGTCAAATACAGCTGCCAAAATTGATTGATCATCCTCAGCCTTTTCTTTAATTTCGGATTTTAATTTTCGTACCTCTTCTTTAGATATTATATGAGCTTGGAACCTGGATTCCAATTTATTTTTAGTTTCTACGTCCCCTTGCCGATATGCCATGCACAAAGAACACTGATCTTTTTTTGGCCGCAAAAATGACAGATTTTTTGTTTTAAAGATTCGCCGATATGTTGTTAAACTTGCAAATAAATTATTTCCGCTTTCTTCAATATACATATTGTACATTTTGCGCAATGTAAGATCTGGATGCAGGTACTCTCTTGTAGTTTTTGCACGGCAGTAGTGAGACTCAACGGATGGAAATCGTTTTATATGATTTTCAATGACAAACCTAACTTCTTTTTCATTCAAAGATTTCACTGAAGACAGTTGCCGGCCACCACGTTTTTCTTCCTCAAGAAAACCAGTTGGATTTTGTTTTTTAAGTGCTGTTTTCACAATCTGTTCTGATATACCTAACGTATTTAGAAACGTTTTTTTACATACTTTCACCTTAACTTCGTTATGGGTCAAGTAGTAGGTGTTGGTGACCATGCGCCTTTGCAATTCGGTTTGAGAAGATGTTCTCTTAACGTCCGCAGTTTCAACATGAAGAGCAATGAAGCTTCTTTGTTTTGATAGATCAGCTAGTGAATAATAGTTTGAAAAAATTGCACTCTTGCGCTCCTCAGTAAAGAGGTAACACTGTTTACCTATTTTTTTGCAGTATTCTAAACCACATGAAGGACCTATTTTTCTTGCAGGAACTACTTTTTTAGTATTAACACTTACATATTCCTTGCCTGAGTTTCTTAGCTTTTTAGCGAGTTTCTGCTTGTTAACACGAGGCAACTTACTCCTAAGGGGCTCACTAGGGCCGCCTTCTACTTGAAAGTTTTCTGGCTCATCAGCGCAGATTGAATCCCTTGCAGATTGTATTTTTCTGAGTGTTTTTCTACCAGAGCTTTGTCGTCTGTTATTAAGGCAAAAATTTAAGAAACCCTCATTCGCGTATTCCGAAATGTGGTATTGGCATGTGTCCCACAATTCGAAATGGGTAAAGCAAACCAATATTTGGCACCTTCTACATGCACTAAAAACTTCGCGCTTGCATCCTTTTATTTCGCACGTCTGCGTATAACTCTGATCGTTTTCCGAATCAGAAAAATCTTCACAAAATTTTTCACAAAAGTCGGCAAGTGGAATAATATCGGACGAGTGCCAAGAATCATCAAATAAACATGGCTCTGTCTCTCCGTCGGTCATTCCTAAGACTTATGTGAAGATTGACATTTGCAGTTAATATTTAATAAATTTGCTCTCACCAATTTTTTTTATATAACAATAAGATGATTTAGTTAATACAGAATATTCAAAAACACAATTTTTAAATTATTTGGCACACCAGTCAAATTTGCACTTAGAAAGATTACTTTCTGCTTTAAAATAAAACGAAAGAGGAGAAGAAGTAAAACAAAACAGAAGAAAAATGTAGAAGATCAAACTTATGTTACCGTTACTTTACAGATGCGTCCATAAAAATAAAAACCGAAATTTTTTTTTTTTGAAAATACACACTGCGTCGTTTACGATAGTACGTGAGAACTTTTTTTATGCAAAATGCAGTTACGATAGGTGTGCAGTACACAAGATGTTGACCTTATACTTAAAATTGGATTAATACAAAGTCATTATAATCTCAATTTCAACAAAATGTGGGTTACGATACTACGTGAGATAAGGGACGATAGGATAAAGCACCAAATAGTTTAAGCAAATGTGGGCGAAAAAAATTACGACCTCACGTGAGGAGAGACAAATTAGAGATATTTTCTTCAAAAACAGTAGAGCATCTCTAAAGGTTCTCACAAGAGTGATGCAAGACGCTGGGACTCAAATGTCTCCTATGACCAGAGCTGGGAGAAACTCTTCGCCTAAAATAAGCAAAACGTTTTTTAAAAATCGTCATTTGGGTCTAAAAATTGTCACATTTCTGTCTCAAAAATCATCATTTAAGTCCTAAAGTCGTCATACAGTACAAAAGATTTAAATTTTTACTTAAAGCAAAAAAAGTAATGAAAAATCTTAATTTTTAAAAAAAAAAATCTATATTTTAATTTACGATATGAGGAATATAGATTATACAGCAATTTGTGGATATAAGCCCCCCCGGACAATGGATTTCCCCTTTTATAAGGAAACAAAAATTAGGTCAAGAAAAATCCCCATAACCAATTTGCAAAAAAAAAAAAAAATCGACCCGCTTATTACGTTGTAAATGTGTGAAAAATTCATACCATTTGAAAAAATTCAAACAAAAAACCCCGGATAGAAAAAATCGAAAGTTGGCAGCCGTTATGAAAATTTGTTGAAGGCCTGGCAATCTTTATTCTCGTATTTGCATACCTGTAAAAAAATATATATATTAAATTACGGCAGCAACCCACTGGGCAAAAGCAGGGCTTCGAAGTCCTACAAACAGGGCTTCTAATGGATTTCGTAGTCCTTTCACGCTTATATCCAAGCCCATATACTTTTTCATATGAAATAGTCAAATTTTCTAGGCCTTCCGCTTTACTTGCTTTAAAGAGGTCTGCTATAAGCACTACTTTAAAATGGCTTAAAGAAGAGGTTAACCAAAACAATTAAAAAAATATTATTTTTATTTCTTTTTATGTATACCCGTCATGACGTTGATTATTATTCAGTATTTTTTAACTAAAATATATTTTAACTTTTAACGGAAAAGTAACCCTGAAATATAAGCAGAACCACGGTATAAGAACCCAGGTGGACTCATTAGAATGACAACAAAAATTCTTATCCATATAATGTCAAAATACAATCCTGCCATATCTCTTAAAAAAAACCAGTCTTTACTGAAGCTAAGTAAGATTTCAAATTTCAATTTCTAAGAAAGCAAATTAGTAAACATAAACAAATGTTCAAGTCATTTATACACATAATTTTGTTTTTAATTATATAACATTAGCAAGAGCTCAAGCATTTTTACATACTATTTTATTTTTATCCGACAAAAAAAATCCCAACAAACTATTTTGGCCCTCAAAATTTTACAAAATTCAACAGGTGGCAATGCTAACTCCGAGTTTGACAGTACATGAATATCAGTTTCTCGGAACTCGTCTAATGTGTCTACCTGGGTTCTTATACCATGAAATATAATTGTTGTACTACCCTGGGTAGCGAAAAATTAGGCCTCATAGAAGCGCTCGCTGAGGCAGCGAGGAAGCCTTACCACCAAAAGTAGCAGTAAATGCACGCCTTCGTTAGAAGAGGCCTATTTTCATTGCCTATTGGGAAGTGGCCAAGAAAAAAAAAAATAAGTAAAACAGTTTCCCATGTTTTTCAAATCTTAAACGGTATTTTTACTTACAACATATTTGGAAATAAAAGGAGAACGCTTTCAATAAAGAAAAATATCAAAATTATATGAATTTATGTATAAATATGAATTTACATCTTTATTTTTTTTTTTTTTTTTTATGAACCAACTTTTTTTAAAAATTACAATTACATAATTTCTTTTATTAATACTAGTAGGGTGTATATGCAATTTTTCATAAGAGCTGATTTCTTATATAAGCCCCTAAAACTTCGTTAAAACCAGGGACATAACTGTTATGCAACTTTTTTGAAATTGGTTTAAAGTAATGATTAAAATCGCCTAAGATGCATTTTAGTTATAAATAGCTGATATTTTTAAGAAATATTTTTTTTTTGATTGCCGCATAACTTTTATTTTTGAGGAATAAATTTTTAGGTGGGCAAATAACAGTTATTTTCTGAAATCAAATTTTTTCGGATATTAGTATCCTCTTAGCCGTGGCCGATATGGGGGGTTGCATGCTCTGGCAGAATAAGAGGATCTCTGATTTAGAATTAAAAAAACTTTTTGACACTAGGGTGGACCTTGAAAATGTTTTTGCTTACAACATTTTGGACATGGCAGTATTAGTCAGTCGCTGATTTCAAATTTGATTTTAGAATTTCATAAATTTTATGTGGCACTAGGTTCAACCTCAAACATGTTTTGATTTTTACACATTTTGTACATGTGGTGGCAGAATTAGGCCGTCGCTGATTTCGAATATGATGTTAAAATTTCAAAAACTTTTTGGCACTAGGGTGGACCCCGCAAATGTTTGGTTTTTTTAAACATTATGTAGATGCACTGGCAGAATTAGAGGGTCACTGATTTAGAATCTGATGTTGGAATTTAAAAAATTTTATGCGACACTGGGGTGGACCCTGAAAATGTTTTTTTTTTATTTTACACATTTAGTACATGCGGTGGCAGAATTCGAGAGTCGCTGCTTTCGAATTTGATGTTAAAATTTCAAAAACTTTTTGGCACTAGGGTGGACCCCGAAAATGTTTGGCTGTTTTAAACATTTTGTAAATGCGCTGGCAGAATTAGAGTATCACCGATTTATAATTTGATGTTGGAATTTTAAAAATTTTATGCGATGCCAGGGTGGACCCTGAAAATGTTTTTTAGTTTACACATTTAGTACATGCAGTGGCAGAATTAGAGAGTCGTTGATTTCGAATATGATGTTAGAATTTCATAAATTGTTAGTGACACCAGGGTGGACCCCAAAAATGTTTTGTTTTTTACATATTTTGTACATGCGCTGGTAGAATTAGAGTTGGAGTTTAAGAAATTTTATGCAACACTAGGGTGGACCCTGAAAATAGTTTTTTTATTTAATTTTTTTATTTTTGATTTAGAATTTAAAAAGTGTTAGGCAAAAAAAATCTTCCTGCCAGCCCTATAGGCCATCCTTAGTTTAAAATTTTGGCATCAGGTTCGAAATCGGCTACCCTGTAAACTACTGAACTAGACACCGAATGCACTATTGTTATAGCAGAAACGAGTGTGTTCGTGCAAGGTTTAATACCTACGAACTTATATTGATAAAATCTTTTGTGTGTACTCATCTTGCTTAAGATCTCATGAACGGTTACTGTCGGTAGCAAAAACATTTTCAGGTCGACCCTAGTGTCACATAAAATTCTTAAAAATTCTTAAAAATCTAACATCAGGTTCTAAATCAGCGACCCTGTAGTTATTCCAGCGCACGTACAAAATATGTAAAAAACAAAACATTTTTGGGTCCACCCTAGTGTCAGATACAATATATGAAATTCTAGCATCAAATTCGAAAGCAGCGACTCTCTAATTCTGCCACCACATGTACTAAATGTGTAAAACAAAAAAAAAAAAAAAAAAATTTCAGAGTCTACCCTAGTGTCGCATACAATTTTTAAAATTCTAACATCAGATAATGAATCAATAATATGTAAAAAACAAATTTATGAAATTTTAACACCAAATTCGAAAGCAGCGACTCTCTAATTCTGCCACCGCATGTAAATACTAAATGTGTAAAATAAAAAACATTTTCAAGGTCCACCCTAGCGTAGCATAAAATTTCTAAAATTGCAACATCAGATTATAAATCAGTGAACCTCTAATAAAGCTAACATACCAAATTTCATAGTCCTAACATCTATAGTTTTCGAAATATAACGAACTGCTGCATATTTTTGCTTGAAAAAAATAATAGATATTTCTTGTATAAAAAAATAAACGGCAGAAAGATCCGTACTTCTTTAGAAATGGCAGGTTTTTTCGTTTATTAGTTATGGCTCAAAATATATTTCAGTTGTACGGTAGATACCACGCCCACTTGTCCAATCACGTCCAAATTTTTTAACGCTTTTTAAAAATCACTTATTAGACAGCTACCCTTAATTTCGTTATTGTAGCATTTCTCATTTCTCCGATGTATCCCAAAATGTGTTTCAGTTGTATCGTAGGTTCCACGCCCGCTTGTGCAATAACACCCAAATTTTTTATGCTTTTTAAAAATTACACATTAGAAAAATTACACGTTATTTTAGCATATCTTTTTTTCCAATATAGTGCAAAATGTGTTTCGGCTGTATGGTAGCTACCACGTCCACTTGTCCAATCAAACTCAAATTTTTTACACTTTTTACAAACTACACATTAGACATTTAACCTTAATTTCGTTATTGAGGCTTTTTCTCATTTCTCCGATATAGCAGAAAATGTGTTTCAGTTGTATGGTATGTAGGTGCAACGCCCACTTATTCAATAGCGCTCAAATTTTGTACACCTTTTACAAACTACACATAAGATAGACATCTACCTTTAATTTCGTTATTCTAGCATTTCTGATTTCTGCGATATAGCATAAAATGTTTTCAAGTTGTATTGGAGCTGCCACGTCCACATGTCCAACATTTTTGAAATACTTTTTTTTTGTACTTTCCCATATCCCTTATTCATCAAAAACTAAAAAAAAAAATTCACGACATAGTTTTTTCCGTCTAACTTGTCTAACTTGCCGCCAGAAATTTTTTTAACAGAGTTACCGTCTTCTACCATTATGAAGAGTGAAAAATATTTTTTTTCTACGTACTTTAAGAGTGTATTAGTTAACCTCAATAAACATTTGATAAATATTTATAACAGCTCCTTCCTAAAAAGATTAATGAAAAAAAAACAACCGACTACAAAATCACTACAAAGTAAAAAATAATTTTAAAAATACTTTTCCTTTTAATTTCTTGGTCATATTTGATAATTTATTTAAACATATTATTATATATGAAATCTTATTATCTTAATTTTTTTCTTATTAGTTTTATTATCATAAATATATTAATTTCTTGATGAATACAAAAGCTTTTAAGGACGGCGCTAATATAATCAGACTTTTAATCAGAATCGCCAACTTCAAAGCATTTGTATTCATCAAGAAATTAATATATTTATGATAATAAAACTAATAAGAAAAAAATTAAGATAATAAGTTCTATTAAATTCTGAAAGTTTGTTGGTTATTTCAAATATCTGCCTCTTAAATTTAAATTAGATGTCACATGTTTTGAAATTATTATACCCATTCTTGTAACGAGTTTTATTACCCTAGTGTCAATATTATTCGAGATAAAGTGTTTTTCTAATATTGCCACGCCCTCTGTTAAATAAGCGCCCACTTTCTTGAGCGTAATTTCCAATAATTGTGCCTACCCCTGTACTTCATTTCAGTACGCCAGTGTCAATATTAAGTGCGATAGTGTTTTTCTAGTATTGCCACGCCCATTTATCGAATAACGCCTACTTTATTGACCAGCATTTTTAATAATTCTGCCTACCCCTGTACTGCAATAAATTTCAGTGCCCTAGTGTCAATATTATTCGACATATACTCTTTTTCTAATATTACCACGCCCATTTGTCCATTAACGCCCATTGTGTTGACGGCAATTTGTAATAATTGTGCCTACCACTACACTAAATTTCAGCACCCTAGTGTCCATATTATTCGAGATACAGTGTTTTTATAATATTGCCACGCCCTTTTGTCGAATAACGCCACTTAATTGACCCTAGTTTGTAATAGTAATGCCTACCCTTATACTAAATTGCAGTACCATAGTATCAATATTATTCGAGATATACTCTTTTTCTAATATTGCCACGCCTATTTGTCAAATAACGCCCATTTTCTTGACCGTAATTTGTATTAACTGTGTCTACCCCTACACTATATTTTAGTACCCTAGTGTCCATACTATTCGAGATACAGTGTTTTTATAATATTGCCACGCCCATTTAATCGAATAACGCCCACTTAATTTACCATAATTTGTAATAATAATGCCTACCCCTATACTAAATTGCAGTACTCTAGTGTCAAAATTATTCAAGATACGCTGTTTTTCTAATATTGCCACGCCCATTTGTCGAATTACGTCCATTTTCTTGCCCGTAATTTGTAATAATTGTGCCTACCCCTAGACTAAATTGCAGTGCCCTAGTGTCAATATTATTCGAGATACAGTAGTATCTAGTATTGCGAGATCTATTATTGCCACGCCCAGTTCTCGAATGCCGCCCACTTTTTTACGAGCATCTCCATGCTTATGATATCTATCTGTTCCTCAAAAATTATGGCAATCAGGCATATGGTTTAGGAGTTATCGATGTACATACATTAAAAAAAAAAAAAAAAAAAAAGAACAGAGAAACCGACGAACTTGAGAACCTCCTCCTTTTTGAAGTCGGTTAAAAAGAACAAATTTTTTTCCCTATATAAAACATTTTTTGGAATTGAAACAAATCTTATTAGCGTTGACCCTAATCAAATGATGCAGAATGTTGTAAGAATTATTCTTATTATTTTGTCTTAATATGGTTTTCGGTCAACGAATGCGTGATATAAACCGTTGGTATAGTCTACCAAAATACATACCAGGCAGCCTGAAAAAATTCTTCCAATATGCATCAAAAATTATTAAAAAATTGTTATCGGATTAGAGATACTACTGTTTTTCATGCATTTTTTCACATTATTTTGAAGAGGCAGTGCTTCGAAGAAATTTGGAGGAGAATTGAGGAGTGAAATTTAAAGGTCGCACTGCAGTTCATTTCGGTACATCAAAAAAACAAGATTACATCAAGTAAACATTACAACAAAATTCATTCTAAAAAAGGATTTAATATAAATTATCTTCTTTCAATGGAGAAATTTTGTTGTTCTCCTAGCTTTTTGTTTGCATTTAAGTGAATATAATATAGATAACAGGTGAAAAATGCATGAAAAACAGCATTTTCAGCAATCCAAGAGCAAATTTTCAAAAATTTTTGATGCAGTTTGGAAGAACGTTTTCAGGTCTATAATTTCGGAAAAGTTTTTTTTTACAATTATTACACTAGCCAAAATATTTACGAAAAACATGATTTTTGGAGGTTTTTGCAAAATGTTTTTGCTCACTGGAGGCTTTCGCTATTGCCAAAATATTTTGGGAATCGTCATAGAATACATCAAGGTTCATTTCAAGATGGGTACAAATAGGAATTTTTTCCACCTATACAAGTCGAGGCACCTTAATGTATATAATGAAAATATAACCAAATCAAGGTAATTATTTTCGTGTTGCACTGTGCAATTTTTTAAACGTTCAAGTTTCTAGCCTGTGTTCGCCATATTGAATTTTCGAAATTTTGTTTCGTACTCTCAAGCCTGAAAGGGAAAGTCAGAGAAATAATGTAATTTGCATACTGACCTCAATTTTGTCTACACATGTTACTATCTCACACACATCTCGTTTTTTTTGTTGTTTCTTTTTTTTTTAATCATAATCTTAAATTTGAGTTAAATAAAAATATTTCAAATTTTAAGTTGCTAACATTTACTTTATCCGTATTTTTATGATGATTCATATTTTTTTTCACTTGATGTCGTTTAAAATGAAAAACAAAACTTCTTCTTTCTTGATGTTTTAATCCGATAGTGAAGGTTGATTTAGTAAATTCCATGCTTGGCATCTGTACGTTGTTTTGGCGACACAATCAACTCAACAATCATCAAGAATTAGCAACTGTCTAACGATTTTGCAAACTACTTCCCAACATAAATATTATTTTAGACGCGTTGCCGCCTTCATTCATAATTCAAATAGAATGCAGAGGTGACCAACCGCCAGAGCGCGGTTTTATGCGTCGGCATAAAATAAATAGATTTTGCGGCAATTTTGTTTTGATTTTTCTTCTTTTTACCATTTTTTTGTAATAGGCTTTTAATTAAGTTAAGTTTATTTATACAGCACAGTGTTGGGCACATTAAGTGAACACTTTAAAGAGCATAAAAGCCGCCTTTGATTGATTAAGTGAGGCGTATTTGAACTAAGACCAAGTGGATTAACCAGACATGTTAAAGTTGTGCAAGAGCGACAGACGATATTTGTTGTTGTTGATAACATATTTCAGAGACAATAAATAAAATGTTTAAAATAAAATGTTAAAAAAAAATATATAGGGCAGAGGCTTGCAGGTTGCCACCTTATAGCTTTTTTGATCATAGTGTAAGTGTAAGTAAAAAAATAAAAATTTTACCACAATATACTCAAAAGTACCTAAAATCGAGATTTTAAAATTATGGCTTGCAGATTGCCACCACTTGAAAAATTGCTGAAAATGTAGAAAAACTCCTGATTTAGAAAATTTATAAAATTTATTGAATTTTATATAAATTTTGCCGTGCTTTTTCTAGATTGTGCTCTTCTTCGACGCATTTTTTGCGAGTGCGTCGCTTCAAGTGAAAAAAATCTATACCAGGCTTTGTAAAACTTTTGATTTTATTAGAAGATACCAGCAGGCCGTTTCCTTTAGTCGTAGATCGAGATCAATCATAAGAAATCACCATGCCACCGTCGTAAGCCTCCAGAAAGAGCTGTTACAAGTGCGTGGAGTAGCTGTTAGTGAGTGGATTAAAGAAGAAGACTTAAGAAAACTTCCCTCATCCCAAGAAGACCGGTAACAGACCCACAACTGACTGCAGCGCACCGTCAAGTACGTCTTTAGAACAATGGAGCTCAATTCTCTTTTCAGATGAGATCAGAATGTGCGTACATGGCAGCGATAGAAGAGAACGCGCCTATAGGAGGCCAGGTGAGCGTTATGCACAAGGTTGTATTAGAAGAACAGTGGCGTACGGAGAAGGATATTGTATGATGTGGGCTTGAAATATAATATAACGAAAAAACTGATCTGGTTTTTATACAAGGTGGAGGCAGAGGAAGTGGTTCAACGGCTGAACGTTGTATCCGGGAAATTCAGTAAGAGCATGTTGTGCCTTACCGAGCAATTTTAGGGGACTCCTTAAGTTTTATGCAGGATAATGCTCGGCCCCACGTGGCAAAATCGGTGCGTCACTTCCTTGCTAAAGCCGCAATTGAGTTAATGGACTGGCCCGCTCGAAGACCGGACCTGAACCCAATCGAACATATCTGGGACGAGGTCAAAAGAAGAGTACGGGCCAGAAATGTGCATCCATCGACCGTGGATGGCTTGAAATCAGCAAATCTAGAGAAATGCCAAAGAATCCCACAGGCAAATATGAGGAAATTAATCCATTAAATCAAAACCCAGTGCGAAGTTATCATCAGAGTCCGAAGTGGTAATACGAGTTATTAATTGTTGTTTTAGTTTTCTTTTGTTATTGTTAATTGCTCCAGTTCAGTTTGTTGATATTATTTTTACTTAATTAATTTCTGTATTTTCTAAGTTTTACTTGATATAAAATTGACCACTGGTCACAGAATACATAAAAATTGTATCTTCAAACACAAAATTTCCCGGTATTTTTAATGGTGTACTCAGATATTTTTTATAGGAAGGGAAAACAGCATTTAAATTAAAAAAATAAAGTGAGGCAGTTTCATTGCTAGCCAGTGTATATTCAAAAAAGCAATTTTGTGCGTTTTTAAGCAAGTTTTAAATATTAAAAAATATTCAAAAATAAAGTTTGAGGTGTCTTCTAAAAGTTAATGTTTAGGTCATCCATGATTTTCCGCAAAAACTGGAAATGATAAAGTAAAATTTTAAAATCACTTCATTACAGGCCTGGGCACCGACCGTACTTAAAAAATTAGTACTTTTTCGATTATTTAAAAATTTTAATGTTTCAAAAATTGCGTCTGTGCAAAAAAAATACTCAAAGTGCATGTTTTTATAGATTCGGTCAATGTTCAGGCCCCTAAAGAAGTGATCCCATTTTGAAATTTGGCTTTATCAATTTCAGCCCAATTCTGAATGAAATTTTCCTGGGAATTGAATAAGGGCGTTTTTCGTATTTTGAACAATGTCCACAGAATTTTTGAAAAATTTGAACGCAAATATTTGCATTCTTAGTAAATGTTTAAGATTACAAAAAACAAATCTTTAAAAACATTATCCCCTGCATAGAAAAATTAAAACTCCCTTTTTCAATTTCCGGGGAAATTTCATTCAAAACGAGGCTGTTTCAGTTTTTCCGGAAAATCGTGGATGACCTAAAAATCAACTTTTAGAAGACGCGTGATTTTAATACTGATACGCACTTAAAAATGTTTTTTTAATTAATATAATACTTTTATCACAATATCAAAATTTACAAACCTTACTTTTTTCACGATTTAGAAAGTAAAGTTGCACCTTAAATAGCAACACATCACAAATATTTACCTTGAATTGTCGTTAAAAATTTAACTTATGAGCTCAGTTGTCCTACACAATTTTTAATTTTTCCATTTTAAGATCTTATGTTTAACATTTTCCTTAACAGGGAGCCCTGTTAAGCCCTGCATGAGTATGCTTTTTCGCCTACCTGAATATATTTGCTTGCTATAGAATAAAAAAGTTTCCTCTATCGCTTTTCCACTTTGCTCATACCTGCTCTTACATTCTCTTTGTTTTATTCAGGTGTCCAGTGGCCTGACGAATAAACTATACAAATATTCAGAAATCTGCTGCAGTGACCTGAATAAGAGTTAATATACCAACGTCAAATTTACGGAGTACTCCAATATTTCATATATGAAAGGCAGTACGCTTGTGTTATGTTATTCAAATATGAATTTGAACGTGAAGTTGTGTATGGGAGAAGGAAGCTCGACTAATTGTTTGCATACTCTGTAATCGGATATGTAGCCTGTGTGCTTGACTACTCGTTGGAATATTTTGTAATGGAAACTGTAGCCCACCGGTCTACAAAGCGGCCATTGTCTTCTAAAAGTAAGTTGAAAGTGGATACGAGCATGTGAACATTACCGCCTACGAGTGTATTGCCTTTCATCGATGAAGTGTATTGTTCATTTGCCGCTGGGTAGCAAGCTCAGCTCAGTGCAAGAGTGTATGAAAGAGAACAGAGAACAAATAAATAGTTATTCTCTTGCGCAGATTTAATCTGTGCTGCACGACCCATGGTGTAAGAAAACCAGGTGGAAGCGAATTTTTCACCACACTTTAAATTGCCCCGGGTCTTCCAAAAAATTCTGACAGCGAGAGAGCAACTGTTGATTAGTGCCAAATTTTGTTGGCTGCGTTCAGCAGGTACAACTTTTGTGCAACCGGTTAGTGTGTGTCATTGTGACGGATATTTGACATCTACTCACAAAAATGTATACTCTTATTTGAAGAGGTGAGCAAAAGAGCAATTTTGTAAGGACATAAAAATCACGCAGTTGCCGGAACATCATTCTTTTTCATAGTAAAAACCAATAAAGATACATTTGACTACTACTTTTTTAAATACTTGCTTGTGTTGAACCAAAATATTATGACCTTTAAAAATGTTATGGTCACAGTTAAGACGTAAAATAATATTGGAAAAATAAAACTTCTGAATGTTGTACACATTTCATACAGAGTTTGTATGGATATTTTTATTACATATGTATATGTTTTTTTTTTATATTTGAGTAAAAATAAGTAAAAATTAGACAGTCAGTTTATATGTAAAATTTATTGGAATAATGTTTTCAAAATAGTTTCAAATAGTTTCTTTAACAAAAAGTATAAAAATAGTGATTTTTACATTTGTATTTGGGAAAATCAAAAATTTTGACTTATTTCCTCTTTTGACAAAAGATAGCTAGTTTTGTTCTGTCAACGCAGAACTTTTTTTTATATTATATATAAAACTATATTTTATAGTTAATGGTTGTGTTAATATGTCTTCTAAGTGTTTTGTGATATAACCATTGTCATTTTTTCAAGAACGTAAAAATATTTCTGACGTAGAATTACGTCTTACAGCACGTTTGGCATTTTTGGGGGTCTTTTCCACAAAGTTTTTTAAGCACATCCTAACGTTTTTGGAGGACACTTTGGAATATACTTACAGCCTTTAATATTCATCTTGCAAAGATAAAATATATAAAAATCAGTTATATCTTATATCTATATAATAAGAAAAATCATGCATTGATGCTTCAGTTGCTGCTGACGTTCTTATGGTTGTTGCTTTTGTTCGTGCCGAAATCACGAACGCAACATCGTGTTGTTTCTTGGAATGAATTGTTTTAAAAATATTTCTCAGTAACGGCTTGTATTGTTGTTGTTATTAATACGTATGTAAAATTTACATTTATGTTATATATGCATATCAGCTGCTTTAATTTTTATCGTTTGTTATTGTTTTTGCTTATCTTCAGCGAGAGAAATACAATAAACAGAGAGCCAGTAGCTCTTTGTTGTATGTACCCTATAGGAACAAACTAACTTGTTTTTAAAAACAACTAATTAAAAAACTAATTTAAAATAAACTAGTATATGAACTACTTTGAATTATATTAAGGCGGCATCCACTTCAATTCTAAATAGTTTTTATTGCATTATATATGAAGTAATTGAAATACTACTTAAAAACAAGTGATTGATATACTACTTTGAACTATATTAAGGCGGCAACTACTCTGATTTTACCATGTCTTAATTGCAAATTTTTATTAGATTATAAGTTTATATATGGTTACATGGTTAAACCATATTATTTCATCAAATATTATTAACTTTAGACCATCAGTAATAGTTTTCAATTGGTTATTTTAAAGTAATTAAAAAAATAATTTAAATATAACTATCTTAACAAGTAGTTGAAAATATATGCGGTTTTCAAGTGATTTATTTTAAAGTAGTTAAAAAATAATTTAAATTTAACTAGTTTAACAAGAACTTGAAAATATATGCAGACGAAAGTCAATTGACTTATTTAGCGGACATCCCCATGCAAAATATGTTAGTTCGTTCTATGGAAGAAAGTCAGAATTTCAACTAGTTGTGGTTGACAAAAAACTACTTTATCAACTACTTTTAAATTAGTTGATTTTCCTACAGGGTAGCTACAAAAATTTGTATTACTACTACGCAGCAGGGATGATATTGGCTTTACTGTAAAAGGGCCAAAATTCATATAAAAAGAGGGCCAATTTGACATTAATAGGGCTTTAAGATTTAAAAATTGTAACTCAATATCAGAGACCGTACCAATTATGCCTTTTATAACAAAAAGCAAAAAATAATTATATTTTGACTTTTAAAATTTTGAGCAAAAAGTAATAATTATTTTTGCTTTTTATTTGTTAGGGCAAAAATAAAAAGCAAAATCTAACTCTAATTTTTTGAGCACTAAATAACTCTAAGTTTTAATTTTTATTTTTTAAGACAAAAATGAAAAGCAAAATCTGACCGATATTTTGTAGAGCACTAAATAACTGGTAAGTTTTGATTTTTATTTTTAAAGCCAAAAATAAAAAGCAAAATGTGGTATAAGGTTACGGTAGAACCAAAGTTTTACTAATTTTAACTAATTTTATGACAGGAAATGCACGCTCCACGCATGATGACGATGATGATGATGACTCATTTAGAACTGTAATTTAAATGATTAAATGAAATCACTTCCATCTTAAATCAAAAATTTTGGGTGAAAGGGAAGTGAAAGTCAAGATGGAACACCAGATATTTCCATCTTGAAATAGTCGTAGAATGTCAGAAATGAATAATGAATTTAATGAAGACTCTCCGTTAAGTCTTGCAAGAAGTCTATTTAATGAAGCGGGACTTGGGTTCACTCTTTTCATCTAAACTCAACTTAGGAAATAAACTAAGCTTGTTGAAATTACTAAAAAGTATGCTCTTAATGGGACAATGATTGTTTTTAACAAAACTTGTTTTACTGAGAACAATTTTAAAGGCGTGGGAAATATCGCCTTTACATAAAATATAAACAATAAAAAATAACATAAGAAATGAAATGAAAAATCACCCAACATTTTTCATACAAAATTGGGGTGAATGAAATAAAAAATGAATGGGAAATTCAAAAGAAAAATCACCGAAAAAATTGGACAATTTTGCACATTTTTTAACGAAATTTCGCTTTTTGCTGAGGGTTTTTTTTATACAAAAATCACCTACTTTTTTGAATGCAGTTTCGCTTTCTTTTTTTAACTGATAGTTCACATTGACTACTAGTGAAATGGCAATTTTAACTCTTTTTTATTTTTATCATTTGATCCTTATTTTTTTAAAAATTTTAAATAATTAACTTAAATCGGTCGAGGGCTACCCGTCACCTCTCTTCCCCCGCGGTTGTCTTGCCTTTACATGATCACTAAAAGATAACTTTTTTTCTTTCTCCTGATATTTCTATTTACGAAATAAATCAAAGGTAACTTACTTATTGGCTTCCAGAAATTACGAACGAAAAAAAATTACAAAAATCCCGAAATTTTCCATACAAAATCGGGTTTAATTCGTCGGAAAACAACTACCGAAATTCTACCGATTATGTAATTTTTTCGGGTGTTTGTACCAATAAAATTAGGATCTTTTTTGCAAATACTTGAAAAAAGAAAGTCCCGAAAAATAAGCTTTGAATTTAGGACCGAAAAAAATATGGCATTTTTGCCAAATTAAAAATAAAAAAACGCCCGAATTTTTGTTTACCGAAAAGTTAAGAAATTCCAAATTCGTTACGATAAAATGGTTCACCCTTGTACGGAAGGTAAAAGAACATTATTAAACATTATAAAAAAAACACCATCTGGACTTTATCCGTACATAATGTCCATGGAACCTTTGTTCATGAATTACATCAAAAAACAAATAAATTTAATGAAATCTTTGCAGATATTCTTACAGGGGAACATTAATTTACTACTCAAATCTGTTCTTGTATACTTTAATAATCTTATTTGGAAATAAAGACCGAAAACTGCTGAAAACTTCGGAAGTAATTTCCATTTTTTTGCCCTATAGCTTTCTGCTCGCGCCTTTTATATAAATAATGTAATTATGTTTCTTTTAATTAAATAAAAAATAAAAAAAAACATAAAAAAATTTTCTTTCGGGTCTTATTTCCAAACCATTCGCGCAATATTTCTTTCTTTCGGGCTCAATTGCCATTTCAAATTCGGGCGTTTTTTCCGAAATTTAATGCTTCCAAAATTTCGGGCTTTTTTTGCCATTTTTTTCTGGCGTAAGTTCTAGAAGCCTTATAATCATTTGTTCGTCGTCGTCTGTACAAGCAACAATATTTTCAATTTAGAAGCAAAACCCTTTGTGACGGCGGATATTGGTTGTTTCATTTTATTTTTGTCAAGCACTACAACACCGCTGAATTGCATTTTGGAACATTTTTCCAAAAAAATGTTTAACATTTTTTTCGTTTTTATTGTGTAAAAATTTTTTTATTTTCGTTTGGGGGATTTTTAATTTTATTTTTTCGGCGATTTTTCTTTGGCATATTGAAATCATATACATTAACCAGTAAACTTTTCTTTTAAAAAAATCCGATTTTTTTTTCGGTAGAATTTTCCAAAAGGGCCTAAAATGAATAAGAAGGGCCTCGGGGCTTTTGAAATGAAAAAGGGCACAAAAAAGCCCTAAAAGCCCCCAAATATCATCCCTGCTACGCAGGTTTACATATACAGAGAATGCGCATGGTCATTGTGCTATGAAAATTTTATTGATTCTTTAAATATCATAGTAAATTCGAATTATTTATTGAACTAATTTTATACTTATTACATATTAAAAATATATTTTGATTGTTAAAATTTTAAATTTTCAAATTAATTTAAGATACATATAGCTCTTTCCTTGGGAAAAATAAAAAATTCATCTTCACCTTAGATTGAAATAAATTTATCAAAAAGTATAGCAAATAAAAAATTCTACGTCTATAATAATATCTGTGTCTTTTGTTTACATTAAATAAGGGTATGCCAAATAGCTGGATAACCTTATAATGGCTGCATTGTATCCGAAAGAGCGCTCAGGTAGCGAAGTAGCATAAAGTCATCGCAGAATTATAAGGTAGGGACGACTCGGAGAGGAATGAAGTAGAAAGCAGAATAAAGCGGGCTAGATGTCAAAATCAGCTGTTGATCTCAAGTTTTTTCATGTTCATGTTTCGCAGTCGATTTTAGGTTCAAATTTTTACAGGTTTTTTTTTGCCAATTTAAGACTTCTTTCACATTTTAAAGAGGTTATTACACTGTTTTAATAATATTTTCACTCAAACTAACACAAATTTAACACACGCGACCGCACTACTTGCAACTTGGAAACATACAATTTTTTCTTCATTTGCAATTCCTAGAAAATTCGTCGTTTTGACAACTTACCAACCTTTTCATTATCCACTATTCGTTGACGCGTGAGGACACTGAGCCAACCGGCCCTACCTTATAATTCTGCCATGTATAAAGTGATACTTTCTGCTGAACTATTTTTTTTTTCGAAACGGCAAACAGCTGTTCGACAATAAATGCTTTTTGTCTCAAATTTATTTTTCTATGTACTGTGTGCACTCGTTTTAAACAAATAGTTTTAATTAAAAGCACTACTAAGCAATTTAATAATTAATAAATTTAAAATTTGGTATATTTATCTGTCAAAATTAAGTGAACGTGAGCCGCTCAACTGAAGTAGTAAAAAATATTTTCGCTACCTAAGATGGCGATCGCTCAGGGAACGTGTTGTGCGAGCACTTTATGCAACATACCATTCAGCCCGAAAGTTGTTCAACAGCTACGTAGCAAATTTTCCGCTGAATGCAGCCAATGATTGAAAGATGGTTGTACCTGCTGAGCGTAGCCATTTATTTCTGCTGTTTTTGACAGATGCGGGTACAATTTTTGTGAGAGAGGTGAAAAAAACGCTTTCACCTGGGTTTCTTACACCATGGCACGACCCGTTGTTTACATTTATTCGCTTGCACTGACTGCTAGAGCAGAGAAGCAGGGTATATTCGCTTGGTGAATATATTCATGCAGGGCTCTAAACTGTCCGTTCCAAAAGTAGTTTAAAAATGACAGCTTCTCTTTTGACGTCGATTCAATTTTATTTTCCGGCACTGTACAAACCTTTCAATATCTTACTTACTTACTTAGGTGGTCGTAACAACCCGTGTCCGGGTTTCAACCGACCTCATCAGCTCTCGCTAGGCGCCTCTGCTTTGCGCGCGCCTTCTCCAATCGGATACATCAAGTGCGGTTAGGGCTTCCTCAGCCTGGTCCATCCATCGGAGGCATGGTCTCCCTCGTCGTCGTTGACCAGCGACCCTCGCCTCGAGCACCTTTTTCGCTGGAGCTTCGTCGTTCATACGATGGACATGACCCAGCCAGCGTAGTCGCTGCACAGTTATACGCCGAACTACGTCAATGTCATCGTAGAGCTCATACGATAGAGCGATAGTCATCGCCGACTCGAACAGGACCGAAGATTTTGCGAAGAACTTTTCTCTCGAACACCCCCAGAGCGGCTGCGTCAGTTTGCGAAACTGCCCATGCCTCAGCGCCATAAAGCAGCACAGGTAGAACGAGCGTCTTGTAGAGTGTTAGTTTTGTCGATCGAGAGAGGGCTCTGGAACTTAGTTGCTTACTGAGCCCGTAGTAGCACCTATTAGCAATTATTGTTCTTCGCTTTATCTCCAGGCTGATTTCGTTTTTGGTATTAATGGCGGTGCCAAGGTAAACGAACTCCTTGACTACTTCAAAGTTATAGCTGCCGGATGAAAGTTGGGAGTCTAAACGCCGAGCTCCCTTGTTTGTAGACAGCATATACTTTGTTTTAGCCTCATTTATCGTCAAACCCACTTTGGCTGATTCCTTTTCGATAGCGGCGAAAGCAGCGGTAACATCTCTCTTGGTTCTGCCGACAATATCAATATCATCAGCGTACGCAAGGAGCTGGACGCCTTTCTAGAAAATAGTGCCATTACGATGCACACCGGCCTTTCGTACGATCCCCTCCATGATGATGTTAAAGAGATCGCAAGACAGTGGATCGCCTTGCCTGAAACCTCTTTCGGTATTGAAGGTTTCGGAGAGGTCATTTCCTACCTTGACGGAGCTGCGTGTGTTGCTCAACGTCATTCTGCAAAGTCTAATCAACTTTGCAGGTATACCGAACTCAGACATTGTTGCGTATAGGCAATCCCTTCTCGGGCTATCGAACGCAGCTTTAAAATCGACAAAGAGATGGTGTGTGTCAATTTGATTTTCGTGGGTTTTCTCCAGGATTTGTCGTAGCGTGAAAATCTGGTCTATGGTGGACTTACCACGTCGAAAGCCACACTGATAAGGTCCAATCAGTGTTTTTGTAAATATCTTTCAATATCTACTTTGGTAAAAAATCAAACACTTTGTTATTTTCTGTTTTAATTATAATTGTTAAATTTTTATTTGTGTCTTAAATTTTGTTGGGATTTCATTGTTTGTTGTTGTTTTTAATAATAATTATCATAGTTTAATTGTTAAAGACATAAAAATAGATGTTGAAGAAGAAGAGATATACACAAAACTCTTTTAATTTTTTACATAATTTATAATTGTAGTTGAAACATTTAATTTTTTATTTTAGCTTTTTGCTTAAACGCTTAGTTTAGCTGCTTAACTTTAAGGCTACAAATTATAGTTTTATAGTTAAAAAAAGAAAAGAAAAATGCAGCAAACTATAACAAACAATATTAAAAATTAAATTTATAAAGTAAATATATAATATAAGATAGATACATATAAAAATAAAAATAAATTATTACAGTTTATTGTGGTGTTGTTTTATTTTTTGCTTGTGAAAATTGTGATGATTTATTTTAGAAACTTGTAAGCATTTTGTAGTGTTTTTTTTTAAATGTGCTGCTCTTTTTTATTGTGCTTTAAATAAAAGTGTTAGATAAACTGAAGCTTTTTTTTTTTCTTAGGATTTATTTTTTTACAAAAAAATAAACACAAATTAAACTTTGCAATTTACAACATTGTATAAAATATTTATAAAACTGTAAAAAAAATAATCAACAGAAATAGAAATATGTTTAAAAAATCTATAAAATATTATTCAATTATTTTTGCACCAGTCAAAAATATTATAATACTTTTTGTGTGTTGAATTTAACAAAAACAAAAAAAAAAAAATAAAAATGTTAACTAACAAAAAGCTTTTATTAAAAAAAAATGCACACAAATAGTTTTATCAAGAAAATGGAGCGGCCAACTGTTCTACAAATTAAGCTGTATAACAGATTTCTAATGTATGCTCTTCTATGGCTTAAGGCTGGAAACTGCCGAACGCGGTAGCCTTGATGTTAAGTTTTGACAGTAAGCATTTCTTTTTTGCTTAAATAATTTTTGAATTCGCTCTTATCAAAGCATAACAGGCACAATTTTCAAAGATGTGTATTTTTTTGATATACATAGGTACATATATAAGCCTAACTAGGTACTTATGTAGCGCAGTTTAGATTCTATAGAAAAATTATTAAATTAAGCATTAATACAATCATAAATAATATACAAATGTTAACATTTAAAAAAAAAAAAAAAATTGGAAAAGAGAAAAATTTAAATTAACGAAAAAGGACCAACTTAAAGTAATGACTAGACATCGAATGCATATTTTACATGAAGTTCGTATAGACGAAATGAAGATTTTGTCTCATTTTCTATATATTTTTTGCCTAAATTCAATGTATAGTGCTAACTGTCAAAGCTCAACCAAGTTATGTGTAAGCAAACAAAAGGAAGAAAGCAAAACTGCGACCTTCTACGGCACTGGTGTATGCTGTACTATCGACACCGCCAAAATCTGTTGTTGTTTTCGTGGGTAGAAGAAAAAACTGGAATTTGAGAGAGATCTTCTCTTTTATCCAAAAATTCCAAGCAACCGGCATTTAATCTTCACTTTCCAAATTATAAAACGGTTTTTGAACAGAAGACACAGGAAAGAAAGTTGGCTTCAGCCCTGCCGAATAGAAAAGTATGTGTAGCATACCGTGGTTCAAGCAATGAGCGAGAGAAAAAATGAGCTAATCTTCCAAAATATTACTGGCATATCTCCTAAATGAGACATGGGGTATTGTATGGAGCCGTTTAAGTTCTGTTCAAGGTTGATTTATAAGGTTGTCGCAGGGCTGAACGCACTCTCTTCTCAGTACCCAAAACCAGCAATTTTTGCGAATGACCACGAAAGAAAAACGGATGATAATAGAGAGCATTTGCAGATTTTCTATGAGCTGTCAACTTCGATTTGACAATTGTGGCTACTGGCTCTCTCTCTTGCGGCAACCTTATAAATCAACCTTGGTTATGTTAAGCCTTCATTTCGTTCAGTTTCTTACTTTTCGTTCACTCTCCCAAGCTTTCGCTCTCACGCTTGACTCCATAGTTTGCTAAGCAGAATAGGGTTGCCAACTATATTACGATTAACTTTACTAGTAGTTTGAATATTTTTTTAGCTATTTAAATATTTTGTAAATTATAGTTTCACCAGGCATGCCACAAGTTGTAGGTTTTCGGTGTAAATAAAAATTTTAATCATGTTATAATAGCAAAGTTATTTTTTTGTATAATCTGTTGGTAACCCTTTTCAACAAAGCATGAAATGTGCTAACTTGGGTGAGTTTTTTTACTAGAGCATACTTTGCGGTAGCTCTTACTATGAAACTTGTACTTGCTTACGCATAACTTGGTTGAGCCTTTAGCTTTGAAATGTTGTGCAATGTGAAAATCATGTTAAAATCGATTTGAGTCAAGTCTAGAGAAAAACTTTTGTGTGCATTTTTTAACAAAAATTGCTAATTTTCATATATTAACAGTTTATTTTACATCATTAACGGTTTTGGTTACATTTTTGTGTTAGGTCTTGGTTTCTTTCTAGCTAACTGATTTTTAAACTTTTGGTTTTTACACATTTACATTGACTTTGTTGTTGCTTTTGTTTTTTTGTTATATATATATTTTCAATATTAAGAATTTTTACATTATTTCTTTGCAGCTGAGGTAAACATTGATTTGATTTTTTTTTTCTTATACACATTAACTATTAATATATATATGTAAATTTAGCTTTTCAGTATGCTTTTTAAACCTATTCAACAAAATAGGTAGGCATTTTTTATGACATTCACTGTAGCGTTAATGCTCTCTTCTGGCTTTTGTTAAGCTTTTACTTTTAGTGTGTTACAATGAATTGTGTATTATTTTTTTTTTTTATTTTTCATTATTTTTTTCCAGTGTACATCTAGGTTTAAAGCAGTTTGTGTAAGTTTTTTGTTTTCTATTCTCGCATTAATATTAAAATATTTAAAGCACTTTTTTTTATTTTTACAAATAGTAACAATTCTAGAATCACATACATATATATATATAAATTTTTATAAAGGTGTATGTATATAATTTCTAGCTTTATCGTTTTTTTTTTTTTTTTGTTTTTGTTATAATATAAAGCACTGATGTTGTTTTAGTTGTTGTTGTAGTAGTAGCAAATACATACTTAAAAAAGCTTTTTATATGCGTCTCTTACAAAAAAGTTTTTATCAAAAAAAAAAAACACTTTAGGCCACTTAAAAATTTTGTACACATCTGCACTGGTAGCAATAAAATAGCCAGCACTGTTGGATTACAAACATTGATACAAATATTATTGAAATATTGTTTTTTTGTTTTCCAAAATTTTGTTTTAATTATTTTCAAAATTTAGTCGCTATTTGCATTTTACTTTTTTATGCTTAAGCTTTTCATGTAGTACATTCCTTCTTTTTTACATAAATACACACAAACACCTAAACAGTTATTTGAATGAAACGATATTTATTCCAATTTTATATAATTTATGTAGAATTTTTTTTTAGATTTTTGTTTTTAAAATTTCAATGTTTCCTATAAGCTAAGTTTACATTAGCGATGACCAAAATAAGACCACGTTTAATTTTACAGTTGCATTCTATCCAAATCTTTTTTTAGAGTTAAATTTTAAGGGCACAATTATAAGGTTTAGAGTTGTTCTTAATATTTAAAAGTAGCACTTAAAAGATTTTACTTTTTTTTTTTAATTTTACTTTACACTTAATTTTAAATTTAAAAAAATTAGCATTTATATCACTTACGAAATATCAATTACTTGTTTTTTTCGTTTCTTACTTAAGTTAAAAATATTAGTTTTTTTTTTCATTACAAACAAATGTTTTATACTTACAGCGGAAAGAGTTTTCTTTGACATATCTTATATTTTCGCCTCGACTTTAAATAATAAAAATAATAATCTCGCTTTATGTGTTGTTGCTCACTTCGATTTTCAAATAAAATTTTTCGCATTTTTTAAAAACATTTTTTTTTTCTTTTTCTCATTCAATTAAAATTAATAATTACTGTTGTAGGGGGGGTTTTTTTTTTTGATAGATTTAAAGCTGTTTTTTTCTGAAAATTATTATAATAAATTTTGACATAGATGTTACGGAATGCATTTCAAGAGTTTAGTTTTATAAAAGTTTAATTTAGTAAATTTCGTTTAAGTTGTGTAGCTTCGCTTTAATTCTATCTCGTCGTATTTCTCCTTACTATTTGCTTTATAACTTTTTTTTTCTTTATTTTATTTTTTTTATGAGGTAGTAAGCCACAGAGTGAAATTTTCCAAGAACATCACGTTTTCAAAGAAATTTTATACGTTATTCGAGATGCGAGTCGTTAATATTAAGTGCTGAACGGCGTCTGTGTGAATTCTAGAGCAAGATAACAGAGAGATTTCCAATGAAACTGAAGAAGCTTTTACTACTAACTTTTTTAATTTGAGTACAAATCGCTCCCATTAACTTTATCTCTCTCGCTCTCTCTTTGAATTAAGCTGCCTAATACTCTAGTCGCGACTGTAGTTTGTGAGCTTTCTTGGTCTCCTGTCAGTCTGTGGCTTTTAACGGCTTTTGCATTTTTATTATTTTGTTTTTAGTACTGTTCATCAACTGTACATTAACTGCACCTGCCACGCCTACTTTTATGTAAACGCTCTATTCCTACCACTCCGGTGTTCACGCTAAACAACCGCCATTTGTCATAAAAGCAGCTGCAACGCCTGTGTCCAGATCGACAAATTCGCCACCCTCAGCTGCCAGTTGCGCCAGAAAATCGGCTTCGTGCAGATAGTCGTTTTTGATGGATATCTGCTCTGGGAAGGGCACCAGCGAACCCGCCAGCGAGGAGTGGAAGTCAATGATGTTGTTGTGATTGAGGTTGCTGGTGTTGTTGTTCAGATTGACGGCGTGCTTGATGTCGACGTAACTGTCGCAGTTGCCTTCGAACAGAAAACGTTCCGCGGACTGAGCGGTCGTGTAGGGACTTTGTGAGTCGACGAGCTCATTCTTGACGAATTCATTGGCGTTGGTGGGCGTGGCAATCGCTGTGAGTGGGCTGGGCACATTGCCGCCAATCAACGCATTGGAGTCGATGGAAGTGGGTGTGGTGGTGGGCGTATGTGCGCCCAGGCTTAGCCCTAGTCCGAGACTGTTGTCACAATTTGGAATGTAGTCGTTCAGCTGGTGGGTTGCGACGGTGACGGAGACGGATTGGTGGACGGAAGACGTCAGCGCCGAATGCATAGACGGCAAGCAAACGCTTTCATGCGAAGGTGAATTCAAGTAACCGAGTTCCTGGGGCGTCGGCGAGGCTTTGCAGTAGCCGTTCGGCAGTTGGTGTTGTTGTTGTTGTTGGTGCAGCTGCTGTAGTGGCTGCTGCTGCTGGCTTGTCAACTGGTGCATTTGATGTGATGCAATGTTGTTGGCGACTGCAGCGGCAGCGGCCTTGAAGTTATCGCTGCGCGAAAACTTAATGGTTGACATGGGCGGTATAGCAGTGCGTTGTTGTGCTTGTTGCGGCGACAGTTGCTGCTGCTGCGCATGGGTGGGTGTCTGAGTTTGCGCTCTATTGCAGGATGTGTTTGTGGTCGTGCCGTTAACCGAACCGCAACCTTCGAGATCCAAGTCCGCCAGATACTTGTAGGCAGGCGACTGCTGCAGCTTTGTTGGCAAGCTGAAGCCACCGCGACGCAAGCAGGTCGGAGCATGTCCGTTCAACATGTCGAGCAATTTGCGACGTTCACGCTCCAAAGTGCGCACCTGGTTCTTAAGCTCCACATTTTGCGTGTCCAGCTGTTCTGATTCCTTGATGAGGTTTTGGGTTCGTTCACGCTTCTTCATGCGACACTTGGTGGCGGCAATTTTATTGCGTTCACGACGGCGCCGCCGGCGATCTTCATCCTCAGGCGTCAAACCTTTCGTCGTGGACTTGTTTTCGCTGTCATCATCAGAGGTGTCGTCACAGTCCTCGTCGCCTCGACGCGAACACTTGGAGTTTGGCTGTTCTGATCCGGAGCTAGATTCGCAGGTGGAAAGTTTACGTTTGCTCTGTATGGAGAGCTTGAGACCGGCTTTGATGAGTTGGGAGCAGGTCTGAAAGAAATGCAAAAGATCAAAAATTAGCATCGAAAATGAAAAATGCAAAAATCGATTGAAAAAAAAATTTTAATTATTTTAAAATTTATTATAAATTCTGATAAAATTATGGTGTAATAACTGATTTGATTACTTTGAATTTGTTACTAAAGGTAATTCTTAGCATTTATGATAAACATTGCATGAGTTCCTCCTAGGTCTGCGATATCTACAAATTATTCTTGAGAAAGCTTTACTTTGCTGAAACTTTTTTGTGTTAAGCTTTATTATTAATAATTCACTATATTTTTGTGTAGCAAATTTTATGAGTAATTTTATCAAAAGCTTATGAGCTTATTTATAATGTTATGCTGTGGTTATGCTAGGCAAACATGTTTAGTGAGCTTTTTGTTGCTTCACTCTTCTGCTTAAATGCTTGTTTAAGGTGCATTCACTCATGATACAATGAACCAGGTAGATGCAAGGGAGAGCGCGTAGACTCAAAATTGTCGAAGCTCATAGAAACTAAAGAATGTAAGCAAACTGAAAAAATTTTAACAAATTTTGAGGGTTATGTTTGACAAAAAGAGAGCACAAGCAGACATGCATTCACTCAAGGTATATTGAAATAGGTAGAAGTGGTAGTAAAAATTCTCTCTTGTGGTGGGTAAAGCATCTGTCAAAATCAAGTTTTTGCGAATAAAAGCAAAACAAATAACAAAACTTGCAAATTATAGTATACTATGTGTTTGATAGCTTCTGTACTCGCCGCCCCAAGACGAGTCTACCATGTAAAATATACCTTACATTCACTGACTACTTTCAACAATGGTTTTGAATCAGAATGAGAAAAAGGCACAGTTCGATTCACAGACATGTAAAACGTTCACCCAAGCTATATTTAACAAAATAGTCTCGACTCGGAGCGGTGGGTACAGCAGCTGTCAAACACATAGACTATTATAATTTACAAATTTTGTTATTTGTTTTTCTTTTATTCGTAAAAACTTGGGCTCACATCATGTATGACGAGAATCGTTTGAAGATATGCTTTTGACGATACTCTATCATCACGTAACCTAAAAATTTTACTATCGGGTTAACGATATCGCTTTACTTGCTTCATGTACAGTTGCGGTCAAAATAATAGCAGCGCCCCAACATTCAATTTTACTTGCACTTATTTTTTAACGTGGACTTATTTTTAATTCCACCACTGTATTAACCGTTATGGAATGTGAGTGCAAAACAAAATATGAAAAAATTTGGATAAAGTTGATGCACGTTTTAAAGAAAAAAAGCACATTGTGATAATAGTCGCCATTTTGGCCAGTCAGAATAATAGCAGCAAAATTTTAAATTCCAAAAAATCATAAAAATCTCTTAATTTATATACTCCTAATAAGAGTATATTTAAATTACAGTGTTTTTTAATAATATTTATTATTTTAATATGATAATAAGTTTTTTTTTTTTGAAAAAGTGGGTGGCGCAAAACACTGCACCAATAAAACACGTGGACTGATAAAAAAATAATATTGGAAGGAAAAACATACAGGGAAGTACAGAGCTGGTTAGGCTGTTCAGCAAAAATGATTAGAAACGCATTAAAATACAAACCAAAAGATGAAACAAGAGGAAGAAAGTCTGGTGTGTCAAACACAACTAAGCGGATGATCAAAAATGAGAGTACCAGAAACCCCTTTGTGCCTGCTAAAGAAATACGAGACAGTATTTGCCCAAACATCAGTGTGGAAACTGTTCGCAGAGCACTACGCGAATACAAGCTGTACGCACGGAGTCCAAGAAAGGTCCCACTTTTAAAAAAAATACAGGTTGCAAAAAGATTAGACTTTGCGAAATCGCACATTTCATGACCGACCGAAAAATGGAGGAATATATTATGGTCGGATGAGTCCAAAATTGTGTTATATGGTGGTACTGGATCCCGACAGTATGTGAGACGTCCGCAAAATAAAGAATATGATCCACAATATACAACCAAAATAGTAAAACATGGTGGATCAAGTGTAATGGTTTGGGCGTGTTTTTCCTACTACGGAGTTGGGCCAATACACTGGATCCAAAATATAATTATATCCAATATGTCCATATCTTGCAAAATGTTATGCTTCCTTACGTAGAGTACGAAATGCCGCTGAAATGGACATTTCAACAAGATAATGATCCGAAGCATACCAGTCGGCTGGCAAAAAGTTGGTTCCAGGATAACAGTTTCGACCTGATGGAGTGGCCTGCGCAGTCGCCGGACCTCAATCCAATTGAAAATTTGTGGTGCGACATAAAAAAGGAGGTGGCCGGAGCAAAACCAAAAAACAATAACGAGCTATGGACGGTAACAAGAGAGGCCTGGCTAAAAATTACGAGCTCAAGATGCCAAAACTTAGTGACTTCAATGAAGCGTCGCTGCGAAGCTGTTTTACGCAACAAAGGTTGGGCAACGAAGAACTAAGTACATTATTTTCTCTGTGCTTTATATTTTTTACGTTTTTCTTAAGACTATTGCAGGTATTTGCAGGTGGAGAATAAATAGTAGCGTATATTCTTTGCATTTACAAGAAAAAAGTACATGATTTTAAAGAAAATAATTTTTTTTCCGGTTTAAACTTTTTACTCTATTGCGCTGCTATTATTTTGACCGCAGCTGTATATCAAATGCTATCATTTTGGCGATTGAATTGACACGATAGATAATTTGGTATCGTTTGTGCTATTTATTTGATTTAATTCGTTGAATTTATAAAATTTAAATTTTTCGGAGCGGAAATTTAATTCTTTCTTTTTTTGCGTGCCGATGAGGATGAGGAAGAAGTTGAGTTGTTGCGACAACGCAGGATCCTTAGAGATAAATCTTTTACATCAAAAAGGTATGAGTTGTGTTTACAATATTCCAGTGTAAGTAATGTTAATAATTTCTTGTCAAATAGAGCTTTCGAGCTTACGACATAATTGTCGGCCAGCGCGGGTGCTCATCAACTAAATTGATTAAACTTTTAGTTTGCTTAGAAGTCACCGCGCTAAAATATAGTTTTGAACACATTAATACGGAAATATTTGATTAAAGAATCAACAGAACTTATATTTTCGGCGGCAAATATCACGGCGAAGCACAACAAATAATACAAAATTTAAGAATATGCCACTTTTGGTACAGAACATATGTTTTCTAGTGACTTTCAAACTTTAGCAAATTGAAGGATAGACGAGACGACAGCGTTATATTTATTCAAAGCAAACACTTGACGTTATCGTCGTATAATATCGTTTAAACGATGTTCGTTTTGTAAGTTACATGATGAGAGTCCTGATATTGACAGGTGCTGTACTCACTACAAGACAGAATTTTAGCTACTAACACTTCCTTGACTTATTATACCATGACTATGCTTTGTTTGTAGATCAGTTTCGTTAAAAATAAAGTTTTGGCAGAAAGCTCTTGAAACAAAAAAAAAAAGGGCATAGAAATTCGACGACTCTGAAATGTTTTAAACAGCAAACAAAAATGTTTGGCGTGAGAGTGAAATAATGAGTACGAGAGAAAAGCTTATTTCTCATTTTATGCGTAAAACACTAACAACAATTTATTGTCCAAGCCAGCGTTACCATATGGGCAGTTAATCCTGTTTTTGGCAGTATTTTGAGCAGGTATACAGGATCATATTTCTCCAAGGATTTGGGCAGGTTTTTTTTTATCTAGTATTTTAATTTTCGTTGAATAAAAAAAATAGAAATTTTATGTTTATAAATTATATGTAAGTACTTATATAAAAGTAGCAAATAAAGTTGCTACTACTATTTACATCCTTTCAAAAATTTGATCATGTGGCTGCGCTTTTCCCGTCATTGTTGCTGTCATCGTTTTTGTTAATTTCTTTTCGCTAGTCTTTTGCAAATTACAAATGGACAAATACTTAACAAAGCATGGTAAGATAAGGAATATTAAAAATGTTATAATAAAAAAATTTTAAAATATTTGTATTTAGTCCTTTTATAAGAGCAGTATTTTCTCTAAAAATACAGGATTTTTTTTTGAAAATTACAGGATTTTCAAAGAAACATATGGCAACGCTGGTCCAAGCCTAAGAAGATTTTAATTCTTTCATTAAGCTTGTAATTCTAATAAAGATGTTTATTTTTAACATTTTCCCCCGCTTTTTATTGTATATTTGTCATAAAATAATTTTTATAAGCAGTAATAAGTGAAGCTTTTCAGTCGCAAAAGCTTAAAATTCTAATTTTTGTTAATGATTTAAATAATTTAAGCTTTTTTTGTCACAAACGGTTTTGTTCTCATGCCTATTAAGAACAGTCATAAATTATATGTTGCTGCTTTTAGGACGCCAACACAATTTAAAAAATAAAAAATAAATAAAAAAAAAATGGCGCACAATATGGCTTATTTCCGTTTAGCATTTTCAGTAATGTTGTTTTAATGCACGTTTTACAAATTATAAATGAATGTTTTAAATGGTGACCTATTAAAAGAGCGCGAGGAAGCGAGTGAGCGGAAGAGAACATAAACAAAATCCTTGATATAATAATTCAAAGCATACTGTTTGGCGCCATTGTACTAGCGGCAAGGACATGCAAGATTGAATGATTATGCAAGAGTTTTGAGTGAACGAAATAAAACTTGAAATTTTTATACTTCAGCCACAAGAAGATTAAACGATTTTTTTTTTCAGAATTTTTACAATTTGCTTTATTAACATATTTTGCTAACCTTGACCAGGTATTATAAAGTATTTATTGTTGTTGTTGTTGTTGCTGCTGTTAATGGAGCTCACTTCAAGTGTTCTTTATGACAGCCATAAAATTTTTAAAATAAGCAATATAAATGGAAACTACTTTTAAAAACTTAAGTACTGAATTGAATAAAAAAAAACGTTCTCTTTAACGCTGCACTCGTATGCACGAGCGACCCTGGCAGCCATATTTTGTTTATATTAATTATTTTCGCACTTGTACTATTTATAAAAAAATATAACAGTTAAAGAAAATAATATATATAAAAAAAGCTAAATTTTAAACGCAGTGCTTCATTTTTAAAGCTTTGCCAACAGCTTCAATAAATGAAGAAAACTCGTTCGTGTCACCAATAACCAAAAAAACAATTGGCAACGCATAACGCACGACCGACTGACTGACGCTTGACTTATACGAGTCGCTGCTACTCAACGAGTCCCCAAATAGGCAGCTTGTACCGCCATATTTTGTGAGAGTCTTATTAGACAAGCGAGCTTTTTTTTCTTTGCCTTAAATTTTATTCTCATGCGTATCAAAAATATATAAGTAGCATTTTTTTATAAATTGCAAAAATTTTGTAAATTTATATAACTCATAATAATGTTTAGTTCAAAAAATTAAACAAAACTTTCAAAATTGCTAAATATAAGTTGTTGAAATTATTTAAAGCAGCGGAAGTTGTACGCTTGGGCTTAAGATTGAGCTTGTATAGTTTCCAGAAGAGTAAAAAAAAAGAGTTCTCAATTTTTATTGACTTGACCTGAAACTGTCACAGGACTGCTTTTTCATAACAATAAAATCGCTAAATAAAGCTGAATGCAATGTGTCAACTTTTGTATAGTTGTTGTATTGTTGTTTTTGTATAAATATGACAACTGCTGACAGTGACAACCAAAAGTTTGCGATTACTCAGCGCTAAGCTGATATATGGTATATATTAAAGCTATTGCGAATAAGTTTTTTGAGTTTGTAAAAGCTTTTAGTATTAATATTAGGTACTCAATAAATTTCGAGAGTTATGCATGCACAAATATAAAAGTAAATTCTATCTCTTTACAATGCAAAGCATCTACAGTGGTGACCATATAATGAAGCTCTTTTTTTTTATATATAACGATTTTCCGTTATAATAGTTCAAATGCTTTGAACATCACGTTTTTGAAAAATGTACGACTTTTTATTTGGCTCCATAAAAATAAAGTTTAGGCTTTTGCAACACTTCGCCGAAATAAAACCTTTTTGGACGCGCCTCAATTTTTGCTAGCGGTTAAGAATGTCGCAGATTTTGGCTTTTTGATAAACAGAAATCATAAAAGTCAAAAAAATATTGTTTCATCAATTAAAATTTGCGCTTTTATATGCAGCATTTTTGGGTTTATTTATTTTATTATGCGTACAAGCAACAGTACAACAAAGAATGAAAAAAAGAAAAAATTAAAACAGCTCAATACGTGATGATTACGCATCAACAGTAGAGGGCTTAACAATAGGACAGATATATAGACAGACACACTGGCTGACTGACACGCATTGTGTGCCGCCTTAAATGGTCAAAATGCATGCCTGACTGACCTAAATTTGCACTTGCAAGATGATGGTCAGTGCGCTAGTTGTTGTTGTTGTCGTTGTTCATGCTAACTGGTGGGTGGCGCAACAGAATGTCTGACAATCGGCTATAGCTACAGATTTCACGTTCACCTTCCACAGAAATGTCAGCTACAATTTCGCCTTCACTAACTGCCGCATTAAAATGCGTTGAATATATTTTTATTTTTTTTGACTGCGCATGTGCAGCGGCATGAATGTCATGTTCGCGAACACACTCAAAGGTGCACGCTACTCAACAGGCGTTTCTGGCTGGTGTTTTTTGGGCGCAAAGCTACACCATATGGTCAGCCTTACCTGTAGCTTACTGAGCAGTAGCATAAATTAAGAAATGTCAAACAAAAATAAAGTGTAGTAAATAAATAAAATAGCAATGATTGTTGTGCGTGATGAATTTTGGACATTTACGTTGAATCGGGTATTGGAAAAGGTTTCCCTTTTTATTTGATGCAAAAAAAAACATGCCATCATTTTAATATCATTACTCAAAATTTATAGCGCGAATTAAAAATCGCCATATCACCATATGGTCAAAACTTATATAATTCGTTTGTTTTTGAACTGGATTGCCTTTGAAATGCAAAAACCAAAACAATTAAAATTTGAATTTGTTTATAATTTCACTTTTATTCGAAATTTATTTATTTTTTTTTTTTGTTATTACAAGCATGAATCATTTAAACAATTTTCAACAATATTGCAATGGACGATATACAAATTTATTTGAAATGTGAAAACAAATAAATTTTTGTTTATTTCGGTCGTTAGTCATCGTTTTTAGCACGTTCTAAGCGTTGTTGCATACTCTGTGTATGTCACTCAGTCAGTCAGTCAGGCGGCATAGTGAAGATACATATGTATGCAAAATTTTGTTGCGTGTATGCGTTTGTATCTGCTGGCATTTTGGTTTTGGTTTATTCCAAAAGTTGCAGCAAAATGAAGCCGCGCAAATAAACAATCTTCACATTTGTGCGATATATTTTGACAGCCACAAAAATAAAATTTTTCAAAAAAGTTTTTTTTTTTTCGCTTCTCAATTATATAGAATTGTTTATGTACTATATGTACATATATATTTTTGCACATGTTAAATGCGTTGATAAATATTTAGTTTTCACAGCGGCGATAAAGGTGATAATTCTGAATGTACATAAAAAAATGTATTTACAGCTTGTTTAAGTAACGCTTGACAACGTTCGTTGTTTTTTTATTAAATTTTTTAAGGTAGTCGTGTTAAGGTTTTGTTTAATTTTTTTTTTTTTTAAGGTGCTGCAAAAAGCTCTGTGTCTACCAACCAAAAACTCACCAAGTTGTAAATCTTGAAAAATGTTAATGTATAAAAATGTTTTCTATATAGAAAAATACTGTCATGCTTCCCAAAGATAATAATAGTCAAAAATTCGATTTTTCAACCTTTGCATTGTTGAACAGCTGGCTTAACTTTGATTTTTTTTTTTTTTTTTCAATTAGTGCTTTCTTATTTACACTTAAATTCATTTTTTTAGAGCTCAAATTTTATATGCAAACAGTTTTTGGGTAAAAATGAATCTGACAGTAGCAAATATTGTTTGACCAAAAATTAATTAACGCGAAAAGAAAAAATTAATTTCGATGTTTTTGCAAATTATTAATTTTAACAGTTGTTCATTGACCCTCGCATCAACATAATCTGAATGTGATCAAAATAAAATTTTTCTTTTTTAAATTTATTGATAAATTGTGAAGAAGTTTGATGTCTCAAAAGCTATCAAATATTAAAAAATCATTGCATTACATTTTTTTTTAAGGCTTAATCTCGAAGACAATCAAGTGTATTTTAAATATTTTTATAATTGATCATTTTTTAAAAATTAAAATATTGTGTTTCTTCAAGAATTAAACGGTGTTATTCGGTAGTTTGTCGACTTGGAAAAATATGTTTTTTCGTTTTGAAAATTAATTTTATTAAATTTTTTTAAATGATTGGTTCTTCTCACTGTCCTTTTTTAAATATGTTTTTTCGTTTTTGAAAATTAATTTTATTAAATTTTTTTAAATGATTGGTTCTTCTCACTGTCCTTTTTTTCGTTAATTTTCCATGCCATGTTTTGGAGGGTTTCCATTAAAGGTCTGCAGAGAACCATCCATGCTACTTGTACAAACAGATAAAGCAAGTAAGAATCTGATATTATTGGTACAAATACAACAACGAGTAAAGCTTAAATTATGCTTACATATTTTGGGTTGAGCAGAGAGCGCGTATCATCTCTTTCTCTGGCTCTCATTGTAGTGAAAGCTTATTTTCTCTTTATCGTTAGGTTCCACTAAGCAGCAGGGATGATATTGACTTAGGCCCATAAGGTATGCGACAAAAAGATAAGGTCAGTCTGTTTTTTCTTTGTGGAGTTCAATTTGAGTGATTACTCTTTGGATCTTGTGGATTTTATTGTTCGATAGAGAGAATGCAACAAATAAATTCTAATATAATGAGTAAATAAAGTCCCGTTAGTTTTAAATACAGGGTTGCCCATATTCGACGGACCCATCTGGTAACGCCATAACTTTTGACAGAGATGTCAGATCGCTTAATGACATACCGCGTTTGAAGCGTCAGTCCAAGCAGATTTTTACCATGGAACAATACACGCCACGGGAGCGCTCTGAAATAGTTGAAATTTACATTCAACAGAAGAAGTCAATTGTGAAAACTCAACGTGCTTTTAAAATATTAAAAAATGTGAGAAGTGCGCCTTCTAAGAACACCATTAAGCGTTTATTGCCGTATTTACGCCACTGAAAATTCTCAGGAGATTCAAGAAGTGCCTCTTCATGACGAAAAAGTCACAGTTTGGTGCGGCGTTAGTGCGAAAACGGTCATTGGGCCGTTTTTCTTCCAAAATGAAAATGGCCATGCTGTTACCATCAACCAGGAGCGTTATCGCGACATGATTTGTAATGCCAATTATTCGTCGAAAGCGTATGAGGCAGTTCTGGTTTCAACAAGACGGCGCTCCACCGCACACAAGTCGCATAACAATCGATTTTCTGAAGAATTTGTTTCCGGGCCGTTTGATGTCGAAAAGTGGTGATTTGGACTGGCCACCGCGTTCGCCCGATTTGACGCCGCCTGACTTCTTCTTGTGGGGATATTTGAAGTCAAAGGTTTACGTTAACAAGCCAAGGACCGTAGAAGAGCTCAAGGACAACATTCGTGAAGAAATAGCCGCTATTCCGGCCGAAATGTTGGCGAAAACGATGGAAAATGCTGCAAAAAGGGCACAATACGCCATCAACGCCAGAGGCGGCCATTTGAGAGATATCATATTCAAAAATTGATGTAAACAAATCTATTTGAAACAAATTAAATGATTAAGATTGCCAACCGCCAAATTTTTATTTTTTTCTTTGATTTTTTTAACAAAAACATGGGTCCGTCGAATATGGGCAACCCTGTACATCAAAAATGAAAAAAAGCTAAATTTTGCTGTGACAAAATGATAAGGTCAGTTGCAATTTTTTACGAAAACAAGTTTATTAATGTACAGAATAAATTTTTTAATTAATTTGGCTTCCATTTTTTTGTATTGTCTTAAAAATACGCCCCGGCATCGATCCTACCAGGCTCGCGAGTGTTGTTTGCCGAATTTCTCTCCAGGCATTCAGTATGGCCACTTTCAGATCAGCAACAGTGCTAAACTGCCTGTTATCGGCATAAACTTCACGTACAAGAATTCCCCACATGTTCTCCATGGGATTCAGGTCAGGTGAGCGTGCGGGCCAGTCCAAGACTTCCACTGAATTGCCCACAAACCACTCCTTTGTTGACCGACTCACATGGATCGCTGCATTATCTTGCTGAAAAACAAGCGGAGCTTTCCGATTTTCAGCAAGAAAAGGCAGCAAACATGTGGAGAGTACTTCCTGGTATTCAGCACTGTTCATGCGTGTTGACGGAAATGCGAGAGGCAATGTTCCAATAGAGCTGAATGCTCCCCACACCATCAACGAACCACCACCAAAATTTCTTTTTGAAAAATATCGAGGCTCCTTTCTTAAATCCCGCCAATAATAATTTAAACCATCTGGGCCATCAAGATATAATTTTTTCTCGTCCGAAAAAATCATCTGAAAGAAAAAAAACAGTCATTAAAACCTACAAATGATTTTCTTTTTATTTATTATAAAATTACCTGATGCCAATTGGTTGACATGTTTAATTTAGCGAATTCAAGCCTCTTCGCTTTATGGTCAGCATTGAGGCAAGGAATTTTTTTCATTTTGGCTCGCTTCAAATATTCATTTCCGTCGATGGCTCTGAGTACTGTCCTCTTGGATGCAGTAAGCTTAAGCTCTGCCTTAATTTTTGCTGCACTTATGGTAGAATTTGAGGCAATTCGTCCAATGGAGCGCACTGTGGTCGCGGAAAGTACTTTTTTTCGACCAGGACTCTTTTTTTTCCATAATTTTCTTGATCCTTCAAATAATTTTGTACAACACACAGTGATCTTCCAAGGTCTCTGGCGATTTGTCTCATTCCAACTCCTTCAACAACCTTTCCGTCAATAAATCCTTTCTCGTAAGTAGTGAAACTCTTACCACGACCCATTTCTCTTCAAAAACTGTTTAATAATTTAATTATTAAAATAAATCAAATTTTAATACAAACGGAACACTCACCTGACCAAACAATGCAAAAATTGCAACTGACCTTATCATTTTGTCACAGCAAAATTTAGCTTTTTTTCATTTTTGATGTATTTAAAACTAACGGGACTTTGTTTACTCATTATAAGTATTAGAATTTATATGTTGCATTCTCTCTATCGAACAATAAAATCCACAAGATCCAAAGAGTAATCACTCAAATTGAGCTCCACAAAGAAAAAACAGATTGACCTTATCTTTTTGTCGCATACCTTATTAGACGATGTCCGTTTGTCCGACGAAAATTAACACTTTTTACTCTCTTGTCCGCTGGATGGTCACACGACAGAAAATTTAGGGCGGACACATTTGACATTTCATTTAGCTTGAGTACATTTTCTACTGCACTTTATTTTGTGCACTTTGAAAACAACTACTTTTAATAGCAACGTTGCGTAGATACAAAAGTGATTGAAAGTTTTAGAGTTGAAATTGTTATTCTATTGTGTTTTTATTGATACGCGGTATTTCTTTACTTTTTTATTCAACATGGAAATCGATTACGACTTAGTAGCTTTAAATATAATAAACTCCGCAAATTCTTCCAACACCACTTCTTGTCAATATTTTAATAATATAACTTGCCAAAAGTAAGTGTTTCAAGCAACTATTTTTCCTTTATCTTATATTAGGATATTAGTACATTTCCTTAGAAAAAGTACTTTTTAGCTGCTAAAGTGTGGCAAATTTTTTTTTTCACCACATCGCCACACTGTTGTGGCCGTTGTCTGCTGACAGCAACAGCAGACAAAATGAACATATTTTGTCCGCCTTACAAAAAGTTCATCCGCTCTCACTCTCACTATTTTTTGACAGTTTCACATTGAAAGCAACAACAAAGATCGGACAAACGGATATCGTCTAATATGGACCTTAGTTGTAAAAGGGCCAAAATTTATACAA
The DNA here is from genome assembly GCA_914767935.1 of Coremacera marginata. Classification (NCBI taxonomy): domain Eukaryota; kingdom Metazoa; phylum Arthropoda; class Insecta; order Diptera; family Sciomyzidae; genus Coremacera; species Coremacera marginata. The sequence continues at coordinate 166,135,898 of OU612046.1, forward strand.
AAATAGGGTATTTTTGACAAGAATGGGGCCCTTAGTGGTAATTCAATATTAAAGACTTTCTATTTGAATATTCTGCCATGACCACATATATCCAAATATATTTCAAATTGACTGTATTCAAAGTTTTTCAAATTTTTTTTTTTTTTATTGCACCATTTTAACCTAAGCAGGGAAGTTTAATTGATTGTCACAAAAATAGCACATTTTTGTTTACACGATCAGCTTTCAGAATCAGAAATATTACTTAATTCTTTCTTTTAAATAGATTTGATTTCATATATAGAGGTCCCATTGCATTTTAGATAAAAAGCTTGTGCATTGATTGCAAACGTCAAAAATATGTCAAAAAATAATCTACATATATAGTTAATTTCTCATTGGAAAAGTCAAAAATATGTCAAAAAATAATCAAAAATTCTCAAAAAGCATTTGTTACAAAGCCATTTATTTAATAAGTTAATAATACAAACAAAAATAGCAAAGCATTTTCAGAGAAAACCGCAAATCGGATTGTTATATTCTTCGATAAAGAGTTTTAGGAGTATTCTATCGAGTCCTTGGTTATATAAATAAGAACTTCAGAAAGATAGGATTGATAAATTTAACAAATAGTCTGCGTTAAGACTTGTAAGCAGATGAATCAAAGATGCGGGGCGAACTGGGCATGATACCAAAATAAAATCAGTTCCACCAAGAAAATATATTAAGGAATGGCGGAATTTAATAAAGAATAATTTCATGAATGTTATACAATTTTGGAATATAGAGCCTTGAGCAACAAAATTAGTTATATCAAAACTAATTAAAGGTGGAAAAAAACGAATTTTTATGCAAATGATTGTTTATTACTTCTTAAGAATTTATTTAGATAAATTCCGGCGCCATACTCTGAAAGAGCGTGAAGTTTTATATGGGCATTTCCATAAAGTCAAACGTGACCGTCGCACACACTTAAAGTGAAAAAAGGGCAAAGTAAAACATATGTGCATTGTCTTTTTAGTTTACATTGAAGCTCTTAGGTAGCTCTTTAATTAGTGCAAAAGCTTATAGTAGGCATAGTCCTGGTTCAAAAAAATAAACAAGAAACTTTTTTAAAAAAAAAAAACAACCGACTACAAAATCACTACAGAGTAAAAAATAATTTTAAAAATACCTTTCCTTTTAATTTCCTGGTCATATTTGATAATTTATTTAAACATATTATATATGAAATCTTATTATTTGAATTTTTTTTCTTATTTGTTTTATTATCATTAATACATATATTAATGTCTTGATGAATACAAAAGCTTTTAAGGTCGGCGCTAATATAATCAGACTTTTAATCAGAAGCGTCAACTTTAAAGCATTTTAAAAAGTTTTTATTTCTTCCTTTTTAGAGAATATGATAAATTTTCGAAAAAAGTGTATAAACAACATAAATACAATTGTTCTGAAAAAAATTTGTTCTATCAAATTCTGAAAGTTTGTTGGTTATTTCAAATATGTGTCTCTTAAATTTAAATTAGATGTCACGTGTTTTGAAATTATTATACCCATTCTTGTAACTAGTTTTATTACCCTAGTGGCAATATTATTCGAGATATAGTGTTTTTCTAATATTGTCACGCCCCTTTGTGAAATAAGCGCACACTTTCTTGAGCGTTATTTCCAATAATTGTGCATAGCCCTGTACTTTATTTCAGTACCCCAGCGTCAATATTAACTGAGATAGTGTTTATCAAGTATTGCCGCGCCCATTTATCGAATAACACCTACTTTATTGACCGTAATTTTTAATAATTCTGTCTACCCCTGTACTACAATAAATTTCAGTGCCCTAGTGTCAATATTCTTCAAGATACACTGTTTTTCTAATATTGCCACGTCCAGTAGTCGAATGCCGCCCACTTTATTGATCGTTATTTGTACTAATAATGCCTACCTCTATACCAAATTGCAGTACCATAGTATCAATAATATGGCCACGCCCATTTGTCGAATAACGCTCATTTTCTTGACGGTAATTTGTAATAATTGTGCCTACCACTACACTAAGTTTCAGTACCCAAGTGTCCATATTATTCTAGATACAGTGTTTTTATAATATTGCCACGCCCATTTATTGAATAACACCCACTTTATTGACCATAATTTGTAATAATAATGCCGACCTCTATACTAAATTGCAGTACTACTCTAGTCTCAAAAATATTCAAGATACACTGTTTTTCTAATATTGCCACGCCCATTTGTCGAATAACTCCCATTTTCTTGCCGGTAATTTGTAATAATTGTGCCTACTCCTACACTAAATTGCAGTACCCTAGTGTCAATATTATTCGAGATACAGTAGTATCTAGTATTGCGAGATCTAGTATTGCCACGCCCAGTTCTCGAATAACGCCCACTTTTTTACGGGCACCTCCATGCTTATGATATCTATCTGTTACCCAAAAATTATGGCAACCAGGCATATGATTTAGAAGTTATTGATGTACATAAATTTAAAAAAAACCAAAAAAACAGTGAAACCGACGAATTTGAGACCTCCTCCTTTTTGAAGTCGATTAAAAATGGAAGTAGTTTTCGTGTCTATATATAGGGAATCAGAATTCAGCGAAATCTGTCACAGTTTTTTGATGCAACTAGTTTTAGAATCTTATGAAATAATATGTATTACATTATAATGTATTTTGTTTGATTCATTATTTCTTATATCATAATCTGAGGCGATACGTTATATTTGAACGTGACATATTTCTATTAGGATTCAATTGAGTAATTAAGTAATAATAATGTAGTAATTAAAAAACAAATTAAATATATTTTACGCTGCTTACCTCAACCATTTGTCATTATATTTAGCCAATATCTTCCATTTTTTACTAAAACAAAAACTTTTCGAAACATTTACTAACCATTTACTAAAAAGAAATACTACATTTGTGAAACAGACGATTTGATCATCATGGTAAATAAATTTATGTATAAATCGCTTAAAAGAATAAAATTTTAATAACTTTTAATATTTGGGTCACAGTGGACTTTTTTGCGGAAATGCCCATATAGGATATAATACGTCGGAAATTATTTTTGGTACAGATAAAATAAAAAAATGGATCAACGTTCATTGAAAAGTAACGGCATTAAATACTTAATCGATTAAGGCTACTTAAGACTACGATGGAGCCTTTTTTACGAGTTCACCTTTTCATCTATATGCATGATAAAATGCTGTAAAGAATGTATCGTGTTTGAAGCTGTCCACCTCAAAATTCCATTCAGAACTACTTTAGGATACTATCATAAGTAAAATCGATTCGAAAATTTAGACATTCTTTTGGAGGGTGTGCAGAAATCTTTATACTTCCGCCATTATAGTAGATACCAAATGTTTGTAAGGAATTTTCCTGTAGATGTCAAAATAGTGGTTCTTGTGCATAATACTAACATGGTGGCTTTATATAAAATGTAAGAACATCAGTTTTTCAAACATTTTCTTCAGTTTTAATAGAGTTCTTTTTCTGTAATCTATCAAAAACGTACCTGCGTAGGCTTATATAGCTTAAATAAAGTTTAAATAAAGCTTAAAAAAAAAATTAAGGAGAATTGTTCAAGTTTTTTGTTTTTCTATGGCTATAATTTCAAAAAATTCAACAGAGCGTAATTTATTGAGATCGCATTCAAAATCATTGTATTACAAATTTAAATTTTGTACATCGATGTGATATACTACTTAGATGATATTTTTTCAGAAGAATTTTTCAAAAGGGCCCAAAATGAATCAAAAGGGCTTCGGGGCTTATGAAATGAAAAAGAGCTAAAAAAAGTCCTGAAAGCCCCCAAATATCATTGGAAAATGTATTTATCCAATCAAAATAGTTATTCCAGATAGTTCTCTTTGTGTTAATTTTTTTCTTTTAATTTTTCCATTTTACTAAAAAAAAAAGAAATGGTGTAATGGATATGGATTCTGTGAATCGATAGCTTTAAATTAAGTAATTGTGTAACATTTATTAATTTTTAATTAATTACTTTTTAATTTAAGGGGTTGCATGACATTGGCTGTTTTTTAAATCGACTGTTTTTTAATAATTTTGTATTTTAGTAAATATTCTTAAGATTCTAAGAAAAAAATGTCATGGAAAAATTCCTACGTGTTCAAAAGTTACAGCCGGATTAGTGAGAGCGCATTTTTAATTTTTGCGCTACCTACGTACGGCAGCTGGTATATACTTGTTTTACTTGCTACCTGACTTTTGGTGGTTGTTATTTCGTACCTACTTGAAGGGTGAAGGGTGACGCCCGAATTGACCGAAAAAAACTATAAGAAACAGCACAACACAAGGTAACGAAAGCATACAGTACGAAGAAGGCATTGCAGATTGAAGGTAACCTTTTTTTTTCTTTGTTCACAAACTTTGAACGCGTTTATCCCGAAACCATGTTTTTCGTACTGGTTGCGGCACTAGTGGGCTTATTTTTTGACGAAATTTTTTTTTATTTTTTTAAACTTGATTCGCTATAGTATGACACGAGCTTCTTTTAAAAATTTTATTTTTTATGTATTTTTAAAGTCAAGATTTTTTCGAAAAAACACACTTTCAAATTTGGAACGTCACCAAAAGTTAAAAAAAAGCTCGTGTCATACGATAACCAATTTTGTTAAGATTTAAAAAAGTCATTTTTTTCCAGATCGGACAGTTTTTGCAACTCCCAGCGCTGCAACCACGAGGCCCCGTTTTTTTCTCTGGAGCCAGTTTGGAGCTCTTTAAAACCATGTTGGAGTGAAAAATATATATTTTTGAATTTTTTTTCTTGTAATTTGTTCAATTCTCTACAATAATAAAAAAAAAATTTGGAAAAATTTTTGTTTTTGACTGAGTTATGAATTTTTAAAAAAATGTCTGTTTTCTCTGCCGCGAATGTCATGTTCCACCTTAATTAAGTTATCGACAAAAAAGTCTTTGTTATGATTATTTTTTATGAATACAATTAATTTTGATATACAAGAAAATAACAACACATAACTAGTGGACTTGGATGGTTCTTTGCAGAGCTTTAGTTTCCATCACCTACAACTACACCTACAATATCACTATCAACTACAAGTATTAAGAGTACGCTTACATGGAACGTCTATTTTATACATTTTTTTAAAGACTTTTTAAAGAAATGCGATTATTTCAAAATTTTTTACTTTGTGGCTTATCATGTTTCTGCAATAAGCTCTTCAATTGTATATCTAAGATAATTCTTTCTCACCTGCCTTTCAATTTGAATTCTCAATCAAATAAATAATTTATATAATGGATAAACTTTTCCAACAGAATTAAAATCTTAAAAAGAAACTTTGGTAAAACAAAACCTTTTTCCACACCTAAATCCAAAACCAAAAATATGCAATCTTCTCTTCTTCCCTTTTAATAAAGGGCCTCACAAAGTTCTCACAAAAAAGTATTTATCTCACAATTTGCACAGCACTGGTTGGAATAGTGTTGCTACAAATTTGAACCATACAAAACTTTTATTGTGTGTCTATAGAACGCTTTAAATGCCCAATCATGGAAAAAGACACAAATAAAGACCCAACATTAAAATTCTCATTGTAACCTCAATTCCGAAAGTTTATTTGGAAAATTGTCACTAAAACTAATTTTAACGCCAATTAAGGTATCTTTTTAGAGCTCAAGTTTGACACTACTAATACATAAATTATCACTAATTCGAAAAGAATACAAATAGATCGTGTCTCCTAAGTCTCCCTTAAAATTAACTGTAAGATTTTATTGTGGTTGAATATTCATTACTGCTTGCTGAGCACGTGTTCTTTCGATATTCTTTATCTCTCCTAATAGTGTCAGTCACAAGCCAATACAATTTTATGATAAGATTTCAAGCACTTGAATAATTTAGTACCACTGGTTGCTGTGTCGAGCCGAGCCGAACCGAGAAGAAAAGCTGTAAAGCGCTGCACAGACAATCATATGAAATAAGCTCAAAGTGCGTATAGTGTGGTGGTGCTCATTCTACACCATAGAATATACCATTTTGCATCTGTGTTACAGAGCATTAAGCTTCTTCACTGAGAGAAATTAGTTGTTTAAGCTTTTACGTGCACAGTTTCTACTGTACAGAGTTTAAATTTCTTATTAAACGAAGTGAAACTTTAAAATGGTTTAGCCTTGAATTGATCAATACTATTAAAGGTTTTCACGTTTACTGTTAATTTAACACTTACAGACTTATTTCTTCTTTTTCTATTCAGCATTTTTCATATTTCTATGTGTTTGTTGTATTTTTATAAAAAGCAAAAAGACCGACAAACGGATAATGTGAAATACAGATTATATAATATGAATATAATGTGAAGAACATATAGAACATGCAGACGGACATGAAAAATGGCAGGCGTATAGTGAAAAGTGACAATATTTTTAAATGAAAATCAATATTATGTGGACATGCCGCTTTTAAATCATTAATTAATTTCTTTCTCGGATCCACTACAATTACTTTATATCGGCCATGCAAACTATTATGACTTTTAATGCATCAGTTTTCCACATTACCTCTTTATGACGCACCATTGCGCCATGCTGTTATGTTTCAAAAATAAAAAGTTTTGCTCATACATCAGTGTCGATCATATCTGGCTCGCGAGCGAAGAGCTTTACAAGCAACGTACGAGTATACGTATGTAAATGCTTTTGATGCAAAAAAGCTTTCAGTCCGCAGGCAGACTTCAATCAGTTAGGGTAACGTTGCTTTGCCCACTAGATATACACACAGAAAAAAAAGGTTGCAATACTAAGAAGCGATGCGTAGTTCTTTATATTAGTTAACATTTAATATTTTAAAAAAGCAGCACTACTTCATATAAACAATCATTGTTGTCGTAGTTTGTCACGTAATAATAGTATGATTTAACATACATATATTTCGCTTTTTTGGTAAATTTTGTCTGTAATAGACTGGAGATAAAAAAGAATGTAAATAAAATGATTAATTAATACCTTAACTAAAAAATAAAGCAATATTTAACTTGTATTTTAATTTTTGTAACATAAAGCTTTCAGTAAGCTTTCATAATGCTTTAACATTCAATTTATTTCAGTAATAACCCAATAGGCAATGAAGCTAGGCCTCCTCTAACGAAGGCGTGCACTTACTGCTACTTTTGGCGGTAAGACACATGACTTCCTCGCTGCTTCTGCGGGCACTTCTATGAGGCCTAATTTTTCGCTTCTCAGGGCAGTACAAAAATTATAGTTTTCCTACAAAAACTGGTTCTGCTTATATTTCAGGGTTACTTTTTCCTTAAAAGTTAAAATATATATTAGTTCAAAAATACTGAATAATAATCAACGTCATGACTTAGAAATATTCACAGACTAAATATGTAGGTATATATAAAAAGAAATATATTTTTTTTGTTTGTTTTGGCTAACCACTTCTTTAAGACATTCTAAAGGAGTGCTTATAGCAAGCCTCTTTAAGGCAAGGAGAGCATAAGGTCTGGAAAATTTGGTAATTTCATATAGAAAAGCATTTGGGCTTGGATATGAGTGTGGAAGTACTACGAAATTCATAAGAAGCCCTGCTTTTGCCCACTGGGAATCTTTTACCGCTACACATACATGCAAGCGCTTTAAGCTGTGTGCGTTTGGTCATCACTGTTATACATACTTTCAGACATAAAATTTTATCCAGTGTAAAATTTCAAAACTTTTTGTCATGTATTCAAAGAACTCTTAAGCTCAGATATTACCTGCTTGATGTTCGCTTGAACACTGAAGCTTTGATCATTTTGTACGTGAGATAAATACATAGTTTAATGCACTAACACAATCTCAAGTGTGCAAAGCTGCCCGTCACGGATATAATGCCAGCCAGTTGCTTTAAGCTGCCTGCTCGGCTGGCAGTATACTTACTTTAAGCTTATTTCATGTGCTAGTATGTGCAGCGCTTTTTAGCTTTCCTACTCAGTTCGGCTCGGCACAGCAAGCAGCAGGCACTATAAACGCGCTTTTAGTCAATTTGATGATTAGACACAAATAATTAATTATGTTGTAAAAAATTTAAACAAACAAAAATAATACTTTATGCCACTTTCAGTCTTGCTTGTGGCCAGTATTTCCACAGAATTTTTGTAAATTTATACTCCGTTTTGTTTGGGTCTTCAAAGAGTTTTTGAATGAGCAAATATATTTTTCGAAAGCAATTGTCTTCGAACAAACCAGCTGCAGCACATTCAAAATTTTCTGCGAAATAGTGCAACGGTTTATTTTTATCAAATGGCTCTTGATTAGAATCTTTGGAACTAGTTATGAGGGTGATATTTAGAACAGCGTTTCAATTACGTGGTATTTTTCGTTCTTGTTTTGTTTAATTTTTGGGTTTTATATACAAACATGAAATATAAATAATTCATATCTTTTAGATGATTTCAACGTGTTCAAACAGTCGCATTTGAATTAACTGTGAAAAAACAAAAATTTTATTGCTTAAAAACAAATTCGATAAAATACTTCATATTAACTGAACTGTCTCATATAAGATGCATATAAGAAGATATAAATATTGGAAATGTGGGTTTAAATATTCAGAAAAGCTAACTGAAATAACACAATCAAGTTGGAATTTTTTTATTTATTATATAAGCAAAAGAAATTTATTATCACAGTAAGAAATTAATTCTTTTAAAGTTAGCCGCTTGTTTTCTATGGTTCTTTTTTGTCTAAAGAACTGTGACTGTTGCTGCTTTTGATGTCAAAAACAGTTTAGCAAAAATGTACAAACTAGACTTAAAATAACATATTGTTAAATGCACTAAAATTACTCTATTGTAGAATACCTTTTTTTTTGTTTCATAACAAATCGACTGCAATTACTGCAAAGCATTCAGTAAATCACACGTGTTGCTTAAAATTAATTTTTTCCAGACAATAATTTACAAATAGTCATAAAATTAAAAAAAAAAAAACTGCCAAGAAGCATCTTAAAGCTTTCGAATAAATCATGCCGGCTTTTATCTATTTAGCTATACTTTAATTTAGCAACAAGGAATGTTCTGACTTTTGCTAAAGCTAGGCAATAAAATAAAATTGATTGATTTGTAAATTACATATATTAATATAAAACACAGCTTCCAAAACAAATAAAGAGTGGAATGTTTTTAGTACACTAGGTCAAAAAGTTTATCTAATATATGAGTATAAATTTGTTGGAGATAAAGTTTAAAAATGTCTTATTAAAGTCATTATTTTCTCTGTTTAACGAGTTACATGCTGCATTTTCCAAAAAAAAAAATTTAGAAATTTATCAAACATAAGATTGAGTACTATAATAATTCATGCAAAGTAAAAAGAAACCGAAACTATTTCTAGATTTTGGAAAATAACTCAATAACAGCGTTCCACTGCACCAAATATGCATAAATAAGACACTAAATAATAACTGACAGTAGGTCATATCTAATGTGTCCATCAAATACATATATTGCACTTTTAATGCACTCAAAGTAAACATCTGTTTGCTATTCAAACTAGAAATGTTTGGCAACTACTGCAAAAATGTATAGAATGAACAATCTATCCAACTATCTATATCCATGTTTCACGCGCTTTTTTGTGCTCATGCAGCGGTGCATCAACAACAAACGAACGCATCGTTCGACGTGTAGCTAAATATTTATTAAGGTCGAGGTCGCCGCACGTCAGTGTTAAAAATTGACATGGATGAGACTACAACTTGCTGCAAAATATCTAGAATAAAAGTGAATTTTACAAAAACAACAACAATAACAACAACATCAATATAAAATTATATTTAAATTGATGGACACTCGTTGGAACGACAACGCGTAGGCGTCAGCTTAAGCATCGTTCGTCCGCTCCGAATGCATTTTTATGTTGTTTGCGTTGGCAACACAAATCAAAATAATAAAAAAAAACAAAAAAAAAAAAATTTAAATAGAAAACAAAATTTTGTGAATGAAATCAGAAGCTACGAAGCGCAGCGTAGGATGCGCCCCCGCGCAAAAATATACGCTGCGCCTGAGTTACACCAGGCTACAGCATCTGTTTAATTCTATTAAAGTGGACAGAGCAAACTAGAGATCATGTTAAAAATTTCAATTGAATGAAGTGCAGCGGCGGCAAAAAAGAGATACAAACGTAACTGTTTGAGATATTTTTTCAATAGCAAAGATTTTTTTTAAGACACTAACGCTTTGTATTTTTTTTTTTTTTTTTTGTTACTTGGTAATTATAGAGCACGATAGAAAATGTGAGGCTTACCTGTTGCACGCTGGGCGTTGTATTTGTGCCGGCGGGTGAATCCAGTGGCGACGCAGAGCAACTCGAGTGACTGCTGTCTTGGGAGATGCACTAGAAAGAGAATTGAAAATAAAAAATTAGGTAAACAAAAATTATGTATAAAATCTATTTTATATTATTTAAACATAATTAATATAAAATTGTGCTTTAGATAATAATATTAAGCAGATACATTTTAATTTTATTATGTTACTTCTTTTATTTGGTACAGTATTTTTTTTCTGTATAAATGTTATGCATATATTATATACATGTTTTAATATACATTTTATTTTATAAATTTTTGTTTTATGCCATTATGTATCTATATCTATATCTATATCTATATCTATATCTATATCTATATCTATATCTATATCTATATCTATATCTATATCTATATCTATATCTATATCTATATCTATATCTATATCTATATCTATATCTATATCTATATCTATATCTATATCTATATCTATATCTATATCTATATCTATATCTATATCTATATCTATATCTATATCTATATCTATATCTATATCTATATCTATATCTATATCTATATCTATATCTATATCTATATCTATATCTATATCTATATCTATATCTATATCTATATCTATATCTATATCTATATCTATATCTATATCTATATCTATATCTATATCTATATCTATATCTATATCTATATCTATATCTATATCTATATCTATATCTATATCTATATCTATATCTATATCTATATCTATATCTATATCTATATCTATATCTATATCTATATCTATATCTATATCTATATCTATATCTATATCTATATCTATATCTATATCTATATCTATATCTATATCTATATCTATATCTATATCTATATCTATATCTATATCTATATCTATATCTATATCTATATCTCTATCTATATCTATATCTATATCTATATCTATATCTATATCTATATCTATATCTATATCTATATCTATATCTATATCTATATCTATATCTATATCTATATCTATATCTATATCTATATCTATATCTATATCTATATCTATATCTATATCTATATCTATATCTATATCTATATCTATATCTATATCTATATCTATATCTATATCTATATCTATATCTATATCTATATCTATATCTATATCTATATCTATATCTATATCTATATCTATATCTATATCTATATCTATATCTATATCTATATCTATATCTATATCTTCTATCTATATCTATCTATCTTCTATATCTGTTCTATACTTTCTATAAAATTGAAGTGGCAATTTTGTTTCTAGGTAAACTCCAAAAGTACTGTGTCGATTTTTATGAAATAAGTTTTAAAATGTCATATTTGTGCTACAGTACAGCATAGGGGTACTTTTATTTCGAAATTTTAATAAAAGGTATGCTTAATTAAAGTCTTAACTTTTTAAAGAAATCCTCCCCGATGCCACGAATTGCTTGATCGGGTTCTTTTTACGTGTTTGTGTTCCGAGAATTTCAATAAACTCCATGTTGTTCTCTACTCTTCTCTTTTACCGCTCAGCCAGCCACGCGCAAGGTGAAAAGAGAATACATATAAATGCAGTGCTGAGCTGCAAAGCAAAACAAAACAAAAGCAAAAAATGTTTTTTATTTCGTTTGACATGCATTGTCTTAAAGGCTGATGTCACACGGTGATCGTTTGAACGGCGTTTAAAAGTTTTTGGAAGAGGAAAAAACAAACGTTTCAACACTCTTTATTGATAATAAAAGCGTCCACGGACCACTGTGGCCTGCTAGTAATATATATATCTAAAATATTTGATACATTTCGTAAAATTTATTATTTTTCTTATTTATTTTATTTATTATGTTCTTTTTTACGTTACATTACATTTTAATGTATTTCTATTATTTATAATTAAATATCTTAAATATTTGATATATTTTGCTAATTTTAGGCAAAGGCAATAAATTCACCTTTCCAACGGTATATCAGCAAACCGACTTAACCGTTACGGTGCTGTGTTCGTGTGAAGAAGAAATCAATCGGTAGAAACTACCAAATACCAGCTTTGAGTGCAAATTTCTCAGAATTTCGCGTAATAAATGATTTTTTTTATGATCAATTTTGTAATTTATTCAATTTTCTTTTCAATGACACCAAAAACATAAACATATCTCAAAAAATAAAAAAGTTTGCTGTACTAAGATTATATTGCCTAAAAAAATTATACTAAGATTTTATTGCCTTTGCAATGAGCTATCAAAATAAGTTTTCTATAAGTTAGTTTTTTCTGCTAGAAACAATAACGTGAATCAAAGTCGTGAAATATTAATTAATCCTGAAGCTCCTAAGAATGTGAAAATGGATTCCCCCTCCCATAAGATTTTTTGCTTAGCTCGACATAACCTTTTACCAACGTAAATAGTTGCACTCAATTGCGGGACACCCTGTATATAGATTAGCTGCTTTTTATATATAGTTTTATCTACAGTTATATCTTTGCAACCAAATTGTATCTGTTATATCTACTTGCATTTATTTGAATTTGTGTGTATCTATTTGTATGTTTTTTATCTGTTTGCATAATATTTTTGCAAAATTTTCTTAAAAATTTATATCTTTTATTTGCTTAACTCACCTGAACATTTGCATTTGCATTAAAATTTCGCACCGTCACATTACTGCCCGGCGTCGAGGCTGCCGAATTCACCGCCGAAAAGCTATAGTTATCCATTGGATTCGTCATGGCTATCAATGAGTTGAGTATCTCGGGAGTTTTAGGCGTCGAACATAGACCTGAACCGTCTATGCCGAGCAATGAGGAGGGCGGTATATTAAGATTAAACATGTTTGCGTTGTTTTTATTTTACACTTAAATTTTAATTAAAACTTAACACTTAATTTTAATAAATTTTTATTATTATTTTTATTATTATTTTTATTATAAGTTTTCACTTTATATAACTAGCTTTATTTTTACTTCTTTACTTAAAAAAAAAAAAAAAAAATCACAGTTAAAGGCCTTCGATTAAATCTTTTGCTTAACACTTATTTATTAATTCAGCGTTTTTATGTAGCTTTATTTTTTATTTAGTTACTATATTTTTTCTATCTGTTCTTATTTTTAACATCTAATTTTGGTTTTCATGCACTTTCCATACACTTGAAAATCTATTTCAATTGTTTTATTTGGAGCAGTTTTTTGAAAATATTTGTATCCATTGAATATGGTGCGCAAACACTTGTTGCTTGGAAATACTTGCGGTTGCACGTCGAACACAGTCAATCTGCAAGATACAAAAGAGAAGAATAAGAATGAGAAGCAGTTATAATAGAAGAAAATATTTAATTAATAAAACGTTTTAATTGATTTACAACTAATTGAAATTTATACGAGTTGAAAATGATGATGGTTTCAATTAATCAATTAGCAGCGAACGCAAAGATAGTTGCACGAGATACATTTATACATAGCTTGAAAGTATAAAGTTATACATTTTGGCTAATTTGTAGTGTTTGCTTAAATTATAAATTTTCTAATTTTAGTTTTATGCGAATCTAGTGGCTCAAGGTTGTGGCATGTTTTTTTTTAATGATTTTTTCTGTTCTTCATTGCCGCTTTTGTATCTCTAGCAAGAATGTATCTACATGTCTTAATTTTTGTACAGCTTTTTAAGTATGAAAGTAAGTAACTAGATTTATATAATTCATAAGCTGCTGCCCAGTCATTCCTTTCATGCTGCTTCAAAAACATGCAAACTCATAAATCATCATCATCAGAACTCTGGCCAAACAATTTTTGGATAACAAAAATAGCAGCAGCCATTATGACTTGTGGTTGTTTTGTTGTTGTAATTGTTGCTTTCTGGCATGTTTTTCTAATATAATACCGAAATTTTAGGCTCCATAATAATAATACTACTTAAAGCAATTTCGAATGTTGAGCACTCAGCTCTTAGCTGCTGCTCCAAACAAATATGTATTTCTTCAGAATCATTTTGTAATCTTAGAAAAGGAAAAAAAAAAATATCTACACAAAATACAAAAACGTAGAAGATGTACAAAAGTTAGGCAAAAACAAAACAAAAAAAAAAGCAACAAATGTTTTGCAGCTCATTTCAAATGAGCTGGTATATTAAAAAAAGCCATATTTTATGGAATATGTAGATGAAAAACACAGGCAACAAACACTACAACAACATACATATATACAGAGCTTGTTTGAAGCAACAGCAGAGCATCCCCAAAAAACATCTGGATAACAATCGTGCTCAAATGCTTCTTGGTTTTATGCTGCTTCTTTTTTCTTTTTTGTTTCTTTCGTTTTTCATCTAATCTGCTTAATGGCGTTGTTATGACTCTTGAAAGCGCGCATTTTTTAAATTTTATGTTGTGGAAAAATAAATTAAAAAAAAAGCAAAAAATATTAAAAATAACTTAAATCTTCGAATAAAAGATAATAATAAAATGTTCAAAGTTTTTTGTGTCCCACACAACAAAGGAAGATTTTTGAAAAAGCTTAAATTTTTTGAGCTTGGCAACGTTTTAAGCAGAAATGCCGGCATCAATCATAAAAAAACTATGGAGTGGCCAAAATGGCACAAAGAAATTTTTGGTTAAATGCGGTAGTGTTTACCACACGATGTGGTTTCAAATATGTTTCTGTATGATTGATTTGCCAGCACAAGTGGAGTAAAAGTTCAACTTTTTAAGTTTTTTGTTTGAGGCAAATACAAAAAAAAAAAAAAAATGCGGATAAAAGCTTAGCTAAAATGATAAATAGCATAAATAAATCTAAGCATTGTCTTTGGCTGGAAAGAATGGATCGGAATTATGTATTAGAAAGAAAAAAACCTACAACAATAAATATAGAGTTACCAAAACAGCTTATTTAATCAAGTTTATATATAAATTCAAATAAAATCAGTTAAATCAATAAATGGCAACACTGTCTAGATATATGTTTGGCGGCACGAATGTTGCCACCTGGCAAAATTCGTGTGCATTGAAAGTTCAAAGCAATTAAATACCTACAAGCCGAATCACTTGAACGAACTTGAACTTTAAAGCTGCTAACTTAAGGAAAGCCACACTCAGTGCAAAGCTACACATAATTTAAAGCTTTTGCATGCTCACACAGCATTGCCAACTAATTGTTGGAGGTCGATCAAACAAATTAAAATGCAATAAATCAATGCGATCTGAATGCACAAAATCACACAACTTTTTCTTTTATCAAAGATTGACAAAACGTTTGATAAACTAAAAGTTAAGATAAAGATATAAATGCAAACCTTGCAATATTGAGCTATTTCTACAACTTTGCACAACAACAAGCAATAATATAATTTTGCAACAACAAGAACATATTTACGCACTTCAATAGTAATGGCGCAACGCATGCGTAAATATTTCATTGATTTGCACAGTGTGACCTAAAAAACGTGTTGCTAACTGCAAGTTTTGTTTTATTTTTTTTTTTTTTTTTTTTTGTACACTAAACGGTACAACAATAAATATAAAAAAAAAACAGCTTTCAATGCATGCCTTCAAAGCTTAAAGCCGGATTTAACAATATTTTATATGCAAACAAATATTTTCATACTAAGTACTCTATTCAAACAGAACTTGGAAACAAAAAACAAAAACTTTTTTAAATAATAAAGTAATTAAAACAGACAATGAAATTAATAAGAAAAAAAAACACGGTGTCAAAGTCGAGCATTGCCACAATTAACACAAATTAACACTAATCACCAAAAAGCATGCGACAAATGCTACGAGTACTACCAGTGAGAGCGAAAGCAACAGAGAGGGAGCGAAAGCTTGACTAAATTAACTTAATTTGTTGTAAGCTTAAATTAGATTTTCAATTTTATTTTTACTTCGAATTAACTTTGACAAAAGCACAAGCAAATAACAAGAGTTGATTTAATAAAGCTTCCTTTTGAACATTTTACCATTTTTATTTCTTAATATATATTAATTCAAATTAAACAATTCTGTAGAAGAGTAGAATTCTTTTTTTTTTATATTACGAACAATTAGAAAATTGGGCATATGTGTGTATGTGTCGCCAATAAATTATTAACTCAATAATTAAAATACACATGAATACAGAAATTCCTTAGAGTTAATAAAATTTGATTCTGAAAACTCGAATCGAAAGCTTTTGAAATTTAATAACAGAGAATAAACATTAATTTTAGGAATTAATTCTTGAAGATTTTTTTTTGTCAAAACATCATGATGATTCTCATGATCATCTGATCATCATGATCATCTCTTTAAAATCTCGTCTGAAAAGTTATAAATTTTCGTATGATAAATGACGGTTTGACCGTTTTTCAGCGCTTTTAGTTATTTAAATCGATTTTTCTCCCAATTAAACCTTGATAAAATTGAAATTGCTCTTCACCATTCCCTTCGGCATTTAAAAAAACAAAAAAAAAGATATGTTAAAGAGTCTAGTTACTGCTTTTAGAACAAATTTACGAATGAGAAATCTGTGGGTTAAATATTTACCCCGGTTTGTAGTTTACAGGTACAAGGTCGTAAAATGGGTTCATAGTTCTAAGGTTAATTAAATTTTGCTGTATTGCTGCTGTAATTCTATTATTAAACGACATTGAAAAGCAAACTTTTCTTGACTGCGCTTTTTCTGCTATCGCAAAGACCATCGTCTATTTTCTAATATCAATTATTTTTATGCATAAGTTCTTTTTTTTTTACTACAACTTCTAATCAACAGCGCAGCCACAATAACTTCCTCAACCCGATTTCAACCACCCTCAACCCAGACTATAATAACGCAACAACTCGCAAATTAATATTAGAGTAGAAAATTTTTATGACTGTACTAGCAAAAAGGTTTTTTTTTCTTTTTTTTTTTTTTTTGTTTTGTACACTTTAATTAAAACCAGCAGATACTGTATCTATTGTTGTGCTAGAAATAGTGATTCTTAGCTTAGATGTTGTTGTTGTTCTCCTTATTTCCAATAAAAACTTCAATAAAATGCTGTCAGTATTAGAGAATGTTTGTGGATAAACAGCAGCTTTTTGTTTCGACCAGTGTTGCTTCTATATTGATTGGATTTTAATGCTATAGTAAAACGTAGTTAATTAAAAGTTTCCAACTATTCTCAAAAGATGTCAGCGTAAATGTGCAAAGTAGGGGATGATGATGATGATGATATAATGGGAATAAATTTATGGATCATGGCTAGAGAACAATAACAATGAGTTTTATGTGAATATGTTAAGTAATGGGTGGAAACATAAGAATAAACAAACAAAGAAAATTAGAAGTTTAATGAAAGTAATAGCATAGTTTAAGTACAATATAGATAATATATAGGCTATATTTTATATGCAGGGTATATGTATGACTAGCCAAGAGATGAAAAAAAATCGTTCTACAGAAATGCTCGGGAAAGCTTTATAAGCTAGATAACACATTTGGAATCTAGCAGGTCTTTAAATCTAACGTATATGTAAATAGGCGAAGGCAAAATAGTTCAGTACCATTTCCTTCTGTGTTTTTCAACCGATTTTGATGATTTTTTTTTTAAATGAATCAGAGTAGGAAGAAGCAGCGACGAATTTTTAAAGAAAAATGCTAGCTGGAATACCCGAAGTCGCTCGGGGGTGGTATGGCGAAAAGGTCGAATTTCGAACACTGGCGTACTCCAGTTATTATAACCTCACTATATTTAATGCCAAATGAAAGCTACACTGATCATCTTGTGGTTGATGAAAAGAAGAAAGAGCATTCTCTAACTATACGTCCATTTTCGGCCATAAAGATACGTCAGCTTTTCGTATAGTGTCATCAAAATTTGTTTTTACCATTTTTTTGGTACTTCTGCCTA
Organism: Coremacera marginata; assembly: GCA_914767935.1. NCBI lineage: Eukaryota > Metazoa > Arthropoda > Insecta > Diptera > Sciomyzidae > Coremacera > Coremacera marginata. The sequence continues at coordinate 166,154,059 of OU612046.1, forward strand.
GAAACGGTAATTTTCTTGAAAGAAGTTGTATTTACACCTGTGTTAAAAATGAAAAGACCATGCAATTCTACACCAGAAACCATCTACAATTAAATTTTTAAGTCTCTTTACACTGTGGAAAAAGTTCGATCAAAATTACTTCTATGCGCCGGGAACAAACAAGATATTTTCGTATTTTTAAATCTTATTGTATAAATATGGTATAAATAATGTATAAATATGGTGAAATAAAAAAATCAAATGCCTAAAATATAAAAATAAGGCTTAAAATATAAATATAAATTTAAAATATAATATAAACATTAAGAAATAAACGTAAATACAATGCTTAAAATATAAATACAAAGCTTAAAATATAAAAATTAAAAAATAAAAAGAAAACAAAAAAAAAAAAAAAAAAAAATTGAAAAAAATAAAGTAAGAAAAAGTATAAAAACACAACATGCCGACGATGATTCAATGTGGTCCCCCATCTTTCTACTTAACATCGAACGCTGCTTAATAGCTGATTCACAATGCTGTGTTTGATCGCTTGGACTTCGACAGCTGAAGTAGAAATGCACGCTTTCTTATGAGCAATTCACAATTAGACTTAATGCGTTTATCGTAAAAAACGATACGAAGGGCTAACGCATGATCTAACAATATGAGTAGAGAAATTTTTACTAATTCTGCTTTCTAACATTCCTTGGTATGGAAGGGTTGCATTTTGTTGAAATAGCTTCAAATGTTGGTATTTTTTAATTTCGATGGGAAGCAATTGGGTATTTTTGAGATTCGATGGTATTTTCATGGGATTTGAACTCAAAATATCCTAAATACGGGATGCTTTATTTTCCTTGCATCGTCTGTTTCCCTGAAGTTAAAAGAACAATCGAACATGGAACTTGTAGATACGGAGATAGTTAACGAAACAATCGGACATGGAACTAGTAAATACATGAATGTCCCTTCATTTTGCCCAAACACCAATTCTTTTTCTTACGATATTTTGAGTTACGCTATTATGACTTGTGACCACAGATACTATCCAATCTAACAGCTTATAAATTATGTGATGCGTAGTATTAAAGTAATATAATAAACAGTCTTCTTAATTTCATACATTATGTAATAAAAGTAAATTGTTTGGCTATTATTAATAATACAAATTAAACAAATAAACAACTTTTTATTTTTGTATTTTAATTAAAACCTTGATTTCTATATTCAATTAGCATATTTTTGCAATACCGACATACCGATTTAAGGTACGCCGCGATTTGACAATGAATTCGTGAAGTGCTTTCAATTGAAATAGGAATGGCTGAAGGAAACATCGTATAAATGTAAATTTAAATTTACGACTTTAAGTAGAGTAAAATCTACTTTCATTACAAATTGCGTGATTCCGGGAAAAAGAGACTGTTCGTGGGATGTCTTATGTGAATGCAAACACTGGCAATGCTTTCGTTTGTGTGGTTGTGCGTTCTGACAGCTCATTTCATGAAATATTTAAAACGTCGATCAAATTATGGTAATCGCATGACCGACGGAACGCTGCTTTGTGAATCAGCTAATGTCATAACGTTGGCTTCTTGATTATTTTGAAATCGATACAATAAAAAGCTTTCCCACACGTAATGCCAAATTATTAAATGAACAAAGCTTTTGACATGCTCTCTTAGCAATGAAAAAGAGCAATATTTGTCGCTTGCCAAAATAGAATATTTCTATACCGACGACATCAACAAGAGCAACAATGTCGTCGAGACATTTTCACCAAACTCACCTCCATAAGAAATACATGTAAAAAAATTTGGCAGATGGCGAAACGTCGTTGTCGTCGTCAGTGTGTACTATGCATAATTTTTACGATCACATGAAGCGACGCTAACACCAAAACCGGCTATTGTAAACAATGCGAGTGCAATTCGCATTGAGTGACTGCTGACAGCCATATAATTTTCATTCTGTTCATACGTAGGTATGAATAAATGCACCCAAAAAAAAAAAAATCTTAAAGCCAAAGAAAATGCACTTTGCCACAAAGACTTTTATTGGTTGGATTGTGCCCAAAGACAAAATATCCATACGGCAAAGACACAAAGATTGTTAGATTCCCAAGAACAATATGCTTTGAATCAAAAACTTAAATTCTTGTGGCAAAGATGCACGTCTTTAAAAATGCATGGAAAAGTCGTAAAAGCAAAGAAAATGTACTTTGGCACAAAGACTTTTATTCGATACGGCAAAGACTCAGAATATTAGATCCCTGATTTTAAGTACATGGCTTCATGAAATGAATGGCTTCTCTTTGCTGCTTGCGTTTATTACAACAAGAACATTAAATAAAATTAAATAAAATTCAAATTAAAAATCTTACCTTCGCCTGCCGTGAGGATTTGAACCCACACCCACAGATACCACCGATTGAGAAGTCACTACACTAAGCATCGAGCCAAACTTCTTCGTTACGCAGAGTGATTGATTCAATATTAATTACAACTGAAGCTATGCTGCAGCATAACACAATAATCTATTAATAGATTTTTGTTGTATAGCTATCAACAGAATACTGTGACATACTGCATCTGTTAATACAGCATATATTAACATAGCTGCAGTTATGTCAGCAAACAGAAGCAAGGCTTTTTGGATCAGTGAATAGAGCGATGGACTGGCACCAAAAATACCAAGTTCAATTCCGCGCGGCGGGAAAATAAATTTTTTTTTCTTTTCTTTTTGTTGATGAAATTTAATAAAATTTACTGGTGTGAATATTAACGTGTGTTTTTTACAAATACAATTCAATGTTGGTACTCGTACACGATTTTCTTATTCTTCGTATACAGATATGATTTTAAAGAAAACATTCTTTAAAGTAACAGACTTTGAAATAATGAAGCTTTTTCTCAAAGAAACAAAGAAAAGTTGTTGATTTTACATGCTTTTTTCAATTCATTGTTAACAAAGAATTAAATTGCTATAGTAAATATTTTATCTTCACGTCAAAGATTGCTTCATTGATTTAGCTTCAAAGAACTTCAGTCTTTTGTTTCAATGATGCAGCACTTGCATAGTTAAAGGATAAATCATTATTGCAACGATTTTTTCATTGTGGTAAAGATATTTTGGTTACAGATGTACAAGAATTTTTTTTCTTTGATTTTAAGGCATTCAATTTTCTCGGTGTAGAACACAAAATGAAAAAAAAGCAGTCAAGTTCACTTAGTAAAAACAAGTTGATTGATGTAAGTAAGAAAAATTTTCTGGTTATCTTAAAAAATCAAAAGCAGAAGCTTTTGGTTGCAAGAAGTTATTTTTAGTTTCGCTCAAACATTGGGCCTAATGCATAAAAACGAGATAGTTGTCGTAGATCGATCTGGCGTGATCAAACTCAAGTAGCGAGTAACAAGAATTTTCTCAGTCTCAGACCCAGCATTATATGCATAAAAGTTAGATCAAGTTTATGACAAATTACTCAACAAAAGTGAGTTCGATCTCAAAGCTCTACTCGAATTTGTAATGCAGTTTGCAAGAGCTAAAGCTCACCTCGTTTTTAACTTATGCTGTGGTTATGGTAGGCAAACATATTTGGTGAGAGTTTTTGTTGTTAGTGTTCAAGAGCACAAGAGAAAAGCTTATTTCTCATTTTATGCGTAAAACCCTCACAAAAAAGCTGATCAAACATGTTTCCCTTGCATAATCACGGCATTAGAAATAAAAAAAAATGTCTCAAAACATCCATTACCACACGTATCTATAATGTGTTTTTATTGAAAAGTTGAAGGAAGCTATCAAGGAGTGGAAATTATTAAAAACATGCTTTAAACAAATTCTGTTTAAAAAAAAAACGAAATAAAGCTAAATTTCTAAAAGTAAAACGAAATGGTCATCTCAGCCCTTGAAAGCACTTAGACCGAGCTTCTTATGATCAATTGTGTTATGTGTGTTGTGAAATGTTTGCACACAAATCTACATGTTCTACGCCGACACCGAACGGCTTATGTTCTCAAGAAGCTTTTCATGGCAGTTTTTACTCTCTGAAAGCAGTTTCTCTCTCTGAACAGAAAAATTAATTCAATTGAAAAAAATTTCTGTGTCAGATTTCTTTTCTTTGTTAAACTACCAGCTAATGAAATGAGAAATGACCGCGCGAAAAAGGAATATTAAATTGTTTTTTCATTTAAATATAACAAAAACTGTTTTCAAGATCAATAAGGATAGTACTTATTTCAAATTTATTATTAAATCAAAAAACGAATTCATGAATTTTGCTAGGGTAGCAATATCTGGTCTAACCCGTTGAAAAACGGTATAGAATCTTTTAATTAGAATCAACATGAGATAAAAATGATTCCTCCCAGGATTATTGAGTTACATGTTAGTATTTTTTCAATAATAATCGGCGGCATTTGTTACTTAAAAAATTGTGAGCTCACTTAATAGGTGACTCAACATTTAACGAGAAGTTTTTCAAACAAGCGAGCTGCATCTCAGGATTATGCAGGATTATCTCATATCGTATCGAGAATTCACTCACTATGAGCTTTCGTTTTAAGAAGTTTTTCAGGCTTTGAGATTCATTTCTAACTAACGAGTAAACGATCTGAGTTTAATGCATGACACCCATTGAGTATCGGCTTTTCGGTCTTAGTTACCCAATGTAGCATGCCGGAAATCAAGGGTACATTTTTTTTACAATTACTATAAAATTTCATGGCTATAAAGAGGCGCACATTTGTATGAAATATTTAGGATTGTTATCAGGAGATGGTCAGATCCTGACCATGCTTGTCAGAACTAAATTGCAGTACAAACAGCTAAAGGGTGGTTAAATTTTAAGGGCCGATGTTGATTTTGAATAAAACACAAATTATTATTTAGGAAATTATTGTCATTTCTTTTTATTATGATAATATTGGTAAGGTTTAATTATGTGTGGAACAAAATATCGGCCAAATGGCCGCCGCGACCTCGGCGGCACACCTCCATCCGATGGTCCAAATTTTCGATGACGCTGAAGCATAAGTGAGGTTCTATGCCGTTAATGTGCCGAATTATCTCATCTTTTAGCTCTTGAATTGTTGCTAGCTTATCGACGAACACCTTTTCTTTCAAATAACCCCAAAGAAAGAAGTTTGACATCGCCACCACGTTTCGTGCCACAAAAGAGCCATTGTTTCGTTAGCTGTTTGGCAAGTGGCACCGTTCTGTTAAAACAACATGTCGTCCACATTCATATCTTCCAATTCGGGCCATAAAAAGTTCGTTATCATCTCACGATAGCCAACACCATTCACAGTAACTGCCTGACTGGCCTAATTTTGGAAAAAATACGGCCCGATGATGCCGCCAGCCCATAAACCCCACCAAATAGTCACTCTTTGTGGGTGCATTGGTTTTTCGACAATTACTCTTGGATTATCATTCGCCCAAATGCGGCAATTCTGCTTATTGACGAATCCACTGAGGTGAAAATGTGCCCCACCACTGAAGATGATTTTCTTCGAAAATTTATCATCCACTGTTGCCATTTCTTGCCACCATTCTGACCACTCTGACGACGCTTGAAATGGTCAAGAGGCTTTAGTTCTTGAGTCAATTGCACCTTGTAAGCGTGTAAATGCAAGTCTTTATGCATAATGTTCATCAACGACGAGCGTGAGAGGTGCAATTGTTGGGCACGACGACGAGTTGAGGTGGACGGCTCTTCAGCCACACTATCGCGAACAGCAGCAATATTTTCTGCAGTACGAGCTGTACGAGCATGCACTGGTGTTTTCACATCTCCTACAGACCCGGTTTGCTCAAATTTTTGCACGATTGTTCCGATTGTGCGCACATTTGGACGATTAAATTGACCGAAAAAAATCACGAAATGCCGAAAACGATTTGAACGCCCATTTTCATAATAAGCCTGAATAACTTTAACGCGTTGCTCGATTGTGCACCTTTCCATGCTTCAAATTGGGTAAGTCTAAAATTGAGAAATGTCAAATGAAATGCAGAAAAAAAACTTGACGCTTAGGTGTGTTTTACATTCAACATAGGCCCTTAAAATTTAACCAGCCTCTATTATGTTTTCTGCTGGATGAAAAAAAAAATTATAGTTTAAATTTCACATTAAAATCAAAATGTGAACATTATGAATTTTAATTTGAGCTTTTAAATTTCAAAGCAAAATTTTGGATTTTTATTTTCTGTTTAATTATTTTTATTGCTATTCGTACACTTAATTTTAATGCTGAGCGAACTTTTGTTTTATTACTGACAGATGTAGGGAAAATTTTATCAATTATGTCAAGCTTCCAAAGAAACTTTTGACATTTTTGTTTTTTGTTACACTCACACGCAGCGCCAACTGTTGGAATGTGTTATCAGTACTTGTTATAAATGAAAATTAATTCTTATCATTATCAACTTGATTATTTTTTTTTTTTTTTTTTTTTTTGTTTATTCGTCTCTACTCCTTGTGTCTAGTTTACCATTTGCCATAAAATTGCGTTGACACAATTATTACTAAAGTAAACATTAAGCTTAAGCTTATGAAATACTTGTATTTATTTATTTATTTACAAATAGTAAATATTTACATAACTATTTACAACACAATTCTGAGACTTTATTTATTGACTTGCTTGATCAAACGTAGCAGTTTGTGTTTTGCTGTAGAAAAAAAAAACAACAACATGTTTTTATTGTGCATTCACTATTTTGTAAATAGTTGGCAATGCTTGCATTTGGAAATTAGTCAGCTTTTGCAGCACATCTGTAATGTTCCAATGAGGCTCATTTAGAAATGTTTTTTAAACTACTTTCGAAATTTTATTATTTTAGCTAATATTTGTTTGTTTGGAGCTGGCAACCCTGAGCCAAATGTGTCAACAGCTCAATTTTTGATAGTTTTGCTATTTTTTTTTTTTTTTTTTGTGTATTTTGTTTTTATTTTGAGATATTTTGCAATGCTTTTGAAAAAAATATTTTGTTGCAAGTGTTTGATATTAATTTGGCAGCTCAACGTGGCGTTTGAAGTGGCCATGCGTGTACCGGCACTTATGGTTGGTTTTGTTTTCTGCTGGCTGTTTAAAGTGAGCATTTTAATTTTGCTCACCATGACAGGTGACAGTTTTCAGGCAATAAGTTAACAATTATTTATGACATATTAAGCGACACCCCAAACATTTTTTTTTTTTTTTTGGAAAATAAAAAATTCTATATTTTTATAATTTATTACATTAAAATATTTATATTTTTATAATGTTTGCTTTAAAAATGTCGCTAGCTTTTTCAAAAAATAAGTTCGGCATTTTTACAGAAGTGTCGAAATCCAGCTGTGAAAAGCAGAATTTCGTTATAAAATCTAAGTAATTATTTCGATAAATATTTATTTTGCTGTTTCAATTAGAGAAGTTATTTAAATTAGAGCCAACATTTTAAAAAGTCAATAATATATTTTTTGTTGTTTGTCGTCAAGCTTGTATTTTAACTTTTTGGTCATATTTTCAAAATCACGTTCCTCAATATTTGCGTTTTTTATTTGAAGCTAAATTTTTTTTTTTTAAAAAAAAGCCACAAATTAATAACAATTTTTTTTTTTAGTTTATTTAAGAGCTGCACGCCCACAACTCTTTCTGACTTAAGTTGTCATAAACGGAATACATATAAATTTAAAATGCAAAAAAAAAAAAAAGAAAAAACACTAAAAACGAAAAAAATAACGAAAAGTAATAAAGTAAATACGAACTGAAGAATTGTCGAAAAACAAGTGCGAAAAAAATAAAAAAATGCATTTATTTTTGTCTTATTTTATTTCTGCTTTTTAGCTGTTATTTAAATTGCTATTTCTTTTATGTAGGTTTTTTTTTTTAATGATGGCGACGTGTTTTGGTTTTTTTTTTTTTTGGATTTTGAGAAAATTTTTTATATAAACACAAAGTAATGGTTTTTGCATGCTTGCTCAAGCACGTTTTATTGTTGTTGCAACATTTGTAATATATTTTGTAAATTTTTTTGGAACAACATATTTAGTGATTCATTTGTGATGATTAGTAAGATTTGTTTAATTTTTGATTGTTTATTTAAGAAAAAAAAAAAAAATATATGTAAAAAGATTAATAAAGTAAGTAAAATGCGTGTAAATTTAGTGAGAATTTATTTGAATCATTTATTTCAGAAACAGCATTAGTAATTTTTATTCCGAACATAGTTTTTGTGTTGGAAATGCTTTCTTAAAGTTAGACCCATCATCTGGGTGAAATGCACACACATCAGTGTGCTCCTTTCTCTTAAAGCATGTGACTTAAGTTGTTTTTGCATGCAATCGTTGTTAAAATGCGAGAATGCTACTGTAGAAAAACGCCACTGATATCGTATTTCAAAAAAAGTTGTGTGTGACCGCCACGCATGGTAGAAGTGAAACTTTTGCCCAAAAATGGAATTTCTGAGAAGATTGCTAATATTTTAATAACATTCTCTCCTTCAGTGCAACCAAATGTATAATAAGCTGCCTTCATACCAGTATTAGTTTAAGCACTGTCTTTTTTTCATAAAGCCAACTAGTATTCTCAACATGACGATATCCTGGAAAATCTATTTTGTTTATTGACAGTTACTGAAAACTTTAATATTCACGTACAGAATTCGATGGCAGTTTTTTTTACTTTCGTGACATCAGATCTTGCTGTTTTATTTTTTATTAGTTATATTTTTATTTATAAATATTTAAAAGAAAAAATTTGTCGAAAAACCTATGGCGGGATTAATGCATTTTTCCCCTTTTCGTACTCCCATTGAACCGCGTACAATTCGGCTGCAAGTTGAACGTGCTACCTCGCATCATTGCCTCCCTGGAACGAACAAACACTCCTCTAGTTTCTTTTCCAATTTCTTCTAAAAACAATAACCTACACATTTTTTATCACAAACTAAATAAGCTTTTCGTTGACGCAAAGTCATGCCACTATAACGTTTTGGTATTCGCAGAAACGTGGCTAAGCCACTCCTTCAAGAACGAAGAAATCCTCGACAACAATTGGACTCTTTACCGGAATGATCGAGATTATACTTACACCGGTCAATACCGTGGTGGTGGCGTTCTAATAGCTATGCATAATTATCTACCTAGTCAATTAGTGGACACCACCTCTCACAAACTTTATAACCACCAAATAGTTCAAATTAATTATCTTGATTGTTGTTGTTTACATTCACCTCAACTCCACAGAAACTACATATAGGGATCTATGTGATAATATTTCATCACTAATGCCCGTATGATACTTAATTTTTTTTTGGGCAATTTTAAAATCTGAAAACAAGTGGCGCGTGGGCAGGACAGGCATATTTTGTATGAAAAGAGACGTTGTTACTTTTTTATATCTGGTGTTTTTAAGAGCAGCTGCATTAAATAAATGAATATTAGCTACACACATCACTTCCAATTCAGCATACATTTATATTAAATAGTTTTGTTTAATCTAAAAATGTCAAATTAACTATTAACAGCACAGTAAATATTTGATCGAAACTGAACGAAGAACGAATTGAAAGAAACGGCAAAAAAAAATGCAAAGAAATTACAGTCCGTCCTACAAATTTTTCTCCAATTCTTACCATCCCTATAGGAACAAACTAACTTGTTTTTAAAAACAACTAATTAAAGAACTAGTTAAAAATAAACTAGTATATGAAGTACTTTGAATTATATTAAGGCGGCAACTACTCTGACTTGGACATGTTTTAATTGCAAATTGTTATTAGATTACAAGTTTATAAATATTTAACAATGTTATTTCATCAAATATTATTAAGTTTAGGCTTCACTAACATGTTGTTTCAAAAAGACATATTTTTTGATCACACTTTAAAACTAATAAACTGCCTCTAAACTCTGTGAAACGATTAAAAATTCTTTATTATTTAAGATATTCAAATTGCAAACTGCTACTGTTTAGCAAACATTACACAATTTGGACTCTGTACGGAAATTGATGCATTGCTTAACCATTCAGCAAACACCTCATCACTTCAATAGTAAAGACGCACGCCTTTCCCTACGTAGCGTCGAGTCTGCTCCATCACTTCATTGCGATTGACACTTAAGAGAAGCACTAAGCAAAATATCGGTGTGTCCATCGACCATGATTGATGGTTGCAAAGCGTGAAAAATCCCGCTGACACGCTTGCTTAGCTCATATTTTGAAATAAAGCATCAAAAAGCAGGCTCGTGTTAAATAACAGGCGCAGTATCCACATAATTCCGATCAATAGGATCGGCACCTTCGCTCATGTACCCAGGCGGTGGCGTGCCCGTTTTTGTAAACTGCTTCCGTGCTGGGCATGCTCCACATATAAGCGCAGAGTTCCTCCAGCTTCTGGAACTATCACCTGTTGGAAGCAGAAATAGGCCAATGAAGAAAGGAATAATGAAATTATATCTACTATCGCAGCGTACTTCTGTTGCGCTCCTTGAATGTAATTACTAGTTCTTTTTTGAATTAACTGGCAATGAAGCTTGGCATGAATCAATTTTGAATTATTTTAAAATCAATTAGAACACCACAAAGAACGACATTTCACAATTTTCCATTAAAAAACTCTGATCACTTGTAACTTTGTTAACATTTTGCTTTCCGATTGTTCAGAATTCAGATTTCAGAATTTATTTGTGTCGAACAGGCATGATTTTTTTGGCATGAATTATGTATTTTTCAAAACAGTCAAATAAATGATCTCTTTGATGTATAGAAATTTAAAATTTTTATGCTTTTAAATTCATCTCCAGTAAGTGGAATATTAAATAGTTTTCAATTGGTTATTTTAAAGTAATTAAAAAAATAATTTAAATTTAACTAGTTTAACAAGTAGTTGAAAATATATGCAGACGAAAGTCAATTGACCTTTTTAGCGGACATCACCATACAAAATATGTTAGTTCGATCTATTGAAAAAAGTCAGAATTTCAACTAGTTGTGGTGGACAAAAAACAACTTTTTCAACTACTTTTAAATTAGTTGATTTTCCTACAATGATATGCATACTCACTCACACCAATTGAATCCATGCATTCGTGCTATTTGAACTGCACTAGTTATAATTTTCAATGATCAATTTAATTAAGTATCATACAGGCTTAACCACGACATTGAAAGAGGAAGATACAATCATTATCTACGATGACTTCAACCGTCCAAATATTTCCCTTATCACTAATGAGAATGACAGCTACCTTCTTCCCATAGACCTCCCCAACCTGATCTATTATACTTTACTTAGTACTTTTTATGTTAACGACCTGCAGCAAGTTAACAGGTTTCCAAGCCAAAATGGTAAATGGCTAGCTTTTACCAATGTCTATGATGAAATAAATGTTGTTACAACCCCCGCAACTGAACACTTATTTCCTAATAGCTCTCACCACCACGCTTTTTGCCACCAATGTAACATTTATACACTCATATAGTAACTCAATAGTATACCACTTTCTAAATGCTGACTATGATAGCATAAATATCTGTCTTGATTCTATTGATTGCAACGAAGTCTTGCTCTTTTATCAGCGCATCCTCACAATTGTTGATAAGTATGTCCCAAAAATTAAGAAAAAGAATAAACTTTCGGAACCATGGCACAAATCTTATGGTTATGGTTTCTGATGTCTTAGGCAAAATGGAAAAAGGACATCGAGTTGATGCAATATACACTGACTTTAGTAAAGCCTTCGTTCGCGTTGATCATAATATCCTAGCTTTAAAGCTGGAAAATGTTGGTATTTCTGGCTCTTTCCTAAATTGGCTTAAGTCTTATCTTCACAATAGATCTCAATTTGTTAAATTTCAAGGTATCCTATCCAAAGAGATTTCTGTCACATCCGGAGTGCCACAAGGAAGTCATCTTGGACCACTTCTGTTGAATATTTTTATATCAGACATATACGATGTTTTGACTGATATCCGTCATCTATTATATGCAGCTGACTTTAAAATGTACCATGTAATTAATTCTGAACCTGATGTTACGTTTTTACAATCGAAACTACTTGCTTTAGAGCAGTGGTGCAATCGGAATAAACTATTTCTAAACGTGAACAAATGCTACTCAATAACTTTCTCTCGAAAAAATCTCATCGCGAATAGCATTTACTTACTCAGTGGTAAAGAATTTAAAAATTTTAATCATATGATCGATCTTGGCGTTGTTTTAGACAATAAATTGCGATTTAATCTTCATACATATAACATTTAACGAAAAAATTACCCCGAAATATAAGCCTTTGTAGGGAAAACATGAGCGAACACATATTTTTTTAATGAACGAGCACAAGCCGGACGCGTTAAAGAATTTTCGACAAGAAATACAAGAGATAAGAGTTATCGGTTATTGCGTGTTCTACTGTTTTCGTTGTTTTATTGTTCTATTTGTTTTTTTTTTTAATGTTGACGAAACCAATGCAGATGAAATAAAGAATATTCAGCAATTCTGGTTTTTGTAGCAGTTTGTTTAATTTATTTAAAAGCAGAGTAGGTAGTCCGGTAACTCAGTTGATAATGGAAGAACTTGTAACCATCCGTAACCGTGTGTTTAAATACCACAAATGCAATTTTTTTTAATTTCGATATAAATGGTAAGAAATGGTGTGGTCTCAAAACTCAATTTGAGAAATGCCTAAAAGTGTGCTAATATTCTGAAAAAAGCTACGTTCAGATTCAAATTTTTATACCGTAATGTACTTTCAGAGTATTGAACGAAAGACTCAATTCAAACAAAAAAGAAAGAAAAGAAGAACTGATTGTTGATTTAAGATAACTATGAGCTACTCAAGTAAATATGTCTCCTTGGCTAAGTGGGTAGAACAGCCAACTACGAATCACAGCGTACTGTGTTCAATCCTCAGTGGAATGAAAAATGTTTAAATAGCAATTTTTTTCGATTTTATACAACCACTGCGGTGAATTGCTGTGTTGTTGTTTTCATAAGAACCATTTTGGTTAGTTGGTTTTACCCCCCATATATGTTAGCTCGCCGTATTGCTGTTTACGCGGCGATAAAAGTTTCACTTCAAAAAATGTTAATGTTTTTAAAATTGTAATAACATACCCCTAGAAACCAAAATTAACTTTGAGACCCACAAATAATTACTTTTTTGCCAAATGCAGTTAAACTACAATAATCTAAAATAAGAGTTCTGCTTGTAATAATATGGTCAGCTAATGTACATTGGCACAAATTAAATTTAGCACATAAAGTTTATCAACACTATGTCAGAAAAATAAAAAAAAATTGCACCCCCCTCACTGATTCACGCTTACTACACTCCTTTTTTTTACACCCTCACTATCTACGGTTTTGACTGCAGCGCTCTTCACAACGAATTCCCATTTTAAGTCATTACTTATTCAAAGCAGCCGTAAACTTAATAAATTTACATTTTTATATGCTTCGTGTTGACACAAACTTGCACACATTCGCACACACACACACACATAAAGTCATTCACACAATTTCGTCACTTAAAACTTTTCTCATTTCATGCGTTTTTGTTAAAAAAAAAAAAACTTGTAAGCTGTGTGAAAAAATATCCTTTTTGTTTAAAGCGTAAGTTTTATGCATTTTTTTATGCTTGCAAATAAGTAAAAGAAAAAATAATTTACAAAACACATTTCAAAAATTTGCGCACGTTCGCGAGAAGTTATAAAAACAAGACAAATACGAGCGACAAGTTTGCTGCCGCCATTTAATTAAATGAAAAAAACTTTGAACAAATACTCGTACATATTTTGTGCTTTAACAAACACCAGCAACCACCCTTTGAAGGCTTTTGCGAAAGCTGCCGCCGCACAGTGTAATGCAAGTGAACAAAATTAGGTAAAAAAAAAAAAAAAAAAATTCGTAAATTTTTAAGGCATCTTTTTCATTGTAAAGGCTTTAAAATACATGTTTTTTTAAGAAATATATCAACTTAACGATTTTGACTATAAAGGAGGTAGGTGTGTCATTCATTCATTCTGTAAACAATTCTCTTATTCTAAAATTCTCGAAAATTTCATGATCCTACGAAAACTCCTTCTATTTTCGTCCATCCACATTAAGGGCACGTTACACTGTGCATCGCTGTTGCTGCAACAATTTTAATATTCTGACATTCAACATTATCAAATGCGAGGCTTCACTGTGCAAGCACTATGGTACCAATGGTCTGCCACTTAAAGCTGAAGAGGGCTGCGTCAAATGGACGCCGACAAAGTCATTTTCACAAAACACTAACAACAAGTGCGGCTACCACCACCCAGCTGTTCTTTGTAACAACAGTTATGTGCCCCACATTGTGGCAGTAAGCAAAGCTGGATCGCTATCTTGGTCACTAATGGACGTGGCTGACCCAATCAAAGTGTACATGTGTGATCAAGACAAGACACCACAACTTGCAAAGGGTGCCGAAGTTAGCAGCAACAGTGGCAACCCTGTCATGGCGCAGTGTTGCATTTCTTGTTACAATTAAATATTTATAAACAACGCGCGCGAATTGCTGCGCGCCCTACCCACTCTTTGTCCCCCATATAGCAGTGGGTAGAAATATCTATTAAATTCTATTTTAGTATAGAAACAAACAAACTCTAACACACACACGCACGCAAACATATTAACAAAATATAATAAAAATAACAAGCGCCTGTAATGCGAATTGTTTAGCACTGCAATTTGGGTCACAGACAATGCGTCTGGCAGCACTGGCTGCATTTTGCTAGCATGAAGTATCGACTTGGACCGAGCTGAATACTACTTTTATTGTTTTATTAAAATTGCAGACTGCTTTTGTTGTAATGTTTACGGTTTTTTTTGTGTGCTTCTTTTAACACCAAGTTTTAAATAAGTATAAATAAATGTATTTAAATTTTTAAAATTTATCACACACGCATTAACTGTTTAATACTTGGTGTTGTGTTATACTGGTGATAAGTGGGCGTTTATGCATGGCTATAAAAAATGTATTGGCAATGGTAACACGTGACTTAGAGACATGCACACAATTTAAGAAAATAATTTTTATTTTATAATATTTATTTTAATTAAGTTTTGCTAATATATGAAAACTGATCTTAGCTTTGAACTGATATATGGGAATTTTATCATTTATAAACTTTGATAAGTTTTTAATAAATT
Source organism: Coremacera marginata (assembly GCA_914767935.1). NCBI lineage: Eukaryota > Metazoa > Arthropoda > Insecta > Diptera > Sciomyzidae > Coremacera > Coremacera marginata. The sequence goes on from OU612046.1 coordinate 166,169,203, forward strand.
TTAAATATATAAGAAGAAATTTGTACTTAGAGTGGACCAACACTGAGATACTGAACAAACTAAAAGAATATTATTTCGTAGATCAATAAAACTTGGGAATAACAGGTAACACTTTTATTGAGTTTTAACAACTATATGCATAGCTTTTAAACTTTGAACATCATATTGTCGGCTTACAGCAAAAAGGTGGAACTTATAATAATAAGTTTCGGAGATTAAAGCGGAGACGTCGACAAGCTGCAGTCATAACGGATAGCCGAAGCCTTCGCCACTCGACTCTCACTCCTGCTTCAAGAAACCAGTGGCACGACCAAGAGTTTCACGACGCCACTGCAGAAAAAAACACAGCCTACAAAGCCACCCTGTAGTGGGTTGTAACGCGTGATGCTAAGGAGCGATACAGAGAGTAGAGGAGGGACGAGAGACATCTTTTCATTTGGAATGAGGCCCGGAAATTTTTCGAAAAGATAGGACGCTTGGTCGAAGGCTCTTAAACCAGGGCCCCTTTCTGCAAGAATGAAAACGGGAGTCTAGTGACAGATATCCAGAGTATACTGAATTTATGGAGGGAACACTACTCTAGTCTTCTGAATGGCAATGATGGCAACAATCCCGCCAATAGAGATAATATCCCGGAAACCCTAATTATGGATGGCAGCGTTGAAGTTCCGCTATCCGACTATAATGAAGTCTTGACAGCAATAACACGGCTTAAGAACAACAAAGCCGCTGGAGCCAGTGGTCTACCCGCTGAGCTGTTTAAGAATGGAGGCGAAGCTTTGTTTAAGTGCATTTACGAGTTTCTATGCAGATTATGGTCGGAAGAATGCATTCAAAATGATTGGAACCTCAGTGTACTCTGCCCAATCCACAAGAAAGGCGATTGCACTATTTTCGCCAACTACCGTGGGATAAGCCTGCTAAATATCGCCTATAAGGTCCTGTCGAGTTTATTATGTGAAAGACTGAAGCCCATCGTAAACCAACTGATTGGGCCTTATCAATGTGGCTTCAGACCGGGAAAATCTACCACCGACCAGATATTCATGCTACGACAAATCTTGGAAAAGACCAAAAAGAAGCAAATCGGCATCTACCATCTTTTTGTCGACTACAAAGCCGCTTTCGACAGTCCAATAAAAAATCACCTATACTCCACCATGTCTGAATCTGGTATACCTGCATAATTAATCCGTCTATGCAGGATGACACTGAGCAACACTAGCAGCGCAGTTAAAATCGGCAAGGACCTCTCCCCACCCCTGTTATATGCAGCACAAACCTGGACGTTGAGCAGCTCTGATGAAAAGACTTTCTGAGCGTTCGAGAGAAAGATCCTTTTTAATATCTACGGACCAATCTGCGTCAATGGCGAGTCCCGACTACGATGGAACTAAGAGCTGTATGAGCCGACATCGACATAGTAAAGCGCATAAAAATTGAGCGGCTTCGCTGGCAAGGTCATGATGAGGTGGATTTGCTTCCAGTGAAGAAAATATTTGATTCGGTACCCAGCGGCGGTCAACGCAGAAGAGGACGACCGCATCTCCGTTGGAAGCACCAAGTAGAGGACAACCTGACGAAACTTGGAGCTTCCAACTGGCGCCAGTAAGCGTAAAACAGAAATGGCTGACGCTATTTCTTACAACAGGCGAAAACCGACTTACGGTTTTAGGCGCCACCTAAGTAAGTAAGTAAGTAAGTATAAAAATCTATGATAAATTGAGTGTTGAAATTTTGACATTTTTTTCACAGATTTTTTTTACAGTTAATGGAGATTACAGATTCTCCATTATTATAGGTTCTCCAGAATACATTTAAAATGTAATGAAACCATCTCAAGTTAATTATCATTTGAATATATATACATAGGTACTAGGTGAAATATCAAGCAGATATAATTTATCTCTAAAAATTTGGCATAATATATAACTTAGTGTCATTGAGAAGGAAATCATTAGCTGTTGCTTACTTAGACACTGCATCTTAATCTTCATTTAATCTACAACATAAATCTTCAGTGAGTAACCAAACTTATTAATTTTTAATGTTCTTTTTAGAGTTCCAAGTTCCAAGTTTTTCAGCGCTAATTATTATTAATTAAGAAATCATGCTGAAAATCGCGTTGAATATTTTTTAATTAAATTATTAGTATCAATATATTAGTCATAAGTTTAATCAAGTAATCCAGTTATATTTAAAGCTAATATTGCTAATATTGCTTTTCAAACCTAACAGAACTAGCCTGAAGTGAACAGTCCCCGACATACTCACAACTTAGACATCGACATAAAATATCGTAGTAAAAGTTTTGATTGATTCTGTTATCTCAACTTTTCTTTTATGTTTTTTTTTGATTCGACAAAATTAGTTGAGCAATTTGACAGTTTGTATAGATGCTTATCACAGTTATATGTCAGCGAAATATAAAATGGCTTTAAAGTTATAAATATTATTTTTAGTTTATGCTATGATCTAATTTCTGTGATGGTTATAAGTAAGGCTCTCGAGCTTTGTTCGGATACCCGGACACTAGAAACTCGAAAAACCTCGGGTAATAATCAATGACCAGGTAGTTTCGAGCATTCGAGCTACCAGAGTACTTTCGAGTTATCGAGCTCATCCTCAAGATACATCAAAACAGGCCTGGGCATTCTAACACAGTCAAATTTTATTTTGTCTTGATAGTATTGGTGCGCTCTCAAATCGCACACACTGAACTTATACAATTTTCAGCGCAAAGCGACATAAGTTATCACAGCATCACCGTCAGCAAACGACTAAATTATATTCTCTTGTGTTGTGAGCTTTGTGTACATGTGAAAAGTTACGCTCAGAGAGCGCTCAGTGAGCTATGGAGCGCCCATGTCTGATGTTAAAACAATGCACAAGGAACTTTTGTTTTTTGTAAGCGAACCCCAGAAGGTTGGCAGATAGGGGATGGATGTGTTCAGAAGAAATGTTGAGGGATGAAAAATAATAAGATCAGCTTATGCATTTGACTCCTTTAGGAGTAGATTTGGGAGAGATATGTACTATAATCGAAATTTTTCTTCAGTTCTTGTGTTTTTACTAGGAGAACCCCCGGAAGGCGGGCAGATAGAAAAGGGGTGTGCAGAAGAAATGATGATGGGGGAAAAATGGGACGAACTCAAAGATTTGACCTCTTTCGGGGTCAATTTAATAGAGATATGAAGTAAATCGAAAATTTTTTCAGTTTTTGTATATTTTTAAGGGGAACTTACAGAAGGCTGATAGGGCGGCGTAAGTTCAGTAGAAATGATAATTGGGGAAAATCATAGTATCAGCTCATATATCTGACCCCTCTAGAGGCCGATTCGGGAGGAATATGAACTATTTTCGACATTTGTCCTTTTTGTGTTTTTGCGGCACTGATAGAAAGGTGACAGATAGGGGATGAGTATGTTCCGAAGAATTGTGGAAGCTAAGTGATACATTTCTACCATATACTGGTTACTTCGGGGGAACTATGAGCTTTTTTTTTGCCAATCATGAAATGCATGCTCGAACAACCCGAATAGCTTGAAAATTTTCTCTAGTTTTAGAGATGTTGTGATATAAGATGCACTCCAAATAATGGAAGCGTATTTTCAATCTCGATCTCACAAACACATTAAATAACATTTTTCTGAGTAAATGGATCAGAAGGTCCTGTACTATTTCTTGAAATAAAAGCAGGTAAAGAGTAGAACTTGGAAATAATGGCGCTGACATGATCTATAAATGCAAATTTTGAGTCAAAAATAACTCCAAGAACGCGAAATATAGTTACGATTTCAATTTAAGAGTCAAACAGAAGTATTTAAAAAGAGTTTAGAGAGAGGGTAATATGGAAACATTTTACAAAGTGCATGATATTTTTTAAAATATTTTTAGGTCATCCGCATACAATAGAAGGCTAGAGTTTCAAATGTATTTGGAAATATCATTAATAAATAAAATTAATATCAAGAACCAAGGATACTACTCTGAGGAACACCTCAGTGGCAGTAAGAAATTCAAAAGACTTGAAATTTATACAAGCAAAACTTGACCTGTCCGACAAATAAGATTTATACCCTTATTTTAGTGATTAACAATTGTAAATTCATTGACAACTGTAAAGATTTCTTATTCTAAAATGTAATCAAAAGCTGATAACATGACAAAATTGTCAACAGCAGAAAAAATATTCAGCACAAATAATTCTGCGAAACATTTTGAAAGTTATCAACTACAAAAATAAATAGCACATCAAAGACTAGCTTGTCGATGAATATACATTTGTCAATGACCAGAATAAGGCTATTAATCCAATTAAAAAAAAAAAATGAATGAAATACCATTTTCGATAGTTTCCAAAGTAAAAATTTTTGAGAAACTCTGTTAAGCGCTGTGGGAAAAGTCAGTATAAATCACGTCAATCAATCACGTCACGATTCCCAAGATCAAAAGATGAGAGCCAAATTTGAAACTATGTTGTTCAGGGCAATTATAACGTTTGCCTAAAAAACTTAATTTCTTCTTAATACTACATTCGAAGAGTTTAGAAATATTTGATAAACTCCGGGCAACTCCATTGCCCTAAACTCCGGATTTCAAAATAGGAGGAATGTATGTAATGGATGCAATTTGTCAATATTTATGGAAATTTACCTCAGGTAGGGATTTATTAAAGTTATCGTACAGAGGAATAGCTAAGACATGTATGCATTTTAAAGGAAAACAATTGTAGCAAAACCGTCGATATTTTACTTGAAAGACGTTTTCATTATTTCGAATAAATGCACCGGGTGCTTGTAAATCAAGAGCTTTAGTTTTGATATCATTAGTTTTAGCATTGATGGCAAAAAATATGCATTGATTATCATACACTTATAATAAAGACAAATTAATTTTTTAAATTTTAATTATTTTTATACCCCAATGCGTACTGAGTAAGGGGTATATTATAACTTTGTCATTCCGTTTGTAACGCCAAGAAGAAGGCATGGCAGGTATAGAAAAATGTATATATTTTTGATCAGCATCACCTCCTTAGTCAATTTCCGTGTGTTCGTCTGTCTGTCTACACAATTACAGCCGTCATTTTAAGGCTACCGCGATGAAATTAAAAATATAAGCTTTTTTTAAAAAAGTGAAGAACAAGTTCGAAAACGAGCCAAATCGGGTGAAAACCACGCCTACCTCCCATACAGAGTTACTTTATGTTTACTGTAAAGTCTTTTAAAAATCCACAAAAATTAATATTTTGCACATAAGCTTTGATCTTCAATGACAATCCTGACAACGAAATTCAGAATTTGTTGAAAATCGGATGAAAACCACGCCTACCTCCCATACAAAGTGGACTTCTTATTAACGTAAAATCTCTTAAAAATCCACAAAAATTAATTAAATGTCTTGAAATTTTGCACATAAGCTTTAATAATTAATATAAACCATTTCTATAATATTTTCCAATATCTAATGAAAACCAGGCCTACTTCTTATACAAAGTGCCATTATTTTAAAATAAAATTTCTTAGAAATCCACAAAAGTTAAAGAAATTTCTTGAAATTTTATGGATGAGCTTTGGTATATAATATGAAGCATATCTATGATATTCAGCAAAATCGCATGCAAACCACGCCTACCTCCACTACAAAGTGACGTCATCAAAATAGGAAAACTTTCGTAAATATATAAAACTGAATGTCATCGTGTCTGTCGTGGCTAAAGACTTCGAATATACTTGAATTCGGCCGCGGGGGGCCATACTCCTTGCTAGTTTTTTCTTTTTATTTTAATCGTTTTGAAACATTAATTGAAAAATAGTTAGGCGATCGATTGATTTGCTTAACAATACTTTTATTAAAATATTTTCTCATATAACACAGAATCGTAAGAAAACCAAAGGGGCTAAAGTAATTTCAGCTACAATTGCATTAAAACATATCAACCAAATCTATAAAAATAAAATAAGTCATGCCAAAATCGAAAATTTAAGTCATACTTTGATAGAGCACCAAAGAATATATTATTGTATTTGTATTGAGGAGCAGAGCTGGCTGGAATCGGTGGAATCTAGCTAATCGGTTTGCTGTCAAACAGCATTAGTGTGGAAAATTAATTGGTAATAATTTCTAGCTACAAAAGTTTATATTAATATGATAACAAAAACAACAAAAATAATAATAAAAACAAGAACTGAAACCGTTATGATAACAAACAACAAATGAAATTTTGAAAAATATTAATACTTTAAAATAATAGAATTATTTGGTAGTGATGACGATTACAAACTTCCTTGTAAGAAAAACAAGAAAAAAAGGCAAACGAACAGAGCGAGCAAGAAATATAGAATGATAGAGTTTAATGATATGAAAAACAGAAAAAAATATTATGATAAATGAAAATAATAGCGACAGCAACGAATTGCAAATCAGAAAAAAAAAATACACATTTTTCTTGGTTTTATCACTAGGCCGATAACTTATCAGCAGCAAGAAATGACGTGTTAAGCACTCGGGAACAAGTTAAAATTTATAATTCAATTAGAAAACAGACTAAATAAAATTTGAACAAATACCAAAATATAAACTTATCTAAAGTCAAATGTAAAAAATATTGTTAAGACAGAAATAACAGTAGTTTTAAAAGCTTTAAATTAAGCGACAAGCTTCACAAGGATATTAAAAAAGATTCGTAAAAGCGAAAAGCTAAAGATAGCAGCTACAGACAATATTCCAAAATAAAAAAACAATCGATATGAAAAACATATGAAATGCATGTTCTACACAAATCAGTAATAATCAAATAAGAGCCACGCATAAACAACACCTAGAAAACAGCTCAAGGAGAGAGAGACAGGACAGAGAGTTACTTACATATGTTAAGCGGACACGCACTGCTGCACCAAACCCAAAAACTAAAACCACCAAAAACAGCCAAATCCAAAAAAAAAAAAATAACACCAACTGCCAATCAAGTTAAGCAAACGTGTGGCTACACGAAGTTGGCAACATAGAAGGAAGTAACAAATAATTCACATTCCACACCCAGAAGGTGAGAACAAAAGAAAATGTCAAACAAACTAATAGAGAGAAAGAAAAAAAAAAAAACTATAAAACAGGACACGCGTTAGCTGGACAAAAACTAATGCTTAAGGGAGACAAGAAAATAAATAAATTATAATAATAAAAAAAACACACACACAGCACTGTGGAACACTTAATTTATAGCTTGAATAAGGTTAGGCCAAGAATTATTATCCTAAACCCACACATAAACATTTTCGTGCCACAGCAACTAACGAAAATTCGCGAAACTGCAATTAGAAAAGGATAACAAAAAAGCGCAGCCTTCAACAGTTCTTAAAAAACCACACAACACGAAAACCTTGTGCCTGTTAGGCACACCCCAAAAAGACTAAATTAAGGACGCTTAAAATACAGGCACTGAATTATTGCTCTGTTCACACCTTAGAAACGAAATATTTGTCAAAAAAATAACAGCAAAAAAAAAGTTGAAAAGTTCGCAGTTAAATAAGCCACGATTAGTATGTAGGTCAGGAAGAGGACAAAACTCGTTTCTAGCGAAATTTAGCAACGCAAGCCACAGCTTTAAAAAAAATTAAAGAGCAACTCAGTTTTAAGAAGAATAACGATAGTAAAATTTGGACGTTGAGAGCCATCGGCGGCAGCTGTTTGCCAAAAAAATTATGATTAGTGTTATGAGGATGATAATATTAATGCTTTTCCAACTTTATATGAGTCCAGCATTAGATTCGAATAGAAAGAATGCTCTGAAAAGGCAACTGAGGAAATTTAAACGGAAATAAGACAGCAGGTGTATATAGATGCTAACCAAGCAAAAGTCATAAAAAAAACTCCTCAATGTCAATTTCAAAAGTACTGACTAAACTTTTTTTCTGCAATAGTGAAAACTAGTATTTATCTAAGAAAACTACTATTACTGCCACTATTTAAAGATGGGAGCAAAACTTAAAATTACATGCCAATTGCGTAGGGGCGCATTTATAGTATCAGCTGGTTGCTTTGCCGAGCTGAATCGAGAAGCAAAGCTGAAAAACACTGCACATACAATCACATGAAATAAGCTCAAAGTGCACATACACTGATATGAAATAAGCTCATAGTGCGTATAGTGTCAGCTGAGCAAGCAGCTTAAAGCGACTGGCTGGCACTGGAATCTTGTGTCTGTATTTAAAGTAGATCCCTGCTTTTGCGGCTTAACCAACAAACCGAATAAGTTCGCAAAAAACAATGGTCCAATTACGCCAAATAAAAAAATTTTTCATAACAGTTACAGAATGAAGAATATGATTTCTACGTCAAAAGGGGATAAATAGCAGTAGTTTTTTTGAGTAAATGATAAAAAGTTAGTTATTTGTAGAAAACCATATTTTCATTGAAGTTGTACAAAAAATGTCAAAATTAAGATGTATAAATACAAAATATTTTGATAAGATAAATATACTAAGGTTCATTTTTAAAAAAGTGGAAATTGGTTGAAGTTGCTAAGAATGTTCATATTTTTGGAAAAAATAACTCGTTTTTAGTCTCCAAGCGAATTGACGAAAAAAATGTTTCTTACTTCTTTATTAACATGAATATCTTGATCGTTATTTATTGGAATAATGTTTGCCGCAAATAAGTTATTGCACTTTAAAGGGTTAACTCGAGTCTGCCCCATGACTACGGGGTCGATAGTTCATAAAACAACAAACAGTGCCTTATCACGTACTCCTGGTGAGAAAATATAATAATCATATCAACCCCTTTGCGCAAAATTATAGTTTGTGTCATTTTTTCGAAATTGACTTTTTGATGCAAATTTGTTTTACATACCACAACGCAACTCTTGGTAAAATATTGCAGCTAGAATCCTCATAGTTACATAAAACATTGACTGTATATTTTATCGTATGGGCGAAATTATAGTATTTGTCATATAAAAATATTTTGTGCATAGTAGTTGTTGTTATATTTACTATTTCTTTTTTGTATTAGAAGTAGAATGTGAAGCAGATTGCTCCCTTTTATGTAGCCCTTTCGTATCATGCCTCTATTCAATTCAATTTTACTCTCAGATAAAATAATATTAAAGGGTTTAAATAGTATAAAAAACACTTTCCTGTAAAATTTGGTTTTTGGCACATATGACTATTTCGCTCAAAGGAGTCGCTGTACTCAATATCCCCGGTAATAGAGTACCGTACAAACGAGTTAAGTATTTATGACACCCAGAGAAGCAAGCGTATCAATTTCACAAACACTGACGTGACCGATGCCTTATTTTGTGAAAATAATATAGAATATACACCAAAATTATTGGATACAATACAATTTCGTGCTCCAATAGTACTAATTTAATGCACAGCAGTTGATTACATTAATTTCTCTGTTCGGCCGTCACCTCTCTGCAGACAATGACAAACCTCAGAGAGTAAAAACTGCCGTGAAAAGCTTCTTGAAAATATGAGCCGTTCGGAGTCGGCATTAAGCTGGTAGGTCCAGTTCTCGATCATTTGTGTTCAAACATTTCACAACACACACAACACAATTGATCATAAGAACCTCGGTCAAAGTCCTTTCAAGGGCTGAAATGGCCATTTCGTTTTTTTTTTTTTTTTAGTTGACATACCATCATAGTCGTTCAAGACGAGACCAATTTAATTTCTTCTATATAAAGAATTTATCAGCTCGGTCGTATTTAGCGCGACTCCCGACGGCCATTCTAGATCTTCGCAAGTGATTTACACAAACCACAACCAGCGCAAGACTCCCCGAAGGGCTGCCAATGATAGTCATCCAGGCAAAGGTTCCACCAGATGAGGGTCTTCAACAAAGTTTGAAAACTAAATCGTGCATGACTTACATTGAACCTCGTTATTAGTTCAGGATACTCGGATCTATCACTGAAAACTCAAAAGTGTATAAATCCAACTGCTTTCTTAGGAGTTTGGATTAAGCATTACTATGTTTCATGCACTTCTACATATAACCCTTTTCTAAGGTCTTTATGTAGGCGATAGATCAGGTCTCCTCATCATTTTAGTGGACAAATACTATGCCCGTACTGACAAGTTCAACTGGATAATTACTGCTCCATTCGCAGGCGCGTGTTTAAGTTATATACATACCAACTATCCATACCTGCTCCAAGTAACGGCCGCCCACGTCGGGCTCCAAAGTAGCCTTCCTTTTACACAGATATGACAAGACAAGTTAATGTTGGTAACCTTTTCGTGCTAGCCTGACGGAGTACTATACGCACTTTGAGCTTATTTCATACGGTTGTATGCATGTAGCTTTCCTTCTCGGTTCGGCTCAGCACAGCAACCAGTCAGCATTATAAGCGCGCCAAACTGCCAATTATAAACAAAGTAGTGGAGAAATTTATAAAATGACACATGTCGCACACTCAATAAAAAACAGTCACAACTCAAAATTTTTAAATTTCTAGGTGAAGCAATAAACAATTTTATTTCTGAAGGAACTCCGTACAAAGCAATGAGACAAAACTTTTTTTAAACTATACAGAAAGAAGATGTGTATAAAATATATTTGATGTGTTACAGTCAAAGTATATGATCTCTACGAGTAGTTTTACATTGGAAAGTAAAAATTTGTAAATTTTGAGTTGTGCTGTTTTGTATTTAGTGTGCGATATGTGAACATCTGAAAGCAATAAAATTTGTTTATAACTTTCAGTACGGATTTTGCACTGGTTCATGAATGCAATCTGCCCTGATTCAAGGAGTGAATAATATATGCCAGGCCTTGGATTCTGGTTACTCTAAGGTAGGAGGCTTATTTTAAGATCTGCGAAAAGCATTTCAATGTGACAACTACGAAATTCTTTAAGGCAGAATGCTGGAATTGCTTAACAGCTACTTGGAAGACAGGTATCAAATTGTAATCAATGGAAAAGTAAGAAGTGGAGTTGAAAAACCATTTTTTAATGCTCCGCAAGGAAGTGTAATGGGCCAAATTCTTTTCCTTATTTTCATTTGTGATATAAAAAAACTTTATTAAAGCAAAACTTATTTTTTACCCAACTGAGTAGATTTAAGCTACGTGCTTAAATAGAATACTACTGTTTGATGCTTCAGGAGTTCTTACGCTTCAACAAAATTTCAATGATCGCTTCGAAAACTTAATTTATCATATTCTCGCCACATCGTCATAAGAAAGGAAACTTTATGTTTACCATAAATAATGCGAAAATAATCGAAGAAAAGGAAGTGACATATTTTGGACCAATATTAAGCGATAATCTCAAGTAGAATCAGTATATTGTAAATCTTAAAAAAAATTAACATACGGACTCGGTCTTGTAGTAGACTTTAAACGCAAGCTGTGGATGGACACCAAATATCCTATATATATATATATATATATGTATTTGCTTTTCTATTTGCCAATGTGCCAGTATATATGCCAATGTGCTGGGCCTTCAGAAACACTGATGAAAAAACTACATAGAATTCAAAATATGGCACTCAAACTGATCTTTGATCTTCTGCGGAGATTCCCTGCCAACAATAATCTTCGCAATTTAAATCAATCCTTCCATTGGCCGTATTATAGAAATATCAGCTTTTCGTTCATGTTTTTTTAAATAATTATAACATTAAGAAAAGCACAACACAGCTTCGGAGCCATAAGCATTAGATACATACAAATCCTACTTTGCGACTGATTCTCCGTGCCCCCTCAGCACTTCCTCGTAAGTTGGCAATGATATTTTAGAAAAATAACGCCGAGTTCTTTCTGCAATCAGAGTTGAATATTGAAAAAATATTTAAAATTTTTAATTATTTAATTTTATTTTAAAATTTATCGAAAAATTACATTCATTTAGTTAACCATATTTTGCTAAAATATTGTTTGATTTGCAAAATTTTTTCTTTAAATATTATTTATATTAAGCAGTCTTCACAACTGAAATGTTTTATTTTGAGAAGAACATCATTATCTACCAGATTGAGAGATTTGAAATAATAACTGAGTGGAAAAAATCATCGATATTCGCGTTTATTTGCTCCTGGTGACCGCAAATTAAATTTTATGAAAAATCTGAGTACGGAATCGGATTAAGCGACCAATTTTACATGGGGATAGAACTTTTTTGTAATTTTCGTGTAGCTTTAATGTCAGTACGAAAATTAATAAATGCACATTAACCCTGAGGGCCCGAAAAACACGTTTTTAACTGTAGCTCATCCAGTTTATCAAAATTTTGGTCTTTTTTTGGCGTTTTACTATTTTTATCCAAGCACTTTTCATTTGAGGGGGGGGCACGGTGAATCAGAAACACTTTAGTAAAATCCATATAAATATGAATGTATCTAATAAGCATGGGCTTAACTCCAGAAATATCAACAACTTAGTACTGGCGAGATGTAGGCTAGAAACCACCAAGTAGCGTTATTTTGAACTATATATTAAAAGTTTGATCGTTGTAAAGATCTGCCGTCGCCAGTCTATCGCCCGCTGCCTGATTTAATCGGCTCTCTGCCACATTGTGAACTTTGCTATCATGACGATGTGAGTTATATGGAAATCACCTTATTCAATTAAGCTTACCTCAGCCTAAGGGCGCGCTTATAGTGCTCAATAAGCTCAGTGAAATAAGCTCAAAGCGGGTACAGGACCAGCCAGTCGCTTTAAGCTGCCTACTCTTCTGGCACTATACGCTTATATCATAAGTTCGCATGTGCAGCGTTTTTCAGCTTTCCTTCCCGGCTCGGCTCGGCACAGCAACCGGCGAGCACTATAAATGCACCATAAGCATAAAATATTTTAAAAAAATATTAAATTCTTAAAATGTTGGCTATGATCTGAAGTTAATAGGTCTTCTTTACATAGGAGGATGGCCATTAAATTTCAGTATGTACTTGAACAATTTTACCGACTATGTACGAACATATCAAGTCGCATTCTGACTGTAACAACAACATTTTTCCAGTGAGCAAGGTCAAGACCTCAACAAATTTTTCTTTTTTTGATTTTGAATAATGATATTCAAATTATTTAAATATCTTGGAAAACTTGTGATTCTAGTTATATTTTTGCTAATTTTTTATCAAAAAAACTGAGTAGAAACAAACAAACTTTTTTATTTCGTTGTATTCCCTAACAATGCTTAAGTAATACGGTGGTGATTTTACAGTTCATAAAAAATTTGTTCTTAAAGTGGGGTCAACTTCACTCAGCGCTATTACGACGCTTATTATTCAGCATTAATCTTTCAACGTCCTTGACACAAATAAAATGACAAGCTTTTCTTTTATAGCTTCTGTTTGCATATGTCTTCTGCTTCTCTCCTTTTTCCTCTTTTGTTTTTTTAGTTTTTCCTTTCTGCTGGCATTAATCCATTTATTATTTTTCCAAGAACTAGTAAGTTTTCACTGCACTCCACTATTAGTTTTTGGCAACCTAACCAAAAAGGACCTCTTTATTTTTGTTTTGTTATTTTTTGTTGATTTTCAAACTTTTTGGCTTCATTGAGTATTCTTTTCGAAACTCATGCAAAACAAAAAAAAAAAAATGAAAACAACAAAGCAAAAGTAACAGAATACAACTTAAAGCGGCAATATTGTTTGCTGGTGTTTGACTTGAACTGTACGCTCTCACGAATGTCCTTTTGACTTACTTTTCATTCTGCGCATTAATGTGAAGGTTTGTGTTTTTTTTTTCTTTTGTTTTTATACTTTTATTTTTTCTTTCTTTTTTGCTATTTTTTCTGTCCTTTTATGGCGCTGTAATTTGATCCTAATGGAATTTCATACTTTCTGTTTTTGTGGTTGTCGCTTTACTACTTTATTATCCTTGTGAGCTTCTGTTTTTGTATTTGTTGTTGTTATTGTTGTTGTAGTATCAGCTTACTTATGAATTTACAATTTTATGCACGCTTTAAGGGAAATTTTTTAAATGAATAATCGTTGACATTTGTAAGGTTTAAATGTCAGCAATTTTGTGCTTGTTGTTTTTGAAGGCAGTAAAATGAACATATTTTGTTTTAAATGATTTAGATGAACTTTTCAAAAAAATGGCACCTACTCTATTATAATCATTATCATAATTTATATATACATATATATTTTTTTTTTTTGCTTTGCTGAACTTTTGACATTTTTGCGTTCAACATATAAAGTTAGAAATTCTTTTAGCCAAAGGGTGTGTTTGTTTCAGTTCAAACAAAGGCAGACACGTTGTGAAAATGTTGCAGAAAGGAAAAGCAGCATGGGTTGTTTACTCAAGCAGTGCCGCTTTAGAAAGCGAACGTAGTATATGCGTTGCTGGTTAAAGAGAAATGAACGGAAACACTGGCGCCGTTATAATCGTTCGTGGCGCTGTGCCACGATGTGCTTCGAATGTCATGCTTAACATTAGCAGAAAATGAGCGCGTTTCGGTCGATATGTGGGATGCGTTTCAAGCCAAGCTATATCCTTGAAAGTTTTTGAAAAGTTGGGAAAGTAGCTGAAGATAATGTAAGCTAAAACGGTCATATAAAAAGTGTCTTTAATTACTTTAAATTATACGGGGTGAATTTGTGATGATGTTGAAAATACAAATAATGTACAGAGGACGTACTGAAGAGCCGATGAATTACTATCTTTTGCTCGCCGCTTCGCTTGCGAAGTTTATTATTTTTTTTTTTTGTGGGTTAAGCTAGGGGGAAATCATCGAAAGACATTGCATGCGATAGTGCGGAATTTTAATCCACTGAAAGCAGCTGATGGGAGCATGCTTAATGAAATGTCAAACAGTATGTGACTTTTTCAATTGTATATTATTGCAAGAGGACGCCATGATGACCACTTTTGCTAAACAAAGCTATAGTCCAGTACATCAGACATTTTTATTTGCACTAAAAGTTCTTACGGGGCATTATGTGATTTTGCACCATAAGAATAAAAACTTTAAGGCTAGCCACTGTTTGTAAAAATTTTGATCAACATTATAGTTTATGTCTTAAAATAATTTTTTCTAAACAAGAACGCTTTATCTCCTTTTTTTTTACAATGGCCTTCCGCCAAAAGGTCCACTCTGAACAAAAAATTTAAAGCTACTAAAAATGTATTATTCTATGTTATTATCTTAGAAAAACATTTAAATTTTATAAATTTAAGCAATTTATGCATAGCTTCATTTGCCAAGATGATCATATTCATATTCATATGCATATTTATATTCATATTCATATTCAAATTCATATTCATATTCATATTCATATTCATATTCATATTCATATTCATATTCATATTCATATTCATATTCATATTCATATTCATATTCATATTCATATTCATATTCATATTCATATTCATATTCATATTCATATTCATATTCATATTCATATTCATATTCATATTCATATTCATATTCATATTCATATTCATATTCATATTCATATTCATATTCATATTCATATTCATATTCATATTCATATTCATATTCATATTCATATTCATATTCATATTCATATTCATATTCATATTCATATTCATATTCAAATTCATATTCATATTCATATTCGTATTCATATTCATATTCATATTCATATTCATATTCATATTCATATTCATATTCATATTCATATTCATATTCATATTCATATTCATATTCATATTCATATTCATATTCATATTCATATTCATATTCATATTCATATTCATATTCATATTCATATTCATATTCATATTCATATTCATATTCATATTCATATTCATATTCATATTCATATTGGATACGGATTGTTCATTGTATTCAATGCATTTCGCATTAATCAAAATACCGAGTTTTTTGGAGTTAACAACTAGTTCTTACATTTAAAGCAAATATGTTCTTAATTCAATTAATGTATTATTTAATGTTTGAGGCTAGTTTTGAAACCACAACCGAAAATGAGAGATAAATTATTTCAATATCGGACTTCAGTCATTGTGTTGTTTTAACCTTTTTTCACACAAGCAGTATTGCAGCAAAGTGAATTTATGAAAACTTATTTTTTAAATATTTTCGATATATGATTTAAAAACACGTTAATTCTTATGTTCAACGTTCTCATTTTGATATCCAGCTAAGCGCCAAATGTACGAACTCACACCGTGCAATTTCAATTTCATTATGTTGAGGAAAATAATGTTATCTAAGCACTTCCTTATTAATTTGAACGCATAATCAAAATGTCATAAAAAGGACACTAAAGGCAGCTGTCAAGCGAGCGAACACAAACGACGCTCAACGCCAACTCACACACACAGACCCATAGATAACGGGCGGAAAATGTAAACGTTTTATTTTCACTTTTGGCGCCCGATTGTCTCGAATGCCCCCACTACCACAGCACGCAGCCAAAAACAACAACCACTGCTTAAATGTCACGCACAAGCCTAGAAAGAGATAGCAAGAGATACAAACGTTTTTACGTTCAAAGTGTGCACAACAGTGTTTGGTGTGTATTTTGGTTGCTTTTGTTGCAGGGCTGTGGGTGGTCGAGCCAACCTATTGAAGGTCATTCTTACAGTAGTGTGCAGAAAGTTAATTTTTTTTGTGTTTCTTAGAATTAAGTGCGTGCCGCTTTTAGATTCTTTTTTTCTTTGTTTAGATTTGGATTGTTTTGGTTTAAGAATGTATTTTTTTTTTTTTGAGTCGAACTGAATTTAGTTAATTTTTTCGTTTGTATCTGATAAATTGACTCATTATGTTTGTGTTGGTTTTTCGCGTCGTGTTTCTATTTTACAGTTATTAATTGTTAAATACCAAAAATTGCTATTGATTGATTTGATTTCAACACTAGGGGGTCCAAATAAATAAAAAGAAAAACAAACAAAAATATAATAAATGAGGTAATAAGTAGGCAGAGTTACTAGATAAAAGCAAAAAACAATGCATATTAAATAAATAATTTATCAATGTCCACTGCTAAGGCAACTGCTTGAGTCCAAGAAGGATGTAGATGACGTATGAGTGATATTTTTCGGAAATTTTATGCCAATAAATTATGTGACAGTTTTTTTTGCTCACTAGCTCTGTCTCTCACGTATTTGTACAAATTTATTTAATGGCTACTCTGCGTGTGTGCGTGTGTGTGTGTTGATAGCAAAACGCACCCAGGAAGCTTGGCCATTTTGAATTACAGTGTGGCGCTATTATAAATTTAGAAGCACAAAAAATTTGTAGCCATTAATTCAAAAGTTCTGTGTTAGAATTAAATTTGCACATTTGTTAGGCTAAAGCTGATTTTAATTTAAAGAAAATCAAAAATGAAAAAACAGCAAATCAATTTTTGTTTATTTTTATAAAATCTATACGAAATAATCAACAAAGTCAGAGAATATATTTATTGCTGCATACAGCTTGCCACAGATGAATATAATAACATTTTTAATGAGCACAGTCATTGAAACGTTTATGGGGCCAGCTTAACGTTTGCATAACTCATTAAATGAGTTTCTATAAAAATGTGATATATACACGCTGTGATATATGATGTGATTGCTCAAAAACTTACCATTTTTATTTTGATTTCATTGCTGCAAAATAGAAAAAAAAAATTTAAATTAGTTTTGGTTAAATGAAAAACGTCTTAAGTATATGTAGAGAATAATAAATTTAAAATTTATTGAAACTGTTTTACCCTTTATTATATCATAGCTGCTATAAGCAAAAAAAAAAAACAAAAACTACAGTCTCTGACTTTGTCATTCTGGCCAACACCTCCGACAATATTTTTATGATCTTCATAATTTATGATCTAAGACTATAAAAAATTTAATAGCAGTTGCAAGATTTTACATTGTTGCTTGCGAGAACCTGCGCTTTGGCACGTCAACAATCGACGCCATTTTGTAACAAGTAATTCTATGACTTTTTAACAACATCCTTTGACCTTCAAGTGCCCGCCACCTAGCTGCTAATAATGACAAAATCAGCAGCAGCAGCTATGCAGCAAAAATATCGTAAAATGTTAAAAAAATTTTGCAATTAGCTGAGCGAACGCATTAATAAAATTTGAATCAAATTAAGTTTAATGTGAAGCGCAACAAAAAAAATACACAGAAAAAAAAATTATTGTGGCAACATTCTTTCATTATTGCTCTTTTGTGCTGCTGTCTGGCTATTAAATAAAATAAGTTATTATTTTTTTTTTACTACTCTTTATTGGCTACTTTTGGGTAGTGTTGTTGTTGTTGTTGTTGTTGTTGTTGTTGTTGTTGCTTCTATCGCATTAATTTTTAATTGTCGATGCTGTGTGGGGCTGCATGTCAATGTCGTCTATTGCTTTTATTGTTGTTGTCCGCTGATTTATTTTAGTCAAATAATCTTTAAAGCACTTTTACTGTATAGCCTATAAATTAGTAGCTTATAAAATTTTAATGCTTCCCTAGTGAATGTTTTTTTTTTTAATTATTCTCGTCTTTTTTTTTTTTTGAGTTTTGTTTTACTCATTACATATTTAATGATATAAATAAATGTTTATCAGTAAATGTATGTCGGAAAATGACACATATCAAAGCTTTTTATAATTACTACATCTATTATAACGGTCAGGCCCAAAGTCTGGATTTTCCTCGGGGGGGAGGGGAGGTGAGGGGGTTGGGTTGATAAAAAGATATATAAGTAGATGCCAGTCAAAAATAAAAATCAAGGATATGGACATTTTCCAAGCAAAACCGTTTGCTTTTAAGATTGATTTAAATAATATTATATGGTGATGTTTTGAAGCAAAAAAATTTAATATATTTCTTGTTTTATTATAACAATACGTTCAAAAAGTCCATACGAAGACACAAAGATGGCGTTACTAGATTTTTCCCATATGATTTTTATTTAGTACCAACTTTCAAACGACACGTATAACAATTTGACAACAATCTGACAATTGATTCGTGAGTTATAGCATTTTGTGTACAACTATTGTTATTGAAAAAAAAAAAAAAAAAATGGAAAAAGTTAATTTCGAGTTTTGATAAGGCATTGCTTTTTGATGAAAAAAAACTACAGAAACCAAACAATGGCTTGATAAATATTATTCGGACTCTGCTCCATCGAGACAAATGGTAGAAAAGTGGATTGCTGAATTTAAACGTGGTCGTACCAGCACAAATGATGCAGAGCGCAGTGGACGCCCAAATCAGACTGTTATTCCCAAAACATAAAAAAAAAAATCCACAAATTGGTTATAAACGATCGCAAATTGAAGGTGCACGAGCTAGCTGACATTGTAAAGATATGAGATGATAGTGTTCTTACCATTTTACACGAACATTTGGGTATGCGAAAGCTCTGTGCAAATTGGGTGCTGCGTGAACTCACAGTCGACCCAAAATAACAACGAATTGATGCTTCAGAGGAGTGTTTGGCACTATTAAACCGCAATAAAACCGAATTCTATCGTCGATATGTGACAATGCATGAAACATGACTTCACTATTACAACCCAGAATTCAAAAGACAGTCAGCTGAGTGGACAGCAGTCGACGAACCGAATCCAAAGCGAGCAAAGACCCAACAGTCAGCTTATAAGGTGATGGCGTCTGTATTTTGGGATGAGAAAGGAATAATATTCATCGACTATTTCCAAAAATAAACCACCATCAACAGCGACTATTACTGTGCACACTTTTGGATCGATTGAAGGCTGAAATCGCCAAGAAACGGCCACATTTGCAAAATAAAAAAAGTGTTGTTTCACCAAGACTATGCAACGTGTCACAAATCGATGAAAACGATGGCAAAATTGAATGAATTGGGCTTCAAATTGCTTACCCACCCACCGTATTCTCCAGATTAAGCCTCCAGCGACTTTTACCTGTTTTCAGATCTCAAGAGAATGCTTGCTGGAAAGAAATTCAAGTCCAATTACGAAGTAATTGCTGAAACTGAAGCCTATTTTGACGAGAAAGAGAAATCGTACTATAAAAGTGGTATCGAAAAGTTGGAAAATCGCTATACTCTCAAAGGCAACTATCTTGAATAATATAATTGAGTTTTATCAAAATTTTGTTTTTTTCTTACTTATCCTACGGACTTATTGAATGACCTGTTAATATATATAAAAGCAGAGTTCACGATCTAGTGCAAATAATCTTGCATGAGTGCATTTGCAAAATATGATGCATATATTTTCACTACAATAACAAAATACACAGATTTGCAATTGCAACGTTCTTACACTGAACACAATACCAGACTGAAAACCTAAAAAAAAAAAAAAAAAAAGAACGAAATGGACATTTCAGCCCTTGAAAGGACTTTGACCGAGCTTCTTATGATCAATGTGTTGTGTGTGATGTGAAATGTTTGCACACAAATGATCGAGAACTGGACCTACATGTTTTACGGTGACTCCGAACGGCTTATGTTCTCAAGAAGCTTTTCATGGCAGTTTGTAATCTCTGAGGTTTGCCATTATCTGCAGAGAGGTGACGGCCGAACAGAAAAATTAATTCAATTGAAAAAACTTTCTGTGTCGGATGGAGGATTCGAACCTGGGTTCTCTGGCGTAAGAGTCACACACTCTACCCACTACGCCACGGCCGCCACAGACTGAAAACCTATTGCTTATAAATTCTACGCATGTGCAACATTGGATAGCAAGCTCAATCAAATCTAATATATCTAATCTTATATAAAATACTTCATACTTTCGTTAAAAGTTATGTCTTCAACAGAAATGTTATTTCATAACTGATCATAACTGAAGTATCCAAGTTTTAAGATTTTTTTTCTCTTTTATATAAGTAGAAACATATCTTGAATATTTGTGGAACGCTAGCAAAATCAATATTAAATACTAAAAAGTGGTCTTATCTATATATTACAATTTTTTTTTAAATTTTCGTTTGGAAAACATATTAACAAGAAATATGATTTTAAGTTTATATTATTAAAAAAATATATGGTACATATATCGATTTATCGCATTACATATATCGCATTACCAAATTGAGGATGATGACCAGTATTGTCACTTGCAAATTTTAGATAATGGAAGGTTGAGTCTAAAATGAGTGGTGAATTTAAAAAAAAAAAACGTTGGAATATATTTTTCTTCTTAAGGAAAAATTCGACTGAAATCGTACAGCAAAACAAATCATAAGAAGTATACCATAGCAAGTTTTTTCACGCTGAATTAATTTTATTACAAATAATTCTCATATAGTGTTCTTAAAACAGCACTAAAATAGAATATTAAATGCAATAATAAATAAAATATTATATGGAATAAAATATCTAAAATTTTAATTATAATGCAGTCATTTTTATATAAATATATTAAAAAGTGAGATTTTAAAAAAATTCTAATAGAGGTAGAAACCAAAAAGTGCTAGATTTATCACAATTGTGGAAAAGTGGCAACACTAATGATTCTTGTAGCAAGTGGTTTAGTAGCTACCCAAACCATAAAAATCATTTAATCAACTCTTCTACCAAGTGGCTTAGCAGCTACCCAAACCACACAAATGCATTAATATATAATTGGATGTCAATTCAATTGCACTTAATACTGAATCAATGCTCCTGCGTAAAGAAGGTGTTTGGCTCAATGGATATAGTATAAAACTCCCAATCGGAGGTTGTGGGGTTCGAATCCCCACAGCAGGTGGAGAAATGTTTTTTATATTTGATATATTAAATTATATTGTTGTAAAAAACGCAGAAACAAAGAAACCTTATAAAATTCTAAGAAAAAATCTGTCGAAAAGTTTTCAGTTTTCACTCTAAGCAAATCACAGAACGAGGAGTAAAAAGCTTCGCTTAAAAAAAAACTTTCATTTTGTTTGTTTTTTTTTTCGGCATGCTCTCATAGAATCATCACGTGCTATTGTTATGAACATAAATCTCGTAATGAAAGGCAAAAATAGAAGAAAGAATAGATCAATGCACTGTTTTTATTCTTTATCAGAAAAAACGGTTTGATTTGCGCTACACTCATTTCAAATGCATGTACATTGCAATGGACAAGGTTAACGAAAGGGTTAAAGAGTCTATTTTTGTTTTATTCTCACTTTTTTCGGCATAATAGTGCAGATTTAAACAAATTGCAATAAGTGAATACTTCATAAACTAATTATTTGTTTTTTCATAATCCAGAAAGAAGTGTTCTCAATTGATTGCAAATGTTTGCAATTGGATAATTCTGCAAATAAGATCGTGAACTCTCCTAATATAACACGATAGTGGAGTTCACGCTCCAGTGCAAATGGTACTGCATGAGTGCATTTGCAAAATATCATTGCATATATTTGCACTACACTAACAAAATACACAGATTTATACTTGCTACGCTCTTGCAAGCCAATACTTAAAACCTATAGCTTACAAATGGTACGCATGTGCAACGCTGGATTGCAAGCTGAAGCAAACCTAATGTACATAATCTCATATAAAATACTATTTACTACATATATACCTTGGTTTTCTTCCACGGAAAAATATTTTTATACCCCAACGCGTACTGCGTAAGGGGTATATTAACTTAGTCATTACGTTTGTAACGCCAAGAAGGGGGCGTGGCAGGTAGAGAAAAATATATATATATTTTTGATCAGCATTATCTCCTGAGTCGATTTCCGTGTGCCCGTGTGTCAGCCTGTCTGTCCGTCTGTCGACACGATTATAGCCGTAATTTTAAAGCTATCGCGATAAAATTCAAAATATAAGTTTATTTTTAAAAAAAGAAGATCAAGTTTGAAAATGGGCCAATTTGGATGAAAACCATGCCTATCTCCCATACAAAGTGACTTTATATTAACCGTAAAATGTCTTTAAAATCCACAAAAATTAAAGAAACGCCTTGAAATTTGGCACTTAAGCTTTGCTCTTCAATCTTAATCCTGTCCTGTGAAATGTCTTGAAATTTTGCACATAAGTTTGGAAATATAATAAAAACCATCCGCATGATATTTGGCAAAATCGTATGAAAACCCAAATGGGCTTTATTTTAAACGTAAAATCTCCTCAAAATCTGCAAAAATTAAAGAATTGTTCTAAAATTTTGCACATAAGCTTTGATATTTAATATAAACCATTTGTATGATTGGTATGGCAAAATCGGATGGAAACCACGCCCACTTCCCATACAAAGTGGCTTTATTTTAAACGTAAAATCTCTTAAAAATCCACAAAAATTAAATAAAAGTCTTGAAATTTTGCACATAAGCTTTGATATATAATATGAACCATCTCTATGATATTTGGCAAAATCGGATCAAAACCACGCCTACCTCCCATACAAAGTGACGTCATCAAAATAGGAAAGCTTTCGTTAATATATAAAACTGAATGTCATCGTGTATGTCGTGGCTAAAGACTTCGAATATACTCCAATTTGGAAGTGGGGGAGTATTTTAGCTTCGGTACCCTGCCGAAGCTCCATCCTTACTAGTTTTTTTTTTGCTTTTACAAATCAGCTGTGAATTAGTTTTGCAACCAGTGTTGCAGAGTAATCCAGAAAGAACTGTTCACAATTGATTGCAAATGTTTGCAAATGGATAATTTTGCAAGTTGGTGCAAATAAAAACGTGAACTACCCTAATATTTCTAACCAGTTCTGAAAATCTGCTTCAAGTGTGAACTATTTTCATCTCAACATTTTTGTGAAAATATTTCTTAGCTTAACCGCTACTGAAATTTATACAAGTTTGAATAATTGTATTAACTTCTATCTCCGTCTTTTTTATAATTTTTTCATTTTTGTTATTTTTTTTTTTACAATTTTCACAGTCAGCATTCAAAACAATTAGATTAAAATTGCATGCGAATGAATGCTGTGTGTGCTGCTGACCTATATGCTGACCTTTCATTTGAAAGTATGCCAAAGAATTTGTTGAGCTTTTTTTTTATGACAATAGAATGGAAGTGTTTTTTTTAAATTTTTATTATTTTTATATATTTATTATTATTTTTATTTTTTTTTTTTTTGCTCTGCTTCTGCTTTATTTTAATTCTTTAATTGAATTAAATGCAGAGTTCATCAAAGTCGTTCGACATTTTATCACAATGATAGCTTGTAGAGGTTGTCTCTGTCAGTTAGTTCCTTCGCATCTACAAATTGACACAAAAGTATGTTTGTGTTTCATTGCAAATTTGAGCGTATTGCCAGATCTCAGCGACGAGGGTGGCGCTTCAGGAATTTAATTTATGCAAACTGCTGATGAATGAGTTGAAAATGATTTGTAGTAGTAAAACGAATTGACCAAAAAAAAAAAAAAAGTAAACAAAACTTGGCTCACTTTTGTGCACAGAATAGTGTCTATTGTTGTTGTCTATTTTGATGAATGAATTCTTTTTAATTGAAAAAATGGCCAAATTATTTGTAATTGAATTAAATTGAAAAATTTCAATGAGTGACTCAAAATAGCAGAATACAATAATAAAAAATACAAATCAACATCATCATCATCATTATCTAAGTTAAGAGCGACCTCTAAAAGTTAGTTTTTATCGAATTTTTGGACAGTGGTCAAAAATGCAGCAAGCTAGCAAAAAAATGTGCAATCAAGAGATATGCAAAATATTTCGAAAATGTTTAATCATTCAAGACAAAAAAAGCAAAGTGAATAAATTTGTAGTTCCTAGAAGAATGAAAAAAAAATTGTTAAGTTTGCACAGAGTTGTAGATATACCGCAGATAAGAAACGCACATGTAAACTTAACTTCAAAGACAGACAGACTTCCGTTAAATGTGTGAAGTTATAAATATATAATATGCACTATATATGGACTACACAAACCGCAAAAACAACAATGTTGACACATGTCAAACAAACTATGGCAGAGAAAAAAAAGGTTTGTTTAAAGTTTGTCATAAAGCAGTTGAAAGTGATTCAGTGAAATTCTTTAAACTTCCTTTATAGTAAACTATAAAAAAAGAAACTTTTTTTTTTCAATCTTAATACTCTTAACATTTGAACAGCTCATTTTAATGAAATAATTAATAATAGCCAATTAATCATTTTTATTATTTTTGTATATGTTATTGTTGTTTTTTGTGGCTTAAACTTGATCATATTCCAAACATGTTTATTATTTGCGCTGTTTTTAATAATTTTTTTTTTTGGTTTTTTTTGGTTACTCCATTGTTGTGTTGTTGTACATAGATTTGTTATTAATTTAATTTATTGTTGTAGCGGATATGTTGGCTAAAATCCATTTTCGAATAGCTTCTACTTTGGTAGGCGTTACACGCGCCATCTTTTGTTCTTATTTATAGACTGGGCCCCAAAGTTGTTTTTTTTCATTTGTGTTTCCAATAATATTCTTCTTCTTCTTGTTGTTCTTCTTCTGCCACCTCTTAAAATGTTTAATGACTTTTTAATTATTGCCAAACACACACATGTTTGAAAAAGTTGACATTGCAGCGTGGGTGGTACGACATTGAAAAATGGTGGGGGGAGGGGGGGGCGTGGGGAGAGGCGGAAATTATTCCTCTAAATCAGTTTTGAATCAGCCACAACAATAAATATTTAAGTCTATGCAATATATAAACATATCAACAAATTTGATGTTTTCATAAATTTCATGGAGGTTTTTCAAAAATTATTTTTAAGAAACAAAATTATTTAACACTAGATTGACCAATGAAGCCAAATTGAATGCTTTTTAATTTCGTTTTAATAAAATATATTCATAATGATAATGTAGTGACATGTATGACTTACTTATTAATTGTTTATTATAAATTTGTAATTATTTGTAAATATATTATAAATTTATAACTTTGTATGACTTGTAGATTTTATCGTTTTTGATTTTGAAAAAAAAAAATTATCGATAAAAAAATGTGCACCAATCAAATAAATATTTAAAACAAAAAAAAATCGTGCTCAATAAAAATGTATTTTAAATAAAAAATAAATCGATAAAAGATAAGATTTTTTCAAAAATTATTTTTAAGAAGCAAAATTATTTAACACTAGATTTAACACTCAGTTATATTGACTCCTTTTTAATCTCTTTAAAAAAATATTCATTATGATAATGAAGTGGCATTAATTATTTACTTATTAATTGTTTATTGCAGGGTACGGAAAGGTCCGCTCGTGTACGCATACGAGCTGGTAGGTACACAGCTCGTTTTGGTACACGCTCGTGTACCTTTTATAACAACTCACGTCCGTGTACGTGAGCCAAATTTTCAAAGCACTAGAACAAGCTCATGTACTTGAACTACAAAAAATATTTGGTGTACCCGTCCACGAGCGTGTACGCAAATGAGACGATTAATGCTCATGGGTTCGTTTCATGCATCGTCGAGCTCCTAGGTAGGTAAAAGGGATTTTTTATTGGTTCTATGGACTCCTTAGATAAAAGTCGATGTATATTCGGCAATTGGGTTCAATTGGGACTTTTTTGGGTTTTGAATACTCCTTGGACAAACATTTTTGGACGAATAGTTTTCATTTGAAATATTTTTGGAACTGGTGGGTCTAGGATTTTTGGACAAAAAGGTCTCACTTGCACATAGACGTTCCAATTGGATTAGTTTTTTAACTACTTGGGTCATTAGAACTTTTTTGAGTATTGTAGACTCCTTTAACCCACAAAAATATTTTTTGACAAATAGTTTCCGCTTGAACAAATAGGTTCCACTTTCAATATTTTTGGAACTAGTTGGGTCATTTAAACTTTTTTTGGGTTTGACTCATTTGACAAAAAATATGGTTCTATGGCCACTTGGATTATGGATATTGTACTTGTAGGATTATGGTTACTTTTTAGGTTTTGTGGATTTTTTGGACACAAATCTTGAATTTTTGTCAAATAGCTTCCACTTGGGCAAATAGGACTCGCTTGCGCTTTTATAACATATTGGGTAATAGATCAAAAAATTGATGATTTTTTCCAAGAAATTCACTAATCTCATTAAAATTAGAATGCCCCAATTATTTCCAATAATATTACAAGTGGAACCTATTTGTCAAAAATTCAATATTTGTGTTCAAGCAGTCCACTTAAACCAAAAAAGTTCCAATTACTCAACTAGTTCCAAAAATAGTGTTAGTGGAACCTATTCTTCAAAGTGGATACTATTTCATAAGAAATTATTGTCTAACGAATCCACTACCCACAAAAAAAGTTCAAATGACCCAATAGTTCAAAATTATAAAAAGTGGAATTCAGTTTTAAGTGAACACTATTTGCCAAGAAAAAGTCTATTCGAAGAGTCCAATAAACCCAAAAATTTCCAGTTTGAGAAATGTTGCAATTGGAACCTATCTGCCCAACTGGTACTTATTTGACAAAAAAATCCCAGATTGTGGTCCAATGAGCCCATTAAATCCAACATAGTACCAATGGCCCGAGTAAGCCTATTTGTCGATAAAATTTTATTCAAGCAGTCCATTAAACCCAAAAAGTCCAAGTGACCTAATAAGTTCCAAAAATACTTCAATTGGAACCTCTTCCTCTAAATGGAAAGCATTTGTCAAAAATCTAAGATTTTTGTCCATGGAGTCCACAGAACCGAAAAAAGTTCCAAAACCCCTACTAGTACCATATACAATCCATGTGGAACCTATATCTTTGTTAACAGTCTACAGAAATCATAAAAATTGCAATGGATTCTACTGGGAGCTAAATTGTCTTTAAACTGCTCAGATTTCATTCCTCTCTTTCATTTCCGTGAGCGGCTCACGAGCTGTCTTATGAGCATTAAAAGTCTCATTTTTGTTCTCGTCCACGAGCGCGCACGTTTTCGTAGGCACACGTTATAAGACCTCATTTCAAAGTCTCACTAAAACGTACGCGCTCGTGGACGAGAGCGATAAAATATTTCTAGCGTAGACTTCCGTGAGCGTGTACGACTTCTTGTGTACCTTTTTGAATGGTACGCTCATAAAGGTACGCGAGCGGACCTTTCCATACCCTGGTTTATTATTTATTTTCATTTTAATTATTCAACTTTCTATTCTACTTTGTATGAGTAAATCGATGTAAAAATTATCGATTTAAAAAATTTGTATCTATCCGACACGCATAGATATCTGATTCAAAAAAGTCGCGATCAATACAAACGTAATCCAAACAAAATCAATTGCTAATATATAAGGAATGAACCACGAAAATTGCTATGTTGTGATATTAATTAATTACTAAATCATTAATTATTAATTTTTACTTTAATTATTGTACTTTATTTTTTATTATATCCCAATAAACCAAACGGATTCATTTCGAATTCAAGGTGAAACCGAAATCTTGTGTATTTAGTTCAAAAACGAAATTTTTTTTTTTGAAGATATAACTTTATTAAAATTCGAAATAAATTTTATTTTTATTATATTTTGGCCAACTTTTTTTTATATAAAACTTAAGAAAACAACAAATATTAACTAAGAAGACGTAAGAATAACAGCAAACTAAAAAAAATAAAATACTTAAAAAAATAGTATAAATAGTCAATAGCAAAAAATACTTTAAAAAAAATTTTTTTCATATTTAAAAGTCGACTTCGTTATACATTAAAACGAACACTTTGTCATCTCGCATTCGAAAAGAATTCGAAACGAGTTCTCGAGAGTTTATCGAGAGTTTAACTTCATCGACTATTCGTTTCGATTGAATACTATAACGAATCCGACTTTTTAATATGAAATTTTTGTTTTTTTTTAATATTTTTTTTATTAACTTTCTGTTGTCAATACAGTAATTTTTTTCATAAATTCTATTATGAAAAAACTTTTGTGAACATTTTTTCTTTTATTATAATATTTCGTGTCTGTTTTTATATAAATAATTTGCACTCACACTTTTTTCAAAATTTTTGTATGAAAAAAGTCTACACGAAAAATTGTCGTATTCACTTATTTGGAAGCCGACTTTTAATATAAAATTTTTTTTTTTAAATAAATGAATTTTTTATTGCTTTCTGTTGTTTATATGTCATTTTAGAGCATAATTTTTTTTATAAATTTTATATAAAAAGAAAGTTGTATTTTTTTAATAAGTTTTTCTCTTCGTAAGTTTTTTTTTCTTCTATTAGATATATTGTTTCATGTCTATTTTGTATGTAATTATTTTCACACATAATTTTTTCAAGTTTTTTATATGATAAAGTTTTCCCGAAAATTTCTCGGATTAGCTATTTTGAATTTTTGCAAACTCGTTTCGAATACGAGATGGCGAATCCGAGATCTCGTATTTGTTTCGAATTCGTATCCTACCCGACTACGATTTGGTGTTTATTATGGAGATTTTGTGTAATCTACTCTAATCTAATCTTTAAGATATCTGGAAAAAATAGTGCTCAATAAAAATACATTTCAAACAAAAATAAATCGATAAAATATAATGAATTTAAAGCTACCATAAATCCAATTTTTAAGATTTTTGTGACTTTGCATACAGGATGCGAACGCATTTATTTAGTTGTATTCACCGCCTCCCCGCCTTACTTTCTTATTTATGTATGTGTTTTACCTATATTGCCCAATAGAAGTCATTTTGACTAATAAGGAAATTTAAAGCGATTAAATTATTTTTATTTTTTATTGTATGTGTATTTTTTTTAGAATTGAAGCCACATTCTTGGGTGATAAGATTATGAGATTGTGAAAAATGTTGTGAGAAATGTTTATTTCGTATTCTAAATTGATGAGAATCATTGAAGAAGGTAGGTAGCAAGGCTGATTATACTCTCTTTCTCAACTACCATAATTGTCAAAATCTATGCACATCATTTTCTATCACTTGGTAAACTGAGCCTACGCGTAGTGTTGTTTTTGCATTTTTTTTTTTGACAGCTATGGTGGTCGACCATGTGCCGTGCGACTATCTCCATTTATTTTACCATGATGAGAATGAGAAAAAGAAAAATCAGCTCATTCGAAATCATAAATAATTATACCATCTAGTCTTGACGGCGACCGTGGCGTAGTGGGTAGAGTGTGTGAGTCTTTTGCCAGATAACTTAGGTTCGAATCCTCCATCTGACACAGAAAATTTTTTTCGATTGAATTAATTTTTCTGTTCGGCCGTCACCTCTCTGCAGACAATGGCAAACCTCAGAGAGTAAAAACTGCCATGAAAAGCTTCGTGAGAACATAAGCCGTTCGGCGTTGGCGTAAAACATGTAGGTCCAGTTCTCGATCATTTGTGTGCAAACATTTCACATCAGACACAACACAATTGGTCATAAGAAGCTCGGTCAAAATCCTTTCAAGGGCTGAAATGGTCATTTCGTTTTTTTTTTGTTAGTCTTGACAACTGGCTTTTTTCTCAGAGCGCTGACTAACAATTGTCAAAATCAATACAAAGTTGAACTTGTCATCTATTTTGCTACTTATTCGTTTTCTCTTTTTCGATGCGATCTTGACAACTCCTGATCGCCTACAGAACTGTCGCTCTTGTCTTGTA
The DNA here is from genome assembly GCA_914767935.1 of Coremacera marginata. Taxonomy (NCBI): domain Eukaryota; kingdom Metazoa; phylum Arthropoda; class Insecta; order Diptera; family Sciomyzidae; genus Coremacera; species Coremacera marginata. The sequence continues at coordinate 166,199,585 of OU612046.1, forward strand.
ATTATTATAACATGAGCTGCTCAGAGCACAAGTGGTGTAAGTCCACTTTTGGTAGTTTTGAGAAAATGGAATATTTAGAAAAAATTCTCATTAGAAAATCTATGTATAAAGAACTCAGATTTGCTTATAAGCTAGGTCAAGAGAATAAAAAGAGCTATTCATATCGTACAAAATAAACTTAATAATACAAAAAAAAAAAATTAAGAATCTTGCATACTAAGCAGAATGTTTTTTGAAATTTCTTATTTTCGCTGAAGAAATATAATCTAAGATATTTTATAGAATGTTTTGATGGGGAATGAAAGCATTTAGTTCCAAAATTTAAAAAAACTTTTTTCTACTGATCATCTTCGTTATTATGGGAGATTTAAAATGAATGAACTTACGCCACTTGTGCTCTGAACAAATTATATCATTTGTCAGAACAATAGCAAATTATAACTATTGCATTTTGTTCAGAGATTACGTAAGCTAGGAGTTTCTAACCCGGACTCATAAATAGGTTATATTCTCCTCTTCACTTCTATGTACTTAACTCAATTTCCCTAAAAAATGGACTTACGCCACTTGTGGTCTGAGCAGCTCACATGTTCGAAATTAAAATTTTCGTTATCGAATTTGTAAATGAGAAATAAAAGTCAAAGGGAATTTTCCAGTGAGATTTTCAAAAGTTTACACCATAAAAAAACTAAAGGCAAATTAACAACAAACTTATTTTAATTTATTCAAAGGCTTTCGCATTTTGATGAATTTCAAGTTCTTGGATAAGTTGATCTATCAAGTTTTATGTGAATGACAATTTGTCGATACTTTGCACAATTTAACATATATCAGATCTATCCAAGGCTTTTTTTTAATTTTACATAAATTTAAGTGATGATGATTAAAAAGAAAAACACTAAATGGCCATTACAGCCCTTGAAAGGACTTTGAACGAGCTTCTTAGGATCATTTGTGTTGTGAGTGCTGTGATATGTTTGAACACAAATGATCGAGAATAGGACCTACAAACTTTATGTCGATACTGAACGGCTTGATGTTCTTAAGAAGCTTTTCATGGCAATTTTTACCCTCTGAGTTTTGCCATTGTCTGCAGACAGGTGACGGCCAATCAGAAAAGTTAATTTAATTGAAAAAACGTTCTGTCAGATGGTATTTGAGCCAGGGTCCTGTCGCATACAAGCCATGCACCTCAACCAGTATGCAACGGCCGCCACTGATAACACTGTACAACAGTTTTCAAAAAAAAAAAAAAACCCGTGGTCAGTGTTTCCGTTTTCGAGGTCAGTAAAACCGAATATAAATTTAGTTTTTCGGTTCACGTAAGGTTCTCCCTGGAGGCGAGTCCAGGGTAAGCCCTAAGCCCCTACAATTAATGATATCAATATTACCCCTTTTGGGGAGGGCAGGAGAGTGTTGAAATTATTTTTCCAAGAGGAACATTTTTTCCTTAGGACCTATGCCCTTTGGCCCCTCCTGAGGGGGGCCCCCATACAATGCACCCTAGCCCCCTGTAGTTAATAAAATCGATATTTATTCTTTTCGGAAGGGGAGGAGAGGGTAAAAAATGTAGGACCGAGGCTTATTCTCTCCGACCCCTCCTTAGGGGGCTCCCACACAATGCACTCTACTGTTAATGAAATCAATATTTCCCCTCTTGGGAAGGGAAGGAGGGGATTAATATGTACGACCAAACTCCTTTAATTTTTCAAGTGTAACATTTTTCCCTTTGGGGACCTATCCCTTCCAACTATCATATTAACCCCGTTTGATAAAAGACGGCCTAACTTTTACAAATATAACGAAAACTATAACGGTTTTGCGATCAGTGCAGTGTATGGGAGCCCCCTAAGGAGGGGTCGGAGTGGATAGATTCTAAGGGAAAAAATGTTACACTTAGATATACACTTACACTTGTATAATGTTGGAAAAAATGTTACAAAAAGTACTGGAGGTCGTACATATCAATCCTCTCCTACCCATCCCAAGAGGGAAAATATTGATTACAATAACAGAAGAGTGCATTGTGTGGAAGCTTCCCTACGAGCTTCTCTACGTAACGAGGGGTCGGCCCTATAAGGAGAAAAATGTTCCTCTTTGAAATGTAACCCTCTCCTCCCCATCAGAAGTGGACAAATTTTGATTTAATTAACTGTAGGGGGTTAGGGTGCATTGTATGGGAGTCCCCATCAGTAGGGGTCAAAGGGGATAGGTCTTAATGAAAAAATGTTTCTCTTGGAAAAATAATGGAGGTCGGTCATACATTTCAACCCTCTCCTGCCCTCCCCAAAAGGGAAAATATTGATATCATTAATTGTAGGGGCTTAGGGCGTACCCTGGATCCGCCTCAAGGGAGAACCTTACGTGACCCGAAAAAACTGAATTCATATTCGGCTTCAGCGACCTCGAAAACATAAAAAAAACATGAAACTTTACGGATTTTTTTCGTGTTGTGCATGTATTTTTATTTGGCACCCAGTATTCTAACAAAAATAGTTTTGTATTCTATCCTAGTATTCTAACAAAAATAGTAAATTTTTGGCTTAAAAAATTTAGAATATGGATATAATGCTATTCCGCTTACTGAATTTATACAAATCTTCTTCTTAGCATAGTCTTTGCTGTTGTAATAAATATATTTAAGTTGTTTTTGAACCTTTTGAATGAATTATAAAACAAAACTCTTTCAAAAGTAAAATAAAAAAGCAGTGCTGTTAACGTTTAAAAAAGTGGAAGTGTGTTTTTAACTTGAATATCTAAAGTTGAAACTGTATCTCTAAAGCACTGATTTGATTTTATTCTACAGTTATTATTAGTGTTTTTTTTTAATTGCTTTGAAATTTTAAATTAGCATAAAATATTTTACTTTAAAACCGATTATTCTGTTATAAGATACTGTGCTAAAGTTATTTTAGTATTTGTCTAAAATTGTTGATTATTTCAAGGTGTGCTATCTATCGAAAGGTTTTTGCTATCAAATTTCTTATTTATTAATAGATCTCTAGTCAAAATTCTTAACATTTACAGCATAATCAAAAATAAAATTCGACGTCATGGTGTTTGTTTTTTTATTTGTTTTTAGTAAAACTTTGTTTTATTTTCTTTGGTTTTTTTTTTTAATAACAGCACAATAGCAAAAACGTGCCACACTTGTGTGGTCAAAAAATTTTGAGACAAACATTTATTGTCTGCTATTAAATATGAGTGACTATAAAATAAGATTAATTTAATGAACAATTAAGTTAATTAATTCATTCTACGTCACAAAATTTACACTTGTTCATGTTGCAGTTATAAAATTTTTGCACTAAATTTTTTTTAATTAAAATCAGCTCTACACTTAAAATGCTAGCCAATTATTTGTGGTTTTAATATTTATGAGAAATTCTTTGCTAGTGTGAAATTTTTTCTACTATAACATATTTATTGTTGTTCTTTTTTATTCAATATATTGAGTTATTACCTTACAAATTTAAAGCAACAACATATAATGAGTGTGTAGTAAGTTGTTTGGCTAACAATTTTTTAACTATGCGTTGTGAAAATCCACACAATGCTATACAAATATTTATAACTATCTATTAATAGATTTATAAAATATTTAAATCTCAATTGACTGTTTACAAAATCTATTTAATTCTTTAAGTTTCTCTGCGCAACATCTTGACTAATCAGATTATCAACACTTAAAAAAACACACAAATTGTGATTAATTGCTTTCTTGTTAGTTAGGTTTTATTATTTTTTTTTTACTTAATTAAGACTTTAGATACTCAGTTGGAAGGAATTGTTTAAGCGGAAGTTTATTTCCAAAATTGAGCAAAAAATTTAAATTGAGATGCAAATTTTTGAAAGTTGTTTACTTTTTTTTTTTTTTTTTTTTTTTGTTTGTGAAGATATTTTTAATTTAACTTCAAGGTTAAATAGTGTAAAACAAGTTGCTAGATTATTACTATTAAATTAATTACTATTCGAATTTTATATTTTGAAGATTAAATAACGGAATAAAACTAGTTTTTAATTAATTACAATAGTTAGCCAAATTTTTGAGCAATTTATCAATTGTTAGATCTTGAATATCCTTTTTTAAAATAAATAAAATACTCTTATGACGTTGGAAATTTTGAATTGTAAGGCAAAAACTTAAAATTTTGCAGTACTGTGTAATCAGGTTTTGGATGCCAGTTAACTTCGCTCACTCTAAAAATGCCCTGTGGCGAAAATAGTCTTCGAAGACGTTGTCTTTGAAGACTTCATTGACGACAACGGAGTAACAATGCTGATGTGTTACTGGACATGTCGCTATTAATTCAGTTATAACACAAAGTGTAGAAGAGAACACGAACGAGAAAAATCGTACAAAAAGAGCAGCAACTTGAAACAAATGAAAAATTGTCTTGCAATATATTTCAAGAGCTAGAGCAAAATGAGAGAGAGCACGAACGAAAAAAAAAAAAAAACTATTTCGATAGTATCGTAAGTGTGGACGTAGAATTTTTGTTTGATATATTTGTTGATGAATTCGTTGTTCTTGTTTAAATTGAAATAAATATTTCGGAATAATATGATTTTATTATTATTATTTTTCCTGCAGTAAGCAACTTATATATATTTTAAATTTTGTTGAAAATTTAAATTTTAAGAAACAATATATATTTTTATATGTAATATTTATAAAATTAGTTCAATAAATAATTTGAATTTATAATGATATTTTAAAAAGAAATGAAGTCTTCCATGCCAGTCTCCAGTCTCCGTGTATGCAAACCTGCATAGTATTAGTTATAACATTTTTTGAATTAATTATTGTATTAATCTGAAGATTAACAAAAACAATAACAAAGTGCGAAAACGAAAGAAATATATGTATGTATGCAAATATTTCATACATACATATTAATAACAACAACACAAGCAGTTACTGAACAATATTCGTAAAACGATTCTTGATAACTGATTGGAGTCTGCCAGCAGACTGATAGCTTCTTAGCGGCGCAAGCATTTATATACGTATGCATTGCTTTTAAAGCTCTGAGAAATTCATAAAACGATTCTATTCAACGAACAACACGATGTTGCGTTCGAGATTTCGGCACGAACTAAAGCAACTAGCATAAGAACCAGGCATGATCTTTGGGTGCTTTTAGGGCTTTTTTGGGCCCTATTTTGATTTCATAGGCCCCAAAGCCCTTTCGATTTATTTTAGGCCTTTTTTAAGAATTGTATTAAAAAATTATTATTTAAATAGAATGTCATTGATTTAAAAATTAAAAATTTTTATAAAATGATTTTAAAACGATCTCGGTAAAATAAGTTCGTTTGAATTTCTTAATATCAGATACTCATTTTGAAATTATATCTTTGGAAAAACAAAAATCCTAAACAATTTTCCTCAATTTTGTTTTATTTAAGGGCCTCCGAAAGTTTTTCGAAGAAAAAAACACCTATTTAAAAAGTTTGTTTTTAAAGCTGTATTTTATTTTAGACCAACATTTTTTTACATTATTAAAGCATAACTATTGAAGATTTATCCCTGACTTGTTGGTCCAAAAATATTCGTCGTAGAATAGAGCAATGCCGCTAAAGACCTTAAAAAGGGTTGCCAGAAGCAGCTTACCGTTTCAATGTATGACATTTTGAAACCAAGCGAACTCGAAAACCCCCAACCCAATATGAGTTTTTTCCAAAAAAAATTGGACTGTGGAAACTGCGATTGAAAACTGTTTGTTATTTTATTCGATGTGATTTAAGGGATGTTTTAGGCAAACAATTTTTTGAAAATCAATTTTTTTTTTTTTTAATGATTTTTGTTGCACAACTTTTCGAGAATGTGTGAACAAAATTTCAAATCAATTCCGCTTATGATACATATGCTACAGAGCTTAAGGCCCGGTGCGCGAGAAAACCAATCGATCAAGCGGAAGAAGCTGTGTGTATATTATGTAAAAGTGTATGTGTGTATAGAATGTTTCTTTATAAATATACTTTATAAATTCTACCTTGTAGAGAAAAAAAATATTTAATTGTTACAGTTTTATTTTGAGTTTGACAGCTTTGTTGCTTTTGAAGTTTGAAGCTTTTAATGCGTTTTTCTTGAAAACATACTTTTTCAAAACGGCCCACACTACTGCAAACAAACTAATCGACCGATTTTAATTTTTTTTTTTCTTAATCTATTTGGAATGTTATTCTACACATCTTTCGCCGAAATGAGCGTTTTTGAAAAATTTGTCTTGTTTTTACACAAATCCAATATTATGTGAATTTCCGACTATTCATAATTTTCTTAATTTTCTATATTTTCATTCCATTTTGGTCTATTTTCGAAAGCAATTTTTTTTTTCAGACAATCTGGAGTCGCACTATGATGTGGGTCGATTTCCACCTTTTTTTAAAGGACACCAAATTCAGCGCCATTTTTACATATAAAAAATATATGTTAACAAATAAAAAAATTTTTTGTTTACTTAGACTAATGATGTAAAATTAACATGCAAATGGAATTTTTTGTATATATAATACACTTGTTTAGAAAACATCTTCTAAAATTTGCCTCAATTTAAACTGCTTTTGCCTAAAACCTCCCTTAACTTCATTTTGTTGTTGGAAGGCTCTATATTCCAAAATTGTCCCAACAGTAAAGCGAGCGCTCCATAAGTGCATCTGAAGCGCTCCAAAAAAACATTACAGCGCTTCATTGTCCTTGTGTATAGCGCATTTTTTAACATAGTCATGTTATCAGATGTATGCGCTCCGCTCCAACTGTAGAAAATATGAAATCGTAGCGAAAGCCGAGCGCTTTGTTCTCCTTGCAAAAAACGAAAAACAAAAAGGCCATTTCAGCCCTTGAAAGGACTTTGACCGAGCTTCTGATGATCAATTGTGTTGTGTGTGAAGTGAAATGTTTGCACACAAATTATCGAGAACTGGACCTACATGTTTACGCCGACTCCGAACGGCTTATGTTCTCAAGAAGCTTTTCATGGCAGTTTTTACTCTCTGAGGTTTGCCATTGTCTGCCGAACAGAAAAATTAATTCAATTGAAAAAACTTTCTGTTTCGGATGGAGGATTCGAACCTGGGTTCTCTGGCGTAAGAGTCACACACACTACCCACTACGCCACGGCCGTCACTTGTCACTTGTTCTCCTTGCATTTGATATAAAAACGTAGCAAGATCCGGGTTATATATGTAAATATTTAAACTTTTTAAAGCAAAAACAAAACAACAAAAACAAAAAATAATCGCCGGCATTTCGATTACAAGGCAAACACGTAAGCCAGTCGGCCACATCTCAATTGAAAAAATTGTTTCTTAATAACAAATAACAGCAAGTTTGATAAAATAAATCAAATTTTATTTTTTCACGTAAAACGGTTAAATGAATTTTTAAAATTTAGGAAATCAATTTTTTTTTGACATTTATATCTAATACTTTATTTTCAAGTGCAACGTTATCGTTATGGAAAGTGTTATAATTATAGCGCTATACAAACAGCACTAGTTGAAAGGAGAATGGAGCGCTGTAAGCACAGAAAAAAATTATTTGATTAATAAATAAATAAAAAATGTGTCAGGCGTTAGTTTGTAATAAAAAATAAATTAAGCTTTAATAAATATTAATAAATTCTATGCTTTTTAATAATACGAAAAATGTTTTCAATTTCTAAATTTAATGCTAACATTTTTATTTTTCTTATGTTCCGGGGGGAGAGGGGAAACCCCGGTCCCTACCCTCGTTACGCCCATGAATATAACTAAGTACTCAAAAAATACTCCTATGACTCTTTAACCATGAATATATTGCGCTATTTTGCTGTTTTTTGTGGTAATCCAAAATATTCCCTGACTCGACTTAAACAGCGAAAGCGAAAGAAAACACAGGAAATGTTAGAAGTTTTTGAAATCCCGAAATTGTTAATTCGAAATGAATTTTTTACATTGAAAAAACATTTTTAAAACGTGTGCAGTTCGTGTACAGTTCTCGATCATTTGTATCTAAATAGCAAATCTTAAATTTTTTTGAATATTTCTTAAAAAGTAAAAGTGTTAATCATTACTTTTTACCACTCAAGGCCCCATTCATGTCAAAAAGGCCCTATTTTTGTATGAATTTTTGCCCTTTTACTACTAAGCCAATATCATCCCTGATAAGAACGTCAGCAGCAACTGAATCATCAATGCATTTTACTCATAGAAAAATGTGAATATTTCTTCTTTTCTGTTGCTATCTTGTGGCTTTATTAAAGAAGTGACAAAATTCAAAGTTAGATATTCGTTTTATGCACAACATAGCTGATATTTTGGCATAAATTTTATCTTTAAACGATGAATATAAAAGACTGAATAAATAATGTGCTAAAATAAATGTAGCATAACCTTGAAAAAATTTGTGAAAATGCACGCATAAGAACCGCGCTGTAAGACGTAATTCTACGTCTTCGTACAAAATCGTACAACAAGAGTAGCATTTTTTAACGAGTGCGGACACTTAGCAAGACGTGTATTAGATCCGTCTTTGAAGAGGTGGCACACACTTGTCTTGCAAGTCGTTTGGCTAATTTGTTTGAAATGGTCTTCGAGCACAGCTATAGGATTGGCGCTATCTGTCCTCGAAGACTGACTGCTGTCTTGAAAGTCGTCTTCGAAGACGGATGCATCCGTTTGCCACTTGGAGCAAAAGCTGCCTTTAGGCAGATATGAACATTAAAATTTAAAAAAAAAATTAAAAAATATTTGTGAATCAATGAACTGTGAAGCGTTGAAATTGTGATTTTTTTCTTCTTTTTTCTATGTATCTGGCTTTTATTCCTTTTCACTGACACTAGTTTTTTCTTTGTTTTTTTTTTGCGAATAAACTTATCCCAATAAGGTACGAACGACCCACGTTTGTTAAACATACTGTTATATTGGATTTATTGAATTAGGTAGCTGCGTGACATTGCCAACTTATTTGTTAACAATTGTATAAATCAACAAAGAAAGTTAGCACAAAAGATGTCCAATAAGTTGTGCTTGGATAAAAAAATAATTTCTTAGCTTCAAATTTTGTTTTTTTTTTTGTAGCTGCGTATTGAATGCTTATTTGCAATTAATTTTTTGCTTAAGGTAAAAAATATTGAAGAGTGTCAACAATATGGAAAAGCCATAAATGCCTTTTAAGTAAAATAAAACACGTATCGTTGCCAATAGTCCAATAGTCCAATAGTTGAGCCGCCAAAGATATAGAATGACGCACAGTGGTTCAAACGCGGCAATATAAAATTTTTTATGTTGTGATTTTTGTTTTTTTTTTTTTTAATTTGAATTTCTAAATGTTTCAAGAGTATATTTCAAAAACAATTTCTTTCAAAGATAGGAGATCTTTTGGGGGGAAGCAGCGAAAGTCGTCACTAAATGTTTATCCTACTTTGATATAATTGCTTTTATAAAATAGTCCTTCTTTTAACCAAAAAAATAGTGAATGCGTATTTATACCCCCGGGCGTACAGGGCAATGCATTGCGGTACAGAAAAGAAACAATTTTTTTATACATTAAACAGATCATATACAGTAGACCGTATCACCTAACAGACAAAAAACAAAATTAAGTATACCGCACACCGTCTACAATAATATGACGCAATTTTTAAAGAAATATTAAAAAAGAAAATTATTTTTTGACCGAACGTAGGGGTTGCGCAATTAAATTTTTTTTTTCATATCTGCGGCATAAACAGTCTGATCTTTAAAAATGATTTATCAATATTTTTGTTTCTAGGGGTCCAACTTTTTTGCTCTAAAGGTCAGTGGGGTCAAGCAGCCCGTTCTAGTACTTATCCACCAGATCCCAGTATCTACAATGCTAATGAACCATTCTAAGGACATACAAGAAAAGCTCGTAAAATATCATTAAATTCTTCCGAAGAAAGTTTATCGATTATCTCAGTAGAACTATTTAAAAAAGCTTTATGTTAATTTTCTACTAAAAGTTTGAAGACTTAAGTTTTTCTTCTTTTAAATTTTTGGACATTTACGGTCCGAACTTAAGGAATGATATATCAATATTTTTGTTTCGACTTCCAACTTTTTTCTTTAACTTTTCTGCTCTAAAGCTCATTGGGGTCAAGGACCCTGATCTGGAACTTACCAGATATAAACTTATCGTATCAGCACAATTAAATATTGAAGCCTCGTATTTCTTTTCCAAAACTTGAATAAATCTTTAATTTAATTTTAGTGACGTACAAGAATATATCGTTAGCATAATTTTATATAGACCTAGTACACTCTAGTGGCGGCCGTGGCGTAGTGGGTACAGTGTGTGGCCCATACGCCTGAGAACCCTTTTTTTGATTCAAAGCTGACACTGAAAATTTTTCATTGAATTAATTTTTCTGTTCGGCCGTCACCTCTCTGCAAACAATGGCAAACCTCTGAGAGTAAAAACTGTCATGAAAAGCTTCTGTAGAACATAAGCCGTTCGGAGTCGGCATTAAGCTTGTAGGTACAGTTCTCGATCATTTATGTTCAAACATTTCACAACACGCACAACACAATTGACCATAAGAAGCTCGGTCAAAGTTCTTTCAAGGGCTGAAATGGCCATTTCGTTTTTTTTTTTTTTTTGAAGCGAAGCTTTTTACGCCTCATTCTGTGATTTGCTTGAGTGAAATCTTAAAAAAGACACTTTTTAATTTCGACAGCGTTTTTCTTATAGATTGATGTTTTTTTGTTCCTTACGTCTTTTATAAGAAGAAAAAAATGTGTTTTCAATATATTAAAAATATTTATTCGATCTTCCGCTGGGCTTCGAACTCGCATCGTTGTGATTAGGAGTTCAAAACTCTATGCACTGATCCAAAAGCCTATGTTAAGGATAGTTGTTGATTCAATATCAAGTATGTATTACTAAAGCTATGCTGAAGTAGACATAGAGTGTAAATTATTATCTAGAGATTGCATCAAACTCTGCTAAATCTCTGGCATGTGTTAACAGAGTAATTTCACTTCAAAACATAAAGAAAAAAAACTCTGTTAACCTCTGTTAACACATGCCAGAGATTTAGCAGAGTTGATGCAATCTCTAGATAATAATTTATACTCTATGTAGTAGATTACAATAATCTGTTAATATATAAAGGATTGTGTATTGGCTATTCTACGTATAAATACATTGCACATAAAATGTTCCACTTGCTACTAATTGCTGCAAGATGTCGCCAGCAATGGTGTTTTAATAAAGTACAAGTGAACTATGTTGCAGCAGGTTGAAAAATCTAAATATTAAAAGAATTTCGTATTGGCTTTTCTACATATCCAGCATATTTAGCAGCTATCCAAATATAACAATTTTCTACGAACGAACGAACAATTATTTTCTTCGAACGAACGAAAGAACATCTATTTTTTACAAACGAACGAACGAACTACATATTTATTTTGTTTTATTTATTTTGTTTTCCTACAAAAGAGAAAAAGATAGAGCGCACAACCGTCCGACGGAGTTTCTACGAACGAACGACCAAAATATTTATTTTGATTTTCTACGAACAAACGAATGAACCAAATCTTATTATATAAACATGATTTTGCATATGTTTGATCTCAGAAATTACTGTAGTTTTGGTGGGCGCCCACTGTTTTGCATGTTGCTTGGAAAAGAATCTAAAGTTATAAAAATAAACTGACTCGTTCCCCCTTTTCCTTATTCCGCCTACTCTTGACTACGCACTTTTGACTACGGATGCTCATTGTAGTTTTAAATATCGCGATTCTAGCGCCTCCTGATGGGTCCAAAATTTACAAAAATGTGTATTAGAGGGCTACACTAACATGTGAACAAAATTTGGTTTCATTTTATAGCTGAATCAGAAATGCAGGCAATAACAGCGCAAAACTTAACAGTGCTAACGTTAACAGTGGCATAGAGTGTAAATTATTATCTAGAGATTGCATCAACTCTGCTAAATCTCTGGCATGTGTTAACAGAGTTATTTCACTTAAAAACGTGAAGAAAAAACTCTGTTAACCTCTGTTAACACATGCCAGAGATTTAGCAGAGTTGATGCAATCTCTAGATACTAATTTATACTTTATGACAGTGGTGTCTATGTAACATTGCTGACACTAAAATTGCTGACGTTAACAGTGTGGATGCGAGTTCGTATTTTTTACCCTTACCAACAAGTGTTCAATGCGCCTGAAGAAGTTTTCACCGCAAAAAAAAATTAATTTCTTCTATGTATTTTATACTTTTTCTGTACTTATTTCAAGTTTTGTATTAAAAATGCAAAAAATAAAAGAATGCAATAAAAACAAATATATAAAAAAAATATTCTCCACAACTGAAGTTATTCTTGCTGAAGTTGACATACGATTACGGAGGGAGATATACCTTTCGGAAAAATTCAAAAATTAGTTTTTTCATTATTTGAATGTATAACATGTTCAAAATATACAATAATATAAAACTGTTCAGGTAATCGAAACGCTTGGCGATGAAATGAAACAACATCTACCAATTTACACTTACTTGACTTAAGCTGATTTATTGAAAAGATGCTTGAGTGGCCATACCCAGAATGCCAACGAAAGTTTCAACGAGACAGTTTGGTGAATATGTCCGAAGAATCTCAAATCCGTTCTGAAAATTGTCGAAATTTCAGCTTACATTGCGGCTGGAATGATGGCTATGATGGCTACATCTCCATTCTGAAGCTTATGAATGAGCTGGGTAGAATTATTCACACCTATTGCAAAGTTTTCTCGGGAGAACACCGATGAGGCACGAGTAGCAAAGTAGAACCGAAAGAGTCTCTCCGAAACAAAAGCAGCTCGTACAGCTCGAAAACAGCAACAGCTTCAAGATAAGCAGCTTTTCGAGGAGACCGAAGGGCTATCGGAATCGCAGATTGACCCGTAAGTCTTTAATTTAACTTTAATCGTGATTATCTCGAAACTACTTTTTCAAAAAATGCACACGCTGTAACTCTAAAAGTTGCCGATCAGGCGGAAATTTTGATAGGTTTTTTCTATAGTAGTACCGGAAGGCTTTACCTACAAGCTTAAAGATATCGTGTGAATAAATAATTTTTTTGGGGTCAAAACTGTTGGAAAAATAGTCAAAAATCTAGACCTATTATTAAACTGTCAATAAAAATTTTAATTTTTAACTTTTTTATTATTTTACAGGTTTACTCTTCCCTTTAGCACATCAGTAATTGAAGAAAAAAAACCTCTTTTGTTTCAGATAAGTGGAAAAATTTTTATAGCTGCATTACTTTTGGATGTCTCACAGCAGACGCCCGGGGAGATACTCTGCAGAGCCGCCATTTTGTAAACAAAAAATAATTTTTTTTACAGTTCAAAGTTCAAAAAATTCATTAAACATGACTTATTTCACCTTGTCTAAAGGTATCCCCTAAATCGTTGCATTCAATTTTTTTTTTTTTTTTAATAATGTCTCAATTTTGACAAATTTCCAGAAAATACACAAATACTTTTACTTAAGGTATAAACTCTCTTTTATGTTCACATTAAAAACAAAAAAAAATGTTTGAGTATTTTGGCCTTCTAAAAGTGGAGGCGCAACGTCAACACTTTAAATGCAAATTTTCTTCAAATGCATCACTGAACAAATATTTAAACAATTATAAATTATCTCTATGTGCAGCAGTGACAATAGCTACAACAACAATAGCGCAAAACTTGAGGGTTATACCAGCCAGACGTTAGTGCAAACAAACAATGAGAGCAAAAAATAATATAAAAAATATACCGGCAACAATGGTGGGCCTTTTATCGCGACGACAAAAACAATTATTGAAAACTAAAGTTAATTTCTGTTTGGTGTTGCCAACTGCGTTAAAAACTTTTTATGGTGCTTGCCGATAAAATACAGAACACTGCAAAACTCAGACAAAATTTTAAATATTTTGATGCCAACACGTTTATGTTTAAATTTGAACACCCCAACATGAATAAAATTAAAATTTTGCATAAATTACAGATTTTATTGTTTTATAAATTCCACGTTGGCAACACTGCATAAAAAATAAGCATAAAATTAACAGAAATAAACTACATATTATTTACATAATTTATTATAGCTGGTTGTTTAGATAAAATGAAAAGCTACAAAAAAAGCGGCAGAATATTGTCTTAACAAGGTGAGGAAAAAAAAAAAAAAAATAAAAAATATAAAAAAAAAATTGAAGTTCAAAGTTAATTTGCGAAAAATATAATCATAAAGAGCAACAAAAAAAAAAACATAATAAAAAAAAGCCCAAACAACAGGCATAAAAATAAATAACAAACAAATTCATTAAAAACAATTTACACAGCTAAAACAACAACAACAATTTCGACAATGCGGCGGCAAATGTAGATAATTGAAAAAGCATTTATGACAGAAACAAACCCCATGAATGGAGGCACGAAGCAAACGAATAAAAGCATAAAGCAAGAAACCAAGAAGTCACGAAAACAGCAAAAAGGTAGATAAGATTAATAATAAAAAAAAAAAAAAAAAAAAAATTAAGAACTCAGGTTTTCAGTGTTTGTATCGCGGGTGTCTGTACATTAATAAAAAAAAAAACACTTGCTTAAACTTGAGCCCACATGCGGCGCACATATTTTAAAATTCAGCCAAAATTTAAAATTTTTTTTTTAAATAAGAGAAACATTTGTATAATTTTCAACAAAAATTTAAAAAAAAACCAGACTCAAAAGCAATTATATAGCAGCTTTTTTTAACAGCTCGTTATTAACACTTTACATAAAAAACAAAAAGTTTCACAAAAAAAAAAAAAAAAAAAAAAAAAAATAAACAGACAATTCACAGCATTGTTCAAAAAAGTAAAGTCGAAAATTTAAACAGTGCCTTTCATTTCAGGCTTTTCACGTATACAAAAAAGAAACAGAAAAAAAGCTACTGGGTAAAAATTAATGCACTGAATGTGAAGAAATTTTTTTTCTAAATGTGTCTGTAAATAGGCAGCCAGCGGCGCTCAATCAACGGCCACATCTGTCGCGGTTAAGTGTTGCAGTGAGCGACAGTTAAAAATACATAAATAACTGATTTCAATAAAATTTTGTATAAAATTAAAAAAGAAATATAATTTTATTTGATGATAAATTGTATAAATATTTTAATATTTTATTTCTAACAATTAATACTTTTAATGAAATAAATGCTAAATTTTTCTCCAACACGCAGTGTTCGGTCACTCATTTAGCGCCATCGGCCGCCACCAGGTAATTGTTAAATAAGCATTGATTGTAATTGATTAATGCCCGCCAGTCGCAAACGACGCGCTGAGACGCAGCCAAATTCGCGCCTCACAACAATTACAAAAAAAAAAAAGAAAAAACATGCACAAGTACAGTGATGGCCAATTATAAAAACACCGTCTTGCTGCCGGCAATTTATGCATTGAGCCGTGAAAAGATGTTGCACAGTTTTCCATAAGAAAAAAAAAACCAAGCCAAACGCTAGCTCCAAGTATTGAGTGAGTGACCAGCTCAACGCTTGTTGTGGGCATAATAGACACACCTCACCACCGCCGCCGTCACTACAACTGTGGGCGTGCATTTTCAATTTTAATTGACAGTCGTCTAAAAAGCTGTTCAAAGATTTAATTTTTATTACAATTTATATACTACAACGTTTTTTACTTAAGGCGTTGGGGGTGTCTTTTTTAAGGTTGCTTTTTTAATATTTTATTGAGTTTTGTATTTGAGAAAAATTACAAAAATCTTTTAAATGTTTCGACATTGAAATTGTAATGAATATAAATATATTATTTTTTTCTAGTGACAGCTCAACGCTGTCGGAAAATTCAATAATTCAATGAATGAAAATTGCATATTTTGCTAATGTGATCATATTTTATGATAAGAAACAATTACAAACAGACAATCACTAGAATAAATAGGCAGTATTATGAGATACAAATTTTAATTAAGTAAAACTTAACTTAATTTAGGCGATTTCAATTGATTTTTGATTTAAAAAAAGAGATAACTCTCACAAATCTTTAAATTGACGTTCCAAAAATAAAACTTATTAAGTTACAAGTTACAAAATTGATATTTTGAGTGATGGAGATTTTAACATAAGAAACTGTAAAATTGCTGTATTGATTCATTAGCTCAAATTTGGTTAAATTATGTTAATATTTATTTATTGGTTTTCAAATTCAGAGGAAATTAATAATAAAAACACATTTACCTGCTTGGAAAATAAAAAATTCGGGTACTTAAGGGAATTCGTATACATTTTATTAAAAAATTTTGGTGTGTTTTACGAGAGGATTACATTTTTATATTAAATATATTTTTTAGTATTAGTATTTATTCTTAAAAAATAAATTTTTTTTTGTGATGTCATTTCTTCGTTATAATAAATCCCTGATGCACTAAGAAAAAAAAATATCTTTTTAATCCTGTTAAAGTACACACTTAAGGCTAGGGATTGATATCGAGTTTTTCAAAATTTTTGCTTAATCAAAAAATGGTGACAAAAAATCAAAATTTAAAATAATGCTTATAATTTGAAGATACAGATAAAGGTAAAGGCAAAGGCAAAGGCAAAGGCAAAGGCAAGGGCAAAGGCAAAGGCAAAGGCAAAGGCAAAGGCAAAGGCAAAGGCAAAGGCAAAGGCAAGGGCAAAGGCAAAGGCAAAGGCAAAGGCAAAGGCAAAGGCAAAGGCAAAGGCAAAGGCAAAGGCAAAGGCAAAGGCAAAGGCAAAGGCAAAGGCAAAGGCAAAGGCAAAGGCAAAGGCAAAGGCAAAGGCAAAGGCAAAGGCAAAGGCAAAGGCAAAGGAAAAGGCAAAGGCAAAGGCAAAGGAAAAGGAAAAGGCAAAGGCAAAGGCAAAGGCAAAGGCAAAGGCAAAGGCAAAGGCAAAGGCAAAGGCAAAGGCAAAGGCAAAGGCAAAGGCAAAGGCAAAGGCAAAGGCAAAGGCAAAGGCAAAGGCAAAGGCAAAGGCAAAGGCAAAGGCAAAGGCAAAGGCAAAGGCAAAGGCAAAGGCAAAGGCAAAGGCAAAGGCAAAGGCAAAGGCAAAGGCAAAGGCAAAGGCAAAGGCAAAGGCAAAGGCAAAGGCAAAGGCAAAGGCAAAGGCAAAGGTAAAGGTAAAGGCAAAGGCAAAGGCAAAGGTAAAGGTAAAGGTAAAGGTAAAGGTAAAGGTAAAGGTAAAGGTAAAGGTAAAGGTAAAGGTAAAGGTAAAGGTAAAGGTAAAGGTAAAGGTAAAGGTAAAGGTAAAGGTAAAGGTAAAGGTAAAGGTAAAGGTAAAGGTAAAGGTAAAGGTAAAGGTAAAGGTAAAGGTAAAGGTAAAGGTAAAGGTAAAGGTAAAGGTAAAGGTAAAGGTAAAGGTAAAGGTAAAGGTAAAGGTAAAGGTAAAGGTAAAGGTAAAGGTAAAGGTAAAGGTAAAGGTAAAGGTAAAGGTAAAGGTAAAGGTAAAGGTAAAGGTAAAGGTAAAGGTAAAGGTAAAGGTAAAGGTAAAGGTAAAGGTAAAGGTAAAGGTAAAGGTAAAGGTAAAGGTAAAGGTAAAGGTAAAGGTAAAGGTAAAGGTAAAGGTAAAGGTAAAGGTAAAGGTAAAGGTAAAGGTAAAGGTAAAGGTAAAGGTAAAGGTAAAGGTAAAGGTAAAGGTAAAGGTAAAGGTAAAGGTAAAGGTAAAGGTAAAGGTAAAGGTAAAGGTAAAGGTAAAGGTAAAGGTAAAGGTAAAGGTAAAGGTAAAGGTAAAGGTAAAGGTAAAGGTAAAGGTAAAGGTAAAGGTAAAGGTAAAGGTAAAGGTAAAGGTAAAGGTAAAGGTAAAGGTAAAGGTAAAGGTAAAGGTAAAGGTAAAGGTAAAGGTAAAGGTAAAGGTAAAGGTAAAGGTAAAGGTAAAGGTAAAGGTAAAGGTAAAGGTAAAGGTAAAGGTAAAGGTAAAGGTAAAGGTAAAGGTAAAGGTAAAGGTAAAGGTAAAGGTAAAGGTAAAGGTAAAGGTAAAGGTAAAGGTAAAGGTAAAGGTAAAGGTAAAGGTAAAGGTAAAGGTAAAGGTAAAGGTAAAGGTAAAGGTAAAGGTAAAGGTAAAGGTAAAGGTAAAGGTAAAGGTAAAGGTAAAGGTAAAGGTAAAGGTAAAGGTAAAGGTAAAGGTAAAGGTAAAGGTAAAGGTAAAGGTAAAGGTAAAGGTAAAGGTAAAGGTAAAGGTAAAGGTAAAGGTAAAGGTAAAGGTAAAGGTAAAGGTAAAGGTAAAGGTAAAGGTAAAGGTAAAGGTAAAGGTAAAGGTAAAGGTAAAGGTAAAGGTAAAGGTAAAGGTAAAGGTAAAGGTAAAGGTAAAGGTAAAGGTAAAGGTAAAGGTAAAGGTAAAGGTAAAGGTAAAGGTAAAGGTAAAGGTAAAGGTAAAGGTAAAGGTAAAGGTAAAGGTAAAGGTAAAGGTAAAGGTAAAGGTAAAGGTAAAGGTAAAGGTAAAGGTAAAGGTAAAGGTAAAGGTAAAGGTAAAGGTAAAGGTAAAGGTAAAGGTAAAGGTAAAGGTAAAGGTAAAGGTAAAGGTAAAGGTAAAGGTAAAGGTAAAGGTAAAGGTAAAGGTAAAGGTAAAGGTAAAGGTAAAGGTAAAGGTAAAGGTAAAGGTAAAGGTAAAGGTAAAGGTAAAGGTAAAGGTAAAGGTAAAGGTAAAGGTAAAGGTAAAGGTAAAGGTAAAGGTAAAGGTAAAGGTAAAGGTAAAGGTAAAGGTAAAGGTAAAGGTAAAGGTAAAGGTAAAGGTAAAGGTAAAGGTAAAGGTAAAGGTAAAGGTAAAGGTAAAGGTAAAGGTAAAGGTAAAGGTAAAGGTAAAGGTAAAAGTAAAGGTAATGGTAAAGGTATGATTTTGTAAACCTTAAAAAAGAACTCAATGTCAATACATGAAAAATAAGTTCCTTAAGATCCACAAAAAATTTCAAGTCAATCGGCGGTCTACTCGTAGTTTTTGAAAAATTTTTCCCGATGATTTTTTTCCTGGGTGCCTCAGAGATTTTTTTAAATGTGTCCCATGCGATTTTTAAATGGAAAATCCCAAAGTCACTTGTAAAATGCTGCTTCAACCCCACGAAAGGAAATAATTTTTGCATCAAATTGTAACGGGTGACGAAAAATTGATTTTTTTTCGAAGGGGAAACGGAAGATGGTCCTTCAACACCAATGCCAAAACGCTTCAGCTTCTTCCTCAGTGTCTGGTTTGGCCAGAGCGGTATTGTGTGTTATGAACTCTTGAAGCCCGACTAAATCGTTAACACACAATGCTATCGCCAACATATAATTAATTTAAACCACCACGCATTAATCGAAAGACGATCGGAATAGGCCAGAAGACATGGCAAAGTGATTTTATTACACGACAACGTGCCGTCTTCCACCAGCAAAACTAGTAAAAGGCAATTTGAAATCGATTGGATGAGACATTCTTCTGCTCGCACGTGCTCGCAGAGCAGCACTTCAGCGATTTTGAGGAAGTTAAAAAATGGCTCGACGAATCGTTTGCCGCAATGACAAGTAGTTCTTCCGGCATGCTATTCATAAATTACCTGAAAGATGGGCAAAATGTACAGAAGCCGATGACCAATATTTTGAATGAAAATAAATTAGTTTACCTAGAAAATTATGTATTTTCATACCAAAAAAATCCGGAATTTTTTTTACCAAAAAACTTATGTAGGTGAAATCACAACACAACCTTTAACACAACCAGGCAGCTGTGCCCTAGTTTTAATGAACACTTTACAAGGAAGCTTATAATTATGGAAAGGAAAGATCTTTCCATTTTGATAGGCATGATAATAAAGGGTGATCCAATAAGAGCTCCTACTTTATTTTCTAAATAAAATACATAAAAATCAATGTATTGATGCAAATCTTTATTTGGAATGATAGTTCGGTCCCTGCAACTCAATGTTTGAAAAATTATTTCCTTCAAATGTTGCCCACGACTAACTCTTAAATGGTCCATTCTGTGGGTACAATTTTCGACAACTCTTTCGAGCATATCGGCCGGTATTCTTTGAATAACACCAGCTATGTTGGTCTCCAAAGCGTCAATAGTTTAGGGTTTGTAGACATAAAGAAGTGATTTAACATATCCCCAAATAAAGTAATCCAAAAGCGTCAAATCACATGATCTTAGTGGCCTATTAACAGGACCATTTCTTGAGATGATGTTTTCATCGAAATTTCCCTCAATAAAGCGATTGTTTCTCCTGCTGTATGGCATGTTGCGCCATCCAATTGAAACCAAAGGTCGGCTACACCAATATCCTAAATGCATTGCTCTGTAGCGAGTACCATGGACCTTAACACGGGCTCCATCCGCAGTTTTGAAGAAATACGATTCGATGATGCCTCCTGTCCGTAAACCACACTAAACAGTACATTTATTGAGATACATTGAAAGCTCTTGGATTCATCGGCCCAAATACGGCAATTTTGCTTGTTAACTAAGCACGATTTTTCGATAAAATAATGGATCAATTTGAAGTTGTTGTAAGGACCATAAGCCGAAATTAAATCGTACACCAAGATCAGCCGGCTTCAATTCTTGTACGAGTTGTATTTTAAAGGCCTTCACACCAAAATCACGCCTCAAGATACGCCACAATGAACCATAAGAGATATCCAAAGCCTGAGATCGGCTACGAATCGATTGTTCACTGTTTTCACGAACACTCTCTGCTACTGTAGCAATATTCTCAAAATTACGGGCTCTATGCACTCTAGTTGAATGAAGAATGTTCAATATTGTAAAATTGGTACGAATAGTGCGCTTAGTTGGGCGCTCATAACGACCAATATGATGTTGAAGAACTCTATAACATTCTCTAAATGATAACTGATTTTGGTAGTAAGTTTCCACAATTAATTAACGTTGTTCAGGAGTAAGTTTATTCATAATTGAGTCGTATTGCATACTGAACACAAACGCCATATGGACAAGCCATTTGACACATAACAGCTGTCAAAACAACCCAATTGAAAAAGGCACCTCGTATTGGATCACACTTTCGGACATCGTTTTATGACAAGGCATGTCGTAAGAATCGGGGTTCACGCTAATGACTCATGCAGGAGAGGAAGAGTCGATACCACATTTCCATTACTCATGCTCCGCTCTCTCCCGTAGAAGACAGAAGCAATGGTAAGCCCATTTATCGATTGTTTAGGGGATCTTGAAAAAGTAAACGTTTAACGCCAATGGTTGTTTGGTGACAAACTCCGGCAGGTTAGCATGATGAATGATGCGCCTGCCTGTCCAAACCTTGGAAGAAGAGTATGGTTACGGATAAGAAGCATAAAGACGAAACATGCTAACAGGCACTAGTCTTGTCTTATCCATGTTAAAAAGGGGCGTATCTGGGAGCCCGGCGATGGTGGCCAGCCTTGGAACAGATATGAAAAGTTGGACCAAAGCCAGAAGGAAAAGAGTATGGTTACGGATAAGAAGCATAAAGTTGAAACATATTAACAGGTACCAGTCTTATCCATGTAAGAGAGGGCTTACCTTGGAGCCCGACGTTGGTGCATAACTTTAACGAGCGCCTGTGAATGGAGTCGCAATTGTCCTGTTGAACTTGTTAGCACGGCGAAAGTCTTTTCCGCCAAGTTGGTGAGGAGACCTGATCTATTGCCGACATTAAGATCATAAATAAAGGGATTTATGTATAAAAGCATGAGACATGTAATCCTTAATCCAAACTTCTCTTAAAGGAGTTTCGATTCTCTCAATCAGTTGACGCTGAGACTTAATGAGAAGAGATCTACACTGCTCAATTTTTTGTTAATTTTTTTTTTTTTCAATGCTTCCGTTTGTAGAAAACGTAGAAAACTATTGTTAATTTTCGAAATATTTTGAGAACAGAATAAAAAAAAAACGAGTCAAAATAATTATTTTATGCAGATTTGTTTTTGGCAGTGCAGACAGCGAGAGCGTTTTAAAAATTGTAGTAGTATGCTTGTGAACACCATACTGCTCTATACTGACAAAAAATGTATCAGCTCAACTTAGGGATTCGTCAATATGAGAAACATTGTTTGTATTGACAAATTCCTAGGTTGAATATGAAAAACATTGTTCGTATTGACAAATTCCTAGATTGAGTTGATAACTTTTTTGTCACTACAGAGTCAACAAAAATTTCTGTTAAGATTTTTTTCTTTCAGTGTGATTATCATAAATGCTTTTGTATCTTCACACTGGACCTTCAACAGCCGGCCTAACTTCATCATAAAATTTTAGCGCTTTATTTAAAAAAAAAAAACAGTTGCTAACTGTAAAAGTCATTAATCAAAACTGCAATTTTTATCTGCATAAGAAGAAAAACCGGCTTAAAAGCCAAAAATAGTCAGAGTTATGCAAATTAACACTAATGTTTATTCCAAACAACAGACGAGACATCAGTCATAGTTTGTCAATTTTTCATAATACTTTTTTTCCCCCCGACCATTCATTGCAAAGTTCAAGTTCAAAGTTTTGACACTTAAGAGCTATAATGCCAATATGAATTTATAGTTTTTTTTAAACGAAAATCTTACAATTCATAAATCAGTTTTAGATGTGATAGTAAAATTAGCAACGCTAGCATAAAAACTCTATGACAAATTATATAACGCATTGTTATGTAAAATAACAACAATAGCCGAGTAAATGTCTGGCATCAATTGACGCCAACAGGTGTCAAAATGGTGCGTTTTTACATCTTAAGTGGCTGTCATCGTGCCAATGAGCTGTTGCCAGTTGTTGCCGCCCGCAACTTGACTGTTACACTTGTCAACAGAGTGGGTGCTAAGCATGAATTACAACAAAACCAAGTTTAATATTTGCTGTTGTTGTTGTTATTCCTTGTTACGGCATTGCCAGCAAACGCATTACCAACCGGTTTCATTGAGTTGCAACTTATATTGTTTTTTTTTTTTTGGCTTTTTACTTGTGCTCATTCATAAAATCGTTCTTCGTCGCACACGTGGGCGCACAGTTTCCGCAGTCTGCTTCAAGCAAAAACTTTATAAAAAAACTAGCAGATTTTTAAGATTTTTTTTTTCTTCAAGTCATTGCGTGGAAGCAGCAAAGTAATCGCTGCGTGTGGGTTGCTACTATGAATTTGGGCAACAAACATAATGTTAACAACATGTAGGCAGCAGCAGCAAAGCGAAAAAAAAAACTGGCACCGATAACGTTTTACTTGGCAACACTGCAACGACCTTCTCTGCTGCAGTGCCTGACATTTGAGCCATAAAACCATGTTGTTTTTGTTTTTTTCGCTTTTTTTTTTTCTTTCTTAATGTAGGGTACTTAGATAGCGGTAGTTAATCACGTTAATGCATGAGGCACGGTTATGACGACCAAACCTTAAACTGACTTTCGTGCTGGCTCAAGCTAGTGCTCGCTCTTTCGCACCCACACCCCAACCTAAGCACTGTTCTAGCTGTGCTGTTTCTTAATTAGAATGCGGCTCTTTCTAGGCACGTTGTTGTTGGTTTTTTTTTTCGTAGATATGAAGCCACTTTTTATGGGTCATTTGCTGCTGGTGTTTCGCTGCTTCTTTTACTTCTATTACTTCTTTCTATGCTGCGTGCTGTCCCAATATGGCGCACAACGACTGTTAGCTGCGTTATTAGAAAAAAAAAATAATGTCCAACCTGAAACTGTACAAAACTGAAATAAAACACCGCGTTCGCTTGCTATTAGCTTAGTGCGGATATCCGCTGGGAATCCATTTTAATTCTATGCTGTTTTTGTTGTTGGTTTTTTGTTTTTGTTTCAAGCTAATTTTATGCAAAGCCAAGCAGGCTAATTAGCGACGGCCCATCGAGCCCAGACAGGCAGCCAGCTAGCCAGTCGCTGTAGCAGCTTCTAATTAATTTAATGTTGCACTCAACGCAACGGTGTTGCGTACATTTATCCAAAAATATATAGAAGAAAAAAGTAAATAGAAATTAAATTAATTTTAATGCATATTAATTACCAACCTTGAGTGACGGAAATGTTTTCAAGTTAACATAGCATGAGAAAAAAAAAAAACCAGCAGCAAAGTTCCTGAACTGGCCAAGGCAATATTTCGTAGCTTCACGTTAAAAATCGTCACACTTTGTAGCACGTTTTAAATAACACACTAATAGCAATAAAATTGTTCGCTTTGAAGACTGTTTGCAACACAACAAAGTGAGAGAAGCTAATTTATCAGCATTTTGACTAAATGGAGATGTTAACTGCTTTCGAGTCGTTAAACTTTTTAACAATAACGCCCGAGTTAATATATTAGCGGTCGTATAGCGGTCGAACATAGGCCATACGGCCGAACAAAAGTCGAACAGGACCTGAATATAATGCAAAAAAACAGCTTTTTGCTTACAGCTTTTTTTGCTTACTCGACCGAACAGTTGCCAAAAAAGCGTTTGTTTTAAGGGAGAAGCCTATTCCAAACCAGGTCGAATAGGCTAATACTCGTAAATGCGAAATGAATGTATTTTAATTTTGCAAAAACAAACACATTTACAAACAAAAACAACATAAACAGCACTTTAATTGACGTAGAGTCTGCTTAAGCATTTCGTTGTAGAAACATTTGAGTTTGCTTCAAAATGGCCACTGTACAGCCGTTGTACGACCGCTGTACTCCCGTTGTACAGCCGCTGCTTGATACTTATATGTTAAGCAATATTAGAGGTGATGACGCTTGCAGGTTACCACTCCATATTTTTTTTTTTGATTACAACTCGTCATAAAATCAACTTATTGTTGATTTACTGCCTACATTAAGGGGTTACATGACATTGTCAGTTTTTTGAAATCGATGGAAACATTCCTACGGGTTCAAAAGTTACAGCCGGAGTAGTGAGAGCGCATTTTTAACTTTTGCGCTACCTAAGTACGGCAGCTGGTGTATACTTGTTTTACTTGCTACCTGACTTTTGGTGGTTGTTATTTCGTACCTACTTGAAGGGTGAAGGGTGACGCCCGAATTGCAAAACGATTGCAAAAAACTATAAGAAACAGCACAACACAAGATAACGAAGGCATACAGTACGAAGCAGGCATGGCAGATTGAAGGTAGCCTTTTTTTTCTTTGTTCACAAACTTTGAACGCGTTTATCTCGAAACCATGTTTTTCGTACTGGTTGCGGCACTAGCGGGTTCTTTTTTGACGAATTTTTTGTATTTTTTTAAACTTGATTCGCTATCGTGAATTTTTAAAGTCAATATTTTTTTCGAAAAAACACACTTTCAAATTTGGAACATCACCAAAAATTGAAAAAAAAAATTTAAAAAAAAGCTCGTGTCATACGATAACCAATTTTGTTAAGATTTAAAAAAGTAATTTTTTTTTTTCCAGATCGGACAATTTTTGCAACTCCCAGCGCTGCAACCACGAGGCCCCGTATTTTTCTCTGCCGCCAGTTTGGAGCTCTATAAAACCATGTTGGAGTGAAAAATATATTTTTTTGACTGAGTTATGAATTTTTAAAAAAAGGTCTGTTTTCTCTGCCGCCAATGTCATGTCCCACCTTAATATTAACTGCATACGTAGGTAAGAGGAAATAATAAGTCACAATCCTAAGATTCAAATCATTTCTATTCTAAAAAGAAAAACAAAAATTGTGTAGCTTCGAAATCGACACTTTGAAATTTTGGCATGCAGGTTGCCACCCCAGGAAAAATTGCTGGAAATGTAGAAAAACTCAAGTAAAAAATGAGCTTTTGACTAAATGCCACTTGCAAACATGCAAAGGTATACGCATGGGCGTAGCCAGACTTTTCCATAGGGTGGCGCTGGTTTCCAAAGTCCTGAAATATATATGGTTATGTATTGCCCCCGGCTATGTATTTATATCGTTGCAAAATAAAAATAAAAAAAATCGTGTAAATGATGAATCCAAAAAGCTTACATTCATTCAATTTTCATAGCACATTTGTGTATACATTTTTATATCTGAAAATATAGCGAAAATATTGTTTCATATTTGGAATAAAAATAAAATCACACTTAGGCAACCGATTTCTACAACTTCATCAAATAAACTAAAAATGGGAAAAATAAAGATTTAATAAGATATTCAAAAATCAATAGCTCCTATCAAATGGCTTAACATGCTATCCAACAAGTAACGTGACAGTTTTTTGAACTTTCAAACAATCCAACATGTGCCAACAGGATACACAACAATACTTTTCACCCTCATAGGTACAGATAGAGGAAAATCTGAACAATAAAACACTTCTAACTCTTTGGTATGACCTTAATAAAATTATGATAGTATGATACAAATTAGTTGAGGATTCACTAAAAAGTAAATCAATTAAACACATAAGGGAGACACCACAATAAAAAAAATATTGGATCAAAGATTTAGGGTGGGGCCGAGGCCCGCTGGGTCCCCTGGCTAAGCTCATGAGTATACGTCACACAAAACAAAAGCAAAATAGAGAGGTAGCAATGTTGCTATTTTAGAATGTCCATAACCAAGGGCGTAGGCAGAGGGGGAGAGGGGGCAACTGCGCCCTAAATCTGGGTTTTTTTTTTATTTAATCGATAGCTTTGTAAATAGTTCTTATATGTGAGCCTTTTTTAACGTGTGGTTTTATCTATTTTTTTGGAGAAAGAGCTGGAAAAGTCAAAAGCATATTGGTATTTTCAAAGGGATGGTATGGTAAGGTAAGGTAAGGTATGTGTCTTATATTTTCTGGAACGGGTAGTGTTTAAACGGAAAGTTAGAAATGTAGGTATTTACATGGAGTAGATAATATGAACATTTTTATTTTTTATTTTTTTTTTTTGTTATACAAAAATGAAAATAAGCCTTTTGAAGTCAAACTTTTTTAATACCGTTTGTATTGGAGGTTGAAATATCGGTAGTAATTGAATGAATCTGGAAATTGCTTATAACGAAATGCTTCAAAATATTTTCCACTTCCGTTTTTTGGCATATGATCGAATCACACAAAAAACGTTACAAAATAAAAATATCTAAAACAAAACAGGCAAAATTTTAGCCCACTCGGTTATTGGCAGTGGTATGGGAATCGTAGCAAACTTTTATTAGAAACTACGGTCAGTGTGACATTTCAAGTTCATGAGAGCTGCAGCTGGTTAGCAGTCAGCGCCATCTATCTGTGAGTTCAGCCAGGATGGATTTTTGAATTAATCCAACTATTTTCATGGATCAATCCCCACAAGAAATGAGTTTTATTTCTGATAAAAAATATACAAGTTTACTACACAATATCAGTGGAATTGAATCTTTTAGTAGGCTTATCTGCATATAAACCGCGTTCCATTATACAGGTTTACTGCACAATATCAGTGCCTTGAGCTTTTAAGAATTAAATGTATTTTACATTTTGAAAATTTCTAAATTTATATACGTCCCTAAAACTCACCTATTTAAGTACGCTTTTATTATGATGATGGGTAACCAAGAGAGAGGTTCTTCTGAATCAAAAATATACCTACTATATACATATATGACAAATGTCACTGAAATTTAGTTTTTCTTTTTAGTTCACGTTTTGGCATTAAATAAAAGCTTATGTTAAAAAATTTATTTTTATATTTTTTTTTTATTTTTTACTTTTTAGTCTTAAAGGTTTATTATGAACATTTTTTATTTTGAAAGCTTTACATATAGCATTTTAATTTCTTAGACCATTAACCTTAACAGTACATATTAACATTATTTATACCATTTACATTACTTATTGCATTATATGCTTTATTATGATATTGCATTTTTATTGATTTGTGGGCAGGAATAGGAGGTATGGCCAAATTTAAACCCCTATCTCCTACCTGATGTAAATGTGCTGCCAAATTTTCAGCTGAATCGGTCTAGTAGCTTTGGAGATAATTCATTGTTATTGTTTTGTGGGCGGTAAAAGGGGGTGTGGCAACTTTTTTTCTAACCCATGCAATACTTGAAAGACATTTACTGCCAAAATTTTAGCTGAAACAGCCCGGTAGTTTTGGAGATACATGAATGTGTGGACGACAAAAGGGGGTGTGGTGAAATGTTTTTCATAAGCCCCATTTTCTACTTGAAGGAAATTTACTGCCAAAATTTCATCTGAATTGGCCTAGTAGTTTTCGAGATATAGCATTTTTATTGTTTTGTGAGCGGTAAAAAGGGGTGTGGCAAAACTGTTTTTCATAATATTGCATTGTCAATGGGCTTACATATGTGTGCTAAATTTCAGCTGAATCGGAGACCACCAAGCTGTCGAAAAATTGCTTGCAAGATTTGCGGACATACATATATACCCAGTGAACCAAAACTACCGTTTTTGAATTCATTTATGAACCCTTTCGGGTAGAAACGTTCATTTTCGGCACTCATAAATGTACCCTTTTTATATTATTCGTCGGACTAAAATGCCTATTAAAAACAAACCATATTTTGTTCGCTAATGAGTTAAAAAAAGAACCATAAATTATCCTCTTTTTTGTTCGGAAATGAGTTAAAAAAGGAACCATAAAAGTTCTTTATCGGCACTCGGAAATTAACCCTTTTTGAATCAATCGCCGCACGAAAATGCCTCTCAGAAACAAACTGTTTTTTCTTCGGAAATGAGTTCAAAAATGAACCATACAAAAGTTATTTTTCGGCACTCGAAACCGAAACGAAATTGAACCCTTTTTTTATCAATCTTTGGACTTAATTGCCTCTCAAAAACAAACCTTTTTTTGTTCAATAATGAGTTAAAAAAAAGAACCTTTTTGAATAATAAATTTTATTATTGCATAATACTATTTATAATTACATATCGATATTTTGTTAAAGAAGATATGATAATTACTAAAATTAGAGATCATATTAATCATTGGGTTAATAGGATTAATATACCTGGGCTGGAATTCACGCATTGTGTTTTTCATGATATTGATGTTTGAAAGGGGAAAAGGCGTCATTGTTTTCCAATTTGACAAACCTCCAAATTATATATGAAATATCAAAATAGTTAAGTTATTAATTGGGGAACTTATTTGATTACATTTTAGCATGGAATGTTTTCGTGGTTTTCATTCTATTTGGGCTTGATTTTAATTTTTGATCCATCTCGCACTGGTAAAAAAGTTCATATGACGTTTGTACAAAGGTTAACATTTTCATTTTAAGTTCCTTTATTTAACTGTTTTTAGAATATAAAAAAGGAACATTTATGATTCATTTGTAAACTCATTTATAAACAAAAAATAGTTAGGTTATGAGAAATTGTTTCCTACTGATATGATAAAAAAATTATTCTTTTTTGAACTCATTTCAGAATGCAAAAATGAAACATAAATGATTCATTTCCGAACTCATTTATGAACAAAAAATGGTTCATTTACAAGGAAGTCTTACCTACTGAAATGATACAAAAATTATTCATTTTCGACTCAAAATAAGTTTTTAATGAATTTCGCAAAATATGTA
Organism: Coremacera marginata; assembly: GCA_914767935.1. Taxonomy (NCBI): domain Eukaryota; kingdom Metazoa; phylum Arthropoda; class Insecta; order Diptera; family Sciomyzidae; genus Coremacera; species Coremacera marginata. Next base: position 166,228,976 of record OU612046.1, read on the forward strand.
CAATTTTTCTTTATTGGAAAAGCTTTCACGAATTTAATCTTTTATAGCAAGCACTTTTAAGCGACAAAATAAAAAAGAAAAAATTAAAAAAAAAAAGTCTAACCAAAAACGTTCGCAAAACTCTCACCTTACTCAAAACCTTCGCTTATGGTTCAGTGGGTAGACTAACCCCTAATCCTGCTAATTTCGCCCCTGTATGAAAAAGCAACAAACCAAAAATATTTACCTTAGTAAATACACAGCTCCAGTTTCGACTGATCAGCTTTGTCGATTTTTCTATAACAGAAAAAGCAATTGCAAAAAATCATTTCTCTAGATGTGCGAGATATACATTGACAGCATAGCCAGTGGTACCAAAATTCAAACCATTTTGTGCCGTCAAAAGATCTCTGCTATCTCGAATGTTTGTTTTGTTTCGAATATCCTCCGAACAAGACGACGTAGAAAAAAATCGTAAATTACATTGTATCTGACTTTGTATCTACTATATCCTTGCTGACTGGTAGGACATCCTTTTTTCCCTTAATATTTCTTTTTGGGAGACTTTGGCATACCAATGAAACTTTTAAGTCCCCTTTGAAGTGTATCTTTTTTTTTTCGATACACCCTTATATTTATGCCTTTAACCCTCCGTGTGACTAGTGTAACGATATCGTCACTCAACTTTTTACGACATAGCTGTATCTCAGACATGTGCAATGGGTGACGGTTGGTAAGTCCTCCTAAAAAAAACTTTGAACCTTTGTATGAACACCCTCCAAGCCGCGTCAGTTTTGGTTTAGCCGTTTGTCCGTACTGTGAGTGCAAAGTTGGGCCGACTACGAAATCGTTACAGTAGCCACAGGACGTGTTTTTTATTTTACCATATTTGGTAGGTAAAAAATGTTGTTATTTTTGCTCTAAGTGAAGTAATTTTGTCATATTTGTTACTTTTTTTAATGTACAAACGAATGCAACATAAAAAACACGTGCTTGTGACCTTATTTAGTGGCTCGTTTAAAAGTCCCAACACTATAAATCACAACTAAGGAATTGATCAGGTGCACACTGAAAACGCATTTACAACGTAAGGACAGGCCAATTCGCTTTGAAGACGAGAACGAGAAGAAACGAAGAGACGAGAAGAAACTGTTTGAAGAAGAGAACAGTTTACTGCTACTCTTTTTGTGACAGAGCAGCATGTGATGATCACCGAGTGCATAATTGTTTCAAATTCAGAAACTTTTTAAGTTTTGAATAATAATATTGTTATTTTGAATAACTATATTTTTTGCAAAAATAATAAATAAAAAAAATTTATAAACAATAAAAAAATTATAATAACCGTATAAAAATAATTTTTTCAAAATTTTTCACAAAAAAAAAATTAAATTTTTTTACTGTACCAAATTTTATTCCGACCAACAACCTTAATTTTTTTTGCAAATTTTTTTTTATTTATTTATAAAAACAAACATCATCACCAAATAACTTTTTTTAATATTAAATGCCCCTAGGGGGGTGTTTATCCAATAAAACCTTCATTTTCTTTAAATTTTTTTACTCGAAAAAAAGCCCATTTTCAGGTTGCAAAACAAGTATGGGTTTTGGAACGGCACCAAATCTGGTTAGGTTTTTTTTGTAAGACATATATATGAAGCTTTGATCCCTGGAATATTTTTCCTTAATATCAATTAGGGCCGGAGATATGAATTTTGGACTAAAAATTTAAAATATGCTCGTTTTCGGCTGTTCCAAAATTTTTGGCGCAAAACTGGGTGTAAATTTCGGCCAAAAAACTTTATTTTCCTTAAATTTAAATATTAATCTAAAAGCTTAAAAAAAAAAAATGTTGTTCAAAAATTATTTTTGAAGGGGTTAAAAAATGCCTTTGACGATATCGTAGCACTAGCCACAGCGCGTAGGCAAATACTAACAAGCCACACGGTGGGCTAATTGTTTACTGGTACTTCTACACATTTTTATCAACACCCCCCATGAAAAACACTGGCTACAGGCCTGATGTAATGTGACAGATTTATAAGAGAGAAAACTAATTAAATACTAAAACATCGTCAAAGTAATTCCAATCAAATACTCGATACTTTTTTGCCTTTACTCACTTTTTATGTATCTGGCTACTTTTAAGCAATTTTGTTAAGTGGGCGCTTTTATTTGACCTTTCCCATAATACACAATATTTATCACCACTAGAGCGAAACATAATTAAAAATGAATTTGCACTGCTTGAAAAAAAAAGTATATAAAAATGGCGCTATGACGGCTTCCGTTATGCTAATAAAATTGCAACTAAATTGTGTGTGTGTGTGTGGGTATGTAGGTCGCATGTGTCGGTCGACGCTGCGTCTGCTGTGACAGCATGTTAGAGGGCGCCACTGCAATCGCCCTGAATGTCTTCGAAAATTTATTAACTTAGCGCTGAGTGGGAATGCATTGTTTTTCTAACATTGTAAAACTTGGCAGCCACATTGTTATTGCTTCTGTTGTTGTTGTTGTTGTTGTTGTTGTCGTCAAGTGCTTTTGTGAATTGCGTGCAATTTTTTGTGATTTTTATTCTTATTGTTTTTTGCTATTTTTTTTTTTATTTTTTCGTTACGTTTCGTTAAGTTGCAATTTCAACGCTTCAATTGTTTGCATGTAATTTGTTTTATTTAACCGCACCAATAGATGGCGCTTGTATTGGCCAGCCAGTCAGGCTTAAACGTCAGCCTAATCGCCGGCTGCCAACTGACAGCCATCATTAGAGCTTAACATATAATTAAGCTTTGCCTGTCTGCTAGCGGCTGGCTGCTTGGCGCTGTTATTATAACATTTGTTGTTGTTGTTGTTTTTGTTGCTTCTATGATTATTGTTGTTACTGCTCTTGTTTTTTGTTGATTCCATTATTTATATATAATTATTTGTCGTTTGATTGCATTCGATAAACACACAATAGTGGAAAAACAAACAAATGAACTGGTGGCAACCTTGTTGTTTGCAAAAAAAAAAAAACGAAACAACAACTTAATTGCAGTCGCGTATTCAAATCAAGTGCGGCATTAAGATCACAAAAAAACAATATGTGGATTTTTTTTTTGTTTCAGCTGTTGTACATTCAAATAACTTAATTCCTCAAAAGATGGCGCTTCAAGCGTTGATTGACATTTTGTGCTGTCACATAATCTGACTGAGCATCTGACTGTCGCGCTGTCACTGTTACTATTTGTCGGCAAGTCAAAAAAAAAAAGAACAAAAACAGCACAACTGAAATAATTTCGTTAAGTTTTCGCATGCAAAACACGTTCAAGTTTTTGTTTTAATTCTTCTGCTTATTTTTACGATTTAGTTTTTTTTTCTATATATTTTTTTTTTTTTGACATTTTTTATACGACTTGTTATGGAAATTAAGTTTCGGTCCCGTAGTTTCCTTTTTTTTTTGTTTGCTCTGTGCCTTGCTTAGAAGACTTTGTTCGACTTTGACTGAAATTGTTCGCTCTGAACAGAGAACACAAACTCGTACACATAATTAATTATGTTGACGTGTTCGAAAAAAAATGCAATAAAATACAATTAACTAAAATTAAGGCAACTCTATAAATTAAGTACACGACAAGGTCAAATCTACTCAGCTGTTAGTGTAGCAGATTTGTTTTTTTGGGGGTAGGAGGGTGTGGTTATAAGAATGGGGTTCAGCTTTAATTAATGACCAATAAAAAAAGTTGATTCTTTTCATAAGTTATAGGTTGGGATGGGACTAAGCTATACAATATTAACAGATGTTGGCAGAAATTAGCTAAGCCGTTATAAGAAAACATGCTCAGATCAGTTATGAAAAGGGTTAAATTAATAAACAACATCCCAATTCTTATTTAAGGCATAATATACGTGTAAATTTAAACACAAAAAATTTTTTTTTTTGTTTGCTTAATATGCTCTTCAAAGTTTCTAGAATAAACATACATGTTTTTAAAACGATACCTGGCATTGCAGATTAAATAATAGTAAGTTTATCAACCGATAATTTTAAAAATATATGCAAAATTTCGAAAAACAAAAGCGATTTCCTCGAAACTAGTTTTTTTATTGTATTGTATTGAATCTATTGTTTTCATTTCAATGAATCTTTTAGCATTTTGTTTGTAATTTTGTCCTTTAAGGCGGTCTTCTCATTGAGCAACTTTTTTTTTTTTACTTTTTTTTTTGCATTTATTTATAGCTTGGGTAGTTGTGAATATGCCCCTAAAAGGATTTTTAGAAATTCGAAATACTTTAGACGATACAGCCTTTTTTGTGAAGCAAGGTCTTCGTCAAAATGAGCTATTTGATTTGGTGATGGAGGTAATAAAACCAGCTTACGAAGCGCTGTCGGCAGATAATTTGCTTGAAAGATGCCTTGGATCTGAAACTCAGAATTCCAATGAGTCCTACAATTCTGTTCTTTGGTCACTTTCGCCCAAACACATCAACTCAGGCGCACGCACCATCGAAGTGGCCAATTTCATTGCAACGTGCCTCTTCAACGACGGTTTTATACCCATACTTAAAATTATGGGTTTGATGGGTATTGCGATTGGCAAAAACGCATTCGAATACGCACTATCTCGCAATGAAGACAGATTGAACCGATCAGAGACTCGAGCTGCGGCATCATCAAAAGCTGGCAGAACGGCTCGCAGAGCAGAGAGGGCAGCAGAAAGCAGTTTCTACGAAAAAGAGGAAGGTGGCCTGTATGGAGCTGGCATCGCCGACTAATATTTGTAAGTAAAAATTGTCAGCTCTTTAAAACTGCATTTAAACATTTTTGATTTTTTTTTTTTCCCCAAAAAAAATACTTCAAACTTTAAACGCGTTTATCTCGAACCCACGTTTTTCGAACTGGCGGCCATGATATCTCCAGTTCAACTGAACCGATTTTCATGAAACAAAGTGGAATCGACGCAGAATTGTCACCATTCTCAGGTGAACCTCGACCATAATTTTAAAAAATTTTTTACTATTTTTTTTTTACACTAAACTACAAAAAAAAACCCGAAATTGAAATTTTTTTTTTGAATGGCCGCCATTTTGTCAAAAAAAATCACAAAATTAAGCTTGAGGTTGACCCGAGAATTACATCTATACTGATTATAACCCCGTTTTTTTTTCACATCAGACGCTCCGGAGACCCGGAATCGTGGCCGCCGTGACGACACCTTTTTTTTTCACCACCAACTTTGAAGTCTCATTTCTTTTTGAACAGCCCACGTATCGAGGCAAAAAAAATTTTTTTATTTACTTTGAACCTTTTGTAATACAATAAATAAAAAAAGTTTTCAATTATTCTTTGCGTTTTCAAATAAGAATTTTTTTAAAAAGGGTCCAAAAAACGGGTTTTGAATGAGAAGACCGCCTTAAGTATCCTCTCTAAATTAAATTACCCACTATTTTTGATTTTTTTTTTTTTTTGACAAAAAAGCGCGTGAAAGTTTACATCTTTTTTTAATTTTTTACTTTAACTTTTGCCATAATTTTTAAAAAACTTGTATAGACTTTGTATAGACCTGTATATCTCTGTATAGACTTTGTTCAAATTTTATAAGGCAGTTTTGATCCATGTTCGAAAGCTGTTCGCTTGCAAATAATTTTATTCGGGTCATCTATAAAACAATTTTTTCTTGTGTAGTTACCGCTCTATGTGGTGTACTAGTTATCGTTCTATTTCCGTGTAGTTATCATTCTACAAGGAAAATTAAAAAAATTTTATATAGACAAAAATGGTTAACAGGGGGCGAACCTTCACATAGCAACGTGTCTGACTGCCCCAACCTGGCGAGGCCAGCATTATCCATGTCGAAATCGTCTCAAGTCGACTCAAACCTCCTTCTGGTGTAACCTGGGCAACGGCAAACTGGCATCCATTAGTATGACGGTTAATTTGAGCGGCGGGTCGCTCCATGAACCTTTAACATGGAGTGCGCGCAGGGTTTGTGTCCCGTCAAATTACTACTGCCCAATGAAAACTAAACCAGCCTCGGATAAGAACCCCAATTACGTTGACGACCACCGCAAACGAAAAACGGACAATGATTTACGGATATGCACCTGGAATGTCCGGACCCTTTATAGGGAAGGTGCCTTTATCCAACTGGCGGAAGCCCTCAAAAGAATAAAGGTAGACATCATCGCCATCCAGGAAATGCCATGGAAAGGGCAAGGCTGCTCCAAAAAAGCATGCTGCGATATCTCTACAGCTGCCATGCGGAGAAGCGTAAATACAGATGTGGATTCGTATTTGGCTGGAAACTACGCCACCTTGTTTCCCGGTTCATATCTGTGAATGAAAGATTGGCCACGATTCGCATCAAGGCAAAATTTTTCTTCATCAGCCTTATTTGCGCGCACGCCCCGATGGAGGAAAAGGACGAAGCCGTCAAGGACGCTTTCTACGCTAGTCTTGACGTGAAAATAGTCCTCGGCGATTTTAATGCGAAAGTCGGAAGGGAAGGCATCTTTGGCCCCACTGTCGGTCAGTTCAGTCTTCATGAGACCTCCACGTACAACGGTCTAAGACTGATCGACTTCGCCGCGGCACGAAACATGGTAGTTAGTAGCACCAGATTTAAGCACCTCGACATCCACAAGGCCACCTGGCTGTCCCCGGGTCAAAAAACGCGAAATCAAATAGATCATGTTGTAATCGACGGAAGACATGCCTCTAGTGTTCTATATGTGCGTACATTTCGGGGGGTCAACATTGACTCTGACCACTATCTTGTTGCAGCTAAGATTCGCATGCGATTATGCAATGCGAAGAACATACGCACAGGAATGCAACGATAGGTAGATGTCGCTAAGCTGCAATTACAACGGACTGCCAATGCCTACTCAGCTCAACTCTCGGTTAAGCTCAACCAACCAACCTCAGCACACGATGACATTGGCGGACTTTGGGCGCATTTATCCCACTCCATGCAAGCTGCCGCTGAAGAAGTAATCAGTTTCCGGCGCCAGCAACCTTGGAGCCAATAGTACGATTAGGAGTGTTGCATCGCGACAGTCAAAAACGCCGCTCATAGAAAAACGCTGCAGTTGCAACGCGAGTCGTGCGAGAAAACTACCGCGAAAAGAGAAAGGAAGAGAGGCGTCTTTTCAGACGCAAGAAAAGAGAGGAGGAAAAGCGTGAGCGTGAGGAACTAGAGGTATACCAGGGCAAGAAGGATGCACGGAAATTCTATCAACAGGTTAAGCGTCTAACCCAAGGTTTCAAGCCAGGAGCATCATCCACTTGTAGGGACGAAAATAGAGATCTGAATACGGATCACAGTGTGTGCTGAGATTGTGAAGACAGCACTACTCCAATTTACTTACGACTTTGCGACGATTCCACCAATGCCACCCATGGCAGTTCAGCGCCACCAATCAACGATGACGAAGTGGAAGTACTACCACCTAGCCATGAAGAGGTTCGAGTTGCTATCCAACGAATGAAAAACAATAAAGCAGCGGGTGCTGACGGCCTGTCAGCTAAATTGTTTAAAACCGGAGGCGATGAATTTATAAGGCGCATGCATCAGCTTATCAGCAAAATATGCCTAGCGAAAAGCATGCCCTACGATTGGAATCTCAGCGTACTTTGCCTGATACTTAAGAATGGAGACCCAACAATCTGCGCCAGTTATAGAGGCATCAGTCTTATTTCCATCGCATATGAGGTTCTTTCAAGCGTACTGTGTGAAAGATTAAAGCAGATTACAAAAACACTGATTACCCACATTATCAGTGTGGCTTTCGACCTGGAAAGTCCACCATAGACCAGATTTTCACGCTACGACAAATCCTGGAAAAAACCCACGAAAATCAAATTGACACACACCATCTCTTTGTCGATTTTGAAGCAACGTTCGATAGCCCGAGAAGGGATTGCCTATACGCAACAATGTCTGAGTTCGGTATACCTGCAAAGTTGATTAGACTTTGCAGAATGACGTTGAGCAACACACGCAGCTCCGTCAAGGTAGGAATGACCTCTCCGAAACCTTTAATACCGAAAGAGGTTTCAGACAAGGCAATCCACTGTCTTACGATCTCTTCAACATCATCATGGAGGGGATCGTCCGAAAGGCCGGTGTGCATCGTAATGGCAACATTTTCTACAAAGGTGGCCAGATATTGATCCTGATATTGATATTGTCGGCAGAACCATGAGAGATGTTACCGCTGTTTTCGCCGCTATCGAAAAGGAATCAGTTAAAGTGGGTTTGACGATAAATAAGGGTAAAACAAAGTATATGCTGTCTACAAACAAGGGAGTGCGACATCTAGACTCGCACATTTCATCCGGCAGCTATAACTTTGAAGTAGTCAAGGAGTTTGTATACCTTGACACCGCTATTAATTCCAACCACGAAATCAGTCTGTAGATAAAGCGAAGAATAATAATTGCTAATAGGTGCTACTACGGGCTCAGGAAGCAACTAAGTTCCAGAGTCCTCTCGCGATCGACAAAACCAACACTCTACAAGGCGCTCGTTCTACCTGTGCTTCTTTATGGCGCTGAGGCATGGGTAGTTTCGCAAAATGACGCAGCCGCTCTGGGGGTGTTCGAGAGAAAAATTATTCGCAAAATCTTCGGTACTGTTTGAGTCGGGGATGACTATCGCATCCGAATGAACCACGAGCTGTATGAGCTCTACGAAGACATTGATGTAGTTCGGCGTATAACTGTGCAGCGACCATGTCCATCGTATGGACGTCGAAGTTCCAGCGAAAAAGGTGCTCGAGGCGAGGGTTGCTAGTCAACGACGACGAGGGAGACCATGCCTCCGATGGATGGACCAGGCCGAGGAAACCCTAACCGCATTTGGTGTAACCGATTGGAGAAGGCGCGCGCAAAGCAGAGACGCCTGGCGAGAGCTGATAAGGTCAGCCGAAACCCGAACACGGGTTGTTATGGTCACCTAAGTAAGTAAGTATGTAGATGATATAACTCCATATTCTGTAGCGTATATGTTTATGTACATGACCGAAAACACAAACGCTACAATACGATCGCATAAGGAATTAAAACAAGCCTTATTACATTCTGTACCGTCAGAGAGAGAAACATGCAGAACTGATTATAATGTTTGCGTAATAAGTATTCAGAGAGCTGATGAGGTCGGCCGAAACCTGGACACGGGTTGTTACTACCACCTAAGTAAGTAAGTAAGTAATAGGTATTCAATATAAACGGCATACGGAAACGCTTAGAGTAGGTTACGCTCTGTGGGTCCAATGTGGGTGATAGGAGTTTTTATTATTAATATTATTTAATATTAATTTCCCGATAGTAAACTCGATAAAAGTATCGATAAATTATTACTATCGATATCGTGAAGATAGTTTATCGATGGTTAGAATGCTTAGAGTTGTAAAGAAATTATCATTCTATATTTCGTTTTTGATATTTTCTCGATATTGCTATAGATTCTGCTATTAACTCTGACAACTTTGACAATACAATTATCAGTTCACGATAAGTTCTCGTAAACGATATTCAGCACGATAATTTCAAAAGTTTACGAGAATTTACCGATAATTGTATTATTTGATAGTTTGTCGAATAATTACAAAAGAATAAAAGCTTTAGCTCTCTTGCTTTCTTTGTCTCTCATAATCCGCTACATATACTTACGCTACGAGTAAAGTCATCTAGGATACACAATATCAATGTAATGCTCTCTCAAATCTGCGCTACATTATCTCTACATATGCTGCGTTAGCGTTTATTTTCGTTCAATGCTTAAAAATAGGCAATTCACAAGATGTTGTTAAGTTGTATGTTGTAAGTGAAACGTTTTTTCATTCTGAAATTTTGGTGGTATTTTTTGTTCATAGTGGTTTTTGGTTCAAAGTTTACTAAATTGTAGTGATCGGACCGGAAGTATGCCTATCTCCCATACAAAGTGATGTAAAAAAAAACACATTGGAGAAACACAGGAGGTAGGCGTACTTTCAAAAAACCAAAAAAAAAAAAAATAACATACAACACAAAAAACTTTACTATAAACCAAAATTTCTATACAAATCATACATCGGTAGCTTTAAATTTAAATTCTAAGCATAATAGAATTTTTAATTTTTTTATATTTAAAGCCCAGCTGTTGGTTGATATTAAAACGTGGCTATTATTTAGACTATTATTTTGTTTGGCTAAAATTATAGCTTTAAATAAAGATAGCTTCTATTCAAGCCATCATCAAATAAGTACTGCCTTTGTTGTTGTTTGTGCTTTGTTTTTGTTGAAAAATGAAGGTCATTTCTAGGCTTATTTTATTTCTTTTGTTTTGTTTCCTTCTGAACCCCAAACGCTTTTATTTTTCCCACATAATTATGTTTTTTTTTTTGTTTTAACAACATAATTTTTATAAAACTCCGCTCCACTTTTCGAAGTAGTTTCTTTCCCAGCATGTAAAAAAAAAAAATTTTGGGGAGCTGCACAGAAAATCGGCTTGCTGTGAGTTGAACACGCACTCATTTGACAGCTCGTTCTATTAAACAACTACGCAGTTTTTTGTTAGTAGAAACATAAATCAAATAAGTTAAATACAAGAAACATAAAACATAGAAAATAATAAATAAAAACCCTGCAACTTCACATAATGATAACAAAACCATCATTATAAGTCGAAATTAGAAACTAATTAAAGCGAGTTACTTTAAGACCTCTTCGTGCAAGAAAAAACTATATAATAAATAGCAAAAAAATAGCTACAAAAATAATTAGCTATAACTACACGTTTTTCCAAAAGAAAAAAACTTGAAATAAGCTTTGTTATAATTATATCAATTTTTGGCGTTGCCACTTTAAAGTTGTGGCTTAAATTGCTAAACGTGAAAATCCACTTAAAAGTTACCTAAAGATTCTCTAAACAGATTACAATATTTTGGCTTAAATAATTTTGATTTTTTTTTTTAATTAAAATTGTATGAAAAATGCTGCTTATTGATTAGTATCTAGTATTAAAAATTTTCGACTAAAAGCGCCTTTTTTACTATGTCCCACATATATTAAAACTTTATTACGACTTAAATTTTTTGTCTAATGAAATGCTATAGAGAAAAATGTTAACTATACCTGAGCGAGTACCGACCGAAACTAGCCTAAAACAAGCCGAATAGCACCAAAAAACTTGCTTATATAATAGCCAATTAAAAAAAAAAAAAAAAAAAAAAAAATAGTCATAAAAAGGGCTTATAAATTAATAGCGGCTAATTTCAAAAAGAAACATTAAGGTTTTGCAAATTATATCGTAAATTTTTTAAGTTAAAATACAGCTACTTTTACCAAATAGTAAATAATTCTTGCTTATTTTCTCATTACTGTACATTTTAATATATATAAATATATATATAAATATATATAACACCAACCACTGCAGTAAAACTACAGTTCAAAAGTTGACCCGTATTTTTTTTTGACTCTCTCACATAATCTTTGATCTTTTCGAGCTTATTCATTCATTCGTACATACTTCGAATATAAAATGAGCCAAAATGAAAAGTGAAAATTGAACATGAAATGCCATGACTCGGAACTAGACTAGTATATTGTATGTTAGAGGGAAGAAAAAAAACTTTGATATAATCATTTCCAATGCCACAGAAAGACAACGAAGCGTGACAAACGTGACCAAAATGTGACGCAGTGAAGCCAAGAGGAGCAAAATAAATAAAAAAAAAAAAAAAATCTAGAAAAAATACAAAAATCAAAAGTGTAAAATATACAATGAAATCAAACTAGAATAAAATCAAAGAGAGCGAAACATCTACAACAACATCAACAACAATTGTGTCAAAAATAATTTATTGACTCCATCTATAAAAAGAAAAATTTAAAGTAATGAATAGAGGAATACACTCGAAATATTTAGGGTATAAAAACAAAAATATTAATAAGAATTAGAAATTTTTATTTATTTATATATAGCGAATAGTGTGTAATATTTTGTGAATGCACATTTTTGAAGTTGGCGCTTTGGCAGAGAGGAAAGCTATAGAGTCGTGATATCATCACTCTGTTGACGACATCATCACGCTGTTAGCGATATCATCACGCTTATTATTGTTCATATCTGTTGCATTGTACAGCACTGCTTATGCCATGGTTATACTAGGTAAACATGTTTGGCAAGCATTTTTTTTTTATTACCGATGCTGTTACCAACCGATTACCCAACCAATTACTGATTGCCGAAGCGACTACCCAACAATTACCGAACCAATCACCGATTACTCAAACGATTACCAACCGATTACTGAACCAATTACCAATTGCCGAATCGATACCCAACCGATTACCGAATCAATTACCGATTATTGAAGCGGTTACCAACCGATTGCCGAAGAGATTACCAAGTGATTACAGAACCAAGTACCGATTACCGAAGTGATTACCAACCGATAACCAATTACCAAAGCTATTACCAATCAATTACTGATTGCTGAAACGATTACTAACCGATTACTTGAGCGATTACCAACCGATAACCAACAAATTACCGTTTACCGAAGTGATTACCAAAAGATTACCAATTACTGAATCGATAACCAACCAATTACAGAAGCGATTACCAACCGATTACCGAAGCAATTACCAACCGATTACCAATTACCGAAGCGATAACCAAACGTTTAGCGAACCAATTACCGATTATCCAACCAAAATAATTGTGTTACAAATATATTACATATAAACATTAAAAAGTAGCAGTTTATACATTCACTATGTTCGGAAATTCATAACAGCTATGTTATTTCATAGCTTTATGTCGTCACTTCGGTCGGAATTTACCCCACCCATTTTTTATTATAAATAATTCCCCTAACTCAGACTAAAATACATAATTTTAATCGGACATTTTTCGCTCATTAAAATTAAAAAAAAAACTAAAGACAAAATTTAAATAATCGAGAAACATAATCTACGAGTTCATATAATATATTCGTTTAACTAGATAATTTAAATATTTCGAAATACAGAACTATTATTTCATGAATGTTTTAAATTACAAATTAAAACATGGCATAGAAGGGGTATTCATAAAGTGGTGTGTCATTTGTAACAAATTTAATATTTTTAAAAAATTGAGCTATAAAAACAAAGTTAAAATCAATATGCAACTAAGAAGTTTATTGTATGTTATGTAATTTGTTTTTTTTTTCTTTATTTGATATGCAAAAAATCGAAGTAATTAGGTGTCTGTGAATAAATTGGGTGATGTAAAAATATGCAGTTTCTTGCATCCAACTATTTAAAAATGTTACAACCCAGAACTTTATTGCTCAAGTGGCTGATGTGATCAAATTTTCTAACAGCATTATTAAATACGTGTTGCAACTTTAGTTTAGATCTGGAATCAAGTCTACTATACACGACATCTAAGTGAGAGATGATTGGCACTATGAGCTGCTGCACTAACTTCCTTCTAGTTTCAATAGGAGCAAATGACGCAGTCCACCTCAAATTCCGAAGGACAAACTAGACCTTGCATACAACAAAATTGATATGATTTTCGAGTAAAAGTGAAGAGTCAATGTGGTATCCAAGATTTTTAACTTTATCTACAAAATTCAGCTCAAAACCATTAAGATAGATTACAGGTATATTAGAGAAAGAGTGGCTAGATTTAGAAATCGGCAATACATATGATTTAATGGGGCTGAGTTTGAGCTTATTCAATTCAGCCCATTCTGTTAGTTTCCTTAAGTATTCGTTCATTTTAATACATAAATCATCAATACATGACCAAAAGGTCTGGACAGGTACAGTTGTAGAACATCAGCATCTGCATGCATTGTGACGTATCGGCATTTGCTGAAGATGTCATTAATAAACATCTTGAATAAAAGAGGACCAAAAGAGCCTTGAGGCACTTCACAGGTAACATTACGAAAAGCGGATAGACTATTACCCACCCTTACTCTTTGAAATCTTTCAACTAAGTAACTATATAGCAGACGGACTAGAAAACTTAAAATTATCTTCAAGTTTCTGACACAGAATAGAATGATCAACTGAGACAAAATACTTAGAAAGGTCAAGCAGGCAAAGTAAATGTAAGTGCCCCAAATCATATGTTACTCTGGTATCATCCAAAATTTTTTAAATATTCTAGAAAACTTAAAATTATCTTCAAGTTTCTGACACAGAATAGAATGATCAACTGAGACAAAATACTTAGAAAGGTCAAGCAGGCAAAGTAAATTTAAGTGCCCCAAATCATATGTTACTCTGGTATCATCCAAAATTTTTTAAATATTTGCGACACAGCTATGACCGGGTCGAAAACCGGACTGCAGAGGAGACATAAGCTCATATTTCTTAATCTATCCATTACTCCATTACTTTTGATAAAGATGATAAAGATGATCGCGACCATTGGATTTCTTAGCAATGAGAATAATGAGCTTGTAAGACAGTGATTAATAATGTGAGTTAATGGGCTTAGAATATGCGTTAAAAAAATTCTTATAAATTTAATGGAAATACCATCATCACCCACGGCATTTGACTTTATTTTGTTAACGCAACGTGCTACATCACCCTCACCTACAGCTGCAAACTCAAAATTAAACAAACCATCAGAGTTTAAGTTTTAAAATGTTTAAACATGTTTTAATGGCATCTAAAAGTTTGAGTTTCTTATTCACATAATTAAGGCTACTTTTTGGCAAGAATTTGCATATAAAAACCAATATTTTAAGAATTGAATTTTTTCTAACGTCTTTCATTTTATTTCTCTCGTTTTGCTTCTGGAATTTTTTAAAGTGTATAGATTATTAAATTATGATAAGCTACTAGTAAAATTGTAATTTTTGTAAAATTAAAAATGTAAAAAATGTAATGAAGTTAAAAATAAAAAACTCATCTATATAGCATGAAAACGAAAGCAACAACAACAACATTAATAATAGGTTGTAGAATAACAATAGCAACTAATGAGCAGCATGTATCAACAATTAACTAGTATGAAAAAATAAAACATTAAAAAAAAATAAAAGTATCGTTGGCGTTTTAAAAGCAAAACCTCCCGACCCCACCAAAAATTAAAAAAAAAACAATAATAAAAATTTGGTAAAAAAGTAGAATTTTTGAGTGAGACATGAAAGAGCAATAATAATAATAATATTAAACAACAACTACAACAACAATTTTGAAGAGGCGACGAAGCAAAACAAAACTTAAAAAAAAAATTCAAAAAGGCAAATAGGAAAAAACCAAAAAAAAAAACAATAAAGAACGAATCATAAAATGCGTAGATAGAATAACAACAAAATAGCGAAATAGAAAAACACGCCAAATTTTTTCAAACTTAATTTAATATTCTCCAAGGTTAGCAGTAGGAACAACAACAAAAACAACACTAACAACAACAACAGCAACAACAGCAACAACAGCAGCAACAACAGCAACAACAACAACAACAACAACAACAACAACAACAACAACAACAACAACAACAACAACAACAACAACAACAACAACAACAACAACAACAACAACAACAACAACAACAACAGCAACAACAACAACAACAACAGCAACAACAGCAACAACAACAACAACAGCATTAACAAAAATAAGCATTAAATAAAATAAAAAAAAAAATTTAAGTTTCGTGATGAATGTTTGCTAGAAAAAAACAAACAACTACTTGGATTTTTTTAGCTTAAATTATGATAGAGATACAAATTGTGGCAAAAAGTGTTGCCTTTATATCTATAAAATACAAACAGAAACACATAAAAAAAGCCCCATAAATTATAATAAAAGCCATTTGTTTATACAAAAAGAAACAAAAAAATGCAAAGAAAATATATAGTTCATCCGCCAAAAAGTATACAAAAATTATGCAAACATTTTATGCTAATAGCTGCATATACATTAAAAAAGATAAACGTTCAAGATTGCAAAATCTGCGCAAAAAGATTTGTATTTCCTTTTTTTTTTAATTTTCAACATAAGAGGAATGAGTTTTCGCAATCGCAATCGAGAGAAGGTTTGGGGGGAGGATTTTTTAAAAAATATTTTATATAATTATTGATTTATTAATGATTTATTAAAGTATACTAAAAATGATACTCTGTCTGTCAGGCTTACAGACTAGACAGTAACTACAATGGTCCTAATCTATTCTAGCTACCTAAATTCTATAAAATAAAAACGTTTAGAAATATCAAATATAGGTACTATATTCTTAAAATATAGTTAAGAAAAGGCGCTGTTTTTTATGATGAGAAAAATCCACAAGTATTTCTAAATAACTCGAAGCTGCTGATTCCGAATCTAGCACCGAAATATCTCCATCACATCTGGGTGTTAAGATCAAAGTAAAAGTCCTATTTATATCTGTTGTCTGACAATGGATGTTAGATATATTTTTATAATGAACTAGCAGGACCTAGTTGTCCGCGGCTTTGCCACGGACGTTCCAACAACCATCGTTTTTTTATTTTTGGGCGGTAAAAGGGGGTATGGCAAACATTTTTTCCCGTAAACCATCTTGTGCTCGTACACAATCTGCTGCCAAAATGTCACCGCAATTGGCCCAGAAGCTTTTGGAGTCTTAATGCTTTGGAGTCTTGATGCTTTTTTCAAAGCGGGCGTAGTTTTAGTGTTACCACGCCCATTTAGTACGCCCTGTACGCCCAGTAGTACAGTTGCCGACTGTAAGCATACAAACTTAATTACAAATTTTCAGTCTTATACGTATACGACCAAAACCGTCTGAAATATAGCATTTTCATTGATTTGTGGGCGGTAAAAGTGGGCGTGGAAGGAATTTTAGTCTCAAACAATCGAAACAGTCTGAAATATTGAGTTTTTATTGATTTGTGGGTGGTAAGAGAAGGCGTGGTAAAAACTAAGTATGCAAAAACCTAATCTAGGGCGCAAGTAATACATGTTTTAAGTTTGAACGAAATCCGTTCAGCAGATTTGTATAAAAGTCGAACAAACAAACAAACAGAAAATTATTTTTATTTATATATATAGATAGATAAGTTAAAATAAATATTTTGTCACTGTAACCCAACTCTTTTCTCCATATTTTTGTGTTTTTTTTTCAGAAATCTTTTTCTAACATTATTTTTTATAGAAAGTCATTGATTAATGTTATACAGCTTATAAGGATATTTATGTTAGTTGTTCTTAAACAACAAAATTGTCTCAGACTACCTATTAAGTTCCGCCTCTTATTTCAATTCAATATTTTTTCTTTGATAGGATAAACAATTAACAAAATTGGCAAAGTGTTGTAAAAAATTTACCGTCACAGATCAGATAAACTTCCATCAATCTCAATTCCTAATCGGATAATAAAATATGCCAACAAAATCATGTCTAATCACATATGGTAAGTTATCTATATACACACCTGATCAAATTAATAGATACACCTTGAAGATTTCACGTTTATTAACCATAAATTCACATTTAAGTAAGTTTTTGTATACAGCGGTTATTTTAATTTAAAAAATGCAAACTGGTTACGCCTTTGATCGAAGAATTTAGAGTGTGCATCCCTGTTTTTTTTTATCTTCCTAAGCTTTTGTGTAAAGTGCGAAAATTTGCTTGATCAAAATAATAGATACAACAAAAGTTAAATTGGTATTTTGAGCTGGTATTACAAATTTTGTTAAACTTTTTTAAGGAAACAGTAAGTGTTCTCAATAAAGAATTTAAATTTTATAAAATATCGAAAAACATTTAATGTAGATGGGTCGAAATAAGCATTGCACCGCTGAAGAGAAGATCTTGGCATCGAATCTTAGAAAAGATGGAAAATCTCTGCGAGACATTGGCAGATTATTAAATCGATCATTGCATTTCGTACAAAACATTTTTAAAAACAAGCCATCCAAAGAAACGCGTGGTAGACTGTTAAAAACAAGCCTGGCAGATGATCGCCACATAGTAATGCTCTCAAAAAAGGACCCATTCAAGTCTTCAAAAAATATTGCAGCCGAAATGGGCAACATAATAAGCGCTCCAACGGTTAGACGTCGTCTACAACAAGCAAAACTGCCAGTACGAATTGCTAGAAAGGTACCTTTGCTGCGAAAAAAAAATGTGGGCATGAGGTTAAATTTTGCAAAAGATCACGACAGCTGGGTAGGACCCGAGGGTAAGAAGAAGTAGCAAAATATACGATGGAGTGATGAAACCAAAATTAATTTGTTTGGAAATGATGCACAAAGGAATGTAAGACGACCTAAAGGCAAGGAATTTCCCGTCCGTTTTACTAAGAAAACTGTTAAACATGGTGGCGGAAATATTATGGTGTGGGGATGCTTTTCCTGGCATGGTGTAGGTCCGATTTACCAAACGTCGCATAAAATGACAGCAGCAGAATATAAGAGCATCTTGGAAGACATTATGCTTCCATATGCCGAGGAGAACATGCCTCTTTGTTGGGTCTTCCAGGATGATAATGACCCAAAGCACACCTCAAAGCTGGTAAAAAAGTTCATTGCGGATAGTAAAATAAATGTGCTCACCTGGCCAAGTCAGTCCCCGGATCTAAATCCGATTGAAAACTTATGGAGTGACTTAAAGAAAAAATTGGCAGCAAAAACTTTCACTAATAAGAACCAACTGTGGGAATTTGTCCAAAAAACTTGGTACGAAACTCCAATAAAGACCTGTCAGGACCTTATGAACAGCATGCCCAATCGAATGGCAAAAACAATTCAAAACAGAGGTGGATACACAGGATATTAATTAAATAATGAAATCATTATAAAAAAAGTATAACTTCTTTAAGTTTTTTTTTTAAGTTTTATACAGCGTCGTAAAGTGTATTTATTATTTTGAGCAGTAAAAATTTAAGCAAAAGTTTTGTAATTGTTCTTATATCTACTCATTTAAGCATTATCATTGAAATTCTTTGTTTTTTATTTACCTTCTATAATAGAATAAATGTGTTTGTAAGTTTTTTTAATTACTTCAATAAAAACGTATTTCTGTTTTGTTTCATAAAAAACTCTTAAGTGTATCTATTAATTTGATCAGGTGTGTATAAAAATAGCTGCATTCTTCCCGTGGCAATGGATCAGATCAAATCTCAGTGGAACAGTTTTAGTTAAATTTTATTACAAGTTGGCATCACTGGCGATGAAGTGGCAAAATAGGAACGCAAGCAGTGAGACGAAAACTTGAATAAGAATAATTCAGATTTGCCAACTATGTTCGTTTTGAAAAAAGTGCTTTAAATTTGGCAGCATTTTAAGATCAGCCAGGAAAAGAGCTGGTTCTAATATTTGTTTTTGCATTGCAAATAAAACAGAGCCACGCTCTAGATCAACGACCACGGGAATGCAGCTATTGTGTGTATATAACGTATAGACTCCAAAACCACCGATCCAATCTTTATGACATTTTTAAAGAGAGAAACCACATTTTGAGAGTGTTCCTGTAAAGTTTCGTGTTGATTGGACAAGGGGGCGTGGTACCTTCCATACAACCCAAATTTACTCTATCGTCCACAAACCAAAAAAAAATTTTTATATCAGACGTATTTCATCGTACAAAACTAAAATTTAGTAATTTTGTTTAGATGGTTACTGTCGGCGACCTTACAGAAAATGGGTGTGGTCGCACAATACATACGCCCACTTTTTCGAAATCATGCTAATTTCTGGGTTGTACAAGTCCTGAGTGAAACTTGGTATGTGGTTACTCCCAGTGGTGGTCACTATATTTATAAATGTTGCCACGCCCACTTTTACCCCCCACAAATCCGTAAAAATTATATATATCAGACGATTTTTGCACTAGAACACTAACATTTGATAGCTTAGCTAATACGATTACTGTCAGAAACTGTTAAAAAATGGGCGAGTACCACTTTATCTACGCCCACTTTTCAGAAAAAAAGTACAGAAAACTGTACATTAGAGTGGGTCAAAAAAAAATTTGAAAAAACTACCTACTTCAAAGTTGACCTTGGAGTGGATTCCAAAAGCAAAAAAAAAAAAAACCACCGGAAAAAGGCCGAAATAGTATTTTTTTTATAACTTAAGCATAACGATACTAAAAAGTAATATGTTGTTTAAAAGAGCATTTGTGCTTCCAAAGTCATATTTGACTAAAATTACTTTTTTTTCTCATAAAATTAAAGTCATACAAATTTGTTTACAAATTTTTTCAAAAAATTGTTTCATAAGTTAAAAAACAAAAAAGTTAGAATGGTTCAAATATTTGGTACAATGCTTTTTTCATTATTAATATATGAACTATTTTTTTTTTTTTTGTATCAAACAAAATTGAAAATTAACTGAAATGTTTTCAAAAATTAAGTAATAAAATTAAAATAAAAATATTTCTTAAGATATTTATCTATAAGAACTAGGCAATAACGTTATTAAAACAAAATTGCCCTCGAATCGTGACAATATATTCCAGGTTCCCAAAAAAATTATAAATATAGTGTAAGGTGAAGAATTAAATTGAATTGAATTACAAAAAATGTACAAATTTTTTTATATTAAAATTTATATTTTACAGTTCATTTCAAAAAAATCAATTTGAATTTTAGTGAAAATAATACGCAAAAACTTAAAACAATCCATAAAAATCCGCATTATATTTGGTCCTTCGGCAAAAATTTGAGATTTTTTGATGCAGATTGGCGTTACTTTTTCATAATTATTATTTCTAACCGTTTGTTTCTTTTAACTACCACATCAGCAAATATTTTAGGTAGAAATATTTTGGGAAACATCAAAATATATACCATGGATTATTTTGAGGAACCTAACCAAACTACTTATTTTTCTATGGAGCGTGAGGCGTCTTAATGTATATAGGTATGTGGGTATATTAGTATAACACGTAAAGACTCCGAAACCGCTAGAACAATTTTTATAGCAAAGCCCTGAGAGTGTTCCTGTGAAGTATGGTGCCGATTGTAAAAGTGGGAATGGCGCCGTAAATACACCTCAAGTTTTGGCTATAGAATAGTTTTGGAATTATAGGTCTCACAGCCTCGAAATTCAGTATCCGAACTCAATTTACACATGCCGTCCCACTGGTAACATTTTATGGGCGTTGGACGAGGGACGTGCTCTTTTTCAGCACACCAAATTTTCGGTATAGCTTTCGAAATAAGTCACACATCAATGATACTAGGTGCCTAGGACTAGGCAGCGTGGCCTTACTATAGCTACGCCCCCTACTTTTAGGGGATAAGCTAGTGCGTTTATATTTGATCAAGACTATCAATAAATAATATTAAATATATCTAAAATATTTCAAAATATACCACAGGATTTCGGAAAATTTTCGAGAAAAATAAACACATACATACTATTCACTCGAGTAATGAACATCAATAATCATTAAATTACTACTATATTCAAATGATTAAAAAGTATTTAACGTAATTTTAAAAACATACTTACCCGTGATCTTATTAAAATTATAATAACTGTTATTGGCATTTTAATATTAGAAAAAATGTATTAGGTGTTACTTTAAAATCGGGCTAACTTCGTTATCACACAAAAAAACATTCTTTATATTTATTTTTTAAAGATCTATTCTGAAGTTCCAATTATCTATGACGCCTTCGAGCATTTTGAGTGGTATTTGGCGAATAACGCCAGTAATGCTGCCTTCAAATTCTGTAATTGTATATATGCTATCACATAGGACTGAAGGAGGTGCTATCACACCTAGGACTGAACAAAAACTTAATCGAGAACGAGCAGTGTTGCCTTCCAATTCCAGTGCCAGTACCTTTGAAAATGTATTGTATAGTAAATAGCATGCAAGTACAAGCTTAGGATGTAACCTAGAGATATTGTTAGTGGCAGAGGATCAATCATGTCACGGAATTTTTACCGTAGTCTTACAAAGAGTAGACACATAAAAATTTTGAATATTTCACTTAATGTATTTGTTAATGCTTATGCATATTTGACAATTCGGACTGTAAGAGGGAAAATAAACAAAACAAAAAAAATATCCAACTGCTTGAAAGTTTGTGATGCGTTGAAAAGTTGGGTAAATAATAAATTTTATGTCTTCAGTTGATTACAATTGTTTTTTAGTTATTTTTTTACTTTATTGCCTTCACTCAAATTCTACGCTGGCAGCCGAAGTGGCACCGCAAAGAATGTCATAGAAAAAAACCCTCATAACTCTGCGTACGAGGGCAGTCAGAGCAGCGAAGTAGAAGAAAATGAAGAAGCGCATTAAAAATTATTTAAGTCAGTTTGATTGAACGTAGCTGACAAGCAAACGCGGTGTGGCCCGGCCTAACATACATATTAAAGGCACGAGCAGCAAAGCTTATTTCAGCGCATTAATTTTTGAATATTTTTTAATATTTATTCATATAATTTTGTTGTTCTTTTTTCTGCTTGCTACTGTTTGCATGAATCACATATTTGAGTTATGTATGGCTTAAAATTATGTTTTTGGCAGAAGATGTAGTATGGATAGGCACACTTTTTTCTTTAGTTTTGTTTTTCTTATGAAATGATCTAAGTGTCAAGAATAAAATTTTCTTAATTTAAATATGTGAGTAAACGAAAATTTATACCCATATAGACAAAATAATATGTCTAGTTTATTATTATAATGTGTTAAAATAGCTTTATATAATTCGCAAAGGTATCACTTAAAGATTTTTTAACAAATATACGTATTTATTTTTAGCTTACAATTTACTGCAAATAAGAGCGTGTTGGTTAAATTTTTAAACTAAAATTGTATTGTCGAGCTTATTTTTAATAAAGTTTTCTTTAACATCAAAACTCATGCATTGAACTAATATATGGTGAGGTAGGGTAATGTGTACCCTGGGTCGTTGTGTAACACATCGATTTCTCGTACAAATTGTTATCATATGAGTAAATGAACTACTGCGATATGTTTTTTTTGACAGCATGTGATTTTTCATAAGTGTTGTAAGTAGGCATACATGCATTTCATTAGAGTTCCTTAAAAGCGTGAACAATTTTTGTTCAACTATTTTTCAAACTTACAAAAATTAGCGTTTCAGATAAAGTTTTCTTCAAATTTTAAAAATGAGTAGATATAAAATGAGGCATTGTTTAATATCTTTACATATAACAAAAGATTATAAATTATTTCACGTTGTGGTAAAATTCCATCAATGAGAAAAAAGTGACTTACATTGGGGTGATGTAACACTCAAGGTGGGGTGATGTGTAACACGTCTTACATATTATAATTGACATTAAAGGGGCAACAACGTCAAACTCTGAAATGCATTCAATTCAACGGCATTAAAAGATATCGGCCCAGTTCTACTATTCACCCCAGATTAAAATCCAACATAAACATAAACATAAACATGAACAGAAACATAAACATAAACATAAACATAAACATAAACATAAACATAAACATAAACATAAACATAAACATAAACATAAACATAAACATAAACATAAACATAAACATAAACATAAACATAAACATAAACATAAACATAAACATAAACATAAACATAAACATAAACATAAACATAAACATAAACATAAACATAAACATAAACATAAACATAAACATAAACATAAACATAAACATAAACATAAACATAAACATAAACATAAACATAAACATAAACATAAACATAAACATAAACATAAACATAAACATAAACATAAACATAAACATAAACATAAACATAAACATAAACATAAACATAAACATAAACATAAACATAAACATAAACATAAACATAAACATAAACATAAACATAAACATAAACATAAACATAAACATAAACATAAACATAAACATAAACATAAACATAAACATAAACATAAACATAAACATAAACATAAACATAAACATAAACATAAACATAAACATAAACATAAACATAAACATAAACATAAACATAAACATAAACATAAACATAAACATAAACATAAACATAAACATAAACATAAACATAAACATAAACGAAAATGTAGAAAAAAGTTAAAGGCTATACAGTACAGGCAAGGGTTTATCATTATTATGATTCTCTCTTTAGGGGCGATTTTTTCCATTTTTTGATGGGCGCCCTAACCGCCACCGCGCTGAAATTTGAGAACATTGCTCTTTGGTCTTATTGTATTTGGTCTTTCCCTATTTTTGTTTTACTTAAACATTTTTTTTTGTTTATTATTTCATTAACAAAAACAGCAAGTTATAAAATAAAAAGAGAAAGAAAATAATAATAATTAAACCAATGAGGAACACATGGCTTGCGGACTGATGGACAGACGAATGTTTGAACTGACGTTGGTCTGTACTTTAATACAGCTACGCTATGCTAACTGAAAACAAGCACAAAAAAATTCTTGTGTGGCCCACAAGCAGAATGTCCAAATGAAGAGTAGCAAGAAATGAACAACCAGTTGGCTTGAAAATAATGTGGAATTTAAAATTCGGTACCAAAGCATTCAAAAAAACATGGCTACTTAGTCAGAGCACTGTAATAAATCCCTAACACGGTGTGGATAACGCTAAAAAGCGTTGCATGCATCTACAGGATAGAATAAAAATTAATAAAAATTCCATCTTTTTAATTTTTGAACACACAACGCTGCATAAATTTTAATTGACATCTGTCAGTTGAGCAACGTTAGCAAAGTTTGACAGCTCGTTTGACAGCTGTTCTTAAGAATTACTATTAACAACAAGATTTTGTGTACAGCGATGAAGTGCTTCAATTAGTTAGCTGGTTTGCTCAACGTTGTCTGTGTATTTGTTGTTGTTGTTGTCATAATAAACATAGCTCGAATTACTTAAGAGCTCCTCTTCCTTTTGATATTCCTCCACGCCGCCCCTTATAATATGTGTCAAGGTCTTGAAATGCATGATAAGTTTCACTTTTTACCCAGCAGCACACAGAATGCAGTCAAGTTCAGTGTCATGCTTTTGTGTTGGTGGTTGTTGGAACGGGATGCGCATATCGAGTAGGTGTGTTCAGCATTGCCAGTGAAACGGCGCGTTAATTGAACGCACGACTTGAAAAAAAAAATTAAATAAAAAATGAGTATTATACTGCTTTGAGAAATCGTTGAGCAACACAAAAAAAAAACACAAAAACAAGGGTGCACAAATTAATTTTCTGTCTCTCAACAGCTAGCTTAAAAGCCAGAAACACTTATCTTATTTTTCCTTAATTCGTCTACTTGCCCGCATCTGTGAAGTGTTAAGGTTGTTTTTTCTTTTTTTATTTAACCCATTAAAAGAATTTTCATCATTTTTTAGGCAGTATTTTATGGAATGTTTCTTGCTTTCAATAGCTTCCAACACGCGTTCCCGCATCGGTTGACTGCATTTTGAAAATGTTATCGTTTGCTTAATGTTGCCCCCTTCAGCAGAACGCTATGCTTTGTACAACAAACGAATTCTTTATTTTAACTTGCTTTTATTTGCCGAACTTTAATGCTTCCCCTTTTTTTCTCCCTCTCTCTATATTTAATATGGAAGCAGATCATAAAAAAAAAAAAAAAAATAAAATAAATATAAATCAATCTGATTGTAAAGCAGTAAAGCTAAAAGCCACAGCTATAGATACAGATACAGCGGAACTTCTTTAAGTATCTACTTGTTATAGTAATGCCACTGAAGTTCAAAGAAGTTGGCAGAGACGAGTCAGATGCTTTATGATGCGTAGCAATGAGTGAAAGTACAGCCAAAGCTAACGCGCGCAGAAGCCACCCTTAAGCTAGTCACCCCCCGACAACTGTGCTGCGTAACTAATGTGAATTTTAGCAGCAAAAAGATACGCATTTCTGAAATTGCATAAATCTATTAATGTGTTGCAATGTAGCTGCAGCCAGCCACCCTCTAACTAGAATTTCAACCCCGCAAATACACATATCTACAAAAATAATGAAATAAATAAATTGCTCGCCACTTTAATGATTTGCGATTGCAAAAAAACATTTGTATCTGCAAGATACGCGAGTGCCATAAATAACATACACACATAGATACAACTCAAACTATGCCAAATCGTTTGGAAAAACGTTCTTTGCGTAAATTTGGAATTTCACAAAAAAAAAATACATTAGAAGAAAATAAAAATAGTCTTAAATAAACAAGAAAAAGTACAACATACAAACGATGATTAGCTTGTGTTTATATAACAAAAATTTTAATTTTAATTCGGCAATTTTCTGATGTTGCTAAAGCAAAAACAAAATTTGTAAAATCAAGAAAAATGTTGAAAGCACACGCCAAAAGAAAAGAAAAAAAGTAAAGAAAAAGCTTACTGAAAGCGAAAAGCAGCACAGTCAAAAGCAATAGTTTATATTCTATAACAACAACAACAACAACATATTCCAACATTGCAAATGGAAAAATACACACATTCAGATCGCTATTCAAACGTTTGAAATGAAAACATTTAAAAATTAAATTAAAATGAAACAGAGGCATACAACAACAACAAAGTAAGCTAAATGTGTGGCTATATATCAAAAAAATATAAGCTATGTTGTGTAGTTAAATATGTTTGGTATAGAAAATAGCAGAAACACCTGTTTGCGCGCTCCTCCAATTTAGCACAGAAAAAAAAAACAGAAAAAATTAAATAAATAAACAAAAACTTTTTATATAAACATTGGAACCGCAGGAAGCTGCTACAACGCGGATAAGCATCATCTGCTTAGTTGACGAAAGCGCTACAATCAACCCTAAAAAGCATACCGAAAACATTTGCGGAGCTTCATGCGAACGACTACAGCTAAATTTTTGCTTTTACAGATATTGCAATTTTGTTTCTTTTACGTTTTATGGCTAAAATCAATTAAGTTTTTTTTATGATAGCGCAAATAAAACAACAGGAACAACAACAACAAATGCAATTAAAATAAAAATAGCTACTAAGTAAAAATAAATAAAACGTTTCCAAAAAAAAAAAAAAAATCTTAAAATAAAATGTTCACGTTATTTAAATAGCGAGAAAAGTGTCGGAGAAAATTATAACATAAAACTGTTCGGGGTAATAAAGGAGATATTTCAGCTAAATCGCCAATGATGATTGTTTTTGTATTGTATTATTCGTAGTTAATATACTGAAAATTGCATACAAGAAGTGCGTCATTTGAAATTGGTGCATGCATTTTCGACAACAACTTCTTTCATATGAATTTAATTTTAATTTTTGAAATTAGTTTGTCCTTAAAAAACATGTCAAATAATAATTTTTATCATTTCATGAGTAATGAGTAATGAAAAAGAAGTTCGTGAGCAAATAATTTAAATATTTTCAAATAACCCGCAACATACCGAAAAAGTGGTAAAGATGAATAGAAAAACTGTATCTCTAATAATAAGAAATTTTAAGGAGGATATAAATGTACATCGAAAAAACGGAACGGGCAGCAAAAAAAAAAGGCCTGGGGTGATCGTGATAAGACTCAAAAGGTGGTGACCATGCTGAAGAATAATCTTAACCACTCCGAACGAAAAGCAACTCGGTTAGCGGAATGCTCCGAATCATTTGTGCGGAGAGCGAAAGAAGAAGCTGGTCTGAATAGCTTCAAACTTCAAAAATTCCCGGATCGGAATGCGAAAAAAAGTAGCCAGGCCAAAACCCGCGCTCAAAAACTGTACAAAAATGTTTTCAGAAATTATGAATGTTACATTATGGATAACGCTCGTATACGTATCTGTACTGTTTATCTCAGAATTGTACTGTTTTTCAGACTCAAAAAATGCGTACTTTTTTTTTATCAAAACTACTGTTTAAACTGATTTTTTTACTGTTCTTTTATTGGGAAAAAATGTAAAGCGTCAGCCAGAACAACGGCAACCCATAACGAGTCAGAAGCCATGTTCAAAGCAGCAAAATAAATTTTGAACTTGAATTCACCTTAATGGCAACAATGGCATATAGATTTGTCTTTTTACTTTTCACTTAACTACTGTCCTGTCATTACTTTCCGTTGCTAATTTCAAAAAATAAAAAATTTATCAGACAACACATTCAACAGACTTAAATAAATTTCGGTACAAGTATCCATGTCTAGAAATTACAAAAACTCAAAATGATGTTTTGTATAGAAAATTGTAGGATATTGCTCGTCATATCAAGACAAAAAACATCAATTTTCTTAGAGTGGCGCTTCTACCAGCACATTTTTAGAAACATATTTTGAATTGGATTTGAATATTCATTTAGAGGCAATAGAAGAAGTGTCGGTTAAATTAAAAATTATGAATTCAGATATGATTTAAAAGATTTGCTGGTAGAAGCACCACAATCAACTATTTAATGTTTTTTACTTTGATATGACGGACAATATCCGCGTTACCACCAAACGCAATGGCAAAAGTTTCTTTGCTTTTTTCTGTACAC
This sequence comes from Coremacera marginata, assembly GCA_914767935.1. Classification (NCBI taxonomy): domain Eukaryota; kingdom Metazoa; phylum Arthropoda; class Insecta; order Diptera; family Sciomyzidae; genus Coremacera; species Coremacera marginata. The sequence goes on from OU612046.1 coordinate 166,257,316, forward strand.
AATATCATTTTTACTTATTGTTTTTTTACTGAATAAAAATTGTGCTGCGAAATGTACTGTTTTTTTTTTTTTAATTGATGTACTGTTTTCTTAAAAGTTTTGGAAGAAATGTACTGCTTTTGGTAGAAAAAAATATACGAGCATTAATTATGGATGATGAAACACACGTTCTTTTCAACTTTTCCCAGCTTCCTGATCAAGAATTGTATGTTTCTGATGTCAAAGGAAAGGTCACTAATAAATTCAAGAACAAAAAAATAAAAGTTTTCCACAAAATTTCTTGTTTGGTAAGCAATATGCAGCTGTGGGAAAAGAAGCCAAATTTTTGTGATCAAAGTATACTATTAACACCGTAGTATACGTTAAGGAATGCTTGCAAAAAAGACTGCAGCCATTTTTAAGTCAGCATCAGGTGTCTTTTATTTTTTTTTTTTTTTGCCTGATCTCGCTTCGTGCCACTATAGTAAAACGGCTCTTGAGTGGTAATAGAAGAACAAGCAACGTTGTTTTCATCTCCAGAGAAGCTTACCCACTAAATTGCCCCGAAATTGAAATCCGGCCTATCGAGAGATATTGAGCTCTAGTACGCAGACGACGTGAAACTATTGCATCCTTTCAAAAATGCCAATGATACCGTTCTCTTGCAAGCTGACTTTGATGGATGATGGTCTTATCTTTATAGCTGGTGTAAGGTGAATCGTATGAATCTTAACATGATGAAATGCAAGCACATGACCTTGACTCAAAAATCTCTTGTCACATGTATTTATAAAATTTGTGACCATACATCTATCTCATGATCTTTCATGAACTTGGAGTAAAAAAATTATTAATTAATAAAATTATAAATCGAGCAAATAGTACTTTAGGTTTTATTAAACAATGGTCAAAAGAGTTTAATGATCCCTATATAACAAAAATCTTATTCAGCTCTCTAGTGCGACTTATTTTAGAGTACGCTTCAATTGTTTGGTGCCCTCGATATAGTTGTTACATTGACGACATAGAATCAGTTCAGAAAAAATTTCTTTTGTTCCGCTTAAGCCATCTTTACTGCAATTTTAACTATCACCTACCAACTTATGAATATTGTCTGCAACAATAGATAACACAATAATCTATTAAGAGATTTTTGTTGTATGGCTATCAACAGAATACTGCATCTGTTAATACAGTAACCAATTTGAAGTAAGCGTTTTCATGACTGTTGATTATTTTGAGAAATCGATGAAATAGAAAAAAAATTTCAATTATGGCTTTTTTGATCTTTTTCAAATCGGTTGGGTGATGTGTATCACCTACAAAATGTTAGTATAACGACCAGGAACTTTAATCTTTTTAATACATTGACGACATAGAATCAGTTCAGAAAAAGTTTCTTTTGTTCTGCTTAAGCCATCTTTACTGTAATTTTAAATATCAATATCGTCTGCAACTTTTATATCTTCCTACTTTAAATAATCGGAGAATTATGCTAAATGCTACTTGGATTTTCAAACTTTTGCATGGTAATGTAGACAGTCAATATTTACTGAGCAAAATTTACTTTAATATTCCTCTACGACCTAGAAGATATTTTGAGTTACTTTACATGAACTTCCGTAGAACTAATTATTTGCAAAACGGACCACTCAGAAGCGCTTGTGGGGACTTTAATTTTATTTCGGATGCAATTTCTTAAATGAATCCATTTACTTAATTAAATTTAATATTTTAGAATATCTACAGTACCGCCACTAATCTGGATCATGATTTCCAAGGATACTTAATATTTTCCTGTGATGTTTGGTAACAACTTATACAATCTAGCTGTGTAGTTTAATATGATTATCCAGAACGAGACCACGTCCGTCTCGCCGGGCATATGCCGGTTTGACGTCGTACGACTAGCTTTGCATGTGTGAGCTGTGCTCTATTCCATATTTATATAGATATACACGCTATAGATATATTTTGATTATTCAGAGCAAGATCTCGTCTGTCTTGCACATGTATGAGCTCGACCTCGTCCATCTAGCCTGGCATATGGAAGCACCGCTCTAATCAATTCATTCTATTTACTACTAAGAAGCTGACCGGATTGCAACTGTATATAACTGAAAGCCTGACAATTTTACATTTTTATAAAAATTTTATTGTACATATATAAATTGTATTAATTTTGTCTAATATTAGTTTGCTATAAAGCCATATGTGCTTAGCATTAAAATAAATAATAATAATAATAATAATGGTTAGGAAGGAATTAAAGGAAATCAAACGCACATCGAAGGACTTTACAGATTTCCGACGAAAGTGGTACACCGAGAAAAAAGCTTATGTTAAATTGAAAAAAAAACGTAGTATAATTTTTTTTTCAGTTGCAGTTTTCAGCCTCCCAAATACTTCATCAAAATGCCTAAGTTTTACATGTTGACTTGCCAATTTTTATTTGAGTGATAAATTAACCAAGTATTTGGTAACTTTTCATACACTACTTTTTAAAAAAAGAATTGAATTTCAAAAATATTACTTTATTTCAAGTTTTGGTTTTTTTTATTTTCCTTTTTTTTTTTTTTTTTGAGAAGCTGCCACCTCTCGTTCTGTGATTTGCTTGACTGAAATCGGCACAACACAAATATTTTTCCTTTATCACCACCGTTTTTTTCTTAGAAATTAATGACTTATCGGTTTTTCTTGCTGCTTGACGTCTATTATAACAAGAACATTAAACTAAATTATATTTCATATCAATTACAAAAATTTTACCTACGCATGCCGTTGAGATTCGAACCCACAACCAACCGATACCATTGTGCGTGAAGTCACTACACTACGCATTGAGCCATACTCCTTCGTTACGCGAAGTGATTTATTCAATATTAATTATAACTGAAGCTATGCTGCAGCATAACACAATAATCTATTAAGAGATTTTTGTTGTATGGCTATCAACAAAATACTGCATCTGTTAATACAGCAACCAATTTGAAATAAGCGTTTTCATGGCTGTTGATTATTTTGAAAAATCGATAAAATAGAAGAAATATTTCAATTATGGCTTTTTTGATCTTTTTCAAATCGGTGGGGTGATGTGTATCACCTATAAAATGTTAGTTTAACGACCAGGAACTTTAATTTTTTATGTTTATTTTGACTTTTTATGTTTAGTAAAGTATTATGATAAAAATTATAAATTATAAATATTATGTCTAATTCTCAATGCACACACACACACACACACACACACACACATACGTTTGAATTAAGTTAACTTCAATAGCTAACTTCAATAGAATATGTGAATGGCTTTATTAATTGCAAAAAAAAAAAATTGTAAATGATTAAAAAATGTAAAATGATTATTTGTCGGAAATATCCAAATCAGAGTGTCAATACTCAAAAATAAAATGGCTCACGAAAAATAAAATGAAAATTTTTGTGATTTAAATGTTTTGCCAGAGAATATTAAACAATCATGCAAAAATCTCGAGCTTCTTCGGATGACGACGAAGAGCGTCGGTTTTTGCGGCCGAGCACCTGCAGCTTTCTTTGTTGCTTGTTTGGTTTTCTTTAACATGTATTTTTTTTTGCCATCTCCCGCAACTATAAACGTTTCTTTGGCGTTGTTAGATCACAGTTTTTCATTGACTTCCCACCACAATTGGATTGTGGTCTGGGTTGTATAGTATGAACTTGACAGATCTCCTTTTATGTCGTTATTATGATTTCATTTCAGATATTTGACAGTGATGACTCTTTAATGGCAGTTGTAATGTATTACACATCACCCTACAATGAAGTGTTAAACATCACCCCAATGTAAGTAATTTTTTGGATGTGTTACACATCACCCCACCGTAAGTGTTAAGCAACAACCCAATATAAGTAATTTTTTTTCTCATTGATGGTATTTTACCACAATGTGGAAAAATAGAAAACTTTTTCTTATATTTAAAGATATTTAGCAATACCATATTTAACATCTACTCACGTTTTGAATCTGCAGAAAATTTTATCCGAAACGCTATTTTTTGTAAATTGAAAAAAAAAATATTTAACAAAAATTTTTCACACTTTTTTAGAACTCTGATAAAATGTATGTCTAAACGCTTCCAACACTTATGAGAAACTAGATGCTGTCAAAAGAAGCATATCACAGTTGCTCATTCACAAAAAATCGCCGTGTTACACATCACCCCATGGTATATATTACCCCACCTCACCCTACCATAATTCTTGTTTAGCTCTACACTGTTCAAAAATATACGGATTTTTATACTTTTAAGTTTTATTTTTTAACTCACAAAATAAAACTTGTTTTTGAGTTTTATTTTTTTTCTCAAAATAACAGTTACTTTTAAAGTTTGTTTTCCCCCCTCACAAAATAAAATTTATTTTTGATTTTTATGTTTTCCCTTACAAATAAATGTTATTTATTAACTTATATTTTTGTCCTCATAAACTAAAACTTATTTCTGATTTTTATATTTTATCCTTACAAATAACAGGTATTTTTTTTTTTTTTTCTTCACATAATAAAACTTTTTTAAAATCGCAAAATTCAAAATATTTAAGTGACAACACTGGTCATCATCTTGTATCTACTAATAGATTATTGTAATCTGCCGCAACATAGCTACAGTATTAATTAATACTGAATCAATGACTCTGCGTAAAGCCCGTATGACACTTAATTTTTTTGTTCAATTTTAAAATCTGAAAACAAGTGGCGCGTGGGCAGGATAGACATATTTTGTAAGAAAAGCATAAACTTTGTTACTTTTTTATTTTTTGGTGTTTTTAAGAGCAGCTGCATTAAATCAATTAATATTAGCTACACACATCCCTTCCAATTCAGCATCCAATTTTCTTAAATAGTTTTGTTTACTCTAAAAATGTCAAATTAATTATTAACAGCAAAATATTTCACAGTAAATATTTGATCGAAACTTAACGACGAACGAATTGAGGGAAATGTCAAAAACAATGCATTGAAAATGCAGTCCACATTTTTTTCTCCAATTTGTACTATATGTGTACTCACTCACACCAATTGAATCTATGCACTCGTACTATTTCAACTGCTCTACTTTCATTTTTAATGACAAAAAAATGAAGAATTTAATGAAGTATCATACAGGCTTAAGAAAGGTGTTTGAATGGGTGGGTAGTGTATTGAACAAAGAATCGGTGTGGCACGAGTTCGATACCCAAGTCGGGCGTAGAAATCTTTTTTATATTTGATAAAATATTAAATATTATAATAAAGTAATAAACGCAAGTAACAATTAAATCATAAATTTTTAAGAAAAACGGTGTCGAAAAACAGAAAAGTATTGTTTTTGAGATTTTACTCAAGCAAATCACAGAACGAGGCGTAAAAAGCTTCGCTAAAAAAAAAATTTGTTTTAGAAAATATTTCAGCTTTAACAAAATAACTTGACTACTTAAGTTTTTAGTAAATTAAAATTAATCAAGAATTTTTACGATTCCGAGTTTCAAAAAAAAAATACGACTAATGAACAAGTTTGCCAAATTATTAATTAAGCAAGAATTTATTAAAAAAAAAAAATGCAAATATATGTACATATATAATACATTATCAAGAGCGTTAAATATGTCTGGAAGGCTTGCCGTTTATAATACCATAGAAGACAAAACATACGCATATATTGTGGAAATGTGTCACGTAGCTGATTAGGACAGATATCGTTGCTACAGATATCATTGTTCTCTACCATAAATAGCGTTATCTATAAAATAACCTCTTTTTATTAGTTAATATGTAGGCACATATATCAAAATCTTTGTGCATTTTATGGAAAAAAAATGCTTTCCGAAATAAAAATATTGACATTAAGTATTTATTTTTTTTTTTGCACAGCTTAAGTATTTAAATTTAATAGAACTCTGTTTTTAAAAAATTTCTATGCACAGATAACAAAATTCCAAACAAGCTGAACGGAACTTCAAAGCAATTAAAATAAAATTTGAAATATGTAAGTGTTTGCTTTTCCCTGAATTTCAGCATCTGTTCCATCTGTTCTCTTTGACAATATTTTGACGATTGTATTCTTGACTAATTAGTTTGTCAAATGTTGGCACAGTTGTTACAATAGCTAATTAACTGTATTGAGTGAAGTCGAAGAAAAAAAAAAAAATGTCTAAAGCTCAACATGTTGGCGGCGAATTCAATCAATCAATCAACACTTAACTTATAACTCTCATTAAGGTTCAATAAACCATTGTTAAAATTTTTAAAAACTATTTTTATATGCTTTTAATAACTGCTTTGAAAATATTTATGTATGTCTTAGATGCTTAAGCTTTTAACTCGCAAAGAGAAAATGACGGGAACGAAGGTAGCCTAGAATATTTGTTGCTGATTTATATTAATAATGGAAGTACGAATCTGTTTGGTGTTTGTCAATTCGAATTGTAGTCTAGCCTTAAAGTGAAAAAGCCCCAAATATCTTTTGTTATTCTAATAAAACATAAATAAAAATATGTCAATTTTCAGCCAACTCTAAAATTGCTTTAATATCAAACAATTAAACTTGATCTCAAAAAATTGCAAGCTCGAAAAAACATCAAAGTTACTTGTGAAAAGCTAAGGTTTAAGAGCAACAAATTTGAAAATTGAACTCGATTTTGTGCACTCAAAAGTGAAAGAATTTAGCGTGTGTCAGTGCAAATAACTTAAATAACTTTATGCTTAATAAATATGTATTTATAGCTGCTTATTTTGAAATAAACTATTTTGAAAATATTTGTATAATTTTAATGTGTTAAACGTGTTCTGTTTAATTGTCCGTTGCTTGCTTTGTAGTTTTTAATTAAATAATGTCTATTATTGTTTGTTCATTAAAGCTCACTGTAGTTAACTTAATTGATTTGAGCACAATCGGCATAGTGAGGGCGTGGCATGTGCACAGATACAACAAAGTGCTTTGTTGTAAATAAACAAAAGCTTCAACAGAACCAAAAATTGGCGTTAAGAATTGGGTTTTTTTTTGTGCCTAAATCATCAGACAAACAGACTTAGTCAATATTTACTACTATTCTGTTATTTATACAACTGAACGTATTTATGACTAACTTAAAACTTGCGCGTTTAACTTTTGTTTCATAAACTACACTTACCTAAGCTATTTGTGTGTTTTTGTTGTTGTTGTAGTTGTTAGGCAGATCAGCAGATTTTTGTTGCATAACAAGAACAAGTGGTGCATCTTAATACCAAAAACAACCGCAGCAAGTTAACAATTATATAATCCTTTACAGTGAAAACGTTCTTTAGACAAAACGCAGATTTTATTTTTTATTTATTTAGACACTTAATTAAAATGTATCCAAGTGTAAAGTGGGCGTGGTCATTTAGTTTTAAGCTAAGGCTTGAATGTTTTTTCTTTTTAAATACGAGGCACAGCTTTGATTTTTTTTTTTAATATACATACATAAAACTTGGTTTTTCTTTGAGTTATAAAAATTTAACTCAGGCACTTGTTGAATTTTTTTTTTTTTTTAACACAAAATTCTAATCCTATCCAAGGATTTGTGAGGTTCTTGCTTTTAAGACTATAGCATGACGACTGCTTGTTTATCACGCTTATATTATTAAGAAAACGTTTGCAATTTGATTAATTTAACACCTTTTTATTTTTAATTTTTTTTTTTTTTTTTTTTTGTGTGAATGGTAAATATTTTTGTTTACTTTTATTACTTTTCAACACTTGGAAGTTTTTGTTCAGTTTTTGATTTTAAGGGGGGCTACGAAGAATTTTTGCTACCGCGCTAGCTAGAGGCGTGCTAGAGAATCAGCGTTGCTTTCGCGACGAGTACGAAATGTTAAATAAACGTCTGAGCGAATTTGAATTCGCTAATGGCGGCAGCGTTGGAGACCGCATTGGCGACAGCGACGACGGCGACGACGACGAAAACATTAACATCGGTTTAGAATCGCCTTTCAGTAAGTTCTAATGGCGTCGGTTTCCGTTTGCCGCAGCCACAGACCGACTTACGAGCGACCGACAAACAAACACCGAACAACACACGAACAAGTATTTGGCCTGTTCTAGAGACACAGATATTCTACAATACTGCAGATACACATATGCGTATGTTTGCATGTAAGTAGCTGTAGATACTTCTAGCGTTAGAACAACGCACAGTTTGTGTGATTCCGACAACAATGTCTGTCAGACGAATAGAACACGAAGAGCGTGGCACATACGTTCAAGTCCAGCGCACGTTGGAAACTGAAACCGTCGGTGCTCGGCATAAAATGCTTTCATACAAAAGTATCTGTGTATCTGTGGCATTGTGCTGGCCAAAAGCACAACGTTGCCGTTGTCGTCGTCGTCGACTATACATCGTCAAAATGTGTGAGCAAAGCAAACAAACGCTAGCATAGCCCCAAACAAGCACAAAAAAAAAAAAAATAAAGTCAAAAAGTCAAGCGAGAGGGAAAAGAGCAGAGAGCACAAACAAAACAAAACAAAAAAAAAACACAAAATTAACGAACAACAGCAAAACAAGGCAGAGGGTTGAGTATCTGAATCGGCCCAACCGGCAGGCCGCCAACTTAAGTAAGTATAACGCTAGCACAAAAGTATCTACACATTCTCTACGCGGCCAGCAAAACGGAAAGTAAGCGAAAAAGCAATAAAAACAAAGTTCGCGTGTTTTTCAGCGATTCCCACTTTACACACCCATTCGTCGTTATTCGGCTCGTCGTAAAACAGCTGTAGCAGCAACAACAACAAAAACCTTTCAAATAACGTTGAGCGGTCTCATGGAGCAGCTACATGGAGCACACCATACAGCAAAAGATACAAAAGTATCTGCACGTTTTTTATGACACATACAGATACAAAAAACAAAAAGCATTGCGGCAAAGTAACTGTGTGAGTGGGTTAAAAGCGTGATTTCAATTTGGTGTTATTGTTGTAGCTATTTAAGCTTTTGCTGCTGTTAACGCTACAAGCTGCAGATACAAATACAAAAGCGTATATTTGGCTGGCTTTTTTGTAGCTTTGTTAGTGCGTTGGTGTGTGTGTGTGTGTGTGTGTGTGTGTGTGTGTGTGAGTTAGCAATTCTATTGCCGGCTTTTTTATGGCATTTTTTTATGGTTTTTTTTCTGTTGCTGTTGTTTTATTTTTTTGTTTTTTATATAAGACAGAGCTAGAATTTTTTTCAACGTCTCGCTATAAAACAATTCGTTGAAGCTTTAAGTCGCGCAAAACCAACAACAACAACAACTCATTTTAAGTTGTTATTATTATTATTTTTATTACTTCGCTTGTTGTTGTTTTTGATGTAGTTGTTGTTAATATTGTGGTTGCTATCATTTTTGGGCAAGTTGAAGGCTAAGCTTGAGCTGTTTGTTTGTCTGTTTGTCTGTATGCGCAGGCGCAACAAATGCAGCCATACAGCTTAGAAGACCTTGAAATATTGCACAAAAAACTCAGGCTGCTTGAACAGGATTTCGTATTGAAATTTTGCCATAAAAAAACCTCATCTATTTTAAGACCACTTTAACTCAAGAGGCTTTATATATTTAAGTACTAAATTTATAACATCTTTATTAGAACATGCATATAAATATTATTTTATGATCGAACAACTCGAAAGCGTCGTGTCTAATCGGTGTGAAATGTGCTTAAAAATAATTCTTGTAATTTAGAGTTTTAGTTTATTACACGTGTATCAAGAGTTTGAGTTAGAATAAACAATATCTTGAATATTTAGCACACTTGAAACCGAATGTAGATAAACACAAAATACAAAAGAAAAAAAAACCAAAAAAAAAAAAAAAAAAAAATAGCAAAGAATTTTTAAGATAAATAATGAAGCCAAACTGGCGTTCTTTTATTACTAACTTGTGCTGCGCATGATTCACGCTTGTTTTCAATGAGTTTCAAACGAAAACTCTTTTAGACATCAAGACGATTAGCTGAATAAAGAAATTAATCAATAACAACGTTGATTACACTTCAGGCATTCCTAGAATTTTGTAAGCTTAGACAAAAATTGTCTATAATTAAATCAAGCTTTAATAGCTATGACAAATATTTGAAGTAAAATATATAAAATAGTATTTTAATTTAAGACTCTAGAAAAAATAAATAATAAATGAGCTGAAAAAAATGTCTATTCAGAAACTGCATTGTTTCGGGAACAAACGCACCTATCTGTATTTTATACTAGCAGGCCACAGTGGTCCGCGGCTTCGCCACGAACGGTTTCTTTCTTCATAAAGAAAAACTTCATATAAAAAAATCCTAAACCACCGTGTGATCTCAGCCCCTAAGACAATGCATGTCAAATGAAATAAAAAATAAGTTGTTCTTTTGTTTTGCAGCTCAGCACTGCATTTATATGTATCTCACTTTTGCCTTGCGCGAGGTTCATCTGTTTTTCTGCTGAGCAGAAGAAGAAGAGTAGAGAGCAGCATGGAGTTTACTGAAACTCTCGCAACACAAACGCGTGAAAAGAACACGATCCAGAAATTCATGGCATCGGGGGTAATTTTTTCAAAAACCTAAAACTTTAATGAAACATACATACTTGTTAATAGAATTTATTTCATTAAACTCAACCCAGTACTTTTGGAGTTTACCTGAAAACAAAAATTTTCACTTCAGTTTTATATAATAGTATAGATAAAGATATATTTTTTAAAAGTGAAACTCGTTTAGCCACCTATACAACAATACAGCAAATATTATGAGGGATAAAAGCGATGTAACGAAAAATTTCAGTAACAAAAAACAACAACAAAAATTCGCCGTACTCGACAGTAAAAACAATGACAAAATTGTTATTATAAAAGTTTTTATGTTGATAGTGCGGTTCGAACCCACTTCCACCAGTTATTCACACGGATGTTTGACGCGCTGAGCAACGTTTTAATAGGTCTGATCCCAAAATGATCCCAAAATAAATAGAAATAATACCAACATTTTGAGATAATAATGCCAGAATATTTCTTTGGAAACTTTATTATTTTGAGAACGAATGCACATTTTCATATTTGTATTTTACATTTATTTATTTTTAAAGTACGACTTCTACAGTCACGTATACAAAAATACAGCGAATTAGATGGGGTAAAACTGATGTTACGGAAGGTTTTATTAACAACAAACAACAACAAAATTATTATTTTAAAAGTATTTTTGTTGGTAGCGTGATTCAAGCCCACTACCTCCAGATCTTCAGGCGGATGTTTTAGCCTCTAAGCAACATTTTTATGTCAAGTGATAGCGTTGCAATCGATTTGTTTGTCAATGTTTAAAACTTAATTCATGAACATAATTTGAGATAATACCAAAATGATCCCAAAATAAATAGTAATAATTAAAACCATAACTTTTTAAGGCATATGAACCATATGGTTACTGCACTGATCTCATAGAATTTTAACATTATTCATGAGAATAGAATAAGAACTGACATAATGAAAAAAAAAAATTCATAACAAAAATATCCTAATCAAACATAACCATTCAATGAAGTTAAACTTTATAAAACTCTGACTGTTTTTTATCCACTCTTTGCCTTTTTATATGAACCATGTCAATATTAACCATAATAAAACCAATTTTAAATTTTGATTAGATTTGAGATTTTAAATTCATAAGATTTTATTTTTTTTTATGTAATACGTATATGTAATTATTTTTTATGTAAAAACTTTTATGTAAAAAATAATTGAGTTGTTATCCGAAATTTCCATTTTTAAATTTCTTATTCGAGTCCCAGATTTCATCATTCTTTTAATTTATTATTTTATTTATAAACAGACATAAATTCAATTCGAACGGAACATTTTTTAAATGAGAAGCATATTGAAGTTAAAATATTTTTTTTTTCATTAAGAAATATTTTCATTGAAAAAAAATTCTTTTCGGATTTATAAAATCAAAAGTTAAAAAAAGTCCGTTCTTTATATGTCATATGTAAATTTTTGTCAAATTACCACCTTATTCTTTTCTATTTTGGAAATGATTCAAAATCTCTTGTTTATTTCCCAACATTACAATACATTTAGCCTCAATGTTGAAATAACGGGGAAAACAGCAACAGCTTATTTGACTCCTCCTGAATGACTATGGCGATCCTGGGGTTCCCCTACAAAATGTAGAGTTTTTGAATAATTGTAAAAATTGTCCTGAGGTTACCCCTTGATGTATCCAATATATTACCAGCTACTATTAAGTTTTCTTCCTTTACACACTTGACCTTTATCTGCCACCCGTCTGAGGGTCTCCCTACAAAAAATACAAAATATGAAGAAAAATGTCGAAAATAATTCACAGCTCCTGCAAAGTAACGCCTAGAGGGGTCAACTGCAGGAGCAGGTCCTTATATTTTTTCACCCCCAACATTTCCTTCGAACATACCCATCCCTATCTGCCAGTTTTCTAGTAGTCACCCAACAAAATGCAAATTTTGTGGAAAATCATTTAAACTGTCCCGGAGTGACTCTTGATGGATCACATTTAGTTATTACCAGCTCTTGTTGATTTTATTTTTCCTCAAAAATTTTTTCTTAACACACCTATCCCCTATCTGCCATCCTTCTGGGTGTCCCCCTACAAAAATAAAAAAAAATATAATGGAAATCTTGAAAAATATTCATAGTACCTAAGGCCAGACCCTTAGAGGGATCAGATGTAACAGTTGGTCCTCTTTTTTTTACCCCCAAAATTTCTTTCGAAAAAACCCACCCATACCATACCTATCTGCCACTTTTCTGGGACCCCCTACAATATGCAATTTTTGTTTTTTTTTGTTTTTGAAAAATCGTTCTAAATGTCCCGGGGATAAAATGTATTACCCGCTTCAATTACTTTTTCTTCTTTAACATTTTACCTTTACACACCTATCCTCTATCTGTCACCCTTCTGGGGTCCCCCAACAAAAAACACAAAGTATAAAGAAAAATGTCAAAAATAGTTCATAGTTCCCCCGGGATGACTTATAGGTTGGGGGGGGAGTGTATTAGCTGATGTTATTATTTTTGAAGCCCCAAAACTTCTTCCCATCATACCCACTACTATCTGCAACTTTTCTGGGAGTCAGCCTACAAAATGCAAATTTTTTAAAATTTGTTGTAACTGTCTTGGGGTGACCTCAAGATAGGTGAAATGGATTGCCAGCTCCTATTAATTTTTTCCACAACATTTTTCCTTAACTCATCTATCCCCTATCTGCCACCCTTCGGAGGATATCCCCCACAAAAAACCCCAAATATGAAGAAAATTTCGAAAAATGGTCATAACTGTCCCGGGTTGATGCTTAGAGGCGCAATTGTATCAGCTAATCCTATTATTTTTGCAACCCCAAAATTTCTTCCCAACATACCCACCCCTATCTGCCACTTTTCTGAGAGTCTCAGCACTCCTACCTCCTATGTGCTATCTTTCTAAGGGTTTTCCTTTATCACCTGTATAAAAGAATTTTTTGGAGGTTGGAGAATTGGAGAAGTTTGAATTTTATTTAGAAGATATTGATTTCCACAAAAAAGAAGTTGTTCTCTACTTCATCTTATTAAATGTTCTTATCACAACATCGTGCACAATGAAGGTGAGTTTTTTTGGGGTGAATTTGTCCGATAACATATTTTTTTAAACGAAAAATCTGGTCAAAAATTTAAAGTGCTACAATTTGTATGTTTTTGGATGATATTTCTCATCATATCTCGTTTATTGGCGTTTACTGACGGAAGCCCTCAAAACAATAAAATCTGACATCACCGCCATCAAGGAAATGCAATGGAAAGGGCAAGGCTGCTCTAAACAGCACACTGCGATATCTACTACAGCTGCCATGCGGAGAAGCAGGCAAAATTTTTTTTCATCAGCCTTATTTGCGCGCACGCCCCGACGGAGGAAAAGGACGAAGCCGTCAAGAACGCTTTCTACGCTAGTCTTGAGGACGTATACGACCACCTTCCGGCCGATGACGTAAAAATAGTCCTCGGCGATTTTAATGCGAAAGTTGGAAGGGAAGGTATCTTCGGCCCCACTGTCGGTCAGTTCAGTCTACATGAGACCTCCACGAACAACGGTCTAAGACTGATCGGCTTCACCGCGGCACGAAACATGGTAGTTAGTAGCACCAGATTTAAACATCTCGACATCCACAAGGCCACCTGGCTGTCCCCGGATCAAAAAACGCAAAATCAAATTGATCATGTTGTAATCGATGCCTCTAGTTTTCTATTGTAGATATGCGAACATTTCGGGGGGTCAACATTGACTCCGACCATTATCTTGTTGCAGCCAAGATCCGCATGCGATTATGAAAAGCAAAGAACATACGCACAGGAATGCAACGGAAGCAAGATGTCGCTAAGCTGCAATTACAACGAACTGCCGAAGCCTACTCCGCTCAACTCTCAGCGTCTAACCCAAGGTTTCAAGCCCGGAGCATCCACTTATAGAGACAAAAATGGGGATCTGAATACGGATACATAGTGTGTGCTGAGATTGTGGAGGCAGCACTTCTCCAATTTACTTACTGGCGACGATCCCACCAATGCCGCCCATGGAGAGCGCAGTTCAGCGCCACCAGTTAGCGATGACGTAGTAGATATCACCACCTAGCCATATAGAGGTTCGAGTTGCTATCCAACGACTCAAAAACAATAAAGCAGTGGGTGCTGACGGCCTGTCAGCTGAATTGTTTAAAACTGGTGGCGATGAATTGATAAGGGGCATGCATCAGCTCATCAGCAAAATATGGCTAGCAGAAAGCATGCCCGACGATTGGAACCCCTCAGCATACTGTGCCCTATACTTAAGAAAGGAGACCCAACAATCTGCGCCAGTTATAGGGGTATCAATCTTTTTTCCAATGCATATAAGGTTCTCTCAAGCGTACTGTGTGAAAGATTAAAGCCGATTACAAAAACACTGATTGGACCTTATCAGTGTGGCTTTCGACCCGGAAAGTTCACTATAGACCAGATTTTCACGCTACGACAAATCCTGGAGAAAACCCACAAAAATCAAATTGACACACACCATCTCTTTGCCAATTTTAAAGCTGCGTTCGATAGCCCGAGAAGGGATTGCCTATACGCAACAATGTCTGAGTTCGGTATACCTGCAAAGCTGATTACACTTTGCAGAATGACGTTGAGCAATACACGCAGCTCCGTCAAGATAGGAAATGACCACTCCGAAACCTTCAATACCAAAAGCGGTTTCAGGCAAGGCGATCCACTGTCTTGCGATCTCTTCAACATCATCATGGGGGGGATCGTACGAAAGGCCGGTGTGCATCGTAATGGCACCATTTTCTATAAAGGTGTCCAGCTCCTTGCGTACGCTGATGATTTTGATATTGTCGGCAGAACCAAGAGAGATGTTACCGCTGCTCTCGCCGCTATCGAAAACGAATCAGCCAAAGTGGGTTTGACGATAAATGAGGGTAAAACAAAGTATATGCTGTTTACGAGCAAGGGAGCGCGGCGTCTAGACTCCCACATTTCATCCGGCAGCTATCACTTTGAAGTAGTCAAGGAGTTTGTATACCTTGACACCGCCATTAATAACAACAACGAAGTCAACCTGGAGATAAAGCGAATAACAATAACTGCTTATATGTACTACTACGGGCTCAGTAAGCAACTAAGTTCCAGAGCCCTCTCTCGATCGACAAAACTAACACTCTACAAGACGCTCGTTCTACCTGTGCATCTTTATGGCGCTGAGGCAAGGGTAGTTTCGCAAACTGACGCAGCTGCTCTGGGGGTTTTCGAGAGAAAAGTTCTTCGCAAAATCGTCGGTCCTGTTCGAGTCAGCGATGACTATTGCATCCGAATGAACCACGAGCTGTATGAGCTCTACGAAGATATTGACGTAGATCGGAGTATAACTGTTCAGCGACTACGCTGGCTGGGTCATGTTCATCGTATTGACGACGAAGTTCCAGCGAAAAAGGTGCTCGAGGTGAGAGTCGTTGATCAACGACGACAAGGGAGGCCATGCCTACGATGGACGGACCAGGACGAGGAAGCCCTAATCGCATTTGGTGTATCCGATTAGAGAAGGCGCGCGCAAAGCAGAGGCGCCTGGCAAGAGCTGATGAGGTCAGCCGAAACCCGGACACGGGTTGTTACGGCCACATTAGTTAGTAAGTAGGTATCTCGTTTATTAATGGAGCTATTCTTAATATATATATTAATAGGCGAAACAAACCATTTCAAAATCATTTCCTCCTGTGTTTCTCAACCGACTTTGATGATTTTTTTTTAATGAATCAGAGAAGGAGTGAACCGTTATAGTTTTTAAAGAAAAATACTAGCTGGAATACCCGGCGTCGCTCGGCGGTAGTATGGCGAACAGATCGAATTTCGACCACTGGCGAACTCTAGTATTAGATATTCAACTGGCACAGAATCTTAAGCTGTTCAACTTATTTAGCATTACTTTCCTCTAGGAGCAGAGAACTTTCTTAAAAATATTTTTAGAACGATAAAAACTTCGAATTCGAAAACTTCGAGTTTGTATAAAGTTACACGTATTATTAAGGACAATATACGTGTAAATTTAAAAAAAAAAAACATTTATTTTTTGTTTGCTTAATGTGTATATAGTTTCTAGTATGTTTTTAAACGATACCTGGCGTTGCAGATTAAATAATAGTAAGCTTATCAGTGGGGCGGCCGTGGCATAGTGGGTACATTTGTGACTCTTACGCCAGAGAACCCAGGTTCGAATCCTCCATCCGACACAGAAAGTTTTTTCAATTGAATCAATTTTTCTGTTCGGCCGTCACCTCTCTGCAGACAATGGCAAACCTCAGAGAGTAAAACCTGCCATGAAAAGCTTCTTGAGAACATAAGACGTTCGGAGTCGGCGTAAAACATGTAGGTCCAGTTCTCGATCATTTGTGTGCAAACATTTCACATCACACATAGCACAATTGATCATAAGATGCTCGGTCAAAGTCCTTTCAAGGGCTGAGATGACCATTTTGTTTTTTTTTTTTAAGTTTATCAAACGATAATTTTAAAAATATATACAAAATTTCTAAAAACAAAAGCTTTATACGCGATTTCCTCGAAACTAGTTTTCTTAAAACGGTTCGAAAGATAACTCCCAATCTATTGGTTCAATTTCAATGAATCTTAGTGCATTTCATTTGTAACTTTGTCCTTTAAGCATTCCCTCTAAATTCAAGTACCTACAATTTTTTATAGACAAAAAAGAGCGCGAAAATCTATCTCTTTTTTTATCTTTTAACTCTAACTTTCGCCATTATTTTAAAAAAACCCCCGGTAGACGTGCGTATGGGGGGATGCCAAATTGATGGTCTGTACTTTAAAATGACATTTCATTTTTTTGTTTCAGATACATGGGAAAGGCCATATCCATCGAATCGTTTTGTATGTATTTTTTTAATCCTCCGATGAGTGACAGTTCTGAACTTCACGGCCGTGTGAAAAGGTCCCTACGGACCTTTTTTGTAAATCATGTTTTTTTCATAAAACAAATTTTTTTTTTTGTATTTTTGTATTTGTTGTTTTTATTGTTTATAACTAAATTCTACATACAAAAATAATATTTTTAATTTTTTTAATTTTTTTTTTTTTTTTTTGCTTGAATTTTCTTAAGACTATTATAAAAAAGTTTAAAAATTATTGTTGTTGAGCGTGTGCTTCTGTCCCTGTGCCCTGTGCGCAAGTGTTGCAGCGATGTAAAAGTGTGCTATGGTCTCCGCAAACAGCGTTGCCGCAGCCGAAGCAGTGTGCCCGCGCTTTCCGCTGCCGCCCGTACTCAGAACGGCAAAGGCGACATGACGGTCTACTTGACCTAGCCGCAAACGACGGTGCATTGCCTTCCATCGGTCTTGGTAATACCTGAAATGAAAAGAAAAATAAAAAACAAATAAATATATATTCTATTCTTGAATTTGAAGATGTTTTTCTTACCCTGACATCGAATGCTTCCATCGCATTGCGTATCCTTGGATATGAGGTTATATGGTCGTTCAGGGCACGTTCTTCGATATTTGGTGTGGCCAATTGTTTCGTTAGCAGTAACAAGAACGACCGCCGTCTGTCAATCCTTTTTATAGGCTTCATTTCGTTGTAAATCGTAAAAGCAGCAAATGCAGCGACGTCCAGCATATTATAAAACATGGCCAACGGCCATCGTTGTGTTGCTCTTTTGCAGCTGTAAGTGCCTAGCATTTGATCCATGGTATCAACGCCGCATTTGTTGGCGTTGTAATCTAATATGGCATAGGGCTTCCGCTTCTCGGTTTGCTCGTCAACGAGGTAGGTGTAGTGCATTGTGGAGAGCACGTTCACCACTTTATTTTTTTCGGCACGTATGAGCATAACGCTATATCCCCTTCGTTGAACCCAAATAATGTACTATTCATGGTGCGCTTCGGGTTCTTCTTGAACTCCTGTGGAATGAATGTTTTGTTGTAGCGCACTGTACCAACATATGCGGTCTTCCTCCTCAACAAAATACGCGCCAAGTCAAGAGTGGTAAAGAAATTATCCGCGTATATAGTACGGCCAGCATCTAAATATTTTTTCACAAGATCCAGCACTACGTTCTGCCCTTGGTTTATCTCCCGTTGTTGGTTTGGCAGTTTTCCAGAATATACCATTCCCTTCACAGGATAATAACTCTGTGAGTCGCATAACCACCATACTTTCAAACCATACTTAGCTGGTTTTGACGGAATATATTGTGTGAAGCGGGTGCGGCCTCTGTAAGGGAACAACTGCTCATCAACTGTTAGTGCTTCATGAGGAGTGTAAGCTGCTGCCAAGTTATGTTGCAACATTTGCCAAATATCGTCAATAGCCGCAGTTTTGCTGTTGATGAGTCGCTGTTGTCGAGTATTTCCATTGTCGAATCGAATAAATTGCTTTATACACATGAAGCGATCGTACGACAACGCAGCTTTGTATATTGGGCAACGCGTCGCGCCCCATAATTCCATAGCTGGTTCATGGTTTGATCTTGTGAGTCCAGCATACAAAAGAAAAGCTACAAAGGCTTCAAACTCTTTCACTGCCACTGGCTTCCACTCCTTTTTCTTCGTGGGATTCGCCATGCAGCTGTAACCTCCCTGCCTTTACGATTTGTTTCACGTAGCACTAAGTGTATTATTTCCTCTGTCATGATTGAACGCATTATTGTATAGGGGTCGTGTATATTTCCTGTTGGTCCTGGTTTCTTTCTTGTGAAGTCGACCACGTTATGATTACGAGTGCGTGATGTTGGTGGTGCTTTTTTACTCCATTGGGTGCCATCTTTACCAATATAGTAACTTTCATTCGTTTCCTGTCCATCATTTTCTTCCTCTTCATCATCGTCGTCATCAGTATCTTCATTTAGCTCGACGTATCCTTCAGTTTCGGCATCTGACTATTCAGCAGGTTGGTATGTGCGATCTTCATCATCCTCAACTTCATAGTTATCAATTGCAGCAATATCAATTTCTTCATCCATGTCTTCGTCCATAAAATCAGCAAATCTACTATCAGCTGCACGCCTTTCATCCGCAGTCATTTGCTGGTAACGTGTACTACGGCGTACAACAATTTCAACAACGTCCAAATTACTTGCATCTGCCATATTTATATTTTTGTTTCTATCACACACGATTTTACTCGTCTAAACTTTGACTGATTTGGTTTACGAAACTACAACTTCTTTTATACTCTTTCGTACGTCTACCTAAACTCAAAGACATTAGGGATGATGATAAAAACAAAAAATTCTAAGAAAAAATTCTAAGAACAAAAATACTAAGAACAAAAAATACTAAGAACAAAATACTAAGAACAAAAAATTCTAAGAACTGGTTTATTGCTAGTAGTATAAAATAAGAATATTGTGCCTTTCCTTGAAAGCAATAAAGTTCATGTCTTCGAATTTTTCTTAGAATTTTTTGTTTTTACCATCATCCCTAATGTCTTTGAGTTTAGGTCTTTGTGTTCAGAACAAGTAAATTATGTGTTGAAACAATAAAAAAATTATAATGATGCCCAAAAACATGCTTTTATTAATGAAATTCAGTACAAGGTCCATACGGACCTATTCACACGTCCGCGTACTATTCTCACTAAAACCTCAATAACTCCTAAAGTAATGATCCGATCGGCTTGATTTTTTTTTCCAAAAGATGCGCAACAAAATACTCTTGGAGTACAGAGTAACTTTGGGGGGGGGGGGGGGTTGTAGTGGCCGAAGTAGGAGTAATTTCAGTTTGAAAAGGCAAAAAGGTCCCTAGGGACCTTCTCACTCATCGGAGGGTTAATGTCAATTTCAGCGCCCTCTATTTAAAAGCCTGAAAAATATTTTTATAAAATACTTTTTATGTACAAAATAGATATAACTGTACTGTATAAATTTAAAAAAAAAAATAATAGCTCCTTGTATCAAAAAAATTTTTTGGAAAAAGTAAATTTATTTAAAAAAGTTATCCCCATCAACTTAATTTCATAACTGGGTCGTTCTATCTATAATCGGCCTATCACTACCCCGAGGTTTTTTAAATAGGCTGAAACTTTTTTGAGTGTCTATCTATTTGAATGTATCTATCTAGTTCTATCTATCTATCTAGTTCTACAAATATATTCGGCACTCTCTGTCAGTTACGGCTGTTTGGCCTAAATATACCAATACTTCAAAATCTCATATTTTGTATGATATATGACAAAAAATTTTTAAAAAAATTCAGTTAATATTAATTTTATATCAAATTTTTTATCCTTATTTGTATGAAAAGTTATGCTCTCTGCTTATTTTTAACAACCAACAACTTAATTTAAAACCATTTTAATTTTCATTCGATTTCGAATTTCGATTTCGGGTTCGGCCGAATATTACAAAAAGGAGCAAATTTCGGTTGCGGTCAAAAATTCAATTTCGGTCGAGCACTACTTAAAACACTCAACCGAATTGCGGTGGACAAGTTTGAGTACAATTTTGGTTGTGCTAAAAGAGTCAATAGTTTCTATCAATATAATTGGGACAAAAAACACACGTACCTACGTCAACAATAAACGTTAACAGCACGCTATCTGCAAAACGATTCTGCTATTAGTGTCTTTTTTGTTTTTTTGCAAATTTTTAACATTTCCCTTCATAATAAACATATTTTTTGTAATTTGATTGAAAGTCTTGAGTTTGAATAACATACCAAGCGGTAGCACCACCATCTACACCTGCTCACAGTTGCTTTAAAATCACGTGCATTTAACTGGCAATGTGTTGAAAACTATAAATATTTGTTATTTAAAGCAAGCTTATTTTTTGAAGAAAGCCTATTATTTCATTGAAATGTATTCACCAACATCGAATGCACTGCCATCCATTAACGCTTCCTTAGCGGTCAGCTTAAATTTCACAAACACAATTAAGCACAGCATTTTCTCACCCGAAATGTCATTCTATCACTCATCCATCAGACATCTGTTGGCCTATTTTTGCGTCAACCAGCACCAGCACTGTTGTTGTGCACGCACAGTCGTAGCTAAAGTTTAACCCAGTTCTTTATGAACGAGTACGTGCGCTGTTTTGACTCATTTTGTATGGAATTTTAACTGCATTCCATAGACTATAATTGTGCTGCATCCCATTCTTATTCGCTCTCAATCTTACTTGCTCTACCCTGCAGTAAAATGGACTTAATTTGAAATAGTTCTGAGCTAGTTTAAAAAAGAACCAGTACTGGTTCCACAACAATATTCTTTTACATTGATCAAACTGACGCTTTTTACTGGTTGATGTCATAGATAGAGACAATTGTCCCCATAAGCGTTACTTTTTCCCTATATTTGAACTGGTATTATAATGAATAGTTTCAAATTCCCTTGGAACTGTTCATTATCGGAACGTCCCCGTATCCCTTTTGGTGCACCCTAAAAGTGTTGCTTTTTTTTTTGAGCAATTTTTCTAAGTTGAACCTAGATTTTAAAACGGAAATCCATGGCTGGTAGTGATCCTTGTTAAATTATAATTTTGTATTTAATTTATTTTAATTATAATTCAAGAACTTATTTCTTTAAGATGTGAATAGTTATAAGATTTTATATTTTGTATATAATTAATTTAAAATAAAAATAAAATACATATATTTTTCTTTTTGCAGAAAACGTAGACACTATAAAATAAGCCAAATTGTTATACACTCAAAAAAAATCTTGACAGAAACTTTGCTGACTCTAAACTCTATTCGTCAATGGCAAAAACATTGTTCATATCGACGAATTCATAAGTAAGTTCATAAATTTTTTGCCAGTATAGAGTTTCTGTCAAAGTTTTTTCTTAAGTTGTACTCTATACGCCTTTTGTACTAGTTCAAAACTAGTTCTAATTACACTAGAAATAAAATAGTTGTGTTTTACAATTGACTCCAAAATAGCTGCTGGGTCTCTTACGCTCATTTATCTCATTAAATTTGGTCGGCTTGGACGCGGCAGCTCGTCGGAACATCTTTGCTGCTCGCTATTTTGGTTCCCCAACCCATCGTTTATCAACAATTATATCAGATAATTTTTTGTGTATTATTCGCATCTAACAATTCGTCGGATACGCATGGGCTAGAGATACTTGTTTTAGATTGCATATACATTCAAATGTACATCCGATGAAAAGCGAATTCATTCGCTCGAAATAAGCGCAAAAATTCACAAACATTTGATGCCTGGAACGGGGCCGGTTTAACGGGCAAAGTGGACTAAATTACAAATGCACAGCAACAACAACTATAACAAAATTTAAAAAGAAATAAAAACTAAAACAACACAAAAGCATCGCATAAATTGAAATCGACGAACGTGTATGAACGAAAAAACGAACAAACAGAACGGCAGAATCTATAAAATTCGCAACAAACACAAATTCTAGCAGCCATAAAAGACCCCATCCTCTATACCCCAAAGCGCTCCGCTGTCCACATACCTAACACTTTCAGTGCGACTTCCTCCCCATCCCCGTTCAAATCCAACCGCAAGCCCCAAGTTCCAAGCGATACGAATAAAGTCGAACTAAACCGAACGCTACGATAGCAAGACGAAACACTGAAACGGCGCTTAGTCAGGTTATCTGACGGCACGTTCGATTAAGCAACACGACGAAGCGACTCGTGTAATGAACGCAAATGTGAAAAAGCTATTTTTAGCCTCTATCGCATCATTGGATGCCAGCGATTCGCCAACGATCACAACACAGCTATTGCCGATTGGTTGCTCACTTAGCTAGGCCAAGCCGACCGCGCTGCTAACGCCAACAATTTTGACGCTGGCAGCAGTAAAATAGCAAAAGCACGAACAACATTTGTTCGGTTTAATGCCTAGAACCGGCGCGCGAGCAACGAGCATAGAACAAGTGTGGGACCGCGAGACGGCAGTTGAGGTGAAAATAAAATAATTGTTGAGTTTAAAATTTTGTTGTTAGTTGCGTCTGCCCGCTCTACTGTTACTGCCGAAGAGAGAGTGCTGGTGCTTTAGGATTTTGTTTTGCCAACCAGCCCGCGCGGCCAACCCGCACGCAGCGTGCAACTAACTAACTAGCTGGCTTCTATAACTGACTGACTGACAGGCTGTCGCACCGGCTGGCCCAGTACTGTCCGGCGCTCACTCACTTGCTGCGCCGATTTGCATACGAAGCCGTGTCTCAACCTACACAAGCCAAGCCCGGCTAGCGGCATCCGCCGATTGCTGCCTACATGGGCTGCGCTTTAATTGTTTCTCCAGCTAACGAATTTTATTTAACTATCCGTCGGATGCTATCGTTATTAGTTTATATTAGACTGATTCATTGGCTGAGCTGCATAAATTATATAGCTAGCTGTGCTTTTACATCGATTTTTCGCCCAGATGAGTGCAAAAAATATATATTTGATAAAACTATACAAACAGAAAGAAAGCTTAGAGTAAAACTTTGAAAGTTTTGGCCATATGTTAG
The DNA here is from genome assembly GCA_914767935.1 of Coremacera marginata. Lineage (NCBI taxonomy): Eukaryota > Metazoa > Arthropoda > Insecta > Diptera > Sciomyzidae > Coremacera > Coremacera marginata. Next base: position 166,281,252 of record OU612046.1, read on the forward strand.
GTGTTTATATTTGAGTCATAATATAAATAAGGAAAAAAATTTTAAATTTATGCAATATAAAAAAATAAACTTTCACACCCAAGCTGACCAAAAATGAAGACAAAAAAAAAAAAAAAAATCCATTAGATAAATTTGGGTATCTAACGAAAATGTGACATTCGAGAGATTTGAGCTAATTGATATGATTTCTTTGCAAACAAAAAACAAAAGCAAACTCAAATATTGTGTCCAAAAATTTGATGTATGTTTGTATTTCCACACCTTTAATTTGTTGAGCGAAAACCTTTTAGCATGCGGAAATATTATTCATATCGAGAAATAAAACAAATAATACTCGGTTTGGCACAAGCGTAGTAAGCAATATATCACAGTAGCACCCGCACAAAAAAAAAAAAAAATACAACAAACCGAAATAAACCACGCAAAAATAGTTTCTTTAAAACATGTTGAAAAACTACAAATCAACACCGACTCAATACTATGCGGGCTCCAACGCCATTAGTCGCCTTGAAAAATGCAGTGAATTCGAAGCACTTTGTCAAATGTCAATTTCAGAAAGATCGCCCATTAATCAAGCGATTTTGTGGCTAGATACTCACGGTTGTGACAGTCCTTCGAAATAACATAAATACGATGCTAACTAAATTATTTTGTTCTAGTCAACTCGGTAAATTAAAATCATGCTTGTTGAAACAAAAATCGTGCGTTCAAAAACTACATCCAATAACCAACCCAGTGAACCAAAACTACCGTTTTTGAATACATTTATGAACCTTTTCGGGTAGAAACGTTCATTTTCGGCACTCATAAATGAACCCTTTTTGTATCATTCGTCGGACTAAAATGTCTCTCAAAAACGAATCTTATTTTGTTCGCAAATGAGTAAAAAAAAGAACCATAAATTATCCTTTTTTTTTGTTCGGAATTGAGTTAAAAAAAGAACCATAAAAAGTTATTTTTCGGCACTCGAAAATGAGCCCTTTTTGTATCAATCTTTGGACTGAATTGCCTTTCAAAAACAAACTTTTTTTTGTTCAGTAATGAGTTGAAAAAAGAACCTTTTTGAATTATAAATTTTATTATTGCATAATACTATTTGTTATTAGATATCGATAATTTGTTAAAGATGAAATGATTATTGCTAAAATTAGACACCATATTAATCATTGGGTTAATAGAATTAATATACCTGGGCTGGAATTCACGCATTTTGTTTTTCATGATATTGATGTTTCAAAGGGGAAAGGCGTGATTGTTTTCCAATTTGACAAACTTCCAAATTATATATGAAATATCAAAATAGTTAAGCTATTAATTGGGGAAATTATTTGATTACTTTTTTGCATGGAATTTTTTCGTGGTTTTCATTCTATTTGGGCCTGATTTTAATTTTTAATTGAAATGTTGAAATGTTGAAAATTTTCATAAATGTAGCAGTACATCCATCTCGCAGTGGTAAAAAAGTTCATATGACGTCTGTACGAATGTTAACATTTTCATTTTAAGCTCCTTTATTTAACTGATTTTAGAATATAAAAAGTAACATTTATGATTCATTTGTGAACTCATTTATGAACAAAAAATGGTTCGTTTATGAGAAATTGTTTCCTACTGATATGATAAAAAAATTATTCTTTTCTGAACTTATTTCAGAATGCAAAAAAGAAGCATAAATGATTCATATTCGAACTTATTTATGAACAAAAAATGGTTCATTTACAAGGAAGTCTAACCTACTGAAATGATACAAAAATGATTCATTTTCGACTCAAAATAAGTTTTTAATGAATTTCGCAAAATATGCACAATTTTTCTTTATGGGAAAAGCTTTCACGAATTTAATCTTTTATAACAAGCACTTTTAAGCGACAAAATAAAAAAGAAAAAATTCAAAAAAAAAATTCTAACCAAAAACGTTCGCAAAACTCTCACCTTACTCAAAACCTTCGCTTATGGTTCAGTGGGAACATATAAAAATCAACAATATCTAGATTTCAGCACAAAAGCACTCAAAGAGTTCAAGCTAGAGTCACAGATGTGACAATGAAGCTTAAAAGTTTTTAGCAAAAAAGAGTGCCTTCCTCTCTTTTTATGTAAAATCATGTTTATGTAAAATTATGTACTTGAAAAATCAAAACTATATTAAAAAAAGAATTCACCTAGCGGCACTCATGGTTAGATATCTTGGAATAAAATTTAATATTAATGACCTCCCAGTTCCGTGGCCAATGGGAATTTTAGGGGTTCAAACCCCCCGCTACCCCCTTAGGGTTCAGAAGTATGATAAAATTATGCAAATGAGACTATAAAAATCAAAACGCGATCTTTTTTTTAAGAAAAATATATTATGTAAATTTACTTGAAGATGCTGAAGATCAAATGTTGAAAAGTTTCTACATTTTCAACACAAATTTAAGAAACTTCGCTTAATCAATAAAAAATTGTTTTAGAGAAATGAAAGATTAACATCGTTTATAATTGTCATAGCAATTTTATTTGAAATTAACTGCAAGAAGTTTGTATATTAAAGAACCATTTGCAATTGTGGATTTTGATGGTCAGAAAGTCCCTGATATCCGGAAAAATATATATTTAAAATTATACCTAGAACGAAAATAATTTTATAAATTGTAAAAAATGAGGTAAATTATTTGTTTGCTTTTCAGTATTTTTTTTTTGTATTTATTTATTTATTTATTATTATTGTGAGTACACTAAGAACTAAGTTCTTTTATAGTACAAAGTGTGATCTTACAAGTTAGATACATTATATATATACATATAAATATATTATAGACAACATATAAAATAGCTTAACTATGAAGCTTAACTATAAAATATAAAATAGCTTAATTTACGCTAAGTTTAAAGAAGATAATGAAGCTCTTAGGTATAAAAGAAACTTAAGGGTATAGTTAACTTAATGCAGCAACAAATTTTTATTACGCTTCAGGTATGATTTGAGTTAAAAAAAGGAAAAAAAAACAATTTAAAGTGAAGTGAAAAATATAGAGGTAAGAGATAAGGATAAAGAGATAGGAAGAACTGACTAGTTTATTGACTGACATAATGTTGTGAAGAGTAATGTTTTATAATGGCCCGTTTAAAGCTTGCCTCTCCGACTATTGATCTCAGATTGGTTGGTAAAGCATTCCATAACCTGATGGCATTAATAAAAAATAGTCGAGTTGAGTTCAGGCAGTTAAATAGCTTACTATAGGCAACTTCAGCGTACGTTATCACTGGCACAATAAGTTGAATCACTAACTGACGTCTAGTATCAGTGGGCGTGTACTGAGCAGACATTCTTAGGTTACGGAGGATGAAATAAATTTTACGCACTACACTATTTATATGATCAGTACACGTCAACGTGCTGTTAATATTAAAACCTAAACTTTTAATGTTATTTACAACTGGAAGACCCTTGTTAAATATAAATAAAAATAAAAAAAAAGATAAATATCTTCAAAAGGTACCCTATTTTTAGATATTGGTAATATATAGGACTTCTGCGCATTCATCTGTAATTTGTTCCTTATGGCCCATTGGCAAATACTTCTTTAATCATCATTCAACTTAAATGTCAGATCTTCCATTAGATTTTCTCTACCCGACAAGTACACTTGAACGTCATCGGCATAGGCATGAATTAAAGAGTATTTACAGCAGCCAAAAATGCCATTAGCAAATATAGAAAATAGCAGTGGTCCAAGAACAGATCCCTGAGGGACACCACTACTTATAGTCTTACGCTGCGAGAGTCTGTTAGCTACTAAGCAGTTAGATTGTATTATCACCAAAACGATAATTATGTTTTAATTTGTGACTAAGAAGGTCATGACTTACAGTGTCGAAAGCCTTTGAAAAATCCAGTAAGCAGAGTAGCGTTAGGTTCCCCTCATCATAGAAGCTTCTTATATTGTCCAATACTTTCAAAGTAGCAGTCGTACAGCTATGGCCAGCACGAAAACCAGATTGAAGTGGAGAAAGAAGCTGATTTAATGTTAAAAAAGAAGTTATTTGATCAGCCATAATAGCTTCACAAACTTTGCATAGAGACGACAAGATACTTATTGGCCTGAAGTCCTTGGCCTCAGATGCTGTTGTCTTTTTCGCAATTGGTATTACGAGGGCACTTTTCATTGATTTCGGAAAGGTGGATGTAGTAATGCAGTGATTTATAATGTGGGTTACAGGACTGAGAATATGTACTAAAATAATTTTGAAAAATTTTATATGTATGCCGTCTTCTCCAACCGCATTCGATTTTATAGCCATCACTTTGTTTGCTACATCGTTTTCCGTCACCGCACAGTGGATCTTTTGACCAATCTGGTGTCAGGAAAGTCGCAACTCTGTTTTGCTGCTTAGGACATACTTTACAATGAAAGAACATGTAAAGTAAAAGTTCCATTCGAAAAATGGCTATCATTGGTGAAGTGGACGTAGTGCCGAAAAGGACAGGTCTGCTAAAAAGTATTATTTATCATTTTCTAGTAGGGGAAAGTGTCTAGAATGTTTTAAAATCCGCGAATTACGAAAGCTTTTACAGCAATTTTGTGAAGTAAGAACCTTACATAAAATAGTTTTACCAAAACTTAAAACGCGTTTTTCCTGAGACACGATTTTTCAAAGCTTTGTGAATTATAAAATGAAAATGGTGCATCTTTTAAATTTTACCTATTAACATAAACTATTTCAGTATAAACCATATTTTAAAAGCGAATTGAATAAATTTAAGCACGGAAAATTGTTTTGCTTATAGTTTTGTTTCATATAATATTTATTAATATATACATATAAATATATGTATATATATTTATTTATTATTCGCTTGCAATCTATTGATCAGTGTAACATTTTCATATACATTTTCCATATAATTTTTTCCAGAATTTGACAAATCTGCCTTGAAAGGGTTAAAATATTGAGCGACTTATTTCAATAACAGCAAAATTTAGATCAATACATATATACATATATCATATACAGAATTTTTAGTCAGTATCTGAACTATCATCTGAGCAACCATCTTGAAAGCTCTCCGTATCTGGAAAATTTGGGTCTGAAAGCAATCCAATGACATCCTTGCATAGCGGTTGTTAATTTCGATGTTGAAGAGACGATGTTTTAGAAATTGACGAAACTATCGGATCCGAAGAAAACAGCAAATAATGAAATAAATCTTGCATTGTCTTTTCTCTCGAAATTTTTCGGGTGTGATGTTCTCTAATGTTTCTGAAATCTTTATTTCTCGATTCTAAGGCTTCTTCTGACATCATTCCAATCGGTAAAGAAACGCTTTGTATTATATCTGCGCCATGTATTAAAATTTTATGAACGCTAGATGGCATATAATACCATTGATATAATTGGATGTAGAGTTTTGCAGTATTTATTGCGTATTCTCGGAAAGCTTCCGCATTGACTGCATAGCCACATGCCATGGTTTTAAGAATAATACCGAATCTTTCTATTAAAATTTTGTCAACTCCAGTTATTGATGATGCTAAAGATGGCTGCATAAAAAAACGCCTTGCAGTATTTCCATCGTTTGTTGTTCCACATCCAGGTTTTGGAATGTGGACAAGTAAGCTCATTTCAGATTTTAATTTGTCCATAATTGATTTTTTCGTTTCGTTCATCAACAATTTTTCAGATTCGCTTCGAATTTGCCATTTTATTCGTATAAAGTGTGATCTTGTTCAAGTTTTTAAATTTTTTCCAAACAGTTCATTATTTTTGGAGACGCTTTGCAAATTCCACATAATTGGGACGATGTCTCCGCAATGGCACTAAAAACTTTTCCATCTATCATGGTTAAATGAAAACGGTGGTTAACATTAACTAAATTATTTAAAACGCTTATTTTTGTTGGAACTATCCAAGAAATTTGGTTTTTAATTTTTGCAATTTCTTCTTGTATTAGCGTAGAACTTTCTTTTCTGAATAAAATTTTGATAGGTCTGCAAAATCGAGTTGATGACGGCCGCGGGTTATGCCATATTATGTCGTTATTGCTTTTCAATTGTAGGGGAACACAGCAAATTGCAAAGAGGGACTCGTCTGACTTACCATCATTTTCATTACTGAACTTTTGCTTATAGGTGGAATGCCCACTACTACCATCACATCCCCACTTAAATATCAAATCTAATTCTTTTGGCATATTTTGTTCCAAAACTTCTTTTTGAAGTTCCATTACCCTTATAGCAGTTCCGCTGAAATATCGGAAAATAATATTTCGCCACTAGTGTAACATTTTTTTTTTGCAGCTTCAAGAAAATGATATGAAGGATATATGTTAGCGTTGCGGCTTTTGGCGCCCCTCTGCATCAACACGTAAGAATTTTTGGTGAATCCGCCATCCACATAGAAAGCTAACGCCTCATCTGGTGTGTACATTATTGGTACCTTTGATGGATTGTAAATTGTTTTCTTCACTTTTGATGCTCTACTCGGAGTCGAGTTTAATTCACCTACCTAGAGATGGCAATAAAAATTAACTAATCGAGTAATAATCAAATGATTAATCAGAAGATTTAAAAATTAAATCAATTAAATTGAATGAATGATTTCAAATTATGTGTATCAAAAGAAAGATTGTGCTATTACCTTTTCAAAATAGCATTATTCATTAAAATCCAACCATCAATTTAGACAAAAATTAAAAATTAGACAAAAGAAAATAATCGAGACAGTAAATCGATTAATCAATTCAAAATAATCGAGTAATTGTATCATATGATTAATCATTGCCATCTCTACACCTACCATTTGAGCAGCGTCCCTTTTTCCTGATTTAAAAAGGCTTACTTTTGCAGCCAGAACCAATTCTGCAGTAGATTTCTCACTGACAAGAGGCGACACTTCTAAAAGCTTTCCTTTATAACTTTTTTCCGAAAACGGTTTTAAAGGTCGCCCAATGTTGGATACGGATGAACCATCGGCACTGGAATCTAATCCAGGTAAAAATAGAAATGAATCCAGCCATTGCTTGTTCTTTATTTCAAATTTGCTTTTTATCCTCTTTGACATTTTCCACTTTTTATTTAGTACGCAAAGAAAATTTTTTAAAGTTTGGTTTATATTTTGAATATTTTCCTTGTCTTCTTGATTATTAATTCCGTATTTCAAAAAAAAATAATTAAAAACCGCACATTTTTTATTTTTGACGGAGTTTTCATTAAACCAAACATCGTACAATTCCCTTTTAAAAATCATCATTAAAAGCGTTATCTTGCTTGTAAATATCCTTTTTAAATTAAACGAGTGTTTACAAAAAATCTGATGCCGATCAATTGAAATTCATGCCTAACGGCATTTAAAAACGCACGCCTACTATGTTCAAATAGGGCCATTTTAAAATTCAAATTTCTCAAAGAGTAGCAAAAAGTAGCAGGATTTTTTTTTTAAATCATCAAAAGTACTTATCGAATTTGATAAAAAATACAGTGATATGGATAAACTCCGTGAAACTCATATAGTTATTCAGAATTTCTGGATTTATATGACAGTCAGTAGTTTGCTTATCACCAATGCCAAGCTTTTTGAGATTATTCCACAACGTTTTCGGTGGAAGAGACGTCTTCAGTTTATTACAGCCAACTTAAAAGTTTTTGTATTCAAAATTTCTCATCTAATAATATGTTGAAATAAATTATCAAATATGACCAAGATATTAAAAGGAAAGTTATTTTAACCCATTTTTTGCCAAAGCCATTTTTTCGAGATAACTGAAATCGTTCAAAACACATGTCATTAGAACCATAAAGAATAGTTTTTCGCTTTCAAAAAAGTGTTGCTATTTTCCAGCTGGCGGGGGCGGAAGCGGTATAAAAATATCAAAGTTATTGAATTGGAAAAGAGATGATTTTTTAAAGAATTTTTTGCAATGAAAATACACTTTATTTGTTGTTTTTATAATTGCTTTTTACAAATACATTTGGAACACTTGAAATAACTTATGTGAGCTGTATAATGTGAAGCATTTGGAATGCAAGTGAACATTGCAGCGCTGACAAATGTTGATGGTGTGCTTACTCCATTGCTTGCAGCGATGATTTTTTCCGCCAGGTGAACGAATAATCAAATGGTTGCGAACAGCAATTTGTGGCAAGCCAATTGGACGATCGTGTTCGTCTGCTATCGATTCATTGGTCTAAGCGTCGCCTTCTTCGGATACGGTGAGCACATAGCGAGTGATTTCACTGCGGAAAACAATATGCGTTGGAGGTGTGGAATTGTTTCTTTGGCAACAAAGCAGGCCAACTTCCAAGCGTTTGCAACTGCTGTGTTAAGACTGTGACTGAAGAGAGGCCAACACCACTTTATCCCACGAATGCCAACTCGATAATTTGCCACAGCATTATCATGCAAATCAACGCCACCCATGTACCGATTGTAGGTGTTGATCAAATGTGGTTGTGGCACTGTGTCCATTTTTTTAGTCTTACGATCATATCGGCGGGCGCTTATCACAAATTTAGTAGTTTGTGGCCATGATCACGTCTGCATTGTCGGCCCATCGAACTAATAACATTTCGTTCGTTTTATCGAATCGATAATCCAAGTCGCCGCGTTTCAGTTCTTTGCGGTTTTTCATTATGACACCGCTCAAACGATTTTTGCGAATCATGCGACAAGCAAAAAATCGCCGCTCGTGCAGCAGACACAGCAAATAATAGGATGTAAAAAAGTTATTAAAGTAGACTCGATGATTTTCTACATTACGAAGTAGCTCCAACACTACTTGTGCACCTAGTCCAATTGTTTTATCGTGTGCGACTGACGCTCCACTATATGGAATTGTCGAATAGAAATAACCATCGCTGGAACACAAACATCAATACTTGAAACCAAAACGTATTGGTTTTCCACGAATATACATTTTACATGAATGTCTGCCGAAGTACGGCAAAATTTTTTCATCGATCGAAAGATGCGTGGTGAATATTCCAAGCTGCAAACATTTTTTATTCAAGATGCTAAGTATAGGGCGTACTTTGCTGAAGCGATCGGTTGTATTAAGCTCATCGTTGTTGCATAGATGAAGAAATCGTTTGACCTTTTTGAATTTGCCTCGGCTCATAGCTTGTTCTAATTCCAATTCCAAGATCTGCTTGAACTGACCCATACGAATCAATGTCTGGCAACTTATGATACCTAGATAAAAGTAAAATGCCAAAAAATCCTCTTGCACATTGTTTTGTCTTGCATAAAAGTAAGTGAAATCGACGATTTGTTGAATGATTTCGTCGTCTAAACACATCTCGAACAGCTCATGCGGGCATTTTCCGCCTACTTCTTCCATCATAGTCTTAATGGTCTCGTCTAATAGTACGTCTTCCGTATCTCGTGTGTACTTAATTTTTTTCGGCTTTATCCATTTCGGCGCACCAAAATCACACAAAGGTGTATACAATTCACTACCCAGGCTCGCATTGCCAATATCTCTTGCAATTAAATCTGTCGATGTTGATGGTTCGCCTTCAGCGTGAATGCGCTTCTATTTTGCTGGTGTATCAACCAGCATTAGTTTGAGACTCGAATTCAATTTCAACCGTTCTGGCGATATCGTGATAAGGATTGATTTGCTCGGCGTTTGGTATGATATTTTCGTCTATCAATTTTTCGTCGCTGATATAATCAACTTTTTCAGGTGGAACGTAAATCACATTTCGCGCACTTGATGCATAAGGATCTTCATCATCTTCGCTATACTCGTCCAAAATATTTTGGATATCCTTCATGCTCAAATATTGCGAGCGTCTCATTTTGCTCTGAAATATCAATATAAATTAGACCAAAATTTGACAAAATGCACAAATATCACTTACAGCTGTATTAAAGTGCAAATAACTAGAACAAATGTAAAGTAATCGACAAAAATATCCAAATTGAATATCTTTGTTCGTAACCACTTGTTTCTGCGATGATATCAAAAAACAAACTGCAGCTGCACATATGAAATGTCACAAAACGCTCAATGTGCGATGACAACTGAAATGACTCATATAATATATCGTTTTCGGCCAATGGTCGATTTTTCGACCACTCACTTTAGTGGTTACCTGGTATGTGATCAATATACAGTAAATGGCCAGGCGATGATGGTTTCGTAAATTTTGAACCTTTTGCATGAATTCGATATTAAATTTTATTAATTTCAATATTAATCATAATTTTATTAAAAAATGCCCAAAAAAGGTGTTTACATAAATTAAGTTATGCACCAGGTGCGAACGAGCCAATCTTGACGACTTATAAATACTTTGAAAGCCAATGAATCAAGCTTTATTTTGACACCTTTCAAATCGCGATAACTTGCACAGAAGAAGAGATAGAATTTTTTGTAATAAGGTGAAATTTCTTGGTCGAAAAATCGACCAGCGACCGAAAATGGGTTAAAATTATGCTTTACTTTGTAGTGATTCAGTGATTCATGTAGTCAGTTTTTTTAAAAAAAAAAAGGTTTTATTTCTTCCTTTTTAGAGAATATGATAAATTTTCGAAAAAAGTGTACAAGCTACATAAATAAAATTGTTCTTAAAGAAATTGTTCCAAAAATTCTGAAAGTTTGTTGGTTATTTCAAATATCTGTCTCTTAAATTTAAATTAAATATCACGTGTTTTGTAATAATCCATTTTTGTAACGAATTTTATTACCCTAGTGTCAATATTATTCGAAAAACACTATAGTTTTTCTAATATTGCCACTCCCCTTTATTGAATAAGCGCCCACTTACTTGACCGTTATTTGTAATAAGTATGCCTACCCCTGTACTTCATTTCAGTACCTCAGCGTCAATATTAACTGAGATAGTGTCTTTCTAGTATTGCCCCACCCATTTGTCGAATAACGCCTACTTTATTGACCGCAATTTTAAATAATTCTGCCTACCCCTGTACTAATCTTCAGTGCCCTAGTGTCAATATTATTTGAGATACACTGTTTTCTAATATTGCCACGCCCATTTGCCGAATAACGCCCATTTTCTTGACCGTAATTTGTAATAATTGTGTCTAGCCCTACACTAAATTGCAGTACCTTAGAGTCAATATTATTCGAGATACAGTGTTTTTCTAGTATTGCCACGCCCATTTCTCAAATACCACCCACTTTGTTAGATGGGCACCTTCTTGTTTATAATGTCTCTTGTTTATAATGTGTATGACAATCAGGCATATTGTTTAGGAGTTCTCGATGTACTTACACAAACTTGAAAACCTCCTCCTTTTTGAAGTCGGTTAAAAATCAAACAGTTGAATTTTTAGAGATAAAAAAATATTTTCTTTTGAATACAATTTAAATCGTTGAAATCGTTTTAAGGAAAGTAATATTTTGGCCTTTTAGGATAACTCGAACTAGGCTTCACACTGTTCCAAATACTTGTACACAAGCATATATTCTCACAAAGATTCTCACAAAGAAAATATATTCTCGCTCAGTATATACCCAGCAGTAAACATATATCCAGCAGAAAATATATACTCGCTCAGTTTTCCAATAGTCGGACTGGAATTCAGGATTGAATTTCTAAGCATAATCATGCCTCATTATTCAATTCCGATTTCAACGCTGAAATTTAAATATAATTCAGGCTTCGTTTTAACAGATCTGTATTCTAACCTGAAATTAAACAAAAAATCAACCCTCTTTTATTTCAGGACACATTTCATATCTGAATTTGAAATAAAATTTGATATTCAGACCAGAAAACAAAGATGAACATTTGAAAAAAGTAATACCAAATTTCAGGTCTAGAGGTGAACACTTGTTGAAATAATCAGGGCTGTTTTTAAAGAAACGTCTCCTCGGTCATGCCTGTCAGGCCTGAATTCTTGCCTGATCAGGCATGACATTTTCTGCTGGGTCTTTTTATGTTACCTTTAAAACTAATATTATTGCATTAGTGAATTTTTGTAATAGAAATTTTTACTTTTTGTGTTAATTTTCACCATTATACTTTTTAAAAAATAATTATAAATTTTCAATTTATACAATTTCTTAAAAAAATTATTGGCAAATATCAAGACATAGTACTCAAAATTAATTTGATGAAAAAATTCAATAAACTCTTGTCACCTCTCTACTGGTCATTTAAAAAAAATAGGCATATCACGATTAATCTTAAAAGCTAATGATTTGCTTGGACAAATTTCCATATCCTTGCTTTTTATTTTTTACTGGTATCTACTTATAGATTTTCTCTGGTATCTACTGGTATCTACTTATAGAAAACTCCCCCTAAGGAACCTCACCAAAATTGTATTAAATTTTTATGCTTGCCAAACAATAAATTTAACTCCAACAGGTCTTCATAAAACCTGCCTGTCCAAAACCAGGATCCAAAAAAGAAGGATAGTTTCAGATAAAATGCCTTGCGACGCATCATGGTTGCCAACATTAATTCTGTGGCCACAAGGAATAACGAATACATAGTTAGCTCAATTAAAAGATCGTTTTTTTACGATATTTTGAGTTTTGTTGTTATACCTTGCCGCCACAGAATTAGTCTTTTCTTATCTGTGTAAAACAAGGGCCTACCTTGGCGTACCCCGTCGTTGACAGCCTTTCCTTGGATTAGGTATGGAAAGTGTGTATATTACTTGAGTTGGACTTGTTAGTTGAACTTCTCTACTAAAATGATGAAAAGACCTGATCGATCGCTGAAATAAAAGGCATAAAAAGAAAAAAATAGGTTAAATAAGAGCGATGTGTAACTTTAAGTTTGGACACACAGAAACCTATTAGTACACTGTGATTTCCAGCGTATGTGAGCTTTTCGGACCAAAAAAAAAAAACGGAAATCTAGATAAGATAGAGTAAGGTTGGTTGAACCACCAGCTCGTGCTCGTTCGTAAAATCTGCCTCCTGTATAGCGAAGTTTATGTTGTGGGAGATAAGGGCATTCGTATAATAGATGTTTGATGGTTTCTACCTCCTTCCTCAGCATCTCAACGGCTTCTGCAGTAGCCTGGGTGAGATATCATTAGCCTCGAGGCCAATGTGCTGATACCACAGTGTCCCTTGAGGACCCCTACAAGGATGCGAGTTTAATTTTTACTCATCAATAATAAGGATTTAGTCCTTTTTTCACGGCAAAAGATAGCGAGAAGCAACACAGTGAGCTGTGTAAGACAAAAAGGAGAATACGTTATTTCTATCATTATCGTCTATTCTTTTCTTGACTTCCTAAATGGGGATCATGACCGTCATGTGGGCAGTGCTTTTATTAATTTCAGAGCCATCTCTTGGCAGTTTGTCTGCAATACCAGCAAATATTCACCCTATGTTGATGAATGATACTTAGGAGAACATCACGATAGTTCCAAATAAATTTAGATTTCACTGTCTCGCTATAGAATGCTGTCCACAAAGATCGTAATCCTAGATGTATTGATGTTCCTTAATTGAATTGGCAGAGCTGCTTGTTCAATCGCGAAGATCTTCACTTGAAAGAGCTGATTGTCATCTAGTAGCTTGCATGACAAAGATACTTGTGGCACTCCCGTGCCTTTCGCATTTTGGATCTGTCAGTGAAGATCTGGATGTTATATTCAGTGGTGAAAATAAGTGAAGTGGTGATACAATGCACAGTCTTCTCTTTATGAAAAATGAATGGGAAGGTTCTGTTGAAAGTCAATTTTTGGGGTTATGTAATCAGAAGTGGTATCGGGCTCTACAACACTATTTTTTTGAGTATAGAAGCGTGTTCATAAGTCCAATGCTCCTACAGCTTTGATTCCGCTTTAGTCGGAACGCCTAGCTGGTGTGGTATGCATAAACTCGTCCAGGGAGAGAAGGTGTGGCATAACCTTCAGGCCTGCTAGAGGCGTTGATCACTGTGTACCTGTTATTCCCAGACAAGTCAGTCTCTGTACTCTGAACCATAGATTAGTAAAAATCTAAAAATAGGCTTGTACATCCAATGAATCTCATTTCTATTTAGCCTTATTTCCCAGCTTGTACCGAACCATAGATTAGTAAAAATCTAAAAATAGGCTTGTACATCCAATGAATCTCATTTCTATTTAGTCTTATTTCCCATCTTGAATCGAAGTTTTTATTGCAGGTGTAAAAAGCATTGTAAGCTTTCTTTATTCTTTCTTCTGTGGTATTTTTCCAAGTGGGCTTAGAATTAAGAATAACTCTGAGATATTAAGCTGCACTGACTAGCCCCATATTTATACCGTTGAGTTTTTGGAGGTCAAAACTTTCAATTTTGTTTCTTTTGGTGCATAGAAACAGTTAGGCCTTGTCAGAATTAACCCCTGAACTGTGGTTTCTGCCCATGTTGTCTTTAGTCTACAATTTGCGTGTTCCTCAAACTTTAATCGACCGTCCGTGAGGAATTTTGTCTTTCAAAAGGTGGGGCAGAAATAATTTTGCAAGACGTTATTTGGATAAGGATACGGAGATAAATAACTATTATTTGACCTAAGGAATGGTGCACTTGAGCCGTCATTTTTAATCAATAATGCAAATTTTCAAAAAAAGTGGTCGTATATTCTCTTCTAATATATAAAAATGTAGTGTCACTGTGTCTGCGGCCGAACTAATGCGAAAGGGCTGGACCGATTTTAATAAAATTTTTTTTGTATATTTGGTGGGTATGAGTTTTCACTCTTCTATGCGGAGCTTCGCCCATTCAAGTCATATTTTCGATACAGAATAGCTATGGCAGTAAAAGTCACAGAACATTAAAATTCAGAATGGAGTTACTACTTAGTGAAGCCCTTTTAATGGAGAACTTGGACGGGCATTGGACAAGCAGGTATGGCTCCGCCCATATAAGCCAAATTTTCGATATTGAATAGCTTTGAAAGTGAAAATTACAAAACATTGAAACTCAGAATGGAGTTAGTATTTGGTAATGTTCTGCTACCGGGAAACTGGGATGGGACAATGAGTTTGGTGTCAAACGAAAGGATAAACGAAAGTTTTAAATATATTTCTTATTTTCTAATATAAAGGGTGGTTAAATTTTAAGGGCCGATGTTGAATGTGATTCACACCTAAACGTCAAGTTTTTTTCTGCATTTCATTTGACATTTCTCAATTTCAGACTAACTCAATTTGGATCATGGAAAGATTCACAATCGAGCAATGCGTTAAAGTTATTCAGGCTTATTATGAAAATGGGCATCAAAATGCATATCGTGCACTTCGTGATTTTTTTTGGTCAATTTAATCGTCCAAATGTGCGTACAATCGGAAAAATCGTGCAAAAATTTGAGCAAACCGGGTCTGTAGGAGATGTGTAAACACCAGGGTATACTTGTACAGCTCGTCCTGCAGAAAATATTGCTGCTGTTCGCGATCATTGCTATGCAGCCAACAGTGGATGATCAATTTTCGAAGAAAATCATCTTCAGTGATGAGGCACATTTTCCCCTCAGTGGATTCGTCAATAAGCAAAATTGCCGCATTTGGGCGAATGATAATCCAAGAGTGATTGTCGAAAAACCAATGAGTGACTCATTGAGTGACAAAGAGTAACTGTTTGGTGCGGCTTATGGGCTGGCGGCATCATCGGGCCGTATTTTTCTCAAAATGAGGCCGATCAGGCAGTTACTGTGAAGGGTGTTCGCTATCGTGAGATGATAACGAACTTTTTATGGCCTGAATTGGAATATGACACATTGGATATGAATGTGAACGATATGTGGTTTCAACAGGACGGTGCCACTTGCCACACAGCTAACGAAACAATGGCTCTTTTGCGCGACAAATTCAATGGCCGTGTTATCTCACGTGGTGGTGATGTCAATTGGCCGCCAAGATCATGTGATTTGACACCGTTGGACTTCTGTCTTTGGGGTTATTTGAAAGAAAAGGTGTACGTCGATAAGCCAGCAACAATTGAAGAGCTAAAGGAAGACATAATTCGGCACATTAACGGCATAGAACCTCACTAATGCCTCAGCGTCATTGAAAATTTGGACCATCGGATGGAGGTGTGCCGCCGAGGTCGCGGCGGCCATTTGGCCGATATTTTGTTCCATGCATAATTGAACCATACCAATATTATCATAATAAAAAGAAATGACAATAATTTCCTAAATAATTTGTGTTTTTTTCAAAATCAACATCGGCCCTTAAAATTTAACCACCCTTTATAATAAGCTAGTATAAGTATAAATTTTTGAGACTTTTTGGCCTACATACATACATGTTTTTGTGTCCAATAAGTAGTTAAATACATTCGCGGAAAAATACAATTTATTGAAATTTTTTTTCTTATTTAAAATTTTTGTTGCAATCATAACACTAGTAATAACGAGCCAAATACTTCGATACTCTATTTGTAACCAAACATTTTTTTAGTATTTCTCACTTACTTAAACACTGCAAATTCGAAGATTAAATTTAATTTTTTTAAACCAGCTCATTTCACATTTTTTCAATTCCAAAAATATATGCAAAACTAAGTTACATGCCACTTTTGATAATATTTGCTGTGTTCAATTTATGAAAATTCAGTATAATTTCAAAATAAAACACATTTTAATCAATTACTACGATTTTTATGAGTTCTACGATTACTGAAACATGACATTTTAAAGCTACTTTCATTAAATATGCTCATTCCATTGATTTTCAAAACAAATTCAAAACTCATGAACCGTTATTCTGTGCTTTAGCTCAAGGTTACGTCGGCACCTTACATAATGCCTAAGTAACTGACTTGGCAGAAGTTTTAATTCCAGCAACGATTAATTTTCGTATATTTGCTACGTTTCATTAGCGCATTAAGAGCTTGATGTTCACTAATGTCAGCTTTGACAGCAATACACTGCCTTCAGCAAATAGTCCTTCATCAATTGCCAACCAACACCCCCAAAGCAGGAACTTCGCAGTAATAGCGCCTAGCATGGGGTGCATTTCGGTATTGATCCATGTTGAAATTGCGTCCTTTTAGCTTATGTTGTTTGTGCTATTGAAGCTTGTGCACGCAAGCAGTTTACGTTGCTTTTTACGATACGTTTACGATTTCGCCATATAAAACTTAAACAACCCGCCGCCGCCAGCATGCCAAAGAATCCTGGCGCCAGTTTTCGCTATTTTTTTTTTACACTATTTGTTGCTCGTGTCCTTTTGTCCTCTTCTAGTGCTTCGTGTGTGTGTGTGTGTGTGTTGTGTCTTTTTTGCTTTTTTTGTTATCCTTTCCATTTTTTTCCTATTTACTTGCTTCGTTCGCTTCGTCGCAGTAGTAAGTTTTTGATTTAGTCTCTGCTCTGGACTAGGCCAACGCAGCGCAAAGAGCGCTTCATGTTGGCGCCTCACGTTGTTGGATACTCGTGAGTAGAAGAACCCAAGCGGGATATTTACTTGGTGGATTGGGAGTTCTATAAAAGCAGGGTGTTGTGTGAAAAAATGGTGAGAAACATAATCGATAGAAGGCATTTTCAATAACCCATTGGAACCCATTGTAGTTGATTTACACATTTTGAAAATTGTTTCAAATAGATAAAAAATTGTTATAAAAATATGTTGTGTATAAGAAATAAGTTTTAATAGCCAAGAGTTTTTTTAAGTAACACAAAATAGTTATTAAAAGCCCAGTGTGCCAAAATTATAGTAATATATTTTTACAATTCAAACACATAACTTTCACATAACGAACAGATAGAATTGAATTTAAATCTAGTGCGTATCAACAAAACAAATCTCAAATTCTATTAGCATATTTTGTAAATGCCAAAGTAAGATGCGTTATTAAGGGAAAAGCACGTGCAAAAAATTTTCTATTTTCTTTTATTGATGAAATTGATAGTTCAACTAACGAAGAATAAATCCTGAATATTAAAGCGATATTCAAAACAATAACAAAAATAAATAAAAAGCGCGCATTAATTGAGGATGTTTTAATTAAGGGGGCAACCTACTATACATCAACCTAAATTTTTGTTTTAGGTTTATTTTCTTAAATATTTTTAACCAAAGAATATTTCAAAATTCAAACAACATAATTTTAGAGTTTTAGCTAATTTTGTAAGCGAACACAAAGTAGGTGATCAGATCTGCAGATTAACAAATCAGGAGCATTGATATACAGTGAAAACTCCGAACAGCGGACAGCCACCGTCAACCAGAAATCGTCCGCTGTTAGTGTCCGCCTATCAGAGGTTGGTTGAAAAAGGCGAAACTTTTTTTTTTATTATTTATTTAGAACATTAAAAAAATGTTATACATATGTATCTAATTAACAAAAAGGTGTATCAACAAAAAAAAAAATATAAATAAAATAATATAATTCATATCTTAGTTATTTAATAATTCATTGTAAGACTTGCTTTAAAGCTATTAAAATGAACACAAATAATGTCATGTTTGTACTTATATTTAAATAAAAAACTCTTTTATCGATTTTTGAAGCTTGTTTGATTTGCTTGTTTTTCTTTTGTTAATCGAATTTAAAGATGCTTTTCTAAATTTTTTAAAAATGCGAAAGATTTTAAAAATTCTTTGATGTTATGTAGATATTTCAAGGCATCTGCACAGTTCGAAACTTTAATTGGAGTTTTCTACATCAGAAACTTCGTCTGGCTCGATTTCGCTCTCACTATTCTCCATATCAAAGGTAATGTTGTCGTCTTCTGTTAAAATATTAGCATCAATGGTTACATACTCCTCAGCATTGCCTAATCCACAGCTTTGTATCAATGATTGCAACTCCTGTAGTGGGATATCATCTTCATCGTCAAAATCACATGAAACGTAAGCACCTTTATAAAATCCTGCCTTACGGAAGCAATTTTGAATTGTTTCGGTAGTCACCTTACTCCATGCGAAATGTAAGCGAAATGTAAAATATGGATTCGAGGATATTGATTTTGTTTGCAACATCTGCATTTGCATCAACAGCTGTTATCAAATTTTTTACTAAAAAATTCCGATAGTAGAATTTGAAACTGCGTATGATACCTTGGTCCAATGGCTGGCAAATCGATGTTTTATTAGGAGTTAACCAGCTAATTTTAATATTTTCATGTTCCACATCTCGGGGATGAGATGCTGCATTATCAAGATAAAGGGCTATTTTTCGTTTTTCTTTCCCCATTTTATGATCTTATTGACGTAACCATTCAGTCATAATATCTCTAGTCATCCATTCTTTTTTATTTGATTTCCCAATGACTGGCAAATTAGCTACCTTTCTGACTTTCCTATAACCAATGGAACTTCCTTTTCTCCTGCCATGCTCGCACAAAAAAGCACAGTCAACCTTTCTTTAGATAGCTTACCCCCAGTACATTTTTGGTTTTTAAAAGCAAGCGTTTTGTTTGGTAGAGCTCGAAAAAAAAGACTGCTCTCGTCCGCATTGTAAACATTTTTTGCTTCGTAATCACAAAGAATCAGCTTCAATCTTTCGTTAAACTGGTTGACGTCTTCTTCCGATACCGCTGCTGCTTCTCCGGAAATAAATTTGAAACTGATATTATGCCTTTTTCGCCACTTTCCAAGCCACCCGTTTGATGCTACAAAGTTCGTCATGTCCAATTTCACAGCACATTCCTTAGCTTTTTCTTGAATAAAACTGGTCCAGATATAGGGATGTTTTGGCTACGAGCTTTGGAAAACCAATCAAGACACATTTTGTCCGAATGAAGCCTAAACGTTTTTTGACTAGAATTTCTCCCAGACTGCCATTCGGAAATCAAATTTTCTTTGTTTTTTAATATGTTTGCTGCTTGCGTTTTGCCAATCTTAAATCTGGAAAAAAGTTTAATGATATAGAAATTTGCATTTTATTCTTATTAAAGTTCACTTACTTTGTTGCTATAGCTCGTATTGATAATTTATCTTCTTGTGTGGTTTCTATAACTTCAATCTTTTCTTTAAGCGTTAAAAATTTTCTTATTGTCATTGCAAAAAAAAAAAATATAATCAAAACAAACAATTTTGTTGTTTTTCTTTACACAATAAACAGCTGGTTATAGTTTTGACATACATACACATGTGCATTTACTTTTTTAGTGGGAGAATTTGTTTTACACGTAGACTTTTTTATTGCACCACATGTTCTATTGTAAAAAAAGTGCAATTTTTACATAAAATTTAATATTTTTAAATATGTCGTATTATTGTTGTCCGTAGTTCAGAGGTTTTTTGACCAAATAATGTGCAATTTTGTTGTCCGCGTCCGTCCGAGGGAGTGTCCGTTGTTGGGAGGGAAATTTGTTCTGAAATATCAAATTCGTGCAACGTTCTTAGAAAATTGTCCGTACAAGGGAGGTGTCCGCCTAAGAGAGTGTCCGTTATTGAGAGTTTTCACTGTAAATCTTAATATTATTCAAAAAAATGTTCTACATTTTTTTTATACATAAATATCTAAGAAGTAAATATTGTCACCAAAGAATATTTTCAATAAGCAGTAAGTGTTGATTATGAAACATTAATTACATTTTTCTCATACAGAGTTTTTCATATTCGTGTACAAGATTGAGAGAAAATAATACACCAACTTTCATGATACATATCTCATTTTAAAGCCAATAAAAATTGCTTGCTTGTGAACCTTAAAGTTTTTAAAAAAATTTAAATTATTATCCCGTTAAAGAATGCAAGATTTTTCAGTAGAAAACAGTTTTCATTTGTCAATTTTAAAATCTTCCGTTCTTTTTTTCAGAGAAGGAAAAAATAAAGTTCTGTAGTTTCGAAATTTTTGTAAACGAATTGTTTTATTAAAAACTATGAGTGATGTAAACAGCTTTTTTACTGCAGAAATTGCAGAAATTTGTTTTTTATCAAGTTTTTTCTTCTCCTATAATGTAAAAACAAAAATTGAGTTAGGGCCTTAATATATAAAGATAACAATATGCAGGATTACAAAAAGAGAACTACATATTATCTTTTCTCAGGTTAAAACTACGATTATAATATTGTACACAGCAGTGAAGTCGTGTTCTAAAATTTATTAAATAACCACTCTGTAATAAGGGCCACTAATCTAATAAAGGGCCACTCTACCCTCAACTGTATGGAACAAATTTTTTTTTTTTACAAATTCAAAATGTGCATGGGCATCGTTTGTTCCTTTATATGTAAAAAGTAAATTGTGAAATTTTCAGGATAAAATATTAAATATTAAAATATTAATAGATCTGTTGATTTTGACTCTTTGCTTCGGGACCTATCAACTATAAATTGGTTAGAATGCTGGTTATTCAGTTCTGTAAATGAGAAGCTAAGGTTTTTTATGAATACAATCTGTGAACTATTTGACTCTCATGTTCCAATAGTCTCTCGTCGACTAATTAACAGCAGTTGTCCCTGGTTTACTAATAATGCCAAATTAGCCCACAAAAATCGTAATAGAGCTTACAATCGATGGGAAAGAAGTCCAACTGCATCAAATTGGGAACAGCACAAAAGACTAAGAAACGTAGCTAACGCTACAGTCAAATCAGCAAAGCGTTTATTTTTTATGTGCAAGCTGAGTTCAGCGCAATCATCTAAAAATGTATGGAATAATTTAAAGCAAACGGAAATTTGCAAAGCGAAATCTGTTGACTGTGAGCTTGACGCCAATATTCTTAATGAATATTTCATTCCCAATTCTACGTCTTCTAGTAATGTGCTAGCCTTTGACACAAGATCGTTCCCACATGACTCTCTTTTACGTTTTGAGTTTGAGTTTGTTGCTGTAAGCGAGAATGATGTTGCCAGAAGTGTTAGCAAGATTAAATCCAACGCAATGGGTGAGGATAATATATCCATCAAATTTATTAAACTGATTTTACCGCACGTCCTTAGCCCGCTTACTCATATATTTAACCACTGCTTCACAAGTTTTTACTTTCCTGATGTCTGGAAAGCAGCCACAATCAGCCCCATTGCAAAGAAATCCAATGCTTGTGTTCCGTCTGACTATCGTCCTGTAAATTTGCTATCAGCCTTATCTAACACATCTCAGAACACATAGGAAGATTTGACCTTTTGTCTCCGTTTCAGTCCGGTTTTCGACCTAGTAACAGCTGCTCCATTGCCATATTAAAAATCTTAGATGACATCAGAGTGCCATTCGATCTTGGGCACATAAGTTTGTTATGTCTCTTAGACTTCTCGAAAGCCTTTGACTCCGTTGACCATTCAATACTGTGTCAAAAATTATATGTAAACTTTGGTTTTTCAAGCACGGCGGTCCGTCTGTTATATAGCTACCTAGTCGGGAGGTCTCAAAGAGTCAGGGTTGGAAATAGTCTGTCCGCGTTCTGTTACTTATCTTGTGGGGTGCCGCAAGGCTCAGTTCTTGGTCCGCTTTTATTTTCAATGTTCATAAATGATATCTTTAGCAAATGTCGTCATGTTACAATGCATTCATATGCTGATGACCTTCAACTGTACTTGTCCAGCCCGTTTAACCTAGTTGATAGTTTATGTTTTAGAATGAATTAGGACTTAAGTGAAATAACTAAATGGGCTAGATCTAATAGGCTTAATCTCATTTGTTTTACCAATTTTCAAAACTTGTCTGAATACGTCTGAGCTACCAACGATTTATCTAAATGGCGAAGGGCTAAAGTTTGTTGAAAAAGCTAAAAATCTTGGATATTATATCAATTCTACACTTTCTTGCGAAGATCATATTAATACTGTTGCTTGTAAAGTTTACTATACACTTCGGAACCTGAGGTGGACGGCATCATTTGTACCGGTCGATGCTAGAAAATAGTTAGTACTCCAACTCATAATGCCAATCATTTCATACTACTCAGATGTTGTATATAGTAAACTTGATTCCAGGTCCCAACTGAAATTACAACATGTTTTTAATAGCGCTGTTACGAGGGCCGTTCGGAAAGTTCTTAGTCTAACAATGAAAAACAAGAGTTAGATTTTTAAAATTATCTTTATTTTTCAATATAATCTCCTGAAACTTCAACACACTTAGTCCAACGCTTTTCTAGCAATTCTATCCCCTGATTAAAATAATTTTCCTGAAGCTCTGCAAAATAATCGTTTACAGCTGCAATTGCATCTTCATTTGAGGTAAAACGCTTGCCAGCAAGAAATTTTTTTAGATTTGGGAACAGGTAAAAGTCAGAGGGAGCTAAATCAGGAGAATAAGGTGGATGGTCAAGCAATTCGTACTTCAATTCGTTGAATTTTGCCATTGTTTTAAGACTCTTGTGTGCTGGTGCGTTGTCTTGATGAAAAATTACTTTTTTGCGTTGCAAACCAGCTCGTTTTTCTCGAATTTTCACATCCAATTGGTCCAAAAGGTTACAATAATATTATGATGTAATTGTTTTACCTTTTTGAAGATAGTCGATCAATAAAATTCCTTTATAATCCCAAAAAACCGTTGCCAAAACTTTTCCAGCCGATTGAATTGATTTTGCCTTCTTTGGTACACTTCCTTTAGCTTCAATCCACTGTTTTGATTGCTCTTTCGTCTCTGGTGTATAGTGATGAATCCATGTTTCATCAACAGTTATGAAACGACGTTTAAAATCCATTTTATTTCGCAAAAATCTATCCAAACAGTCTTGAGCAATTTTCATGCGAATGCGTTTTTGATTAACCGTAAGCAAATGCGGCACCCATCTTGCAGATAATTTTTCATTTTTAATTCTTCATGCAAAATCAAATAAATTCGATCATTTGAGATGCCTATGGCATCACTTATTTCCCGCACTTTCACTCGGCGATCGTCTAGTACTATATCATGTACTTTTGCTATGATTTCTGCTGAAGTTGCAGTTTTTGGACGAACACTTCGAGGCTCATCTTCAATGCTTGAACGACCTCGTTTAAATTCAGCTATCCAGTTTTTTACTGTTGCGTTTAAATGAGCATTCTCACCTAATACATTCACCAATCATTATGAATTTCTTGTCCCGATAAACCTTTTTTATGTAAATATTTAATTACACAACGAATTTCAAATTTTTCCATTGCAACACAAATCACTGAAGTACCGTTTTTGAACAGCTGTTCTTATACGAATGAGTTGCCAGATCCAATTAATATTTTACATGTGTTCATACGATGGATTAAAGTTTCCTACAGACTTAACTTTTTGCTGTTTATGCCGTCATATCTGTGTCAGGCTAAGATAGCCTTATAAAGTCCAACCGCATCAGTCATTTGAGTAGTCAAATACTAAGTTGTAATATTTTCAATTATCTATATGCCAATATACCAACTGCATATTTTTGCATAACTTAATTAACACAAGAACACCTAAATATTTATTTGAAAAGATACAATTTTGTAGATCGAAGGGAAATATGAACCTCATGATCCTTTTGTACAATTTTCTGAACTCCAACAGACTTTTCTTTGTTAACGCAATCAGAATCTGGAATTCGTTGCCCGTTAGAAATAAATCAATTAAAAATAAACGCAACTTTAAGCATGCAATTTTTCAATACTTTTCTTAATACTTTCTCTTTCTTCTTAAGCTGTTTTCTTTCTTCTTTTCTTTTAGAAGATTAATTCCTGTTTGTATATCAAGTTAATTAACTAGTTAATTAACTTGAATAAATAAATAAACAAATAAATATATAAATAAATATCTAAAAGTGCCTCTAGCGGCCTATATATTAAAATGTTATTTATATGGGATAATAGTGCTGTTTTCCCAAAAAAAATCCAATTACAGTTTTTTCAGCCCAAATTTTCCAAAATCATCGTTTTTCATTTAATTTTTCTTTAAAATGAGTAATCAAACATAAAAAACGAACTTAAATTACCAGAGTAATGATTTTTTAACTTTTAAAAAAAAATCGAATTTTTTTTTTCTTGTTATATTAAAAAAAATTCGGAAAGAAAATAACCCTATTAGATAGATCTCTAGAGTCTTAACGAATTCATACTCGTTTAATCTCAGTTTCTAAACTTCTTCTGAAAACTTTTCTATTGGTAAATTAAAGCTATTAATTATTTCAGATTCTTTTTTAAACTATCACTAGATAATATAAGTAATATCAAGCTGAATTATAAAAATTTAATAAGTATTGTTTTGATGATCAAACACTTTTTTTCCAAATTTATACGATTTTTTTTTTTAATAAAAAGCCGAATTTTTGTTAAAAAATGTACTTTCTCATGTTTTTTTTTTTTAGTCTATCGGCAATATTAAGTTGCAAACTAAATGAAAATTCTTTGTGTTCTCAATGAAAAATGTACACCATGGTGTTCAGACCAGCCGTTGTTTACAGTAGATACAGTGGCTCACAGCTTATTTCATGCAAAGCTATTTTTTAACTTTGTAACACTGTATCTTAAAAACTAAAAATAAAATCATCAAATTTTAGATAAGGACTCAGAAAAGCGTTCTTATTCATAATAATAAATAAAACAAAGTACACAAACATTACTTCTGACAAGCTTTAGGCTGAAAAAAACCTTTTGCGCAAAAGAAATGCAGGTCACAGCTGAGTTCATGCAGATGCTTGTTTTCACTTCATTTTTTATGTTCTCTTTGAAGAATTAGTAATCATCTGTAGTCACTTTTTAGTCTGATATTGTGCATGTTACGATATAGAAGCAAATTTTGAAAAAATGGATCGTCGTACGAAAATTAAGCAGGAAAAATTGCTATTGCATTATTTTAAAAACCACAAATTCCAGCGGAAAATTGCTAAATTTGTTTAATATGAGTCCCGCTACAGCGCAGAGCAGGCCTACAAACAATTTATGTACAGTAAATTGCAGTAAATCAAAGTGAACCCAAAGTTAAAGGCTCCAAACCTAGTCATGGAGAAACAGCAAGAACCAAGCCGTGCAGTGCGGAAATTATCCGCCGCGAACTCCGAGATCAATACTTTAATGGTTCTTAAAAGTCATAAAAAGTTCTTCATGAGTGAAAAAAACAAGCAGAATCGACTTGCTTTCGCTAAGGAGCACACCAATAAAAAGTCGAACTTCTGGAACAGCGTTACATTCTCGGAAGAGTCTAAATTTAACATATTTAGCTCTAATAGCATGTCATACGTAAGACGGCAGCCAAATACTGAGCACCAAAAAGAAAATTTAAAAGCTGCAGTGAAGCTTGGTGATGGTAGCTTATTGACTTGGGCCTGTATGTCGTCAGCCGGAGCTACAAATTTGGAGTGCATTGAATAGAAGCATGGAGTTCCATGAGCGTAACATGGACAATGAACATGAATAATATGTATCTCAATATTTAAAAACAAAAAATTTAATCAAAGTGCTGCGAGTTTTGGAATACCGAAAACATTCCGTTTCTACCAAGACAACGACCCAAAGTATAAATCTGGCATTGTGTAGGCTTGGTTGATTTAGAGCTGCGTGCATTTAATGGACCCGCTGGCTCAGAAAACAACAAATGTTGGAAAAAAAATATTTGGCAACATGATATTTCCAACAACGAAAAGTTAAAAAAGTCATTATAGAAGATTGGAACAAAATTACCACAGCAACCTCGCAAAACATTGTAGATTTGATCCCAAAAAGACAGCAAGATATAACAAATGCAAAGGGGGTATTATATTAAGTATTTATTTTAATGTAAAATTTTAAAATTTTTCTAAATTAAGATCTAAGTTTAAGTGCACGAAAAAAGCTGTAACATGAAATTAAGCAGTATTTTCAAAAATTTTGTTTCTTATTTATAACAAACAAAATTTTTGGCATATTTTAAGTTTCTAAATTGAACCATAAATATTCTTCTTAAATATGGCATTGAATATAGTGCAACAAATTTTTGAATTAGAACGGAATGAAATAAGCTGTGAGCCACTGTAATAGCCCGAACACAATGTGCGCAACGAGCCGCAAGCGCCAATTTTCACTTTTCATTTACATGTATTTCTTATGGCACGAATTTTGAAGACTTGTCGAGCAACATTGTCGCCTGACATTGCCGTCGGCTTCAATTTAATTTTAATTTGACAGGCAGAAAAAGCAAGTTTCTGGCATTGTTTACATATGTTATTAATGGTTGCATTCAGCAAACTGTACTGTTGTAAAACTCCGACAGGTTAGCAACTTTGTTGCGCCTGCCTGTCCAAGGCCAGGATAAAGGAGGAGGTTTGTAAAAACTGATAGGGCCAACCAAGAGCTCGGAATGGCGCCCATCTTGGTAGCAGGTCATATTCGGTATATCGATATGAAACAAGCCTGCGAAGGTGTAGCAATTGACCTTAAAACTTGTTAGTACGGGACAGTCAAAGTAGTACCCGTCAAATGGGGTAGAACCTATCTATCCACCGCACTGAGACCTTAATTCGGGCGTGTTATAACAGATGTGAAATGTCGGCATGCGTGCATAAAAATGTTGGCTCTTCGGTTTTCCGAAGTGTTGCTTGTCAAGTGTTTGACTCGCACCCTCAAACTGGCACGGCAGTCACTGAGGGAAGTGCTGAAATGGTTGTAAACTAAGGGTTCTAGGGTAGTCAATACTCTATGTCTGGATGTTGTAATCCGAACGGCCAGAGTAAGAGTGGGGTCTGCAAATTGTTAGACTAGCCTTTAAGTGCTCATTGAGCACAGTCATGTGTAAGAATGCACTTTTTCATAATTGCATTTGTGTATTCTTGGTCTTTTTGCGGGGATGTTGTGTATCCTCATTGACGGGATTGGGTTGCCCAGATGACTCTCGTGGGCTGGCCCTTCGGGGAGACTCGTACTTGTTGTGGTTGTGTGAATGCTACACAGGTCTAGATTGACCGGCGGGGTCACGTAGTAGTACGACCGGGCTGGCATATCTGTTTTAATATGCAAGAGATTGGATAGGTATCATCTTCACCAGTAGATGGATTGCAGGTACGTCACTACTGAAATCTAAACTGGTACTGCTATTACGGGCAGTATGTAATTTATTGCATAAAGCTCCTAATCAGCAGAGCACTGGATGATGCTTTGAGTTTGTGAAACCGCTTCCATGTTCGTGTTGCTACACCGGATGCCCTGTATGTTTTACTGGTTAAAACATAAACGAGTGCATGTTGTAGTAAAATACATAATTTCTAGTTGTCTGTTTTATGAACTATTACCCTTGGTCTGGAGACCCAAGTACTTAAGCCTACGGCAGGCGTACTTGTTAAACCAGATTCTGTCTGTACTGTTATAAAATTTATGGTGAGCTAGGGATGTTTATTTTGAACTTCAGAATTTTAAGTACAACTGAATAACGACATAAGAATCCATAATGAATGCAAAATTGATTTATAAATAAAATTTTTTATTCACATTTAATTTTAAAAAATTGATTAATTATTCTTTCAAATATTTATTTTTGTTATTCAGTGGCGAAATGTTATAACATCGTAAACTATTCGAC
Source organism: Coremacera marginata (assembly GCA_914767935.1). NCBI lineage: Eukaryota > Metazoa > Arthropoda > Insecta > Diptera > Sciomyzidae > Coremacera > Coremacera marginata. The sequence goes on from OU612046.1 coordinate 166,309,520, forward strand.
CATTTGGTATGTTGCAACAAATTGGTATGTTGCAACACTTTCGACAGACGATTATTTCGATAAAATATCACTTTGCTTTAATTTTTTCATACAATTTTGTTGTTTTAACATGCTGCTATAACATGCTGCCACTTCGATAATTCGCTTCGATGTTCGCTTCGAAAGTGAAGTTATAACATGTCGCCACAGAATAATGAATGCTTTTTAACAAAGAATGCAATTCACAAAGAATTTCAGAATTTTCAATTATTTTTTCCCCCCATTATTCATATTTTATTCACTACTCATTTCATACTAATTATTCATTTTTTATTCATTCATCTTTACTAATTTCTTTTTCATTGTTGATTTTGTAATCATTAAATTACTTTAATTACTTTAAGAATGCTATTAAAAATTTTGTACCTTTAAAATCAGTGAATAATAATAATAAACCTACATGGTTCAATAAGCGACTATGTAATCTTAAAAATAAAAAAAAACAAGGCATACAAACGCTTTCGTAAATCAAGAGAGGATATGCGACTTAAATCTGAGTATTTGAATTGCCAACTTAATTTTGATACACTAAACAAGTTTCTTCATCAATCATATTTAGTAACTACCGAAGGCAATTTACAAAATAATAACAAACTTTTCTGGTCTTATTTGAATACTAAGAGAAAAACGAATGGATTGCCAAGTCTAATGCACTACCTTAATGACTTCTCTGAGGATACTGAAATTATTTGCAATTTTTTTGCTGAAAACTTTAAATCAGTATACACCAACGATAGTTTAGATGTGACTAGTTTATCATTACCCGAGGCAATTTGTGATATTAGTAGTGTTAGCATAACTGAATATGATGTAGAATTTGCCCTCACAAATATAAAAGGAAAAATATCTGAAGGTCCGGACGGGATTTCACCATTTTTGTTAAAACATTTTGCGAAGTCATTAACTTATCCTTTGTATTTGGTTTTTAAAAAGTCGCTTGCCTGTGGTATATTTCTAGATACTTGGAAAGTATCTCACATTGTTTCTATCTATAAGTCTGGTCCGAAGCAAGACGTTTGTAACTATAGACCAATATCTAAAATTTGTGCAATACCCAAGATTTTTGAAATAATTATTTATGATAAAATTTCACCATACTTTGTTAATGTTTTGTCAGACTATCAACATGGATTCCGGGCTGGTAGATCAACTGTTACAAATTAAGTTTTATTTTCTAATTATATTGTTACTTCTTTTTGTAGTCGTTTGCAAACTGACGTTATCGTCACAGACTTTGCAAAAGCCTTTGACAAGGTACACCATGTCTCTTTAGTATTTAAATTTTGTAGTTTGGGAATCCGTGGGGTATTTATTAACTGGCTGGAATCATACCTATGCAACCGTATTCAACTTGTAAAAATAAATGACTCATTATCGTGTCCTATCAAAGTCTCATCTGGGGTCCCCCAGGGAAGTCATCTGGGTCCGTTGTTTGTTTGTGCTCTTTATTAATGATCTTCCCAGTGTTATTAAATATTCGGAGTGCCTGTTGTTTGCCGATGATTTAAAATTATATCGTACAGTTGAATCTATTGTCGACTGTAGTCTTCTACAATCTGACTTAAATGCAGTTGCCTCCTGGTGTGCATCTAATAATCTATTTCTTAATATTTCGAAATGTCAGTCTTTATCCTTTTACAGAACAAATTCATCAGTAACATATAATTACAGCATTAAAAACCTCAGTCTTGATAGAATATATTTCAAAAGGGATTTGGGCGTAATATTTGATCACCGTCTTACCTTCAAAAATCATTTGGACTACATTATACCAAAGGCATATTCTAGGCTAGGATTTCTCAAGAGGAATTCCAAAGATTTTCGGAGTCCCCTTACGGTCAAGCTTCTGTTTGAAAGTCTTGTTAGACCTTACTTAGAATATTGTTGCATCATATGGAATCCCTCGTATGTCTCGCATATTCAAAGACTAGAAAGAGTCCAGAAACTTTTTTCTAAATATATGTTCTCCAAATTGAATTGGCAAATCAGCTTACCATCTTACAAAACGGGATGCGCTTTGCTAAGTTTGTATACACTGGAATGTCGTCGCATTATGTACTCTGTTGTATTCATCAGAGATATTATTCATTGTAATATTCAATGTCCCAGCATTTTAGCCATGGTTAATTTTTATTCACCACTTAGAAATCTAAGAGGGTGTTTCTATTTTCGATGCAATACGCTTAGATACAATTTTGCTCAACAAGAACCCTTAGCTCATTGCCTTAGTATAACTAATTTATTGTTAGGTGAAATAGATATTTTCCATAATTGTTCTAGATATTGTTTCAAATAAATCTTCTTCTAGTCTTAAATTAAACAAGAGCACTTGTATCGTTTTAATTATTTGTTTATTATGTGTAAGGAATTTTAGTTTAAGTAAATTTTGTCTAGTCTGTAAGAGAGTAATCTCTGTTTGATAAGCAATAAATAAATAAATAAATATAAATAAAACAAATAATTAATGAATTTTTTAAAATTTAATGTGAAATAACATTTTTATTTATGAATGAGTCTTGCATTCATTGAATGAATTCTTATTTCGTCATTCACTCATTCACCTCTTTGAAAATAAAATTACATTGTGCAGTGCACGGCTTGCCTTCCTTTATTTTAATTTATTAAGGCGCTATTTAGTAACCAAAATTTATTGTTTTTAGAAAAAATAATTTTAAAAACAAATAAATGTAACAAATTTAAATTTTTAATTTTAAAAATCTGCCGACGTTTCTCACATTGCTTGTCTGCTTCATCAGGGCGTCTTTTATTAACTATAAAACTATAAAAGACGCCCCGATGAAGCAGACAAACAGTTTGCGACCCTTCGACAAATTTTTAAAATCAAAATTTAAGTTTGTTAAATTTGTTTTTTAAATCTTTTTCAAAAAACAATAAATTTTGGTTACTAAATATCGCCTTAGTAAATTGAAATGAATTTGATTGTATTTCGTTTTTAGCTGCGTGTTGTTATTCTAAATGGCAACTGTTGAATCGGCTGAATGCAGCCATTGTTTTTTGTTTACTATTGTTTGGCTGTTGAAGTGTTCGTATTTTTGTTTACTTTGTAGAAGAATTTTTTTGAGTTAAAGTTTTGAAGGTAAGTTCAGAAATTATAACATAAAGAATTTAACATGTACATATTATGTTTCTTCTATTGCAGCATAGACTTAGATAAACAATTAGTTGAAGAGCAGCTGAAGTTTGCTGCTGTCGCGTTTATTATAATCAAGTCGCTCAACATTTCTCTACAAAGACAGAGTGGAGACATGCTGCTTGCCACTAGTCGCGCACATTGTGTTCGGCCTATACGTGTGCAAATTTTTAATGTAAAAATGTATTTGCACTTTTAAGGATTCATTTATACCACCCGCTCTCCTCCTATAGTAAGCATTAACTCAATTTGCATTATACTGAGCTTAAAATCTTAAAAATCATCGATTTCAATTTCCGGCCGATATACGTACCAGTCCCCTTAAGGGGGTCTTCTCATTGAGCAACTTTTTTTTTCAAATTTTTTTTTGCATTTATTTATAGCTTGGGTAGTTGTGAATATGCCCCTAAAAGGATTTTTAGAAATTCGAAATACTTTAGAAGATACAGCCTTTTTTGTGAAGCAAGGTCTGATGGACAAGAAGGTGATGGAGGTAATAAAACCAGCTTACAAAGGCTGTCGGCAGATAATTTGCTTGAAAGATGCCTTGGATCTGAAACTCAGAATTCCAATGAGTCCTACAATTCTGTTCTTTGGTCACTTTCGCCCAAACACATCAACTCAGGCGCACGCACCATCAAAGTGGCCAATTTCATTGCAACGTGCCTCTTCAACGACGGTTTTATACCCATACTTAAAATTATGGGTTTGATGGGTATTGCGATTGGCAAAAACGCATACGAATACGCACTATCTCGCAATGAAGACAGATTGAACCGATCAGAGACTCGAGCTGCGGCATCATCAAAAGCTGGCAGAACGGCTCGCAGAGCAGAGAGGGCAGCAGAAAGCAGTTTCTACGAAAAAGAGGAAGGTGGCCTGTATGGAGCTGGCATCGCCGACTAATATTTGTAAGTAAGAATTGTCAGCTCTTTAAAACTGCATTTAAACATTTTTGATTTTTTTTTTTTTTCCCAAAAAAATTACTTCAAACTTTAAACGCGTTTATCTCGAACCCACGTTTTTCGAACTGGCGGCCAGGATATCTCCAGTTCAACTGAACCGATTTTCATGAAACAAAATGAAATCGACGCAGAATTGTCACCATTCTCGGGAGAACCTCGACCATAATTTTAAAAAATGTTTTACTATTTTTTTTTTACACTAAACTACAAAAAAAAAAACCCGAAATTGAAATTTTTTTTTTGAATGGCCGCCATTTTGTCAAAAAAAAATCACAAAATTAAGCTTGAGGTTCACCCGAGAATTACATATATACTGATTATAACCCCGTTTTTTTTTTTCATTTCAGACGCTCCGGAGACCCGGAATCGTGGCCGCCGTGACGACACCTTTTTTTTCACCACCAACTTTGAAGTCTCATTACTTTTTGAACAGCCCACGTATCGAGGCAAAAAAATTTTTTTATTTACTTTGAACCTTTTGTAATACAATAAATAAAAAAAGTTTTCAATTATTCTTTGCGTTTTCAAATAAGAATTTTTTTAAAAAGGGTCCAAAAAACGGGTTTTGAATGAGAAGACCGCCTTAACCAAACTTAGCTTCGATTCAATTCGATTCGGTAGAATGAAAAAATAACAACAAAAGTAGCAATCTTGCTATTGAAAAATATTACCTACCCCTTGTTTGCATTTTCAATACCCTTTTCGCATAGTACTACGCATCAAGTAGAATAAAAATTCATTTAATGCTTGAATTGTATGCGTATTTAGCTTGTTTCGTTCTTATTGTGGCTGTGGAATTTCATTTTATACCCTTGCCAACATGCAGGCATTCCTCCAGCCAGCCAGCAATGAGCCCATATTTCTAGGCTACTGGGTGAGAAGCTGCTTGCCATTAGTTATAGTTTTTGTTTAGTTTTTTTGTGAAGTTGACTTTGACGTTTTTTTTTAGGATTAATTATGCTCGATTGCCACGTTTTACTCCACACACATATGTAGGAGTTTTTATGATTGTTATTGCAGCTTCTTGAAATTCAAATTCCATATTGTCGAAACGTATCGCCAAAGAATTTCTATGGCATAAAAATGCTTTCAGCGCTATGTGTGTTTATGTTGGAATTGACACTACATACAACCGGAAGCTTAAAGCTTTGAAATGTTGGTAACACTTGAGAAATGATTGAATGTTAATAACAAAAATGACTTAATTTGTTGATATGCAAATTAAGGACAAGTTTATTAAAACTTCTTGGCGTACATCGATCACTCTGACAATTCTTTTGACATAATTGACTTTTTGTTAGCTTTGTGAAAACATGTACGAAATAATAGCAAAGTTTTGTAAATTAATTAAAAAAATTAATCTATTATATATTGAGTGTTAAATTAGCTGTTAAATTAATCGCTAATTGTTTTATACAGCGCCAAACACTGGCCAAAACAGTTCGATAGTGATTCAATGTTTGTTTACTATTAACTTGGCTTAAACCTCTTAACAGTAAACAATCATAACAACAAAATCATTTATAATATTATTTTTTTTTTTTAAGCTGAGTGCGCTGCTCTTCTACGCAGTATTTTCCTATCCCCCATAAATCAGCATTAAATACATTTTTGAGCAAAATTTTAAGCGCCATTCAAGGTTGCCAATAGCAATAAAAACAATACAAAGACGAGATATTAATTCCAATTTTCAAAATAACAACTTAAGCATGTGACAAGCTCTCCGATAGTAAAAACAAAAAAAAAAAAAAGACATCAACTAGCATCTTAGTGCTATTGTTGTTGTCGTATCTGTCTGTACTGCAGATTAAATAATTTCCCAAAACAAATTTCGGTGCGGTTTGCTGGAGCCGTTATGCTATGCTTAAGTTTACAAAAAAAAAAAAAAAAAAAAAAAAAAAAAAAAAAAAAAAAAAAATCACGTTTAACGTTAAATAACTAAAATTCGCAATTTATTTGTTATTAAAAAACCATAAAAAAATTATATGCTTATTTATAACAAATCTGCATATGAAATCGATAAAGACCAAAAAAAAAAAAAAAAAAAAATACTAAAATTAGCTTAAAGTATGAGACGTTTTTTATTAATAGTTGTTGTAAATTGATTGTTTACTATTAAGACGCATTAATTTTCATGAAGCTTTCGATTAAGTTCTAGCTTAAAGTTATCTATTTTCGACCCCAACTTAAAAAACGAATTGAAGGTTGCTTAGCTTGAAGTGGCGTTAATTTGTAAATGTTTGTTAAGCAAATTTTTATTTTTTTTCTATTTTTTTTTTACAGCTACAAAACGTGTGATAGTGGGCGCAGTTATTTTTTTTTTTATATATTTTTGTCAACAACTTTACTCTTGTTTCACTTCTTTAAAAATTCGAAATTAAAAAAAAAAACTTTTATGTTGGTTTTTTCTTTGATATTTCTTTTTTTTTTTTATCAAGTTTTTTATCTTGTCTATCCATACACGTGCTTGATTTTTTTTTTTTTGTTGCTTTAAGTAAATTTCTTTTAAGACAACTTTATTTAAATTTTGCCAAAACCACGTTTTTATTATTTTTTTTTTTTTGCGTCACACATATGTTTGTCTACAATGCTATGTTAATTCTTTGCGAGGTTTGTCTAAATTTTGGAGTTGGAGAAATCTGGATTGAGTCACATAAATTTGGTATGCCCACCAGAGACCTGCAGCGAATCGTTTTTTTACGATTCTAAATCATCGAGTGCGAGTGCGTGAGGTTGCACACAACAACAACCACTTCCACGCGAAGCATTCTCATAACAGCGATGAGCGACGAGTGCCGCTGCTTTCACTCATCGCTCATTAGAAAGACTGCTGAGTTCTAAGCATATGATTCTAAGCACCCTCAATGACTCTAGAGTCATTGAATGAATTGCGTGCACTTCAGTATTGGCGTGCGTTTTCCTTGTTTTACTTTTGTTTTGTGTTTTACGTGTTGATTAAGATAAATAGCCAGCTTCTAAGTTGGGGATCGCTAGCTTAAAGAATTAAATTGTAGCAACTTTACGTTATACTTGTATGCTGTCTATTATTTGTTCTTTGTTGTTATTGTATTGTTTTTAATCAATTTTTTCAAATCACTTTTAAACTTGCAATGATGGATTACTGAGAGACTATATGTCTAGGGATGCCATAAGGAAAGCGGCAATCTAAAATAAACAGGATTGCCGCTTTTAAAAGCTGTAATAGTGTATATTACTTCCATTTATTTTAATATAATGTTAATTATAAAAGCCATATAAATGTTAATTAAACCTGCCCCTTAAACCAAGTTTTTTTTTGTTGAAACTATGTTAATAAGTAAATCAATAATTTTTATGTATGTATATATTAAGAACTTTTGTATGAATTTTTTAAAAATTATTTTTTAATAATATTTAAAATGATATTTATAGTTTTTCATTAATTTGAAAGAATTTTATTTAATATTTTAATAATTCTTAATTTTTTTGAAAAATTTTTAATATTTTTTATTCAGTAATATTTTCACAATTTTTCACTAATTTCTATTAGTAATATTTTTTTTTTTTTTATTAAGTTTATGCATTTTAATATTTTTTAATACTATTTTAAGATTTATTTTCATACATTTGCCGAGTCCGCTAGTATTATATGTGTATAATAATAAATGTATATGATATATGTATAATAAAATATGTCAGCGGTAACACTGCACGCGATTTCCCTTAATGAATCTAGAACCATTAGAATTATTGAGCGGCATTCTTATGAGCGATAAGTGAAAGCGGCGGCACTCGTCGCTTATCGCTGTTATGAGGATGCTTCGCGTGGAAGTGGTGGTTGTTGTACGCAACCGCACGCACTCGCATACGGTTTTTGATGGATGATTTATAGTCATTCGTTCGAATCATAGACTCGTTGCAGTTCTCTGATGCCCACTGCCTTCAGACAGTATTGCCAGTATTGTTCCTGTTTTTTTTTTTGGTATTTTCCCACAAACACCTGAAAAAAAATCGCTATATTCCCTTTTAAAATATTGAAAAATCTCCAAAATTTCTTTGAACATAACTTTAATACGAAATAAAATTTTAGGTACATAAATTTATCGTTCAATTTGCTAAAAAACTAATGCTGATGGTAGTCTACTATTGTTTTCTGCTGAGTAAGATTTAACAGTCGAAGCAACAGTTCACGATAAGCTGCCGCAGTCGATAGGCAGTTTTTGTTCACGAAGAACTGTCGTAGTAGATTGTCGGCTATTACTGTGGCAGTCATATAGAAGTTGCTGTGATGTGACCATACATCCTGCGCAAGCGGAGGACAGTGACAAGCGGGAGGTAGTGACTGATAAGCGAGAATGGGATTGACGATGAACGAATGTTGCTAATTAGCCAAAAAAGTTCATCATTAATAAATAAAGCCCTCCCCCGCACGATAACTCGAAGACTATGAGTCCGAACAGAACCAATGCGGGTGGCGGTTGACGAATTCGCCGTACAACAAAATACATGAAAATGTATGCAGCCGCTATTAGTAAGAAATAAAACACTCTCCCGCACAATAACCCGAAGACTATGAACGCCCGAACAGAAACATAGCAGGTGGCGGTTGTCGGATTCGCCGTGCAACAAAATACATGAAAATGTATGCAGCCGCAAGCAATCGCCGTAGAAATCCGGGACGGAAAAACGCCAGAATAGAATCTATATTATTTTTTTCCGACGGCAGTCGAGGGTCTCTTTGAGTGGCTTAAGTATTGCCGTATTTTTGCTAAGGATAAGCTGCGATCAGTGTTATTTTATTGAGATCTGCCGCTACGTCAAGCGGCTGAAATTAAAACGCTTCTAATTTGAAGCGGTAATCTGTAGAAATAATATATGCATTTACAAAAAAGCAGCTGAATGCGGTCACCACAGCTTAGATACTGAAGTTGGTGAGTTTCTAGCCTCAGAACATTAGCGCAATATTATAGCCTCTTTCTATAGTGGAACTTTCTACAAAATGATGTTATCATTACATTTGGCAGAACTAAACAAACGAATGCATTTCAGTCATTCACTGGAAATTTTTTGCAACGTTGTGAATGCAATATTTGCAAAATTATGCCTGGAGTATAAAATATAATAAATAAATATTTTATAATAACCAAATAATGCCAATGAATGGAAACTTTTTATTGATGTTTCCACCAAAAGTAAAAATGAGATTTCTTTTAATATACTCGAATACTTGAATATATCACAAAATGTTTTTTAGGCTTAAAAGCAGTCGTTTTGCACAATAAAAAATATACCCAAGTATTCCAATAGCTTATGCGACTGATTGTTTTGTTACAGTTTATGAAATTTTTAGAAATTGTGCAGAAATTGCTAATCGCATTTTAGGATATGGGTTGCAATATGTCCACAAAAGTACATTATTTACATTCACATTTGGATTTTTTCCCAACCACAAAACTTACATAAATTCAATCACGAGCATGGTGAAAGATTCCACCAGGAAATTTAAAAAATGAAAACAAGTTTTGTTTTCAAAAAAGCAAAAATCTCATGTTACTGGAATATTGTTAGTCTCTTCAACGCGAAACCAGCGATTATTGATATAAGAGGAAAAGGTCGTCGAAGAGTTTTACACAAGAAACTAGTAAATTAAAATAAAAATATATTGAAAAACTATATTCATAACATATAACAAAAAAAAAAAAAAAAACAATATTATCAATATTAACTCTAATATTTCTAAATCGATATTTTTAAATAAACATAATTTGAAAATTTGTTAAATTGTTTGATAACCGATTTAGTTTTTTTCTAATTAGTAGTTGACGAAACATTCGAAGTATACGTAGTATACCAGTATACGAACATTTTCTAATCCTTGACGAAACATTCGAAGTGATATAAAAATTCTGTAAATGCAGAAAGTCATCATATATAACCACTTAATGAAATTTCTATGTTGGAGGTCTTGTACAGTTTTCGTGTGTTATTTATACATATAGTAGAATCCGGATATAATGACCTCCAAGGGTCCGACGAAATAGGTCGTACTAACCGGACCACGCACAAGACGAACGAATAATTTAAGCTTGTTTGTATTTGTTTGTATATGTTTGTATGTTTGTACTTAAATGTACAGTTAGATAAGTTTTCATTTACGTAAATGAAACATTAATTACCAATGAAATACAACTTTAATGTTACTTAATGTTACATTAAAAACATACTGTAACATATGCAAAGAGTTACAATGTATGAACCTACATTCTATACAAAATTTCGTACAGCATTGTGAATACTCGACATCCTAGTTTTCATAACACCATCATCAAAGATAGTTTGAATAAATACATCGAGCGTTTCCGCAGCCTTCCAAGCTTCAGACACACTGAGCGTCGTTCTAGCCGAACGAATTATCTACAAAATAGGTCGCTATAAGCAGATGGTTGCTTAAACCGGAGTTGTACTAAACGGATATGTTTACCTAATACTGAGCTATGAAACCAAACTTGAGTTTACATCTTGGTCGCTAAAACGGTTAGTCGTTATAAGCAAAGTCGTTATATCGGGATTCTACTGTCATTTTTTATTTATACACAAAACTCCGTAAGCGTCCTGCTTTGACACAAAAAACCAATGGTCACTTAATACATAACCAACCTACTCACTATTTTTGAAATGATGTAAAATATTCAGCCCTTTTATAAACATAAATTTCCCCAAGAATTGAAATAAGGATCTTTCATTTGATCGGCAGGGGATAATGCTTTTTAAAGATTTTTTCTTGTGATCTTAGAAATTGACGATAAATGCAAATATTTGTGTTAAAATTTTAAAAAAATTCTGTGGACTTTGTTAGTAATACGAAAATTCCCTTTTTTAATTCCGGGCAAAATTTTATTCACAATAGGGCTGATTATCTTTGTATGTCATTTTGATAAGCTTTTATTTAACTTGCTTCGTTAGTATGTATGCATGTATGTATCAGAGCATTGCATGAACATAATATTTTCATTTGTTCGTTCGTTCGTTAGAAATTAGAAAATTTTAATTTATATTTTCTACGAACGAACGAATAACATCTACTTTCTACGAACGAACGAACGAACACCTATTTTCAACGAACTGTTATAAATCTCACGGACTTAGAAGTTATTAACCGACTTCAAAAAGGAGGAGGTTCTCAAGTTCGTCGGTTTCTCTGTTTTTTTTTTTTTTTTTTTTTTTTTTATTTTTTTTTTTTTTTTTATTTTTTTTTTTTTTTTTTTTAAATGTATGTACATCGATAACTCCTAAACCATATGCCTGATTGCCATAATTTTTGGGGAACAGATAGATATCATAAGCATGGAGGTGCCAGTACAAAAGTGGGCGGAATTCGAGAACTGGGCGTGGCAATAAAAGATCTCGCAATACTAGATACTACTGTATCTCGAATAATATTGACACTAGGGTACTGCAATTTAGTGTAGGGGTAGGCACAATTATTACAAATGACGTGCAAGAAAATGGGCGTAATTCGACAAATGGGCGTGGCAATATTAGGAAAACCGTGTATCTTGAATAATTTTGAGGCTAGAGTACTGCAATTTAGTATAGGGGTAGGCATTATTATTACAAATTATCGTCACTAAAGTGGGCTTTATTCGACAAATGGGCGTGGCAATACTAGATAAACACTGTATCTCGAATAATATGGACACTAGGGTACTGAAATTTAGTGTAGGGGTAGACACAGTTAATACAAATTACGGTCAAGAAAATGGGCGTTATTTGACAAATGGGCGTGGCAATATTAGAAAAAGAGTATATCTCGAATAATATTGATACTATAGTTCTGCAATTTAGTATAAGGGTAGGCATTACTATTACAAATTATGGCCAATAAAGTGGGCGTTATTCGACAAATGGGCGTGGCAATATTATAAAAACACTGTATCTCGAATAATATGGACACTAGGGTACTGAAATTTAGTGTAGTGGTAGGCACAATTATTACAAACTGCCGTCAACAAAATGAGCGTTATTTGACAAATGGGCGTTGCAATATTTGAAAAACACTATATCTCGAATAATATGGACACTAGGGTAATAAAACTCGTTACAAGAATGGGTATAAGAATTTCAGAACAGGTGACATCTAATTTAAATTTAAGAGGCAGATATTTGAAATAACCAACAAACTTTCAGATTTTAATAGAACAAATTTTTTCGGAACAATTTTATTTATGTTGTTTATACACTTTTTTCGAAAATTTATCATATTCTCTAAAAAGGAAGAAATAAAAATTTTTTTAAAAAAAAACAACCGACTACAAAATCACTACAAAGTAAAAAATAATTTTAAAAATACTTTTCCTTTTAATTTCTTGGTCATATTTGATAATTTATTTAAACATATTATTATATATGAAATCTTATTATCTTAATTTTTTTCTTATTTGTTTTATTATCATAACTATATTTATTTCTTGATGAATACAAATGCTTTGAAGTTGGCGCTTCTGATTAAAAGTCTGATTATATTAGCGCCAACCTTAAAAGCTTTTGTATTCATCAAGAAATAAATATAGTTATGATAATAAAACAAATAAGAAAAAAATAAGAGTTAATAAGATTTCATATATAATAATATGTTTAAATAAATTATCAAATATGACCAAGAAATTCAAAGCAAAAGTATTTTTAAAATTATTTTTTACTTTGTAGTGATTTTGTAGTCGGTTGTTTTTTTTTTGACAACTCCTTGGTATTCGGTTAGGCTGAAATTAAGCATACATATGCAAGTCCGGTGACAATGCAATATTATGATACAATTTCTTTTCCCTTTACCTTTTTCCTTTTACCGCTCACAAATCAATAAAAATGCTTTATCACCAAAACTACTAGGCCGATGCAGCAGGCATTTTGGCAGTAAATTTTCTTCAAGTAAAAGATGGGGTTAGGTCACACGCTCTTTTACCGCCCACAAATCAATAAAAATGTTATATCTCCAAAAGTACCAGGTTGATTCAGCTGAAATTTTGGAAGTGAATTTCTCTCAAGTAGAGGATGGTTTTAAAAAAATGTTTGCCAAAAAACTTATTTTGTCGAAAAATGTGAACCGATTTGTTTTATTTTTTTTAATCCATATTATTTTAGCGTTTTCAAGTTTAATTTCCAGCTGCTACTACAAGATCATAGAAACTGTCCTATTCTACTCTCATAGGACCAAATTTCATTATTGTATCATAGTATCTATGGATGTGAAATGATTGTCCCTTCCATATAATTAATGCCTACTTTTCCATTTTCTTTCGACTTTCGACTACTTTCGGTTACACCCATTTCATACAAGATGATAGGAACTGACCTAATCTATTCAAGTGGCAAAAATCGTCATTGTAGCATTAATGTGTACCGAAATATAATCCTTTCCATCAACAGATTTTTTTTTAATTTTCTGCCAACAAACAGATGTGGAGCTTGGTGCGAAGTATATCCCAGTGGAAAAATAAGGAATATATCTTATTTTTCTTTGAAGAATGCTTTATTGAAAATAATATATAAGAAAACATGCATACCAAGGTAAGTGAAAAGGTAATGTGTGCGTCACTCTTTCTGATTTTCTTGCTATACTATCCTATTGAATTGAGGATTTTTGTGCAATTCGATGTATTTCTTTGATTCGATGCATCGAAATGTACATCGATATTTCAACGATGCATTACCAAGTAATAAGAATTCTTCTATAACTGTTTTATGCAGTAAGGGATATATTACATTTTCTATGAAATCCCCGTGTTAAAAATCATCGATGGAGGTAATGAATAGGCATGCAAGCTATAGATTGCCACTTCGCTTACCTCACTTTCCTGCTGGGATATAACGATATTATTGTTCAAAATTGCCTCCCTATGTCCCGATTTTATCATTCGATTTTACCAAAATTTCAAGTCAGTTAATTAACTTTTGAGAAATTTTAGGAAATTTGAACATTTAGATGACGTCCCTTTGTATGAGAGATAGGCGTGGTTTTCATTCGATTCTGCAATGATTCTGAAATCAGGAACGATTTAATATATTTCTAGTCCGTAAATTTACTTTTATGGATTTTAAGAGATTCTCAGTTTGGATGACGTCATTTTGTATGAAAGGTAGGCGTGGTTTTCATCCCATTTTGCCAAATTTCATTGAGAGAATTTCATTAAATATCAAAGCTCATGTGCAAATTGTGAAGATATTTCTTAACTTTGTGTGGATTTTTAAGAGAATTTTTTAATAAGTTAAAACAAAGTCACTTTGTATGGGTGGTAGGAGTGATTTTTTTTCCGATTTTGCCAAATTTCATAGTCAGAATTTAAAAACAAAGCTAATGCGCAAAATTTCAAGACATTTCTGTCATTTTTTTTTGGAATTTTAAGAGGCTTTGCCGTTTAAATAAAATCATTTTGTAAGGGAGATAGTCGTGGTTTTCATCTGATTTGGATTATTTTCGAACTTGATTTTTAGTTTTTCTTTTAAGGGAGTATTCCTGGTTGGCAAACATTTTTGTTCGATATTTTTATAGCTTGGATATATTGGAGAATATCGTCCTAAAAGGGTTTTTTGAAATTCGAAATACTTTAGGAGATATGGCCATTTTTGTCCAAAAAAGTTTTCAGCACAATGCGATTTGCTTAATTTGGCTACTTTTTGAATGCAACGTTTTGAAGCAACCACCGTAGGTAGTTAGTAGGTAATAACTTGTTTGTGTACGCATTCTAAAAATAAATCAATACTCATTTTAGAGTTTAGGTATTCGAATGTTGGCAGCGTTTACTTCACTTTGAATTGAGTTACAAACCGGACGCGCGCGCTTCAAGCATACGTATGCACCACTTAATCAGAGAGTCCAGGAAGCATTCAAACCTATTTACGAAGCACTGTCATCCGATGATTTGTTGAACAGATGCCTTGGCTCCGAAACTCAAAACAGCAACGAACCTTCCAACGCAGTGCTGTGGTCATTCGCACCGAATCATATGCATACCGGCGCACGCACTATTGAGATTGCCAATTATATTGCAACTGTCATATTTAAGGAAGTTTTTTTGTCAATACTTCAAATAATGAACCTAATGGGCATCCCGATTGGCAACGTCACATATGATTTCGCCATGTCTCGGAACGAAGAACGTTTGAAAAGGTCCGAAGCCAGAGCTCTGGCTGCATCAAAAGAAGGTAGAACTGGCCAAAGAGCACAAAGAGCCGCTGAGTCCTCATTTTTTTAAGAAGAACCGATTTTGATGAAACCAAGTGCAATCGACGCCAAATTGTTGAATTTCTAAAACTGCATGCACAAATTTTTCATATCAATTTTTTTTTTATGCAAAAAAATAACTTCAAACTTAAACACGTTTATCTCAAAACCACGTTTTTCGAGGTTGCGGTCCAGATTGCGCCCGTAGTTCTGAACCGATTTTGATGAAACAAAGTGCAATCGACGCAAAATTGTCCCTATTTCAATCACAATTTCAAACAATTTTTTACTATTTTTTTTTTCAACGGTTCTTCAAATCGGTTTTTCATTTTTCAATGACCGCCATTTTGTAAAAAATAATCGCAAAATTATGTTTGCTGTGACCAGAACAACATCTGTACTGAATCTAACGCCGTTTACTTTTTCCATTTCAGTTGATCAGAAGTCGAGTTATCCGGGCCGCAAGCAGCAAACCTTTTTTTTTCGACGCCCAACTTTGAAGGCCGACATCTTTTTGAACAGCCCTCATACAAAGAAAAAACAAATTTTTATTTAATTTAGTTTAAATAACTCTTTGCATTTTCAAATCAGAAGTTTTTCAAAATGAGGTTCAAAAACAGCCTTCCAACCAGGAATATTTCCTTAATGGAAACTTATAATACGAATTTCATGACGACAGGTGGTGATGCTGATCAAAAATATACTTTTCTATACCTGGCACGCCTTCTGCCGCAGAACGCAAATTTGTAGAAGTTATTCTAGGAGAGGAACTTTTAAAAGTAGGCATATCGAACAGCAGGCTGATAGTGAAGGTTCTTCTTGTAAAAAAGGTACTACTTGTAAGAAAAGAGAAAGATATAATGTTAAAAAAACCTTGAGATAAAAAAATAAGAATTTAAGCTTTTTTTCTAGGATGAAGTACGAAAATAATAGTATTTGTGTTGAAATGACCGCAATGAATATATATTTCATATATTGTGGCAGCCGTGGCGCAGTGGGTAGAGTCCATGGCCCATACGCCAAAGAACCCGGGTTCAATTCCCACCTAACACAGAAAGTTTTTTCAATTGAATTAATTTTTCTGTTCGGCCGTCACCTCTCTGTAGACAATGGCAAACCTCAGGGAGTAAAAACTGCCATGAAAAGCTTCTTGAAAAAATAAGCCCTTCGGAGTCGGCATAAAACTTGTAAGCCCAGTTCTCGATCATTTCGACAACACAATTGACCATAAGAAGCTCGGTCAAAGTCCATTCGAGGGCTGAAATGACCTTTCGTTTTTCGTTTTTTCAAAACCAACAAAAAATATGAATTCAGCTCCGAGGTGTTTCAGTTAAATTTTTTGGGGGAATTTTTTATGTTTATAAATAAAAATAATAATTTGTTTTTCTTTTCTTTTTTTTTTTTTTGTTTGGTAATTTTCATTAATTTTGAGGTTTTATTTTATAAAAAATTTGGATATTTTTTCACAACGAAAATGACCCCAAATTTTTCTTGCTCATATTTACTTGGTGTGCATTTAAAGGCAGCCAAAAAAAAATTTCACTTATTCATTCCTTTCAAATGAGTTGAAAGTCTTCTAGACTTAATGATTTTCTTGCGCCCTCTCGCCCCAACCAAAAAGCAGTCGGTTTTGTTCACAAACTCTGATAGAATCTTATCGAATTTCAGACCGTACATTTATTCAGCACATAACATATATAACGCAGAGTTAAAAATAATTCTTTAGCTAATATTGCACCCCATCCCGCCTTGCTTCACTTCAAAGTCAACAAGTTAAGACTCCGTCATATATAAAGTCCAATCAAGTTATACGATATGCCTAATCAATAACTCACCATAATCTAGACAGTTTCTTGTGACGAAATCACAAATTATAAGCATTGGCATGAAGTGCGAAACTTTCAGCTTTAACAATCAACAGATAAATTATTTCGTTCTATCTGAAGCTTGGGGAATGATATATAGATTTATGGCTTTGTCATAATCACAATTTAATTACATTTTCACATAGTTTTGGAAATTACTAGATTTCAACGCTTTGCACAAATAAATTTAATTGATAAGATTAAAATTGAACAATTTCATATATTCAGAGTGAGGTAGGGCATCATAGTTCAGATAAGCTTGTGAAATGTTTCGTAGATTAAGTAAATGGAATTAAAAAAATGACAGTGCGAACATGAATTTTAATTGGTTGAATTGCAAACGTCAAATCAAAATGTTATTTTGAAGATTATATAGCTCCACCCATTGCAAAAAAAAAATTAAATTTCAAAAAGGCGTCTTTCGTAGGGTAAAATTGCAAATATATAGCACTCGAATTGTTTTTTATGTTTTGATTTTTTTACTGTCTCAATATATTTTGAAAAAAATCTATGAATGTTCAAGGGAAATTAAAAGTTTTTCAATTATTTTTTTTCAAAAGTGCAAGAGCGTTTCTTAATGACCTTGAGCTTTTCGTCACACAGAAAGAAAATTACTACAGACGCCACATATAAGGGCGCCACCTGTTCTGACCGAAACGCTCAAATATTTCGCTACGTCATTTTTATTTTTAAATTTCAAAGCGCACGTATCCATTGTACTAAATTTGGATCCCTGATGTCGACATTTTGATTTCATTTAAACTCCTTTCAGCGTTTGCCGTCTTAGCAACAACCAGTAGCGTAGCTAGAGGGGGCGGTTCACCCCGAGCGGCACTATTTCGAGGGCCGCAACGATGCTAAAGATATGTCTATGATTTATTGATAATGCAAAAAAAGAAAATTATATTTATTATTTTAAGTCAGCGGTTGAACCTTTTTAGCAAGCGAAACATTTGATGGAGCCCTAAGATAATCAAAAACGGCTTTATGTGTGTTCTTTAATAAGAATCATAATTTATTTATAAAATCTTTATTCAAATGAATTTTCTTTATTAAAAAACATAAAATTATTTGCTCACTTTATTAAAAGACATAGAAAATATCTAATGGGAGTATAATTTTTCATCAATTGCTTAATATAAGTCATAATAGAAGTAAGTTGAATTCTCATATCAGGTTCGGTATCCAGTCTATTGCGGTATTTTGTGTGTGTGTGCTGTTGGGGACGGGAGAAGAAAATGCAGGGCCTTTGTGTAAAGAAATAGATATTCATCAAATATCCTGCACTCAAAACCATTCAGAATTATTATTTTGAACAGGTGTCTAATGATATTTCTTAAAATTATTAAAAAATCTCGATTGACATTTCCGCATTGAGATATTGGACCAATACTTCAAACATATTCTTTCTAGCGGTCTATAGTTCTAGCGGTTCTGGAATTGAATTTTTAAACCTAATTATACGAGGGGTGCCTTTTATATTTCGGGATTAGAGAACAAAAACAAATATTAATAATCGAAAATCACTTTATTGTTTTTCAAAATATTCTCCATTAAGATCTATACACTTTTGCATGCGTTTGAACCAATTGTCGAAGCACTTTTGCCACTCTGATTGAGGTATCTCCAAAACATGCATTCTGAATGCCGCAACCGCTTCTACGGGCGTCGAAAATCGTTGTCCACGCAGTTTATTCTTCACGGTTGGGAATAAAAAGAAGTCATTCGGTGCCAAGTCAGGACTATACGGCGGATGACCCATCAAATCGATGTTTTGGGTGCTCAAAAATGCAGTTGTTTGAGCCGATGTGTGAGAGCTCGCATTGTCGTGGTGAAGAGTGATCCGTCTTCGGCGGTTGGTTTTCCTGATTTCTTGGAAGACAACTGGCAAACAAATGGTTGTGTACCACTCAGAGTTGACTATTCTGCGTTGTTCTAGTGGTACGGTTGCGACATGTCCATATTTTCCGAAAAAACAGGCGACCATTTGCTTGGAAGTGCTTCGTGCGCGAACAACTTTTGTTGGATTTGGCTCATTTTGAACACCCATACAGTCGACTGCTGTTTACTTTCGGACTCATACGCGTAAATCCACGATTCATCACCTGTCACGATGTCATAGACGTGTTTCGAAGCACCGCGATCGTATTTTTTGAGCATTTCCTTCGACCAATCGACACGAGCCTTTTTTTGAGCGATTGACAAATTGTGTGGGATCCAACGAGAACAAATTTTTTTGACAGTCAAATGTTTATGCAATATTGAATGTATGCTGGTCCCACTTATGCCTAAGGTTGCCTCAATCTCACGATAGGTAACATGACGATCTTGCAATATCAGTTCGCGCACAGCATCAATGGTTTTCGGAACAACAGCTGATTTCGGACGACCTTCACGAAATTCGTCTTGGAGTGAACTACGACCACGATTGAATTCACCATACCATCGATAAACACTGGTCCTTGATGGAGCTTCATCGCCAAAAATTGAATTAAGTTCATCCATGCACTGTTGCTGTGTTAATTCACGTCGAAAGTTGTAAAAAATAATCGCACGAAAATGTTCACGATTTAATTCCATTTTTAGACCGAGATGAATATTTTAAGTTACTATAAACAACACAAATAGCGCTCGTATGTCAAAACGTTTTGAGTACGTATAAGCCAACAAATGTCAAACTTTGCGATAGAGCTTTCAGTTGACAGATTGCAACACCAGGTTTGCCAAATCCCGAAATATAAAAGGCACCATACGTATCAGATAATAGCAATAAAATACTCATTTCATGCGTGTATAATCCGAATAAATGTATTTCTGTTGAGCCGTTGTTTACTGAATTGTCTAATTATATTGTTGAATATGACCTTATGTTGCTGTGTGGTGATTTTAATATTAACCTTCTTACTAACAATTTACAGAAACAACTATTGTATGAAAAAACATCGTCCTTAGGTTTATCAGTTCTAAATGATACAATACCTACAAGGTTTTCAAACGACACCACCCCTAGTCTTCTCGACTACTTTATTGTATCTGATCCGTCAGTAATTTTGCTTTTTAGTCAAGTATATTTTGTATCAGACCATGATTTAATTTTTTTGTTCGTTGAATGTCAATCTATCTCGGTTAATTGTGCCTAATACTTTTTCATATCGTGACTTTAAGAATATTAACTATCAGTGTCTATTTCGTGATGTTTCTCTGTTGTCATTTAATGACTGTTGGTTTCACACCAACATTAATGATAAGCTTAAGTCTCTCATGGAACCAATTAAATTTCTTTTTGATAAACATGTCCCGTTACGTAATTGTAAAGTTAAAAATATGTCCTGTCCTTGGTTCACGCAACATGTTCTAGATGCATTAAGAAAAAGAAATAAATATCGTAGTACTTGGCGGAAAAATCCGTCCTCTTATAATTGGGAGATTTATAGACTGGCGAGAAATTTAGCTGTTAGTTTAACGAGACAGGCTAAAAGGCGATATTTCTCGACCAAACTAGAACTCTCTCTCCCGACGAAAATGCTGTGGAATAACTTAAAAAAACTTGAAGTCTGCAGCAAAAATAATACCGAATGCACTTTAGATCCCGTTATACTTAATAATATTTTTTGTTAATCATGTCCTTCCTTCTAATAATAATATTCTCCTAGTAAGTACTCGAGCGATGCAACAATCTTTTAGTTTTTCTCCTGTTGTTGAACTAGATGTCGGAAAAAGTATATCACAGCTCAAATCGAATGCTATCTCTGAGGATGGCATTCCTCTTGAGTTTATTAAGCTATTGTTGCCGCACATAATACACCCTTTAACGCACATTATTAATTTCTGTTTAATGGCGTCTTCATTCCCTGATCTTTGGAAAGTTGCCATCGTTCTTCCAGTAGCAAAAAAGCAAAACCCTTCTAATGCCAATGATTTTAGGCCCATAAGTATTTTATCGCCATTGGCTAAAGTTTGTGAGAAACTTATGGCGCAACAAATAACCAACTATTTAGTTCATAATAATCTCCTTTCACCTTATCAATCAGGTTTTAGGTCAGGACATGGGTGTTCCTCTGCTATGGTTAAGGTCATCGACGATATACGGCCGGAATATGATGCTGGTTCTATGACGTTTCTGTGTTTGCTAGATTTTTTCAAAGCTTTTGATAACGATAACCATCAACTCCTATGTAGTAAGCTTAATTATTTGTTTGGGTTCTGTGACAGTGCTGTTAATCTTATGTCCAGTTATTTGTGTAATAGATATCAAAAAGTTAAAGTTGGTCAATTGTCATCTGGGTATAAATCTGTATTAAGTGGTGTTCCACAAGGGTCCATACTTGGCCCCCTTCTATTTTCAATGTTCATCAATGACATTTTTTCTGTTTGCAAACATGCATCTATTCACGCTTATGCTGATGACGTTCAGTTGTATTTATCTAGACGTACTGGACTTATTGATGACCTATGTTGCAGAATGAATGAGGACCTCTGCTGCATCAATGTGTGGGCCGTTAGCAATGATCTTAAACTTAATTCGTCTAAATCGTATGTGCTTCCCATTTGCAGAGTTAAAACTTGTGTTAATCATGTCCCTGATTTGTTTATTGGTCCAAATAAGCTAACTGTTGTGTCGTAAATTGTAAATATTGGCTTCTATGTTAATTCTTCGCTTTATTGTGTCTACATGGTCGACATAGTATTGTAAAAAAAGTTTATTATATCTTGCGCAACTTAAGAATATCTGCAAATGTGACTGCAGTAAACATCAAACGTAAGTTGGTTATACAACTAATTCTACCTGTGATAACGTACTCTGAGGTCGTATATAGTAAACTGGACTCTTCGTCCATGCTAAAGATACAACTTGTATTTAATTATGCCACGCGCTATGTTTATGGCCTCCGTAAATTTGATCGGCTGTCTAGTTTCCGAAATGCAATACTTGGATGTGACTTGACAGCTTATCTTAATGCTGAAAATTGTATGTATCTACATAAGTTAATTCATGATAAAACACCAGGTTATCTGTATGATAAAGTCCAGTTTTGTATGTCCAGAAGAAGCCATGTTTTAATAGTTCCGAGGCACAGCTCGTTAATATCTTCTCACCTTTTTTTTTTCATCAATGCCATTAGGTTGTGGAATGCTCTGCCACGAAGGATTAGGGAAATCATAAGGAGAGGACCATTTAGGCAATCTATTCTATCTTATTTCTCTACTCTATAGTTTTTTCCTCTATCTCTTATTCTTCTACTCTCTTTACCATAATTTTAAACATATTTAATTCTGTTTAAGTTAAATTTTTTTTAAATTTTTTCTCTTTTTAATAAATTTTTTAATTTTTTGTATAAATATATATTATTAAGCTGATATTTGTCTTATAGTTAAGTTTATTATATATTCTTTTATATTTGAGTTGTTATAATGATCAATGTTAAAGCTGTACTATAAAAGAGCTTATCTCTTAGTGTGCCCATTATATTTAAATCAATCAATAAATCAATCAAATCATATCTATTGAAACATTTCTGACTTGCTAACGAACTCACTGAGCGATGAAAAACTTTCTTTCTCTCTTGCTAACACGAATAATACAATAATGTAATTTTCTCTTGGAAGTGCTTATTTTGTAACTAGAGTTGAACACTGTTGTCTGAATTTGGGTAAATAAGAACCAGCAAGATGACAACAACGATAAGCATTTATGAACCGAATAAAATGGAACTTTTCCCGAACCGACTCGTGATTTGGGATACTCATATTTATTTTAGCCGCCGCATTGCAGCTTCGTAGAAGTAAGTATGATCGGGTTGCGTGCACTAAGGGTTGAGTAGGTTTTTGTACTTGTTTTTCAAGAGTCACAAAAAAGCTAATCGTTGCATATCACTGGTTCTTACTGGACGTTGACTCGCTAAAACAGCAACACATATGTTTGCTAAATATATTTTTATTTTTAATATGTATGCTTGTGGGTTAACGCAATTATTTTTGCATGTCCAAAGCCATAATGTGCAATATTTTCTGCTTTTTTTTTTAACAATACGTTCAAAAAGTCCATAGGATGACACATAGATGGTGTTACTAGACTTTTTCCATATGATTTTTTTTAGTACCAACCTTCAAACGATACGTATAAAAATTTGACAACAATCTGACAATTGATTCGTGAGTTAAAGCATTTTGTGTGCAACTATTGTTATTGAAAAAATAGAAATGGAAAAAAGTGAATTTCGAGTTTTGATAAAGTATTGCTTTTTGATGAAAAAAAAAAGTTTTTTTCAATCCAAACAATGGCTTGATAAACATTATCCGGACTCTGCTCCATCGAGACAAATGGTAGAAAAGTGGATTGCTGAATTTAAACGTGGTCGTACCAGCACAAATGATGCAGAGCGCAGTGGACGCCCAAATCAGACTGTTATTCCTCAAAACATCAAAAAAGCCCACAAATTGGTTATGAACGATCGCAAATTGAAGGTGCCCGAGCTAGCTGACATTGTAAAGATATCAGATGATAGTGTATTTACCATTTTACACGAACATTTGAGTATGCGAAAGCTCTGTGCAAAGTAGGTTCCGCGTGAGCTCACAGTCGACCAAAAGCAACAACGAACTGATGCTTCAGAGTGTTTGGCGCTGTTAACCCGCAATAAAATCGAATTCTATTGTCGATATGTGACAATGGATTAAACATGGCTTCACTATTACACACCAGAATCCAAAAGACAGTCAGCTGAGTGGACAGCAGACGACGAACCGAATCCAAAGCGAGCAAAGACCCAGCAGTCGGCTTGTAAGGTGGTAAGGTGATTAGGGAGGTCTGTATTATGGGATGCGAAAGGAATAATATTCATCGACTATCTCCAAAAAGGAACTACCATCAACAACGGTTATTACTGTGCACTTTTGGGTCAATGGAAGGCTGAAATCGCCAACAAACGGCCACATTTGCAAAAGAAAAAAGTGTTGTTTCACCAAGAAAATGCACCGTGTCACAAATCGATAAAAACGATCGCAAAATTCAATGGATTGGGTTTCAAATTGCTTATCCACTCACCGTAGATTTAGCCCCTAGTGACTTTTTCCTGTTTTCAGATCTCAAGAGAATGCTTGCTGGAAAGAAATTCAAGTCCAATGTTGAATTAATCGCTGAAACTGAGGCCTATATTGACGAGAAGGAGAAATCGTTCTATAAAAGTGGTATCGAAAAGTTGGAAAATCGCTATACTCGTTGTATCGCTCTCGAAGGCCACTATGTTGAATAATATAATCGAGTTTTATCAAAATTTTGTTTTTTCTTACTTATCCTACGGACTTATTGAATGACCTGTTAATAAAGCATTCGCCAGTATTTTTTTTATTAAGTTATTAATTAATCAAAACAATAAATTATTAATTACACAGCGCTAAGGCCAAAATGTATCGGAGAAACCGCTGATTGTTTCTAGTAGAGAAACACTCCCAGAGTGCAATTTGTTTTTATTGGTCAATGCACTCGACAGATTGTGGGACCATTTCGAATATTTATTAGAATACAAAATGGGAAAGAATAACATAAAGAAGCCGGTAAAGGATTTTATATTGCCTAGTATGGCGAATTAAGTTTTATGTGACATCGGTTTTACTCCCCATCTAATTCGCTGTATTGCAGTTTACGCGTCTAAGATTCAGTTAAAAAACAAGGAAAAGTAACATTTAAAAAAAAAAAATTATTGAAGAAAAAGTTTATTTGAGTGGGTCGGTATCGATAGAAAAAAAAAATCTATCCTCTACTTGAAAGCTTGCTTTGAGAGCTTACTGTACATATTTTTATTTTTTATTTTATAATTTTGTAATTTTGTACAAGACTGTCAAAATCTGATTTGCAATAAATGTTTGAAAATATATCTAAAAGGGGAATTTTGGGTACACAGGCAGATGTCAGTCATTGTTCTCTGAGGTGCTTTTCGAGTGCTTTTACTAAATTTTAGTTGGTCTTCGCACTATACCCCCAAAAACTTCAACATTATTTCTAAGCCGAAATTAAGCTATAAAAAATAAGACAACTTTTAAGAAGAAGGTATCTATTTTATTATTTTTTTTTTTTCTTTAACAAAAATTTTGGGGCTAAAGAAGTTTCAATTAAGGGCAGTTGTACTGGAGTTTTTATTCGCTTTTACTTTTTTATTGTCGAATTAAAAATAGATACTTTTTCAAAAAAGTTCTCTTTTATTTTTTAAGGCTTTAAATTGATGTAAAAATAAAGTTGAAGTTCTAAGGTACAAGTGTGAACTTCAACAGAATATTAGTTCAATACGTCGATAATTTTTTTGTTAGCGAATTAAAACAGATACTCTTTCACAAACATTTTCTTATTTTTTTAATAGCTTGTAATTGATGGGAAAATAAATTCAAAGCTCTAGAGTTCAAGTTTGAAAATCAACAAAAGAATCAATAAAAATCACTTGATAAAGTTCAAACTTTAAGATCTTTTTTTATCTTGAAAATAAAGCTTTTAAAATTAACAAATTTATTCTCAACTTTAATTTTTTAGAACAAAAATTACTATTGCAATCATGTATTTGACTTGACGATTTATTACCAAATTAAAAATTTATGACAAAAATGTCATTACGGAGGTTTTTGCTTTCCAAAAAATTTGTATGGTGGTGTTAATTCAAGGTCTGCTTTAAGGGGTTACATGACATTGGCAGTTTTTTGAAATCGACTTTTTTTAAAAATTTTGTATTTTAGTAAATATTCTTAAGATTCGAAGAAAAAAGAAGGGTTCAAAAGTTACTGCCGGATTAGTGAAAGCGCATTTTTAATTTTTCCGCTACCTACGTACGGCAGCTGGTATATACTTGTTTTACTTGCTACCTGACTTTTGGGGGTTGTTATTTCGTACCTACTTGAAGGGTGAAGGGTGAAGCCCGAATTGCTAAACGATTGCAAAAAACTATAAGAAACAGCACAACAAAAGATAACGAAGGCATACAGTATGAAGCAGGCATGGCAGATTGAAGGTAACCTTTTTTTTCTTTGTCCACAAACTTTGAACGCGTTTATCTCGAAACCATGTTTTTCGTACTGGTTGCGGCACTAGCGGGTTCTTTTTTTGACGAAATTTTTTTTTTTTTGTATTTTTTTTCAACTTGATTCGCTATCGTATGACACGAGCTTTTTTTATGAATTTTTAAAGTCAATATTTTTTTCGAAAAAACACACTTTCAAATTTGGAACATCACCAAAAATTGAAAAAAAAATTAAAAAAAAAGCTCGTGTCATACGATAACCAATTTTGTTAAGATTTAAAAAAGTCATTTTTTTTCAAGATCGGACAATTTTTGCAACTCCCAGCGCTGCAACCACGAGGCCCCGTTTTTGGAGCTCTATAAAACCATGTTGGAGTGAAAAATATATTTTTTTGATTTTCTTTTCTTGTAATTTGTTCAATTCTCTACAATAATAAAGAAAAATTTTGGAAAAATGTTTGTTTTTGACTGAGTTATGAATTTTTAAAATAAGGTCTGTTTTCTCTGCAGCGAATGTCATGTCCCGCCTTAAAAAAGCGGAGTGGACTTTTGATACATTTTTTCGATCCACTCTATTGCGTATGCATTTAAATTTCTTGCAATAAGTTTTTTATAAAGAGGGGTCCCAAAGCTTCTAGCTACGCCGCTGGAAATAAGACATCTTTTTCCTCTCTCGTTATTTGTGACAATTAACAAATTTTCTGCCTTGCCAATATGGCCAAAAGCCAGCATTTCAAGCATATCAAACAGGCTGCAGACGGCTGCAATAGAATGACGGATGCTTCAAATATTGCACTGTGTGAAATTGAAAAATTTCTAAGAATTGCAGTTAAAAATTCAACCTACAAGATTTGCTATAAATTATTATTTAAATTCACATTTTATGAATGAGTCAAGCGTTACACTTGTGCCAACATGTTTTACATGCATGCGAAGCAACGAAGTCGAAGGCGCTTTAATGCAATCACTTAGTTGTTGATGATGTTGCTGTTACAAATGGATTTTGCATTTAGATTGTATATTTAACAAAATGTATGAATCTCTAGGGGCAAACATTTGAATGATTTTCTTTTATGAAAAAAGAAAACAAATCTTCGCACTACAGCAAGATGTGTGAACGTGTGAATGTGATGCAGTGTGTGTCGCCATCTATTATGTTATTCTATGATTTGCATGTAAATTACATAAAAAGTCAAATAGACCAAATTGCAATATTTTGCAATTCAAATAGCATGTACTGGATTTAAGAAAACAATATTATGCATTTGTTTGAAGACAAGATTTATAAAAAGAAATTTGTTGCATAAAATGCATTGTATAGAACAAAAATTACTTTTAAACTTATATATTTCATACAATTTACGTTGATCAATCTATTTAATGTTAGTGAGTATAATCTACTATTAACAAAGTAACACCAAAAAGTTTTGCAACAAGTTGCAATAAATTGAGTTTTTATTGCTATAAGTTGACGCTTTTTATAGTAAAGCCCCCAACCAATAAAGTGGTTGAACATATTTGGGTCATGGATTGAATGAGCTCCCAAATCATTTTTTTTTTTTTTTAGAATTGATACTGGATGGCGCTGAATCTAAAAAAGGCGAATGCATTCATTTAGAATGTTTGTGTTATTAATAAGATGTATACGAATGCCTATAGGAACAAACTAACTTGTTTTTGAAAACAACTAATTAAAAAACTAATTTAAAATAAACTTGTATATAAACTACTTTGAATTATATTAAGACGACATCTACTGCAATTCTAAATAGTTTTTATTGCATTATATATGAAGTAATTGAAATACTACTTAAAAACAAGTGATTGATAAACTACTTTGAATTATATTAAGGCGGCAACTACTCTGATTTTGACATCTTTTAATTGCAAATTTTTATTAGATTACAAGTTTATATATATTTAACCATGTTATTTCATCAAATATTGTTAACTTTAGACCATCAGTAATAGTTTTCAATTGGTTATTTTAAAGTAATTAAAAAAGTAGTTTAAAAATAACTAATTTAACAAGTAGTTGAAAATATATGCAGACCAAAGTCAATTGACTTATTTAGCGGACATCACCATACAAAATATGTTAGTTCGTTCTATGGAAAAAATTCAGAATTTCAACTAGTTGTGGTTGATAAAAAACTACAATATCAACTACTTTGTGCAGTGTAGGGCGCGTAGCATGATACAATTATAAGGTAGGCTCACATTTAAATGGCTGCTCAAACAACAAGATTTGCAACAACAAAGCTGTGAGAACGCTAAACGTCAAATGATAAAGGCAACAACAACAATAAGAAAACTAAAATGCGACCAACTGATTTTGACATTCAGCTTCCTTTTTGCTCCAACTTGAGCCTACCTTATAATTCTACCATGGGCGCATAGTAGCAAGGTATATTTAACAAGGTAGTGTCGTCTCGGAGCGACGGGTACCGCAGCTGTCAAACACATAGAATATTATTATTTGCAAATGTTGTTATTTTTTTGCTTTTATTCGTAAAAACCTGGTTTTGACAGGTGCGGTACCCAGCACAAGAGAGAATTTTAACTACTAACACTAACTTGTCTTATTCTACCATGCATAGTAGCTCGCATGCCAGAGACTCTTTTACCAACTTGCTCTCGTGTCTCACATGTATAAACACCCAAGGTTGATTTATAAGGTTGTCGCAGGGCTGATTGCACTCTCTTCTCAGTACCCATAATTGTCAAAACCAGACAATTTTGCGAATGACTACGAAAGAAAAATGGATGATAAAAGAAAGCATTTACAGATTTTCTATGAGCTGTCAACTTCGATTTGACAATTGTGGGTACTCGCTCTCTCCCTTGCGACAACCTTATAAATCAACCTTGTAAACACCCATGATTCAATTATTATAATGTTATCCAGATATTTGACGTCTTCTCACAAGAATAAGAATGTATACCCCAAGGTTGATTTATAAGGTTGTCGCAGGGCTGATCGCACTCTCTTCTCAGTACCCATAATTGTCAAAACCAGCCAATTTTGCGAATGACTACGAAAGAAAAACGGATGATAAAAGAGAGCACTTGCAGATTTTCTATGAGCTGTCAACTTCGATTTGACAATTTTGGGTACTCGCTCTCTCCCTTGCGACAACCTTATAAATCAACCTTGGTATACCCTTATTTGAAGAGGAGAGCAAAAGAGCAATTTTTTAATGGCATACAAATCCCGCAGTTGCAAGAATATCATACTTTTTCGTAGTACAAAATACTAAAGATACATTTGACTACTACGTTTTCTACTACCTGTTTGTTTTGAACAAAACTTATATTATGAGCTTTTAAAAGTGTAATGGTTACATTTTTGATGTTAAACAATATTGGAAAATTTGTATGAATATTTCTATTATGTTTTTGAGCCTTGAGCTAAAATAAGTAACAAACAATAGTCAGTTTAGAGGTAAATTTATTGAAAATATTTTTTTAAATCTGTGATACATACAATGACACATATTCGTATAAACGCACTCTTAATTTTAAATTTGCTACCTTCTCTCTCTTTTATTAATGTATTACTCAAAATAAATTCCCACTCATATTGTTTACTAAACTAACGGAAATTTGTATTGAGTGCAAAAACCTGTTTTCGTTGTTGTTGTTTTATATAAATCATTTCAGTTTAAATATTTTACTAAAAACAAGTACATATTCGTTTAAACGCACCTGTTTAAGGAGGTAGAAAACATATTAGTGGTTTAAAGAAATAAGTATTTGCTTGTATTAAATTGACACTTGGTAAGTTTTGTTTAATTTGAATGTAAAATTATTTTCTTAATAATATTTTTTTAAGATTTTATCAAAATGCCAAAGGGAAAATACCTCAATGACACAGAAAAAGTCCAAATCAACCTGTACTATAAAGAGGGTTATTCAAATCGGGAAATTGGGCGGAGACTAGGAAGATCAGAAGCAGTCATGCGCTCTTTTTTAAAAAACTGTGTTAATTATGGAGTAAAAAAACCCACGAAAGGCAATCGAAAACTGAGTATTCGCCAAGTTAATCAGATTAGGAAGGAAGCCACCAAAAATTTTTTGAACTTAACTCAGATAAAAGAAAAATTAGATCTTCCAGTGACAACGAGGCATATTGCACACATTTTACGTAACTCAGATAACGTTAAATGGAAAAAACCGGTGAGCAAGCCTGTGTTGAAGCAGCATCACAAAAAGGCACGCTTAGACTTCGCCCGAAAACACATGCAATGGTCAACTGAGTGGGATAATGTTGTGTTTTCCCACGAAAAAAAATTCAACTTAGATGGCCCAGACTCTTACAGCTGTTATTGGCATGATTTGCGTAACAATGACGTACGTATGTCAAAAATAAACTTTGGTGGTGGCAGCGTTGTGGTGTGGGCGGCATTTTCATCGAGAGGTAAAGCAAATATTTGCTTTGTGCCGCCCAAAATGAATTCAAAAAAATACACGGAATTGTTAGATGATGCTGTCATTTCATTTTTGGATGATAAAATGGATGAAGACAGTATTTTTCAACAGGATAACGCTGCCATTCACGTTTCTAAAGAGTCATTAAAGTGGTTTGAAGAACACAACATCCCACTTATGAAATGGCCCGCATGCAGTCCCGATTTGAATCCGGTAGAGAATCTTTGGGGATGCATATCACGCAAAATCTATGGTCAAAAAGCCCAAGGACACCTTTACAAAACTGTGCTAGAGCTCAAGTTGGCCATTAAGGAAGCTTGGGAAGATTTGGATCATCAGTTGCTGCAAAATTTTGTGAGTCGATGCCGAATCGTATGTTTGAAGTTATAAATAAAAATGGTGGACCAATTAATTATTGAAAATTTAATAAATATTCTTATTCTCATTCCTATTGAAAATAAAGTTTATGCGTTTAAACGAATATGTACTTGTTTTTAGTAAAATATTTAAACTGAAATGATTTATATAAAACAACAACAACGAAAACAGGTTTTTGCACTCAATACAAATTTCCGTTAGTTTAGTTAACAATATGAGTTGGAATTTGTTTTGAGTAATGCATTAATAACAGAGAGAGAAGGTAGCAAATTTAAAATTAAGAGTGCGTTTATACGAATATGTGTCAATGTAGTTTTGAAATCGCTTGCATAAACAAAAGGATGATTATAGTTATTTCTACATTTATATTAGTGAAAAATCAATCAAACATACTTTTTCCTCTGGCAGAGAATAACACCCAAAAAGCAATATTAGAATAAAGTTGTCTTATTTTTTAATACGGAAATCCAACTGCACTGCGTATTTTCGCACTTGCTCATTGCCGAACACACACGACGTCTAAAATATCCTACATGCTAAAGGCATTTTTTATTTTAAATTATTTAACACTAGTTCGAAATTAAAAATATCACATACTAAGACACAAAGTAATTAGAGATAAATGACGCTACAAAATTTAAACAAATTTCTACAAATTATCTTTATGTCAATAAATTTTACTAAAATATCTTCAACAAAATTGCACACTTGATTTTTTCAACATAACCACAAGCATATGGAAAAAGTACTTTAAAACAAACACAGCAGAACACTGAAACATACTTTTTTTTGGACGACCACACAACCCTGGCTGTCATTTCATCAAGAGAGTAAAAATATTTTTGCTTACATAAAATAAGGGTATGTCAAATATCTGGATCACCTTATACTGATTGAATCATATAAACACCGACAAGAAATTATTTCAATCAGTTGGCGCGAAGACTTCATGCTGAAAGGTCCACGATTCTTGATGCCTTATTTAAACTTGAGTTTTATGCACCGAAAAAATTATGAGAGCGAGACTCGACTACCACAAGCACAAAACTACAGAAAATATAATAGTATTAGTGTGCCCATCACTGCTTTAGGGCATGATACAATTATAAGGTAGGCTCACATTTAAATGGCTGCTCAAACAACAAATTTTGCAACAACAAAGCTGTGAGAACGCTTAACGTCAAATGATAAAGGCAACAACAACAATAAGAAAACTAAAATTCGACCAGTCGATTTTGACATAAAGCTTCCTTTTTACTCCAACTTGAGCCTACCTTATAATTCTGCCATGCTTTAGGGCATAAGCAAACCTAATACAGCATTCTCTCCCAATAAAGTGCGCACTCTACAGCATGTGTTAGCCTCTCACCAAGATTTCACATTATTTTTAAATGCTCTATAACTTCGATACGATCAAATAGAGACAACCAAATCCATCCAAAAAACAACGAGCACACCCAGCAAAACAAATGTGCTGAAGAGAAATAACTGCACCCGATGTAATTTTTTTTTTTTTTTTTGCTCTGATTTGAAGCAGAAAAACCTTTAAAATACAAAACAATAACAACATACAAGGCAAGTTGTTGTTTTTTCGTTAATTTTATATTCGTTTTATGCTTTTTACTTATACTTTTTCATTGTCTAATCATTTTCAAAAATAGAAATAAAATAACCAAGAACTCAGTGTACAACACTAAACATTTCAACACATTTCAATATTACTTGATATGCTTGCTCTGACGAAGTGCTTGTTTTTCTTGTTTTCGTCATGATTTACGCTCAATTATTCTTGCTTTCTAAGTTGTTTATGTTTAAATGCTGTTAAAGATAAGAGTTGAATAGATTGAGCATGCGAACCACAAACAAATGTCTTGCAAATATACCCGTGAAGCTCTTTAGTATGTATATGCATATAACTTGAGCATGTTACGTGATCTAACGGATTTTTATGAGTGGCTCACCCAACCGTTGTCATGTTATGTATTTTCAAATTATTTCAATTGCATTTGTTATTCTTTTGATCTGTTATAATTGATCGTCATTTTGTGCGTGGAATTATTAGACAAAATTAAATTTTCTCTCATCAAATTCGATTTAGCGATAATGTAAAAACAAAACACATACGCTCTTACAAAAATAAACGCATACGAAAAAAACAAAAAAAAAAAACCAACTCTCGACGAAGTTGATAGACTCGCTTTCTGTGCACAGTCGCTAAATAATTGTTTTTGCATGTGCATTTTGCTGTTGGAGTACAAATTGAGATAAAGTCAAAGTCGGGCGAAATAAAAAAATCTTAAAATCTACTTTTCAGCCAACGCAATGTCCTTTACTCTTTTCCACACTTTTCTCACCAAAAAACTTTCATTTAATTCGCAAAATACAATTGACGGTATTAATTTCTAAAGAAAAAAAAGTTATAAAAAGTAAAAGTCACAAACAGAAGGCGCGCACTATAAACACCATCAGCTCAATCAAGCTGCTTTAAGCTGCAAACGAAACTCGTGCTCTATAGAAACAATCAGCTCAATAAAGCTGCTTTAATTTAAAACGGAGATCAGCTTCAGCGCAATAAGCTTACACAGTTTTGAGCTTATTTTGTGTCTCTATATAAATAAGCGGTAATAAGTTGCACTAATAAGCTAATAAGCTTAAATAAGCCTACACTATGGAAGCAAGAGGCTGCAAGATTTATTTTTGAGCTCAGATTTTTTTTTTTAAATTCATCAATCTGCATTAGGAATATGTGTTTAAAATTCTTCAATAATAAGGTTGTAACACTTTAACATATTATTTTTGAATCAATCAGAAGAGAAATGTATACAATTAAGGGTTGTATTCTATTTAAGCTAAGTTTTCGCAGCAATATTTCAATAGTATTAAAATAATTTTAAAATTGATTTCATCAAGCATTTGAGACCGTATTCCTGGTAGATATTTGAATATTGCCATAGGAAGTTCATTTAATGCGAAACCAACAATTTTAAAAAATTTTGCTGTACTAAGTTGTACGGGGCATATAATTTATATTTTTCAAAACTGGTTGGTGTATTAAAATGCTTTGAAATGTCAACTGCGCGCAGCAATTTTGAAATGAGAACCATGGACGCTGTTAATAAAGCTACAGTATATAGAATTTTAGCACATTGCTGTAATCTTTAAGCAGACACACTGGCGTTAGAAAGATCAACGAAAGATAAACATAAAAATTACTAAGATCAGCTAAAAGACGAAACAACAGCTACAATAAAGCAACTTGACTCATAGTGATGTGTTGACAAACAAGAACTTGAAAATTCAAATATTGACTAAAATTTTTAACTCATTGATATGCAAATAAGCGACTGCTACAACAAAAATAACTGAATAAGTTTGAAACCGAAGAAGCCGCAGCAACTTTTTGGTAGCATTTGCTAAAACAGGCAATACCAGCTTAGTGAGTTGAGGGGGCGAATTGTTAGTGGGACTTAAAGCAAAGCTTTGCTAAATGAATACCAAACAGAATTAACAAAAATTATGTTTTTTACTAAACAAGTTTGGAATTCAAAATAAAAGTAAACAGTTGATTGGTATGAATGAATGAATAAAAAATAAACAAATATTTTACAACTTAAGAAGAAAAAGCCATTTTGAACGAGCGCTTTAAATTTTTTTAAAAAATAATAAATTGATCGTAAACGATTTATGAAACATGTGCGCAGAAAAATACTTTTGCATGATTTAAATCAGAAAATATGTAGCATTTGTGACTGTCATGTAGAAACTTTTGAATTTTTTCTAAACCAAGATTTTATTGTATTTTAATAGCTGTAAAAAATAAAAGATTTAATTAAATTTCTATCAAGAGAAATAAATGTTTTCTCTTAAACCAAAAGTGTCCAGATTAATAAAATAACTTTTGCTAAAGTTTTCACATGTTTTTATTAAATTAAAAAAAAAATTGTGCTTGAAAAAAGCCGCTTATAACTTCGCAACATTTAGAGAAGTTGGTAGAAAAAATGTCTCCACTGCCCGTCAGTGACTCATTGTGCCGCACGATAATGCGCAAAACATGGCGTGGGACAGTGGGACATTTAAGTTTGCTTCGTTTATCGTTTCGTATTTGTGCTGCAGAGCTTGCAGTGCCTGTTCGTCTTCGCGAAGTACTTCTACTAGACATGGGTAGCGCAGAAAACATTCTGCGCTGACACACCAACTCAAGCGCAGTTTAGTATATCAGCGAAATGCTTTAACGCAATAGTGCCTTAACGTAGTCTGAAGTGCTATGATTCCTGTATCAACACGATTTTAATCAACGCAGTGAGATTTTGAGTTTAATGTATTTTTTGAATGTTGTAAGTAAGACAGCGCATTAAATTATTCAGTGAAGTAAGCTTAGTATAGCCTCATTAAAAAAAAAAAAAAAACATATAACAAACCAGATCAAAGTCCTGTCGCAATATGTTTTATATAAAAAAGTTATAATAATAAGGAAATTTTACAACTACATTGAAAAGAGCATAAACATTAAGGGCCAGTTTCACGATCATTAGTTAAACACTGACCAGAGGTTAGCTAACAGATTTGAGTTTCACAATCAAAGTTAACTAGAGCTTAAGCCACCGGTACATACATACGGTAAATACATACTTACTGCTTATTTTTTTATTGTTGAATATCAAATTTCCACGCCAATTACATATACGGGCATATAATGCCAGCGACTCTCCATTTTAACTCTCCACACATGGTTGTGAACTTAGCTGCACTGATCAAATTTTTTCGTTCAACAGCGTACTACCTAGCGAAAAAGAATTTCGCTGCCTGCTCGCTGTCAAAAAACTCAATGTACTTATGGAAATTTTGTTTTCGTTTTTACAACAAATTTGCTTCTACTTGCTACAAGATGTCACCAGCATCGGTGTTTTGTGGCTGCACTACATCGATCGATATGGCAGTGCTAGTGTATTGGTTGAAATGAATGAAAAAGAAAGAAGAGAATGGATAGAGACGAAAAGCAATCGTATTTTTTAACGGCTGGCTTCCGCAATTTATCATTTTTTTAATAAACTTCCTTTGGATTTAATGATATAATTCTTTAAATTTCTTTAATAATAAAAAGTTTTATATTGTAGAGGCAACACGTCTACAGTTTTCCTTTGCGCGTTCACATCAAAAAAAAAACAAAACACACCGATGCTGGTGACATCTTATTGGCATAAGCCAATACATAATCCTCTATATATTGATAGATTGTAACAATCTACTGCAGCATAGCTTCTGTTATACTTAACATTAAATCAACAATTATTTCTAACAGAGCTTTGTGGCCTGGTGGATAGTGTTTATGACTCTTAATCAATGGGGTGGGGGTTCGAATCCCCACGGGGGCATAGAATTATTTTTAATATTAAAGTATTTAATTTTCTTGTTGTAATAAACGCAAGCAATAAGAAACTATAAAAATCTAAGAAAACAAAATTCTATAATATTCTGAAAAAAATTTTTCAGATTTCACTCCAAGCAAATCACAGAACGAGGAGTAAAAAGTTTTGCTTCAATAAAAAATAATTTAAGAATTAATTTCGTGGCTTATATGGTTCAGAGCTCATTCGCCTATAAACATACAAAGCGTTCATAAATCACTTAAGTCACAATTTGCTTTTTTTGTTTTTGTAAACAAATATTATGATTCCAAGTATTGTATGGAACTATTTTAACAAAATTGAAGCTAGAAAACGAGTGCAGTGCTCAATATGTTAAAAAGAGTTCCGATTTTGTAAAAGTACCACATTCTTTGCGAGTCACCTCCACAGAGCTTACAAAATTTATGTTTCGTAGAGCTCGGACGATGAAGCTGAAGATTTGGATTTGAGTCTAAGAATAAAACCAAAATTAAACTAAATCTAAAATAAAATTAATTTAAAAATAAAACTAAATCAAAACCTAACAACATGAAATAAAAAAAAATTTAAAATAAACCTAAATTAAAAACTTAAAAATTAGACTTAATTAAAACCTTAAAAAAGTAAACAAATCTGTATTAAAAATAAAACTCTAAGTAAACTAAATTTATAATAAAACTCAGTTTAAACATAAAAAAATAATTAAATAAAACTTAATGAAAAATTTAAAAATAAAACTAAATTAAAACCTAAAAAAAACTTAAATACAACTAAATTAAAAATTTAAAAAATAAATGCAATTAAACCAAATCTAAAATAAAATTAATTTATAAATAAAACTAAATAAAAATTTAAAAGAAAGCTAAATTAAAAATTTTAAGTTAAACTTAATTAAAAAAATTAAATAAAACCAAATTACAAACTAAAAAAATATATAAAAAAAAAAAAAAAAATGGTCATTTCAGCCCTTGAAAGGACTTTGACCGAGCTTCTTATGATCAATTGTGTTGTGTGTGATGTGAAATGTTTGCACACAAATTATCGAAAACTGGACCTACATGTTTTACGCCGACTCCGAACGGCTTATGTTCTCAAGAAGCTTTTCATGGCAGTTTTTAATTCAATTGAAAACACTTTCTGTGTCGGATGGAGGATTCGAACCTGGGTTCTCTGGCGTAGGAGTCACACACTCTACCCACTACGCCACGGCCGCCACAAAAAAAAAAATAAAACAAAACTAAAATTAAACTAGAAATAATGTAAATCTGTTTTTTATTCCTTTTATTTAAATAATAAAATGTAAATGACCCAGCAAGAGTTTTTATTTGGTCGGGAGGGAATGTTAGCGTAGGGAGGACTTCCCCGTTTTGTCCCAAAAGTCCTCAGGTTGGATGGGAAGAGTGTGGGCCGAGTCATACCATCTGTTTGATGGGTGAATCAGGGGCACCCAAATTTTTTTGACATACGTATTTGTTGTTTTTTCTCTCTTTACAGGTCCGGTATTTTGTTTGGTTGTTTTGAATAATTTTTTCTTCCTTCCCGCATCATTTATTTGTGCGACGAAGGCATACGAGATCGGCAACGACGAATCTCCCCACATCTCCCGAACTACTAGCACCTGGCTAACAAGCACTACCAGCACCTGGCTAACAGTAGTGGCCAACTACGTGTCCGTGGGTCATATGACCAGGGGCTTTGGCATCGGCTGAGGGAAGCAGGCACCCTGACCAACAATCTGTCCGAGGTTCACAGGGGGGCCCGAGCAACCTCTAAATTATAGTCAGGACTGCTGCTTAACCTGCCGTCATCACTGCTCACCGCCGTTGTTCAACGGAAATTTAAATTTAAAAATTATTGATTTCCGGTCTTGACCAATTCGTTTACCGTGACAAGTTAAAATTTGTATGCCCTGTTTAGGTATAACGAAGCCTTCGTGACAAGATTCATTCGTTTTCCGACGTGATCGCCCAAAATTGGGTCCTTGTATTTTTTCTTGAGTCATCGTCCATTCAGCGTAAAACTGACAAAAATCTTGAAAATTGTATGCTTATTACTGACATTTTTTAATAGGTGGCAATACTTTTTGCATCAGCTGTTTTGTTGTTGACTTTTGGAGAAAATTAAATTGTTTTTAAATTTATTGCGAAAGTTTGAGACAATTTATGCAAAAAATGTTATCTGCAATTGCCTTCTACAATTTTAATGAGGACACAAGTGATAGTGATAGATGTTGTTTTCTTTGTACTGAGATTAGAAGAGATAATTTTTTTCTTACAAAACTAACGTTTTTTTAGCATCCATTTCCAGAACGATAATAATTTTGCTCTCGTCAAATATTGACGTTTCGTTCGGATATTTTTTTTCTTATAAAGACCCAACTTCACACTAAGGTTACGTCCATGGTTGATTTATAAGGTTGTCGCAAGGGAGAGAGCGAGTACCCATAATTGTCAAATAGAAGTTGACAGCTCATAGAAAATCTGCAAGTGCTCTCTTTTATCATCAGTTTTTCTTTCGTAGTCATTCGCAAAATTGGCTGGTTTTGACAATTATGTGTACTGAGAAGAGAGTGCGATTAGCCCTGCGACAACCTTATAAATCAACCTTGGTTACGTCTTCACTCGTTACTGAGTCAGCTGTGTTCGTTTGTGTCTGACATTCTTCATACATGGATTCAAAACAGCTGATTTCCGCCTGTTTGACGATGCGTTCGTGATATGCACTCATCGTTTGTTTTACCTAAACAGGGCATTAATCTTATTATA
Source organism: Coremacera marginata (assembly GCA_914767935.1). Classification (NCBI taxonomy): domain Eukaryota; kingdom Metazoa; phylum Arthropoda; class Insecta; order Diptera; family Sciomyzidae; genus Coremacera; species Coremacera marginata. The sequence goes on from OU612046.1 coordinate 166,348,697, forward strand.
TCTTTATTATTATTATTTATAAGTCGCTTGATTTTTAATAGTCATTTGCACTAAAACAACTAAACAAGGCTGTTAGCAGTTATGGAAGTGACGGAGATTGCAGTGACACTCCGAGAGTTAAATACACGATTCACAATACATAAAATTTTTTAGCACTGCTGGATAAAAATTATGATGCCTTCCTCACTGGTTCCGGTGGTATTCATTACTATATAAAAAAGGTACATTCCCATACATCCGCCCACGCCCGAGACCAGTCAAATGTTGATTTTGCGTCAACTTCATCTTCTGTCGACCATAACCTAGCTTTGAAGAAACTCTGCACTCATTGTTTCTATAGTTTGTGCTGCGTGGATTGTTTTAAGTGATCAGAATTGTCCCGCTCTAAATTGAAAAATGAAAACTTGCATAATGTAGTAACTTACGAACTATGAAACAGATAAGTGCTTTTCCTTTTCTTTTTAATTAAACAAAACAGAGCCGACTTAAATCGATTATTAGCTCCGATTAACTGATTTTTTAATTGCGCTGAAAATTATCGAGAACAAAATCCATGATCGACTTTGTATTTCGATAGTTAACGGATACGTAAACGAATACGCTACGATACATAACGAGTAAAACTGCCGCATTTGGGGTTCAATTGAAAATTCACAAATCATTCAAGAAGAAACTATGCTGCCAGTCCGAGCCGAGTCACTGTTTGGTTTGGTTTTTGGGTTGGTGGTGTACTCGGACTGTACTTCTTCAAAAATGATGCCGGAAAGCTGTTATGTTGAACGTTATTGTGACATGATTACAAAATGCTTATGACCTGAATTAGATGGCATGGACTAGGACAATATGTAGTTCCAACAGGACGCTGGCACTTGCCACACAGCGTATGAAATAGCGGCCCTATTGTGAATGAAGTTCCCAGGACTCATTATCTAACGAAACAACGAGGTCAAATGGCCGCCAAAATCTTGTGATAACACATTTGGAACTCTTTCTCTGGGACTCAGTGAAAAGTATGGTCTATGCCAACAAGCCGTGGACAATTCCAGAGCTGAAGAACGAAATCATAAGCGTTATACCTAAAAGATATACAGTCCGAACTATGCCAAAAAGTCATAGAAAATTTTGATACGAGCATCCTGGTTTGAATGCGAGAGGAATCGTGGTATTATATTTTATACATAATGAATTTATAATTTATAATTTATTCGATGAAATAAAAGCAAAATCATTTCGACAAATTTTGGTGTGTTTTATTTATAAAAGAAATCTGCGCTCTTATTGAATCAGCCTGAACAACAGCTGCATCGGTCATAACTGAAATGTCAAAGAAAATACAGTTTATTTTTTAGTTTTTGGCTACATAGCTTTTCTTTACTATTGCCAGTGCAAAGAAACAAATATCCTACTTATATTCTCACAGTGTATTCAACCGGAAATGTTGGTGGTAAAAATATCTTCTATGCCTTATAATTTTTTTTTTTTTTTTAGATAAATACTTGTTTATTCAATAACAATATTAAGTTGCAATTTTAATGCGAAATTAGAAATACAAAATAATCAATAAAAGCACAAAATTAAATTTAAGCTAATATTAATTATCTTAACAAAAACAGGTTAGCCACTTAAAGTTAACGCTTAAAACTTAGACATTCCTTCGCACTCTGCTTCTAAAACTGCTAAAAAATTTATTCAAATAAAGATATGAATAACGCGATTCTCGACTAGTGAATAAAAAAAAAACTCGCCTACGCTTGTTCAAGCTTGGTGAAATTTGCGTATTTAAAAGTTAAAGCTAACAACTAAATTTAAGTGTAGAAACTTGCTTATACTACTTACAAATATATGGTCCAAATTTTATTGCCATGATTTAATTTATTTAGTTGCAAACATTTAGATTTTTAAAAATTTTTTTTTTTTTGCTGTTATCAATATCAAAATGTCATGTTATAAAAAATGTTCGAATTATTAATGTAATACTTGTTCGAACTTTTATAATTCAAACCCTTGTAGGTGACTGCTGAGAAACGACTCTCAGAAGATTCAACAAAAATAAACTCACTTTATACAGTAATATTATTACTGACCTAAGAGATGTGGAAACAACGTATCGTTAAATTCTTTTTTGGAATCTAGTTTTTCAAAAAAATTATGATCGAATATTAACATTTTTAATATTGAAAATATAAAATACAAAATAAATTATATTGAAAAATAAAAATGTTGATAGTCGAAATGTATACCAACAATTTTTTGAAATTAAATTAAAATTAGTATATATTTTGAATATATATTTTGAAAATCCTTTTTAAAAATTTTTTGTACATATATAATAATACATTATATATCAAATAAGTTGAACTTCTATATTTTTGGCTTTAAACAAATGCTTCTTCAAGAAAATATTGATCTTAATACACATCAAGCGAATCGACGCTATCAAAAGGTCATGTTATATAATTCAATTAGAAAATTCCTTGAATCAGAATGAAAACGAAGTAAAAATAAGCATGATAGAAGCAAGGAATGTGTTACAACTTCATAAAATAAACCCACTCACTCTCAGCTGCATCAGCGCTCAAATGGCAAACACACACGGACAAGTGCAATAAAAGCAAGAACAGCAAAAAATTGTGCAACTGCAGTCACGTATGCAGCGTGACCCAGTCGGGCTCCCTACAAAGGATTCCCTAGAAACCGCCAGTAATAAAATCCAAGAATAGCCACATGTTGTGTATGGAAATATAAATACACACTCACAGTAAATATTTTGAAGAAGCAGAAGAGGGAAGATGGTGATACTTAAAAAAGACACATAGTTGGCATTTATCACGTGGCAATTATTATGGTTTTGGTTTCAACAACTCATGGAAGGTGGAAGTGTATGAAAACTACTATAAAACAACAAATTGCAATGATTCTACAAGCAGGAATAAATCGTGTTTAGACTATAATAATGTTTTTATATTTTTAGTGTTTGTCTGGATATTGCAAAAGTTCTCTGTTGAGCTCATATATATATATAAAAGTTTAAGTGGACGACACAAACTCAACTCAATGTTTTAGTCCCTTTTGCAGTTATTGGAAATAGTATCTTTTATCTAACTGTTAATAACTAAAAAGAATACTAGGAGCATAATGAAATATATGGCTCCCGAAATTTACTTCCGATGAACTTATGTCTGAAAAAAATAAAATGGCGAAAAAGAGAGAAATTTTCCATATAAAATTGGGCATTAATAGGAAAAAATTTCCGAATTTTCGGACGATTATGTAATTTTTTCGGGTTTGGCTAGTGCCAAGAAATTTCAGGTATTCTTTTTTTTTTAAATATTTGAAAAGGAAAAAAAGACCCGAAAAATAAGCTAGGAATGTGGGCCCAAATTAATATATGGAAAAACGCCGAAATTTTTGCTAATTCCCAAAAAGTTCAGACATTTCAAACTCGTTACGATAAATAGTGTGCCCTTGTACGGAAGGTAAAACAACAACATTCCGTATAGGGGCAAATTATTTTATCATAAAAAAAAACACCATTTGAACCTTATCCGAACATAATGTCCATTGACCCCTTGTTTATGGAATAACATCAAAAACAAATAGAATGAAGGAAATATTTGCAGATAAAAGTATGCTTTTATATTTTACGCCCGAAAAATTTGGAAACAAAGCACAAAAACCTACTGGAAATTTTGGGCGTAATTTCCATTTTCCTTAGATATTTATTTTTAAACCATTCGGGCGTACTTCCTTCTTTCGGACTCAATTGTCATTTGAAATTCGGGTGTTTTTTTTTCAAAAATCAATGTTGTAAAAATTTAGGTCTATTTTACCATTTGTTTTTTTTTTTTTGAGCGTCACTTTTCGATCATAGGTTCTGGGAGGTTTCGGTAGACCGAAGATTCTGTGATATCGTCTAGATTACTGCTACCTAAATGAAGGTGGCAATTTCTAGTCAGCGTTGGATAAGTGCAGAGAAGTCATTCTATGAGTTCTTCCTTCTCTTCGTCTCTGCAAATTCTGCAAAAGTCGTTGTTTAGTAAACTGTCTCCGTAAATTTGAAAACGGTATAATAAAGTATAAAGTATAAAGTATAAAGTATAAAGTATAAAGTATAAAGTATAAAGTATAAAGTATAAAGTATAAAGTATAAAGTATAAAGTATAAAGTATAAAGTATAAAGTATAAAGTATAAAGTATAAAGTATAAAGTATAAAGTATAAAGTATAAAGTATAAAGTATAAAGTATAAAGTATAAAGTATAAAGTATAAAGTATAAAGTATAAAGTATAAAGTATAAAGTATAAAGTATAAAGTATAAAGTATAAAGTATAAAGTATAAAGTATAAAGTATAAAGTATAAAGTATAAAGTATAAAGTATAAAGTATAAAGTATAAAGTATAAAGTATAAAGTATAAAGTATAAAGTATAAAGTATAAAGTATAAAGTATAAAGTATAAAGTATAAAGTATAAAGTATAAAGTATAAAGTATAAAGTATAAAGTATAAAGTATAAAGTATAAAGTATAAAGTATAAAGTATAAAGTATAAAGTATAAAGTATAAAGTATAAAGTATAAAGTATAAAGTATAAAGTATAAAGTATAAAGTATAAAGTATAAAGTATAAAGTATAAAGTATAAAGTATAAAGTATAAAGTATAAAGTATAAAGTATAAAGTATAAAGTATAAAGTATAAAGTATAAAGTATAAAGTATAAAGTATAAAGTATAAAGTATAAAGTATAAAGTATAAAGTATAAAGTATAAAGTATAAAGTATAAAGTATAAAGTATAAAGTATAAAGTATAAAGTATAAAGTATAAAGTATAAAGTATAAAGTATAAAGTATAAAGTATAAAGTATAAAGTATAAAGTATAAAGTATAAAGTATAAAGTATAAAGTATAAAGTATAAAGTATAAAGTATAAAGTATAAAGTATAAAGTATAAAGTATAAAGTATAAAGTATAAAGTATAAAGTATAAAGTATAAAGTATAAAGTATAAAGTATAAAGTATAAAGTATAAAGTATAAAGTATAAAGTATAAAGGCATTTCTGACGACTGCAGCCCCCCTTTTTTTTTTTGCTTAAGGAACCCTGAAAACTGTATGGGTTTTGCGAAACATATCCGTAAAATTTTCACTAAATTTTCACCATTCGTACTAGTTGATCGACCGTTAATTACTCAATGACTTAACATACATGCTTGCAGTTGACAGCTGCCATAAATTTATTACTTTACGTTCGTCATCAAAAAAGTTGTGCCCAAAAAAAAATATCAAAAACTTTTGGGACACACTCTTTAAGATAATTATTTTATTTTTTATTCATTAAATCCCACAAAAAAATTAGATTTTAGTACATTGTTCCAAATTAGGTATTTATTAAGAACATGAAAATTTAAAAAAGAGTTAAATTTTTTAATCATCATATGTAATATTATTTTTAAGAAAATTATGTTCAAAAATTAATTGCATTGTTTTGACACACTAGCAAATACTACCGACTAAATAATAGACAAACTGTCAATTTACTCAGCCAACGCTAATTGATGATCTGCAATCTTGTAACAACAAATCTGACAGCAAAACTAACAAAACCAACAAAAATAGCAAAAAAAAAAAAAAAAATTAAATTGCAAATAGATGTGAAATAAATCGCTTGACCTCAAAAAATTGCGAATGAGTTTCTGCAAAGCTCAGATGCAGAAAATAGAAAAATCACTACAGAAAAAAAAAGTTCTACAGAAAAGCAGCTTAGACTAAATGAATTACTAGTCATTGTAAACGCATTAGTATGTATGTGTTGGTGTGTGTGTGTGTGTGTGTGCTTGCGTGTGAAATATGCTTAAATGCTAATCTGGCTGATCTTGAGCACCATTTGAAGAATTTCAATTTAATTTTGAACAATTTTTCATACTGTTCAAAGTTATTCTATTCTATTCTATTCTATGCTATAAATTGATTATTATTTTTCATTTAGAATTTAAAATAATTGTTTAATTTTTTTTAGGTGCAGCCCAACGTGCTAAGTGGAGGTCTAGGTGAAGGACAGTCGGTCTGTTAATATTTGCATTAAGTGAATTCAAAAGCTTTTAATGCTTTTATAATTTATTAAGCATAATTAATAAATATTAAATTTATAAGCAAAAAAAAAAAAAAACTTGGAAAAAAAGAGAAAAACATATCAAAATGATTTAAAGAGTAAAAGCTGAACATAAAGTCAATAAACAGAACTTAGAATATTTTTAAAAAAACTTAGCAAAAAATTTTAAAAACTTTTTAAAAAAATATTAAATAGACAAATTAAAATAAATAAATGTCAAAATTATCAAAATTTATTAAAAATTTTAAATGTTAAATAACACCAAACTAGTAAAAAAAAACTCAGTGGAATTTTATTCCCAGTTTTTATAGCCGGTAGAAAATGTATTTAAATATTCGGTATAGTTATGAAGTCATTAATTTTTATTTCATTCAAAGGAGTAAAGCAAATGTAAACAAGAATTTTTATTGTTTGCTCAAAGGCTTTTGGCAACAATAAAAATGTTGATAAAATTGCTTGCATCGCCAAGCTAATCAAGATGTCCGTTCAATGGAAAAACAACACTGAATAACAATCACCGAAAACACATATTAATTTAGCGGCAAACACACACACACAAGCACATACATACAAAGGAGAGCCAAATAATTAACAATTTAATTGCAGCGACCGCAAATTGCAGACACAGACTGTTAACGATGCAAACATGATGCATAATTTCGGCCGGCAATCGAACGTGTAAAAGAAAGACGGTGTACAAATCTGTTATTTCTGACAGATTTATCTACGCACACAAAAAGATAAAACAAAATAAAGCCCAATAAACATTATTATGAGCGCTCACATGTATGACTCAAAAAAGTGTGAAATTTCTGAGAATATTATGAGCGCTCATAATTATGAGTCCGAAAATAGTCCTACTAATGAAAGTTCTATGAGCGCTCATTATTATGATTCCAAAAAGAGTTCTAATTATGAAGATTTTATAAGCATTCATAATTATAATTCAGAGAAGAGTCTTATTTATGAATTGCTAAGACAGAACAACAGTGCGTATGAGCAACATGTTGCAATTTAGCTAGCAACTTAAGCAAAGAAAGCAACAATTTCTTGTTAGACAATTACATAGTTTATTATGAATCTGTAAGAAACTCACACACACACACACACACACACACATATTGATCAACGGCGTCTGAACGTGCGCCTGTCTTCCATTAATTAACCCTATTAAGCCGTTATAACTTACCGTATCTTTGCCGCAAAAGCTTTTGCCGACTAAAGTGCTTACATGTTGCTGCAGCTGTTGTGGGCCAGGCGTTTGAGGGCGTGTCGGTTTGCATGCGTGCGTGCATATTTTGAATTTTTGCCAGCACGCTTGATTGCGCGAGTAAAATCAAGCGATTCTTTTTGTGCATGCTTTGAAATTATTCTAAATGATAAGTGTTGCCAACTGCTATAAATCAATGTGTGTGTGTGTGTGTGTGTTTGCGTATGTATATGAGAAAAAAAAGAACAAAACAATAGTTGGTGTTTGTTTCAAGAATTCAACGATGTCTGGAAATGCATGGTTTGTTTTATGAAATTTGGCTCAAACACACACAACACGAGTACGTTTAATAAAAATTACTTTGCAGCCCTGTTAGCGGCGAAGGCTCGTTTTCAAATAGCTATAAAATTTAAACTTATTGATCTCTGATAATTGTAAAAAATAGAATAAAAATCAAGATTCAGCAAATTTTAATTAGTTATTAACAATCGTTATCAACAACATAAATCATTGCAAATCATTAACATTTTTTTTTTTTTTGCTTTAGTGTTGTTGTCTGTCATTGCTGTGTGGCTTTTAATCTACAACCTATGAGCTACAATTTTATATTTGAGCGATACTATCAACTATTGAATTAGACAAGTCCTAAAAATAGTAGCTGATTAAGTTTTGTGAGTGAATTAAACGTAATTTGTCACATACATACGGTATATGCAGCAATATAAGATCAGACAAGACATTAGCTAAAACCATAAATTACAAAGTTTTCAAATACACTTTTTTGTAACGACTGTTTGTAGCGAACAACTAAAACAACTAACTCATAAATAAATAAACATCAACAAAATTGCTAATAAAATTTAAATTCTAATTGCTCGACACCCACGCATACAGTACTTGACAACAACAACAACAGTGTAGCAGCAACCATTGTCACATATTCGTAGATCGAATTGCATTAAGTTTGATGGACGTTTACTGCCCCGCTAGAGGCGTTAATTTTTTTATGTAACGAAATTTACTACAGCGTTAAATTTTCAACTTGACTGAAAAATGCTGAATTCATAGCGTAGAACAAAAATAACAATAAACACAGCAACAAATGAATGAGTAATAAGTTTTGGCGCAGCATTTGTCTATTCTTTAGTTTAAGATCTAATTGAGTATTTATTGAAATTTTTCACTTAACCCTTAGCTAGCAGTTCAGCGTGAATTTTTACATGGTGATTCAATATATCGATTCAAGACAAAAATAATAATTATCGTTGTATAGTACGAATACATATATTGTAATTCAATTATGTACATATTACGTGTGTAATTCTTCCTGTGTAATCCTCCACCTGTTCATCCGAACTCCTCCATCTGACGCAAAAAAATTTTTCAATTAAAAAAAAAAATGGCAAGCCTCAAAGAGTAAAAACTGTTATGAAAAGCTTCTTGAGAACATAAGCCGTTCGGAGTCGGCGTAAAACATTTGTGTGCAAACATTTCACATCATACACAACACAATTGATCATAAGAAGCTCGGTCAAAGTCCTTTCAAGGGCTGAGGTGGCCATTTCTTTTTTTTTCAATTCTTCATCAAACCAGCGCACTACAAGTAAAGAGATAAAAATGCGAAAAAACTCTGATAAAAAGCACTTTCAGCCACTGCAATCCGCTTCAAGTCACTTGCGGTTCGAGCTTGTTTTGTCTTTTATGCAATTCTTTCAGCTGTTTTTTGTTGCCTTATTGCTGCGTTTTTCTTTCAAATTTTTTTTTTTTTAGATAAAAATAAGTGCGCAGAGAACGCATATAAACGGCCTCCGGGGGCTAAAAAACTTTTTGCCTGGACGCGCTTATAGTACCGGCTGGTCGGTTCTTCCTCAAACCAGCGCACTACAAGTAAAGAGATAAAAATGCGAAAAAACTCTGATAAAAAGCACTTTCAGCCACTGCAAGCCGCTTCAAGTCACTTGCGGTTCGAGCTTGTTTTGACTTTTATGCAATTCTTTCAGCTGTTTTTTGTTGCCTTATTGCTGCGTTTTTCTTTCAAATTTTTTTTTTTTTAGATAAAAATAAGTGCGCAGAGAACGCATATAAACGGCCTCCGGGGGCTAAAAAACTTTTTGCCTGGACGCGCTTATAGTACCGGCTGGTCGGTTCTTCCTCAAACCAGCGCACTACAAGTAAAGAGATAAAAATGCGAAAAAACTCTGATAAAAAGCACTTTCAGCCACTGCAAGCCGCTTCAAGTCACTTGCGGTTCGAGCTTGTTTTGACTTTTATGCAATTCTTTCAGCTGTTTTTTGTTGCCTTGTTGCTGCGTTTTTCCTTCGAATTTTTTTTTTTAGATAAAAAAGAAGTGCGCAGAAGAACGCATATAAATGGCCTCTGGGGGCTAAAAAATTTTTTGACTGGACGCGCTTATAGTACCGGCTGGTCGGTTTTCAGCTGTGCCGATCCGAGCTGCAAACGCGTCATGCTTTAAGCAGTTGGTAACACTTATAGTGCGCGCTTACCGCCACCGACTTATTGCAGCTGGTTTTTGACTATTTTGGGTTTGTTTGAATATATTACGTTTTTCTGTTTATTTTTGCAATCGAAGGATTAAAAAAGTCACGTGATTTCGTGTATAATTTTTGCTTTCCTCAAAAATGCGTGAAGAGACAAAAATGCGAAAAAAACGCCGCTAAAACGCAATTTCAGCCAATGCAAGTCGCTTCAAGTCACTTGCCGTTCGAGCTTGATTCGACTTTTATAACAGTGCGTTCAAAAAGTCCATAGGATGACACATAGATGGCGATACTAGATTGTTTTCCATATGATTTTTATTTAGTACCAACCTTCAAACGATACGTATAAAAAGTTGACAACAATCTGACAATTGATTCGTGAGCTAGCTGACATTGTGAAGATAGAAGAGGGTAGTGTTTTTACCATTTAACACGAACATTTGGGTATGCGAAGCTCTGTGCAAAGTGGGTGCGGCGTTAGCTCACAGTCGACCAAAAACAACAACGAATTGATGCTTCAGAGGAGTGTTTGGCGCTGTTAAACTGCAATTAAATCGAATTCTATCGTCAATATTTTACAATGGATGAAACATGGCTTCACTATTACACACCAGAATCCAAAAGACAGTCAGCTGAGTGGACAGCATTCAACGAACCGAATCCAAAGCGAGCAAAGACCCAACAGTCGGCTTGTAAGGAGATGGCGTCTGTATTTTAGGATGCGAAAGGAATAATATTCATCGACTATCTCCAAAAAAGAACCACCATCAACAGCGACTATTACTGTGCACTTTTGGATCGATTGAAGTCTGAAATCGTCAAGAAACGGCCACATTTGCAAAAGAAAAAAGTGTTGTTTCACCACGACAATGCAGCGTGTCACAAATCGATGAAAACGATGGCAAATGAAGTGGACTTCGAATTGCTTACCCACCAACCGTATTTATTTATTTATTTAGCCAAACAAGGCAATATACTTATTCTAACTTATTTTTCTAACAGGTTGTTGTTGTATTTATTTTTTATTTTTTATTTTTTGTTTTTCTCTCCTCTTTCCTTGTTTTAGGTGTAGAAGATATGCAATTCTCAGTGGGCGTAATCCGCCCACATGAATCGACACATTTTCAAAAACACGTCAAAAAGAAAAGACAAGAAGAAGAACGAAGGGGGAACTTATATACTAAGCTTACATACTAACAGATTTTATACACATAGTAAAAATATGTACTAATTTTTAATACTATGCTAAAATATTATTAAGATGGAAAGCTGAGTGGGAGAACAACTAAATTTTGTTTAGGTATGGGTGGTAGACGGCAATGTAAGAAGAGGCATTTGAATATGGGAGAATAGAGTTAATATTACAATGCAGTGTTTTACTTATTTAACATTAAAATTTTTGATTTACAATTTTTCTACAAATGCTAGATCAAGGAAATAGAAAACGGATCAGAATGGTGAAAAGGAATTGGAGAAGATTCTGAAGTGAATTGGTGTTTAATAAGGGGGTAGTTATGTAAAGGAAAGTGATTTGGAAAGAGAACGCTTGAATCTGAATTTCGATATTGGCGGTGTATAATGCTCGCTGATATTATTAAATATTTTACAACATCTATTCAAGGGCTCGTTCAATGCGTAAATAGTGTTGCTATGCGATTCTTTTAACAATTTTGTATACCTTGTTCGCCTTATTGGTTCATTAAATAGTACCTTGCTCGAGATGTATTCACTATCGATGTTACCAGTAATAACATCGAATGTAAAGCATGAGCAAAGTAATATTCTCCTTGATGACAGCGACATTAAATTGAGGATTTTAAGTCTACTCTCGTATGGTGGTAAATTTGTATAGTCACGAGGATCGTATAGGTCTCTCAATGCAAAAAGCAAGAATTGTCTTTGAATAGATTCTAGCCTTTCACTATGCACTACAAAAGCTGGGTTCCAAATTATGCAACAGTATTCTAAGATTGGTCGTACTAATGTGCAGTATAAGGTTTTAGTTACCCAAAGGTTTTTGAATTCTTTTGCACGTCTTTTTATGAATCCGAGCATTTTGTTTGCCCTGGATATGATATGATCGTAGTGAAGGTTAAAGCGCATCTTACTATCAAGAATTATTCCAAGATCTGCTATGTGGTTGACCCTTTTAAGTTCTACCTTATTTAGCATGTATCTGCTATATGTGATTACGTTTTTACGGGCAAAACTTATAACGTAGCACTTATTTATATTTAAATAAAGTTTATTTTTACTACACCACTGTTCCAGAGAAAAAAGCTTATTCTGTAAGAATACTGAATCCACTTCTGATCTAATGTTATAGTATAATTTTAAGTCATCTGCATATAAGAGATGGGGGACATCATGCAAAACTTCAGATATGTCTGCAATAAATATGTTGAAGAGAAGTGGGCCAAGATGGCTACCTTGAGGTACACCCGACGAGACAACAATCTTTTTAGACAAAGTACCCTGAAATTTTACATATTGGGATCTTTCACAGAGATAAGACTTGAGCCATTTCAGCACAGTACCTGATATACCAAATTTTTCTAGTTTCTTAGCTAGGATTTCGTGATCAACACGATCAAAGGCTTTACTAAAATCTGTATAGACTGCATCTATTTGGTGGCCCTTTTCCATTTTAGTAAGAATGTCTGATGCCATGATTGCAAGATTTGTGGTTGTTGATCGTCCTTTACGAAAACCATGTTGCTGCTCGTTTAAACACGGATTAATTATGCTCGTGAGTTTGGAACATATAATTTTTTCAAATAGCTTTGGAATTGCTGACAAAAGCTATTCTCCAGATTTATCCCCCAGCGACGTTTTTCTGTTTTCAGATCTCAAGAGAATGCTTGCTGGAAAAAAATTCAAGTCCAATGATGAAATAATCGCTGAAACTGAGGCCTATTTTGACGAGACAGAGAAATCGTACTATAAAGGTGGTATCAAAAGGTTGGAAAATCGCCATACTCGTTGTATCGCTCTCGAAGGCAACTATGTTGAATAATATAATCGAGTTTTATCAAAATTTTGTTTTTTTTCTTACTTATCCTACGAACTTATTGAATGACCGGTTAGTTTAAGAATGTTTTCGATATTTTTTTTTTTTTTTAATACAGTACAAGAAAAAAACAACATAAGAAATAGTGGGGAAAAAGTCAACGGGTTGGTAAGGTGATACATCGAAAGGCTTCCTGAGCATTTGCCTTAATGCGTAACTTAGACGGTCAATCATTTCCCTTTAGGAACAAACTAACTTGTTTTTAAAAACAACTAATTAAAAAACTAGTTTAAAATAAACCAGTATATGAACTACTTTTAATTATATTAAGGCGGCATCCACTTCAATATATGAAGTAATTGAAATACTACTTAAAAACCAGTGATTGATAAACTACTTTGAATTATATTAAGGCGGCAACTACTCTGATGTTGGCATGTTTTAATTGAAAATTTTTATTAGATTACAAGCTTATATATATTTAACCATGTTATTTCATCAAATATTATTAACTTGTGGCCATCAGTAATAGTTTTCAATTGGTTATTTTAAAGCAATTAAAAAAATAATTTAAATGTAACTAATTTAACAAGTAGTTGAAAATATATGCAGACGACAGTCAATTGACTTATTTAGCGGACATCACCATACAAAATAAGTTAGTTCGTTCTATGGAAAAAAGTCAGAATTTCAACTAGTTGTGGTTGACAAAAAACTACTTTATCAACTACTTTTAAATTAGTTGATTTTCCTACAGGGTTGACACCAATCATTTATATGTGTTAGTTTAAATTTGTTTCTATGGCAAAAATAAAAAAAAAGATATATATATATATATATATATATATATATATATATTGAGTTTTTTTTGTTGTTTTTTTTTTCTATTTATTTTATTTAATGAAAATAACATAACACATATGAAATCGACGTGCGAGCGAGCGAGAAAGCGCCAATCGATGCTGAATAACAGCGCACAAGTCATTTTAAGCTGCCATCTCGACTGACGCTATACGCACTTTGAGCTTTTTTTCCAATGTTTGTATGTGCAGTAGGCTGGGTCGCTTTGTATGGAAGTAAAAAAAAAAATTATGTTGCCTGGGCGATTTTCGGATCGGGCATGAAAATTGTTAAAAAAAAAAAGAAAACGGGACAATATGGGTTCACTTCACCTATCACATCTTCAATTTTATGATTTTTTTCTTTAGGAATTTTTTGTATTTGAAAATTTTTTTATATAAATGAGCAAATGTGCAAAACTAATACCAGAAATGAAATCCTCGTACCCTATTCAACCTAAAACCAGTCTCACACTTATACTTCACACTTATATAAAAAATTGATCGTAAGAAATTCATAAAGAAAAAATTCACAAAATTCAAGGTATAATATTAACGTTAGTGCGTATGTAATTTTTGACCATCATGGCTGAACCACTGAAGCTATCCACCTTATATTCACAGCATGTGTTTGTGAAAATCCGAAATTGTTTTGTCGGCTTTTTTAGATCCCACTAGGTGGCGCTGTGTCTTCCCTACTTCTTCCATTTCCATGTCACTGTTAGATTCAACCATGACTTATTTTTTACTGTTGAAAAACAACGTATTTTTAATATCTGTTGTAACTCTGTAATGAAACTGCAATAAGAATTCAATTAATTCTAAAAAATAATATACCTTGAATTTAGTGAATTTTTTATTTAGGAATTTTTTACGATAAATTTTTGTATAAAAACGTATAAATGTGAGACCGGTTTTAGGTTGAATTGGGTACGAACATTTTATGTTTGGCATTAGTTTTGCTCTACCTGTGCACGTTTATGTGCAAAAAATTTCTAGAGGAAAAACTCAAAAAAATGAAGATGTGGTAAGGTAAAGTGCACCCCTTTACCACCCCCTTTTTTTTAATAACTTTTCATGCCCGATCCGAAAATCGACCAGGCAACATAGGTTTGAAAATCGATCCAGCCTAATAAGCAGGGTTTTCCAGCTTACCTTCTCGGCTCGGCTCGGCTCGGCACAGCAACCAGCCAGCACTATAAACGCCCCCTCATGGAATATTAAGCTTTTTTTAAGTTTATTTACAACAATGTCTGATTGAAAAAGTTTTCTTTAAAAAAACTTCGTTGGTTATATTCTTATGTTGAGTTAATACACCCAGCTATATGTCAGATTGTTTACAACATAGTCTAAAAAAGACTTTCTCTCAGTCGAACAGAGACAAATTTTATTCTTAAATGACTCGAAGCGGCAATGCCTTGCTGACCCACTCTTTTTTTTCGAAGAATGTCCACACTTCAATTGTGATTTGTTTATATGCAAATGTAGTCAAATAAGCCTCAACAGTCATTTGCGTGTTAACATTACCTTAACGACAGACAAGCGTCATTAAAAAGTATTGCTCATTTTGCAAAATTTATAGTTTTATGCAGATACTTCTTCAGCAAGTTTTATGTACAGAATCTAGATAGTGCGCAGCAAGTGACAAATTTATTCAAACACGGATTTTGACATTTCCTAACAGTGATCAATAGTGTTCAATAGCATAATTTTTTCACTAATTCTTTTGTGTTCAAATATTGATTTTTGTTTTGTATATTTTTTTGTTCGACCACAAAAATCGACTTAAAATAAATGCTATAATAATGTAATAAGCGATCAATAAGTAAACAAATAAACAACCGTAAAAAAACAACTTTATTCCAATTGATTAATGTTCGTGCCACGGTGAACGTTAAATGTTAATTTGCAAAAACAACATATAAAACATTCAGATATTAAACTAATAAGAAATTAATTTGCCAATGGCTAGTCCAACACCTTCTTCAGTTATCGGGGTCTAAAATGTTTTGTACTGTTGATGTGATATTAGTTTTAACTAATTTATCAAAATTTTAAACAAATATCATTCAAAGCAGCTGAACAAAAATGCATAACAAAGATAGCAGCAACCGCAGGTATTTATATAGACTTATAGCAGAAAGAGTGGAAAAAGTATCGCATGTTTTTAATGTTAAAATTTAAGCAGACAAGCTGGCGAATGCAAGCAACATTGCGATCAATGAAGCCAACAAGTGTTGATTGATTTAACCGTTGTGTCAACAGCTGTTGGGTTCTATCCACATCGACAGTAGATGTACCCGGGTACTTCATACGTTTTGTATGGCAGATAGTTGCTTTTGATATACAAATATTAACTACTACCTGGATTCTTGTAATTTTCTGGTTTTTTTTTTTTTTTATTTATTGGAAATATTGTCTAGTTAACAAAACTTTTATCATAATTTGGGAAAAAAAAAATTTGGTACCTAAATAATCCATTTTTACCAAAAATGGGAATTGCCAAAATCCATAAAAATTTAACAATTTCCAAATTCTTTTTTAATCCTTGTAATTTGATCCCTTTTTACCAAGAAAAATAATTAACATTGAATTTTCATTCGCAAAATTCCGTTATATTTGAACTGAAAATCAACCCCTCTTGCTCATAGTGCTATTTTTAGTACCTGCGCAGAATAATTATAACTCATAAAATATTTGTTCAATGTAAACATTTTTTTTTTGGAATGTGTAGGAAAACACGTCTACTAACAGGAACAAAAGGGTATTTGGGAATATCTTGCCTACCTACCCTTGCACAACCAGTTTTGCAGGCAGAAACATGATTTTTTGCGCAGGTTTCGTTTTGAGTAGTTTTGTATGCATAAGTCAGTTTATGTGCGATTTTTGAAGTGTAAAGACCTAAAAATTTATTTTGTGCGGCAAATATATAAAAAGTGAAAATAAAATGGCAGATGGTGAGTGGCTAGCTCCGCGTCGATTGAATGCACTACCGTATGAGGAGCAGCGTGACTATATACGCACATTTGTTGAGGCTTCTGACTCTGAAGAGAGTGACCACGAACAAGCGGTAGATCAAGAAGACTTAGAAGGAAATATTGATGACATTGGTGGTGAATCATCTGACGCTGAACAAGTCCAGGAAATTGTGTATCACCTAGAGGACGAGAGGGATTCAGACGAGGAGTATGAAGAACCGCCACTTGAAACTGGTGATTATTATACGGCAAGAGATGGCAATGTATGGTCGTCAATACCACCAATACCTGGACGAATACGTGCGCACAACGTTCTAAGAAGTCGCAATCCTGGACCAGTGCCATCGACAAATGGCTTGACAATGGCGGAAACCTTCAATCTTATGATGTCAAATGAAATATGTGATGTAATTATTCGAGAATCAAATAGAAAGGCAAGGCAAACTTTTGATGCGTACAATGAGCAGCATCCAGATGCGGAACCACGAATATGGGTGCCTATAACTGAAGTAGAATTTCGTGCATATTTGGGTGTGCTTTTGATGGCTGGCGTATGTCATTCCGGTTATGTTCATACCACTGACCTGTGGAAAACAACTTCACATCCATTATTTCGTGCATCAATGAGCTTACGCAGATTTTGGGCAATCAGCCGCTTCATACGCTTTGATAATGGAAACACTCGGAATGCACGCAAACAAAATGATAAGGCAGCTGCAATTACAGACGTATTCCTGATGCTAAATGCCACTCTGCGCAAGTATTATATATGTGGCACAAACGTTACCGTAGATGAGCAATTATACCCATATCGTGGTGGAACTGGCTTCACACAGTACATTCCATCCAAACCATCCAAATATGGAATAAAAGTGTGGTGGGTCTGCGACGCCATTTCATCATATCCCGTGCAGGTAAATCAGTGTTCATACATTCATTTTATTATATCAACTTGTTGCAAATAAACTAAATGACTAATTCAAATTTCATTTTTCAATTTTTATTTTTTCAATACAGGGTCAAATTTATACTGGAATGGCAGCGTCCGGCGAACGTGAAAGAAACGTTGGTGAGCGTGTTGTGAAGGACTTAGTTGTCAACAATTTTGGTGGAAGTGGGCGAACAGTGGTATGCGACAATTTCTTTACAACATATAACTTAGCAAAAACTTTGATGGTGGACAACAGTTTGGCTTTGTTGGGCACTTGCAACAAAAGGCGTATGTTCGTGCCAGCATCATTTGCCAATCCTAAAGGACGTGAAGCAGAGTCTACGCTATTTGAATTCTGTAACAACATGACGATGTGCTCATACGTCCCAAAAAAAAATAAGGCTGTTGTGATGCTGTCTACTTGCCACGACACTACAGAAACTGCAGGTCCAAAACGGAAACCATTGCTCATACTTGATTATAACAAACATAAAGGCGGCGTGGATAATATGGATAAGTGCTTGACTGAATATTCAACCAAACGGCGCACAAATAGATGTCCTTTAGCATTTTTTTATAATATGCTTGACGTAGCTGCGTATGCTGCGTATGTTATATATATGGAAAACAACCCCCATCTAAAACCATCTACCAACCGCCGTAGGATATTTCTGCAGCAGCTCAGCGATCAGTTATGCAGACCACAAATCGATATAAGAGCGGACAATAGCCATATTACGCGCATATTTTCTACTAGACACGCTATGGAAGCCATATATGGTATGCCCTTGAAGATGAATGTTGGTGCACAAGAGGAAGAGGAACGTGACAGTTCTGGCCGCATAAAAAGAAAAGGAAACTGCTATATTTGCATTGCAAAACGCCAAACGAGAAAAGTATGTGCAATTTGTAATAAGCCTGTGTGCGCAGAGCACTCGAAGGATCATCCACAATGCCTCAGATGCTGCTAAAATTCATAAAATATATTTTTTACTTTCATTATAATGATTTTCTATAAATAAATAAACAAATTTCCATAAAATAAACTAAATATTTCCATTTATTTCTATATATTTGTATGAATTTTCATAGAAGTACCTGGGTACATCAGCTGTTGACGCTAGGTCATTTTCTAGTAACTGGGTTATATTTTCCAAACGGTTGGTCCAATTGACCTGAAATTTCACACCAATATCAATTACATATTTCCAAGCTATGATACGAAGTTTCATCAAGATTGGACCAGCCGCTTGGAAGATATAGCAATATAAAGTGAACTTTGCCATTTATTTCTATATATTTGTATGAATTTTCATACAAGTACCCGGGTACATCAGCAGTCGACGCCATTCCACTAACTTGAATTTGGGCTGTATCGACTGAACTGCTGCTCCAATCTTGATGAAACTTTTCCACATGATGCAAAAGTGTATGGTTGAGGATATCATGAAATTTCAGGTCAATCGGACTAACCGTTTGGAAGATACAGGAAAATTAAAGTTGCAAATGTACCCGTGGGCTCTACGATCGACACAACGGTTAAGCTGCTGTCGTTTATTATCTTCTCTTTTATTTTGTAGTTGTAAAGTGCTTCAGCGGGGGCCAAAGAAAGGGGCATATTCCCCCCATGATTTCAACAAAAGCAAAAATACTAATATTTTTGGATATAAAAAATTATATAAAAAGTAATTTTATTGCTTGGTCTGTATTCCTATTTTATTAATTTATATATATAGGAACATCTAAATATAAAATTTTCTTTGTACCCAAAGTATAAAAGTAAAAACTAAATGTTATTTTTGAAATTATAAACATTTTTCTTATATTTTTAATATTATTATTTTGTTATAAGTTGTATGCATTGTTCAAGCAGTAAGGAATAAATAGCCGACTGTAGTATAGAGAGACATGCATAGGGGAATTTCTGTTACTTTAAGCAAAGGATATGAAGGATGTCGTTTTGCATATGGAGATATGGAGCTCCATTGCATCTTTTATATAAATATTTCCTTAAAAATAGTAAAAAAAATGCTTAAAAAAGTTGATAACAAACGGTTTCAAAGTAGAATTTTTTTTTTTAAAAACTGGATTCCTTGTAAAAACTAGAAAAAATAATCAGCGTTCGACTGCTGAAGTGACAAACATTGCCTTAAAAGAAGCTAAAAAGTTAACTCGGCCCAACAGCGGCCGAACAACTCGCGTACAGTGGCCGTTTTATTTTTACTCGGATTGGCCTTGACATTTTATTTCATAAATATTTGCTATTACTGCCAAATTATTTAGCATTATTTTAATAGTTACTTATTTTTGCTTAAACTAGCCTTAAACATTTGACTTAGCTTTCTTAAATATTTATTTTTACTTCGAAAATTATTATTATTTTATTTTAGTTTTTCAAACTCGAACTTTTTACAAGGATAGGTCCCCAGGTGTCACTCGCCGATTTGAATGATTTTCGGATATGTGATAGAGGACAAAAATCTAAGGTTGACGTATTTTTTTATACGTGCTCAATCGATGGTTTAGGGTTTCAAAATGGTGTTTTAAAATCAGCGGAAATTTATTTTCTTTCGTATTAAACGAAAGGTATTGAAAAGGCTCACATGATGACATCTAATTTTTAAAAATAAGTCTTATTGTTATTTTGTTGTTGAAATTTTTAACATTATTTAGTCGATATTAAAAGAAAAGGTAAAAACCTTTTTATATTAAAATGTTCTTTATTATAAAATGCACTTATTTTCTTAAAAATAAAATATTTTGTTATAGATAACAACCACATTATGGAAATAAAAAATTTTGTTTTTTCTAGAACTTTCCGTATGTGTAGATATTTGATCCGAAATGTTGATATTTTACAGTGCTTCTATACAAATTGTGTGCTTCTTACTTGTTTGCCCGAAGACTGAGAAAAAAATCATCCGAAATTTAAAGATATGAATTTCGATGCAAACATTTCCGCTGGTTTTAAATATATTTCACTCAATTCTTTTTTATCAAAAAGTTCAATAAAATTACTTCATAACCATTACAAGAATACCATTTACTGTGCATTAGTATTTTTAATCTTTTTTTCAAAAATGATCCAAAATAATGAATGTTTCTCAAAAAGTTACATAAAAGTAGTTATTGTTGTAAAAGAAATTTAAATCAAAAATTACATTTTAAATTCCCTTTTACATGGCATAATATTTATTAGCAAACATTCTTTTAGTCTTACACAAAAGTCAATTAGCTGTTACTGTCATTAAAAAACAAGGTACCCCCTTTGATTTTTTTGGTGAAATTTACTTTTTTAAAAATGTTCCTTTTATATTTTTTTTTTTTTAAAGTCTAGCTTAAAAAATAATTTATTTTAAGAAAAAACCCAATATTTCTTTCCGGCCAAAAGTTATTACTAAAAATATATTTTCATACCATGTGGATCTGTATTCACAAAACTCATTTTCTGTTAATTATGAAATTCAATATATGTACTTCCCTTGCTCATTATTATTAGAATCGCCTTGCTTATTTTCAAAATTTTAGGAGAAAGCAATATTTTTGCATTGTTTTTACTTTTATAATACTTTTTTAAGCATCTGAAAGTCAGAAAAGAAGGTTGGTATAGATACTATACAAAATCTTTGATCTTTTACAGTATCTTTGATGTAAACTGTAGAGAAAAGGTTTATTGTTGGAGCCAGATATTAACCCTAGAATACTAACCTTTGTAAAATTTACTCACTCCTAACTAGTAATATAAAGTATAGTCAACGTAAGGTTAAAATTCTAGGGTTAAGAGCACATCGTCATTGCACAAAGATTTTTTTTGTGTTTGTTACTTAAATTCAATACATAGCAAATTTTCCCAAAAAATGTGAAGTTACCTTTTGGATTGTCCATAACATGATTATTAAGAAAAATAAAAATTATTCAAACATTTTGATTCTTTTAAAATTTTAAAAATGGGCAAGACTATTCTAAAAATTAGCAAGAATCTAGAAATTTAAAAAAAAAATCCAAAGGGAAACATTGAAATCCTCTTTGGAACACATAAATCTTTTGTCAATTCCATTCAATAATTTTACATTTTTTTATTAGTCAAAAAACTAAAAAAAAAAAATCGAAAAATCGAAAATTTTACTTTGAATTTTTTATTTCTTATATTTATATATTTTCACATTGGAGTCCACTTCTGAACAAATTATAAAATTATTTGCCAAAAAATCACTGTTCAATTCTTTTTCTAAAAGTTTAATCAGCTGAGAAATCGTTTTCAAAAAAGTCATATTTTGAGCAGTGGCGTATCTACAAACTGGTTAAAAGGGCTTTATCCCCCTCTCCCCTTGGAAAATTTTTAGTATTGACAAATAATCAAAATAACTCCTAAAAGCCGATTCAGCCCCTTCCACTTCCCCCCAACCCTTGGACTACAAAACTGATTGGTATTGGCTCTCACCAATAAGTATAACCTTCAAAGGTGAAAGGAGAGTTAAAATGCAACGCTAAGTCTTACAATATGTTATCAAGCTCATTTTTTATTCTAATTAAAGGTTGATCTTAGAATGTTCTTTTGAAAAAACTTACAAACAAATAAATAATAAATTATATTTTAACTTTTTTAACATTACAACATAAATATAATCATTTATGATTATCTTTAAACAGCAATTGCAAATGAACCTGAGCATTCTATTTGACCTCTACTTGCAAACGATATAGAACTGCCCTCTCCCATGAATAAAAATAAATTATTTAAATAGCAGCATGAAAAATATTCAAAATGCAATTCAATTGAATAGCATGACTAAACAGATTGCACCAAAATGTTTAATCAAACCTCCAGTTTCAAACGATATAAGTATATTTTATATTATTAATAATGCTATTAACATTACGCAAAATAAAATTTGAATTGCCTTGACGTTTATGAATTAAAAACTTATTTATTTTTTGTATAAGTAATGATTTTACCTTTTGGAATTTTTGTTGAGTTTTTTTGCAACATAAAAATATTCATACGATTTTTGAAAACATCATAAAAAAGTGTAATTTTTTATTTATTATTTTACTGTTTTTTTTTTTTGTGCTAACTTAGGCCCCCCTCTGGCGAATCCTAGATCCGCCACTGATTTTGAGTGAAATGTCCCATGAATGAATACATATTCTTGATTAAACAGATTAAAAAAATTTTAATTTTTAATTGGCCTCTGAGTAGATGCCAATATGCTTATAGAGCAGGCATGTCTACGGAGAGTGCTCTTCACAAATTAGAGTGGCTGAAAAAGAGCTATTTTCAGGAGGCATCGCGATGGCCACATTTATGGACATCGAGGGTGCTTTCGACAAAATATGCTTTGGAAGGCTGCGACAGGCTGTGACAGAACGCAATGTAAGCCCAATGATAACAAATTGGGTAGACAATATGCTCAAGCACAGGGCTGTCAACATGCAGAACGGTAGAGGTAGAGTAAGTAGAGGATGTCCTCAAGGAGGGGTGTTATCGCCAACCCTGTGGAACATCACTGTGGACTCACTTTTGGCTAGACTAGACGAATCGGGCATACACACGATAGGGTATGCAGATGACATTGCTTTGGTGGTCTGTGGTAAGTTCATTGACACCATTTCTGACATCATGAAGGGAGCACTCCGAATGGTGGAGGAGTGGTGTCGAGAACAAGGCCTCACCGTGAACGCAGGAAAATCAGACAATATTCTCTTTACTAGAAAGAGGGTAGGCCTGAGGAGAGAACCACTTAGACTTTTTGGAGCTGAAATCAGCATGTCCACGAAAGTTAAATATCTATGGGTAACTCTAGATAGTAAACTGAACTGGAACGAACATGTAGGAGACAGGATTCAAAAGGCCAAGAGGGTTCTGTTTCAGTGTAGACGCATTTGTGGTCTAAAATGGGGGCTAAACACAGAGGCTATGAAATGGATCTACACTATGATGGTTAGACCTGTCATCACGTATGCTTCGGTGATCTGGTGGACAAAAGTCAGTCAGAAAACCATTAAGAAGCGACTAGACAGAGTCCAACGGCTGGCGTGTGTTGGAATAACAGGGGCAATACGCACCACTCCAACAAGCGCATTGGAGGTTTTGTTAGATATGCTACCGTTGGATTTAGAAATAAAGAAAACGGCAGCGCTAACAGCCCTCAGGATGTTGCGAAATGCTACGTGAAGTTGAGTTGAAGAGTTGAACCTATCATGTGCACTGAGGCTGGGGAGGTTCGTGTATGTATACCAAGGGAAATGCTTGGTGTAGTGCATGCGCTGAACCACTTGATAGATGGCCGGGTAAATGGCAAGAAAATTGTCATTGCCCTTGACAATCAGTCGGTGATTAGGTGCATGCAACGGACAGATATTACTTCTAGGTTGGCCATAGAATGTCTTACCAAACTCAATAGGTGCGCTCAGACAAATGAGCTCACACTTATGTGGGTGCGAGGACATTCTGATGATATTAAAGCGCAGTTTGTTGTCCAAGACCACTCCAAGATCAATTATATAATTGACCCTGTTAAGTTCGATATGGTTGAGGCGGTAGTTGTGAATTATAAGTTGGTTTCTACGGGAAAAACTTATAACGTTACACTTATTTACATTGAGGTAAAGTTTGTTTTGTGTACACCAGGCCTCTAGAAATAAGAGGTTTAACTGTAAGAAGTTGACATCTTCCTGCGATTTAATTACGTTGTACATTTTTTGGTCGTCCGCATACATAAGATGTAAAATATACTTCAACACTATCGACAAGTCGGATATGAAGATATTGAAGAGAAGAGGCCCAGAGGAGACCGCGATTTTCTTCGACACAATTCCTTGGAATTTTAACATATTGGGATCTACCACGGAGATAGGTTGATAGCCAACTAAGTAAAGGTCCAGATAAAACAACTAATACTAATTTATGTATTAAGATGCCGTGATCAAAATGATCGTAGGCTTTACTGAAATCAGTATAAATAGCATCTATTTGGTCTCCTTTCTCCATTTTGCTTAAAACGTCAGACACCATTATAATGAGGTTTGTGGTGTTGCACCGACCTTTTCGAAAACCGTGCTGCTGCTCGTTTGATAAGGTGAATTAGCTTTGCTCAAATAATTTTTTTCAAATAGCTCTGGTATGGCTGACAAAATTGCTATGCCTCTGTAATTTTCAACTGAACTTTTACCACCTTTTTTGTATATTGGTATTAGGTGGGAAGTTTTCCAATAAGAGGGGAACACTCCAAGAGGGAGTGATTTGTTAAATATTATATATAAGGGCGCAAGTAGTTGGTCTAAGCATAGCACCAGTAGCGTTGGGGGAATTAGTTTTGGTTCAAGTCCCTTGGTTGTATTTAAACCTTTTATTGCACTTGATATGTCAAGTTGAAGTTTTCAACTATGTGTTGCAAATTTGGAGTGGGGGGAAAACATCAGGCTGAGTTGTTGGTGGAGAGAATGCCGCATTAAAATGATCATAAAATGAAATCCTTTATATCGTTGTCGGTTTTTCTTGGTCTACGCGAAAAAAAATCAGCGAAAATATTACTAAAATGAAATCAAACTTCACTTTTGGCTCAAAGACACACGCCAAAACAAAAGCGAAAAATTGAGGTAGCGACCTGGAAACAAATCATTTTGACGCCATTTTAGAATCAACGTAATATAAAATTGTTAGTTCATGATATCTTTGGAATACGGTTTGGATTATGAACATTTTATAAAAAAGCAACACATCACAAATATTTTCCTTAATTTCAAATTATAAGCCCGGGACAAGCAGTGGCAACCAGCAAACAGTGGCAACTTGCAAGCCTCTCATTTAGCCGATGCAATAATTGTATTAAATATATCAAATAGTAAAATCGATTTGTTATTTCTTAAAATATTTTCGGTTGCACATCTCTTGATATTTCTCTTGATTTCGCTGTATAAATATATTAATTTTTTAAAAAATTTTAACTATATAGTGCTTTGGAGCATGTATATTGTAAGCTAATAAAGTAATGTACAATTTTTAAACATGATTAAATAAAAAAATTAAAATTTTGGTTTTTCAGAGGTATCCTATTGTTGAAAAACACAAGCAATTTAGAATACTAAGTTAAACATGTAGTATTCAGCACTTACTGTACTAATAATATACTTACTGTATTAATACCTTAAATTTAATTTTTGATCATTTTCATTTTTACAAATTTTATTTGTCAAAATTTCTAAATAAAATTTTCATTCGTTTTTAGATTGTGAAAAATAAAGGTTATAGTTTTTATAAAAAATTGCTTTTGAATTAGAATAACTAGAAACGACATTGGTGACCCTATGCCTGACTCTGAAGAAGAATACCAGTCATTTCCTACTACGGAAATTTCACGCGTAACAGTTCGAGTTCCTCCATTTTGGCGTCAGAATCTGAAGTTATGGTTCCGCCAAATGGAATCGCTATTTGTAACATCGGGAATATCCTCGGATCTTACGAAGTACCACACTCTAGTAGGATCGATTGAGAGCAGTGTGCTTAACCACGTCAGCCACATCGTCGAAGAACCGCCATCGGAAAAGAAATACGAGCTTATGAAAACTGCAATTTTAAGTGTATTTCTCGATTCAGAAGAAAAATGCTTACGTCAGCTGCTCGAAAACGTCAGCGCAGGAGACAAAAAACCGTCAGACCAGTTATGAGAGATGCGCGAGTTATCCAGTGGAAAAGTGTCCGACGATTTATTAAAGACACTTTGGATCCAGCAACAACAAAAGCAATTTTATCAGTCAGCAACGATGGCATCGATAAGTTGTCAGTGATGGCTGATAAGATACATAACCAAACCGATGGTATAGGTATCAATGCTGTCACAAATCATTTACCGGAACTCCGGTTAGAGTCTCTTGAAAAACAAATTCAAGAGATTTTAGTGCAGATTAGTGCTCTCGCTGGTGGTCGAAATGTGCGATCTCGCAGTCACAATCGCAGCCACAGTAATAATGGAAAATCATCCAGTTCTTCAAAGGAAGAAAAACTATACTGCTAGCATCACCACAAATTCGGCACCAACGCTACAAAATGCCGTCAACCCTGCAAATTCAAGTCGGAAAACTAGAAGCCGCTTCGTGTCGGGTGACAAAAGACCAAGACATGAAGTGCAGGTTCCTGATCGATACTGGAGCCGATGTTTCAGTTTTTTCAGCAACGGATCGTCAAAAATGTGGTGCTGCTCAGTCATTAATTCTTTTTGCTGTTAATAATACTCAGATTCAGACGTTTGGTGAGAAAATTATTAATTGTAATTTAGGCTTGCGACGTAAACTACTTGGTCTTTTATTGTTGCTGATGTCACACAACCAATAATCGGCTCCGATTTCCTTAAGAATTACGGGTTGCTCGTCGACATTAAAAATAATCGCTTAATCGATAGCACAACCAACCTTAAGAGAACGGGCATTCTGGCACGAGATGCAAATTCAATGGTTAAATGTATTTCTGAAAATCATGCTTTTAATCAATTACTGAAACATTTCAAGGACATCACATCACCAAGTAACAAATTTGCGAATGTCAAGACCAGTGTGACGCATCACAACGAGACGAAGGGGCCGATTGTACAATCAAAACCACGAAGACTTTCTCCCGAAAAACTAAAAATTGCTAAGCAAGAATTTGAATTTATGATGCAGATGGCCATCTGTCGCCCATCAAAAAGCTGTTGGTCAAGCCCACTTCACATGGTACCAAAGCCCAATAACGAATGGCGCCCATGTGGAGATTATCGTGCTCTTAACATGTCAATCGTTCCAGATTGTTATCCCGTACCACACATCCATGATTTTGGACACTTGCTACATGGTAAGAAACTGTTTTCCAAAATTTATTTATTTTACATATAATGTGAATTTGTTATATAGAGCATTGTTACATCCTCACCGACCCTCTGCACTCCTACAGGTTATCTTGCGTACGCCCATGGCCTGGGATCGTTTTATTTTCGCTGTTTGTGGCCCTACGAATTATAGAAATTTGTTTGCCACACTGATTACTTCCTCAATTAGCACGCGCTTCTCCCATTAAAGCTGTGATTTATGTACATATATGACACTGACTTGAACAACTATTAATTTGTGAGCCAGTGTGACTTAAGTTTCTCTAACATCGGTCAATTTAATGTGTTAAAATGATAAATTTAAATTTTTAATGCTTATGAATTTCGACACTAATTGGAAGATATTGGAAGCTAAAAATTGCATAATAACTTGAGCAGTTCTTTATTTGAGAAGATTAAAATAAAAATTAATTTAAAGAATTGCCAAATACTCCCTTAGTGGATTTCACTGTTAGCTGTTGTCGAAAATTTATATACCCAATAGATTACATAAAATATGAAATGTATGTCACATCAATTTAATTAATATCTTAAATTTTATAATCATCCATCTAAAAGCGCCGAGTCAAAAGTGTCAAAGTTGGCAGCACTGCTGAGAGAGAGAACTTAAGTAGTTCATCTCTGAACTGCAGTTTC
Organism: Coremacera marginata; assembly: GCA_914767935.1. Classification (NCBI taxonomy): domain Eukaryota; kingdom Metazoa; phylum Arthropoda; class Insecta; order Diptera; family Sciomyzidae; genus Coremacera; species Coremacera marginata. Next base: position 166,376,763 of record OU612046.1, read on the forward strand.
CGCTTTCGTTTAGCAATCATAAAAACTAATTCAACTAATAATAATGCTTTTTGTTTTCTCTGGCAATGGTTCAAAGATTTTTTTTTTTTTTCTGATTAGGCGGCTTCTTTTGTCCGCGCGCGCCACACGTTGCCTGCCTACTTGGCAATGAACGTCAAACCAAACCACGCACAACTCAAAAACCAAAATAGTATAAACAAAAAAACTTAATTTAATTTTTTATATTTACAAATTATATAAAATTTTGTCATCTCGTGTTAGTTAAGTTTATGTGTAGAACGCATAGATTTTATTTTCAAGATTTTAATCGTAGCATGATTTATAGATTGGCGATTATTTTTTTGAATTTTTCAGATATTTGCTTTTCTTTTGATGTTTTGGTTTAATAGTTAGGCACAGCATAATTTGTTGATGGCAAAGTTTATCAGTGTTGACAATAATGTTTGTCTGAAGCGATGGTTAAATGTTTGAGAAAAATCTTTTTAAAATCTATTCAATATTTAAACAAACAAACCATTTTGGCTAAGAGATAAAAGATACATTTTATCAGTGTGCCAGAAAAAAAATATCCACTTGGGGCTTAGAAGTTCTTGAAAAAAGGTATAGAAAGAGCTAAATACAAAATTTTGGAGCTAAAAAAGGGCCTGTTTTAAAATTCATTAATTGAACATGTTTTTTTTTTTAACAAACATTATGAGCTGAGAACTCATAAAAACGAAAAAAAAATTAAAAAATAGATATACAGTAGCCGCTCGCTTATGTGAACTAATTCAAACATGCCTTGTTCACTTTTGTGAATTGTACATATATTGGATGTTGAATTTATAGATATGCCGCATGACTCATATTTTATCAGATATACATAAAAACAAAATATTAGTTTTTAACATCGAAGTACTGACCAATAAAAACTAAATCAAATCGGGTAAATTTGCCAAAATTTAGGACTGCTTATAGTAGCTTTGGAAACTGATTAGATTTTATCTTCCTCGTCCTCGGACATCACTTTCATCACTCCGATCCTGAATATACTCAATTCAACATTAAAACTCGCTACCGAACTAACTGATAAGATTAGATAATTCGGGCGCGTGATAGATTGCGTTACATAATCATATCATCAATATGTCTTTTAAGCGGGTGCAAGCTGGATGACAATTAGTTAAGCTCTGATTTGTGAAATATCAAAATTTTAATTCCAAACCTTTTTTTTTTTTTATTTTTCACTGGCACAAAAGCCATCCTTTTCTTTTATTTCATTACCTTAAATTTTTACATATTCTTTACGTTTTCTACAATAAGCTAAGTAGTAACCGGTAAATATGTTCTTTTTTTGAACAAAGGAAAAAATGTTACACTTGAAAAATTACTGGAGATTGGCCATACATATTAACCCTCTCCTACCCATCCCAATAGGGAAAATATTGATTTCATTAACAGTTGAGTGCATTGTATGGGAGCCCCCTAAGTAGGGGTCGGAGGGGATTAGTCCCAAAAGAAAAGTGTTCTTCTTTGAAAAGAATGGATGTCAGTCACACATATTAACCCTCACTTGCCCTCCTCCCTAAAGGGGTAAATATTGCTTTTAATAACTGTGGGAGGTTTGAGTGCATTGTATGGGAGCCCCCCTCAGGAAGAGTCAAACGGGATAGGTCCTTAGAAAAAATGTTCCTCTTGAAAAAATTAATGAGGCCGGTCATACATTTTAACCCTCTGCTGCTCTCCCCAAAAGGTGAAATATTGATTTCATTAATTGTAGGGTTTAAGGTCTTACCCTGGACCCACCTCCAGGGCGAACCTTAAGTGACCCGAAAAAACTGAATTCATATTCGGTTTCAGCGGCCTCGAAAACACAAAAAAAGTCATGAAACCACACGGATCTTTTTTTTTAAATTGTTGTACAGTGTTATCTATACCCAGCAAACCATATCGCGGTAGAAACATTTAACGATAGTCTAGCGATATCGTTATGATATCTTAACATAGACATATGTAATATCGTCCCGATATTACGGGTAATAATAGCATTTTGATATCATAACGATATCTATATTACAAATTTCTAGATATCATCTTGATAGTATAATAACGATGGTATTTCGATATCGTAACAATATCTATATTTTAAAAATACTAGACATCATTACAATAATATAACAACGATATCACTGCCATAGTTTCTTTATCGAGGACTAACATGTTTTCGATATCGTTTCGAAACGATATGTCAATTTTTATCGATACATGTTTTTTTCGATATCATTACGATATCGTCTCGTGAAGTGTAGACGATAGAAGTTATCACCTTTGCGATATCATCTCTACATCGAAACGATACCGAAATCAGCGAAATTACAAAGTCGTTACGATATCGCAATTAAAACGTTTTCGATATCGTTAACAATGTCAAACAGTACTTTTCGATGTCAGTACGATATCGTCTCGTATATCGTTATCGCTCGAAATTATCACCTTTGCAATGTCATATCATATCATAGCGAAATCGTTTGATTTGCTGCGTATGTACTAACGTATTCACGTTAAAAAAAAAAAAGTAAATTTTTTTGTAACACATAAAATCAAATTTGTACATTTTAAAAAGAAAGCAAAATATTGTTATTTGCACATACAGTAAAAAAAACGGTTACTTCAAAACCGTTAATCCTAAATAAAATTGAATTGATCTTCTTTGTGGTGTAATTTTTTTGGGCCCCAAAAATTTCATTCACATTTTTCAAGGCCAGCAGCACTATTTTGTTGGCGTTTTGAAAACATTGTCATATTAAGGCATTTATTCTTTATGCATTCTCAAAATTCTACGATGGCGAATTAAAGCTTAATATTTAAACGAATTTTTCAAAAACAGCCTACACAATATTTACACACAAAATGCTCTTATTTTTATTAAAAAATTTAATTTTAGTAGTTTTTGTACTTCTTATGGTATTTTATAATTTTTCAGCTAGTAGTAGTTCACCTTCGACGGCTTTTGATCTCTTGTGACTACAAATGTCAAAAAATCTACTCTGTTTTTTCAAATTTTCAAATAGTGCCCTAAATCTCCCTAAATTTACCTATTTGTCTGCCTCCATACAAAATATGTCAATAAATAAAAAGGAATAATAGCCGTACAGGAATAAAATTTTGCACGTGAGCTGTAATTAAGAATGTAAACACACAGATCAAAACAAATTCATATATATTAGGGCGGGTCGATTTAAAAATCGCTCAATGCTCTGTGAAAATCGCATTCTAGGGATCAAAATAAGAAACTTTGCCGAAGGAACCATACCTCTAAAAGGAATTCTGATGTCCCCCAATTTGGGTCGAACTTTTGGGTAGGGGCAAATTTTGAAAAATCCCACTTTGACCCGTTTAGAGTGCTCCAATCGAGTCCAGTGATAGTCTTCTAGTGATTGCCTTCTGATACGGTTGACTATGTCTGTTTCTTCGCTTCGATCTCGTTGTGCTTTATGCGCTAAATATATAGTTAAAGAACTTGCAGTTAGCTGCACGGTGTGCAAAAATGACTTCCATAAGTCGTGTGTGAACATTGCCGATGAAAATTTAGTTGAAGCAATCAAAAACAATCCGAATATTGCTTTTAACTGTGATAATTGTGCGCACTCATACACAAATTTAATTTCGGTTGTATCAGAGCTAGTCTCTGAAGTAAAACTTTTAAAATCTCAAATTAATGATTTTTTGATCATGAACAAAGTTCCAATTTCACAATCTAATAAAGCTTGTCCCACTGTGCAGTCTTCTCTGCCGTCTAATATAAATAAAAAAAAACAAGTTGCCGTTGCTGCTGATGCTAATAATGCTGTTGTCTTATCGCCTGTTTCTTTCGATGTTGCTTCACCTGCTGCTTTCTTGCTCTCTACAAATCTAAATAATTGCATTGACGTCTCGCCGGCTCTGTCTAGTGCTCATGTAAATAATGCTAGCTCCGTCTCATTGAACGCTGTACCTGCGGTTGCGTCGCTCTCTGCTAATCAATGCCATCACTTAAATGCATCTGCTGCTCTTACTTCTGCTCTTGTTGATAATGCAAGCTCCGTAGCGTTGGCCGACGCGCCACCTGCTGCTGCGTCGCTCTCTGTTGATAACGCTAACTTCTTGGATAATGGTCTCTTCTCTTCGCCAGCTCCTTCACTACTTTCCCAGCCCAACTATGCTTGGACTACAGTGAGTGCTAAGAAAAAGAGGAGTAACAATAATATTGTTGTTGGTAGCAATGCAGCTACTGATCTTGAAGTCGTTCTAAATAAAAAATGGTTGCACCTCTCTTCTTTCTTGCCATCAGTTAAAGAGGAAGATATTATTGAATATGTTGCTAAACACGCAAAAATTGAAAAACATCATCTCTCTTGCTACAAGTTAGTAAAGAAAGATGTTTCCATTGAATCTCTTAAGAGAATAACTTTCAAATTTGGAGTCTCTTCCGCACTTTATGATAAACTTCTTGTGGAATCTCTATGGCCTGTTGGAGTTAATGTCCGCCCCTTTCGTTTTTTTCCAAAAACAGGAGTTTCCGAAAAAATTGCCTAACTAATGAAAAATCTCACTCATTGAAGATCTACTATCAAAATATGTCAGGTATTAGAACTAAATCTCGCTCTATTCTTGAAAAAAGTTCGCTGGCTGAATATGATGTTGTTGTGCTTACTGAGACTTGGTTAAATTCGCACTTTTTTGATGAAGAGTTTTTTGATTCAAAAATATATTGTTCGTTTCGAAAAGATCGAGATGCTATAAAAACTGGCTGCTCTAGAGGAGGTGGGGTGCTGATTGCTGTTAAGCGTAATTTCCGCGTTTCTTTTGTTATGCTTAATAATATGGATTCTCTTCTGGATCAGTTGTGTGTTAAGCTACATGGATTATCTGGAGATTTATTTATTTGCGTATCTTATATTCCGCCGAATAGCGCAGATAGTTTATATGTGGCTCATGCTGATAATATCATCAATTTGGCATCTAATAATCATGGAGATAGTAATTTATGTATCTTAGGAGATTTTAACCCTAGAATACTAATCATATTTTGCTGTACGTTAATACTAAACATGAGTAAAATTTACTCACTTGCTCTTTTTTAATAAAACCAAAAATTATCACGTTTCAATAAATAGGAAATTGCACATATTTATTAATATAACTATTTTTTATCATTTTATATACTCAAAACAGAAAAATCATTTGAGTACTATTATAATAATTTACATATGACATTGGAGTAAATTTTACTCATGTTTAGTATTTACGGTGTTATTTTTTTCATTGGTGGTGATTTTACTAGAAAAATGGCTCGGTTGTATGTTGTATGCTCCGACAACGAACTGACCTGCCACAGATATTCAGTGCGAATGAAAGAAAAATATTCAAAGCAAGCACTTCAGAGAGCGCGAGCGCATTTTAATTGTAACTTCGGAAATATGATCGTTTTTTTACGAGGAGTGAGTAAATTTTACGTAGATTAGTACTCTAGGGTTAATTTAAACAAATTAAGCTGGTCTTATATAGGGGATAAAAATATTCTTATTCCATCTAATGTAAATAGCTCTAGTGAAATTTATCTAGTTGATAGCTTTTTAAGTCTTGATCTGCATCAAATTAACAATATTGCCAATAGGCTTAATAAAATTTTAGATTTGATTTTTGTAAGCAATAATATGAATTCTAAGCTATCTGAAAATCCGTTTCCTTTTTCCGTGTGTGATATGCACCATGTTCCGTTATGCATTGAAGTAGATTTTTATGTATTTTCAACACTTAGTTCAACTAATTCTGTATTATCTTTTAACTATAGATTGTGTAATTTAAACCTTTTAAATAATCTTTTTGAAAATATAGACTGGGTCTCTTTGCTTAATAGAGCTGATGTTGCTGCATGTTTCACAGAATTTAGGTCTAAAGTAAATGAAATATCCAACTCAAATATTCCTCGGTTTTATTCTAATTCTCATAAGCTCCCTTGGTTTACTAAGGGCCTTAAAAAGCTAAAAAATCAAAGAAACAAGTTTTTCAAGAAATTCAAAATCAGCAATAATTTAATATTTTTTGAAAAATATAAGCATTATATGAGGGAATTTAATTTTCTCAACAATTATCTTTATAATAATTACATTTTGGGTTTTGAAACTAATATAAAATCTAATCCTAAAGCTTTCTGGCGGTATCTTAAATCGAAAAAAAAACTCTTCTGACATTCCCTCAGCAGTTTTTTATAATGACAAAAAAGCTAACTGTTCCAATGATGCTGCTAACCTGTTTGCTGAATATTTTCAGTCAAATTTCGAGCATGATAGTGGCAATTTTAATTCTGATGACTGTTTCTTCAATAATATTCAATCGTCCCTTGACTTAGGGTCCCTTATATTATCTTCTGAAGATATTATTAATGGTATCAATAGTTTAACACCTTCAATGATGACTGATATTGATGGCATATCCGCATTCCTATTAAAAAACTGTTCAGCATTAGTTAAACCCATTCAGATTATTTTCAATAAATCCCTAGTTTCTGGTGTATTTATTGATGACTGGAAAATTTCTCTAATTACCCCTATTTTTAAAAGTGGTAACAAAAATGATATTGCTAATTATAGACCAATCTCCAAACTGTCTACCATTTCAAAACTTCTTGAGAGCATCATAAAAGAAAAACTGTATTTTAGTGTTAAACGTTTAATCTGTCCCAATCAACATGGCTTTGTTAAAGGACGTTCAACAGTATCTAATCTCGCGGTCTTCTCTGAAGATTGTATCTCTTCTTTTCAATGCGGCTTTCAAGTCGATACTATTTATACTGATTTTTCGAAGGCTTTCGATAAAGTATCACATAATATCTTGGTTTTCAAACTATATAAATTGGGCTTTCACTCAGTGCTTTTACAGTGGTTACGCTCCTATTTAACAGATAGAACTTGCTTTGTTTTAATTGATAATGTGAAATCTGCCCCATACTTAGCCTCTTCTGGGGTCCCACAAGGCAGTATTCTGGGACCCTTACTTTTTATTTTGTTTATTAATGATATCAGCTACTGTTTTACGAAAGTCAATTACCTTTTATATGCAGATGATATGAAAATATATAACGCAATCAGAAATAATTCGGATTCTGAAAGTCTACAACAAGAATTGTCGAAAGTCTACACTTGGTGCTGCAAAAACCGTCTTTCATTAAACGTGAAAAAGTGTTACCATATTACCTTTACCAAATCTCAAAATAACTTCGATACTTCATATTCTATTGATACGTGCGCTCTAAAAACAGTTGATAAGACGTCTGATTTGGGAGTAATATTTGACTCCAATTTTTCTTTTTTAAGCCATTTTGACTTTATTATAGCTAAAGCTTATGCCATGTTGGCTTTTGTTCGCAGAAATAGCTCAGCTTTTTCTGACCCATACACTCACAAAATTCTTTATACATCTCTTGTTAGATCAAAATTAGAATATGCATCACTTATATGGAACCCATACTATGCGTCGCACATTAATCGTCTCGAACGTATACAAAAATCCTTCATCCGCTATGCTTTACGTCCATTAAATTTTGTTGATCCTATGCCCCATATAATGCTCGTTGCTTGCTTATAAATCTGAAAACTCTGCAAAGTAGAAGAACAATCCTTTCACTTTTGTTTATATTTGACTTAATAACTGGAGTAATCGATTGTCCTCGCCTTTTAGAGTTGGTAAATTTCAATGTACCTTCTAGAAGCCTTCGTTCTGTTGATTTATTTTTTATTGGCATGCAAAGGACTAATTATGCAGTTAATGCCCCAATAAATCGTGCTTTAATTGAATTTAATAAATTATCTAAAGTTATAGAAATTGATTTTTCTTGCTCTAAAATTGTTTTAAAAGACCAGTTAAATATTTTCTATCGCTAAGTTGTTTTAAATTTTTCTTATATATTGTTGTAATTAATGCTATCTTAATCTTAGGGTAGTGTAATTGTAATTAATTATATTATATTAGCTGTAGTCAGTAAGGATACAAATCCATTGATGAAAGTACAAATAAACAAATAAACAAAAAATGTATGACCGACCCCCAATAACTTTGGAGGCTTGACCCACCCATGCCAGTGGCACACCCCCTGGAACCCCACTGTGGGGTTCCCCATACAAACATTCCAAAAAATCACCAGTTTTGGCACTTTACATGAAAAAATCAGCGAAATGGCTATGTTTTTTCTTAATTTTTATTTATTTATTTATAATAATTTATTTATAATAATATCTATTTTTTCTCTTTTGAAATTTATTTAGTCAGAACATATGTAAATGAAAAAATTAATTTATTATAATTAAAGCCGTCCACCATCTGAAATATATTATAATAAAATAATTAAAAATGGTTGACAATTATAATAAATGAGTGATAGCAATAACTTACCGGAAGAGTTTCACAAGTTTCGATTTGACGGCTCAGTTTTCCGGTTGCCGATCTTGGTCCAGTGCTGGTTGATTTATCCAAAGCTTCAAACAAATGCCGAAACGGAAGTTCGTTGAAGTGTAGAAGGCAAACTAACCAATGCAATGGTCTTTTTAACAGCAATTCGAATCGTCGTATAATTCCACCGTGTGGGCCAGTGTTTGTTGGCTCACCGTCAGTGCATATTCCAATTAATGCATCCAGTGATATATTTTTATCGTTGAAAAAATCATTTAATTTGGTTGTTTTGTATTCAGCGGTTTCATGTTCCAGTCTTACGTAACCAATCAATTCAGAATTGGGTTCTCTCAAAATAACAAGATGAGGTCCTTTTACCATCCTAGTATGATACTTCTCATCAACTTTAGCTGTCGTTAAAGTATCATCTTTTCTGCCATCGAATGAAAACGCTAACAAATTTGTATGATCTAACCGTTTGCGAACCACTTCTTGTCTGCATTTCTCTTTTTCTCTGCGAACTTTCGATTTATCCATGATGAGAGGTTTGCCATGCTTATCTTTCATTTTAAAATCTTGGAAAAGAGCGGTTCCCAATGCCGATGCTACTCTATCAGGCACACCAAATCTGTCACATACCAAGGCAAAGTTAAAACAATCGTATCTCTCTGTGTATTGTGAACTTGTGCTTCTATCCATATCTTCTTGAATCGGTGGCGGTGCGTATGTTGAATCATCGGGATCTTGGTATGTTGGCATTGATGACATAGACGTTGCTCCTTGCTCTTCAGTTTCCATCACAACTGCATTCATTGTTAGTCTTCTCTGATACTGTTGATCGTGCATGAACTCTTTGAGGCGTTCGGGAACCCAGCCGCATGCACATGGAGCTGCCTTCAAATCGCATTTACATGTTCCAATGTAAAAAATTGTTTCCAGAGATTTTACATACTCTGTAAATTGTTGGGTTTTGTTTCTTCTCTTGATTTGATCTTGATACTTGTCAAGCAATTTATTCAATACACTTTTTTCCAGCATTATTTTCATACCAAGTTTTTCCCAAATTCCATTCAACTTATCTTGTACTTGAATAGTGAATGATTTATGGGAAAACTTTTTTTGTTCTGTTTTAGCACGTTCGCTTAAGTAAAAATAATATCTCAAGATATCCAGATGGGTTGGTAAATTAAGATCAGTCAAATCAGCAGACACACCAAAAACAGTAACATCGTGCTTGGGTATATGACTCATTGGGTTTTCGATAGTTGTTGTTGCTTCATCTTGCGGTGTAGAGGATGGTGGATTCATTGTAAACTTTTTGATTTGGAATGGTCAACTTCACTTACTTATTATTTTTTTTTTAAATATTTTTTTATCTGAAATTAGCACTTCACACTTTGAGTTCTTCACAACGACTTAGTGCATTCACAAAAACTGTTGCGTTATATATGGTCTACGAGACGAGGTAATAAGAATGAAATGGTAATTTCAATTCTACCTGCTGTGTCTTGTGGTGGCTTAAAAACGCACACAAGCAATTTTAGGATCTGCAATTGTGATACCTTAATTGTTAAAATGGTTGCATAAAACGCGCATTTCTTAAGAAGGTGCCATAAAATACCCACAAAAAGGGTTATAAAAACAACCTTCATTTCTTAAGTAGGTGCTATAAAAAACTACACAAGTAAGTTTACGACATGCAGCTGTGTCTTGTGGGGCCTTAAAAAACGCACACAAGCAATTTTTCGATTTGCAATTGTGTCACAGTGATACCTTCATTTTTTAAAAGGGTTGAATAAATTTCTAAAGAGAAAAAAAAACTCCAAAAAGAAAAAAACATAGGCATTTCGCTGATTTTTTCATGTAAAGTGCCAAAACTGGCGATTTTTTGAAATGTTTGTATGGGGAACCCCAGGGGGGTTCGAAGGGTTCGTTTTAGAGGTATGGTTCCTTCGGCAAAGTTTCTTATTTTGATCCCTAGAATACGATTTTCACAGAGCATTTAGCGAATTTTAAATCGACCCGCCCTAATATTCATATATATTCATATCCCATATATCCAGAAAATTTCCAACGCCATATTTTTCTTCACATTGAAACGATTTCAAAATAACTCGGTACAGAGTGCAAAATTGAAAATGTGCAAAATTTAAATAAATTTCGGTCGCGCCAGCCTCCCTAATATTTTTATTTTTTAATTTGTATGGGGGCGGACAAATGGTCAAATAGGGTAACTAGGGACTCAATAAGAAAATATGAAAAAATAGGCACTAGTTTTTTTGACACTTGGAGCCAATCAACAACCATCCATCATTGAAATTTGAAAAAAGCCATAATAACGATGACCCTAATACACCTAATGACCCTAATGAGGTGAACTCTCACGAAGTTTGAAGGGCTGCATCTTCCAAGCGAAGCTAATATCAAACTGAAAATCTTAACTGCAAAATAATAATATTATGTACGCTATTGTGAATAAATTTAAAGTTTTTTAACCCGTGCCTACCAGAGATATTTGACCGCAAAATCAGCAAATTTCTTAAAATTAAAATTTTTATGAGGGTGTGAACAAAAAAGTTGTTGAGTCAGAATGATTTAAAAATTTATGTTTAAACAACTAGTTGAAATGTACTCTGGAAAAAAAATTCATGACTGCAACTAACTGCTTTCTGTAAAAAAAAAAAATTATTAAAGGCTAATTTTTTTAATAAAAAGAAACTATTTCATATGCACCTCTTGTCAAATTAAAGGGCAAATTGTACTTAATACTATGGTTTTTATTTTATTATTCTATGTGTAATAGGAGCTGAGATATATAAGTTAGCACAAAAGCATATATCGCTATAGCTAACTGTTGCACCTTGGCAACGCGTCGCCTCATCTAAACGACAGACACTATTGTTATCGATAAGTTATGTAATAAACAACTTTTATTTTACACATTTCTATATTTGGCTTAACATTTAAAATTCCATTACTTACTTACTTAGGTGGCCGTGACAACCCGTGTCCGGATTTCGACCGACCTCATCAGCTCTCGCCAGGCGCCTCTGCTTTGCGCGCGCCTTCTCCAATCGGATACACCAAGTGCGGTTAGGGCTTCCTCAGCCTGGTCCATCCATCGGAGGCATGGTCTCCCTCGTCGTCGTTGACCAGCGACCCTCGCTTCGAGCACCTTTTTCGCTGGAGCTTCGTCGTCCATACGATGGACATGACCCAGCCAGCGTAGTCGCTGCACAGTTATACGCCGAACTACGTCAATGTCTCCGTAGAGCTCATACAGCTCGTGGTTCATTCGGATGCGATAGTCATCGCCGACTCGAACAGGACCGAAGATTTTGCGAAGAACTTTTCTCTCGAACACCCCCAGAGCGGCTGCGTCAGTTTGCGAAACTACCCATGCCTCAGCGCCATAAAGCAGCACAGGTAGAACGAGCGTCTTGTAGAGTGTTAGTTTTGTCGATCGAGAGAGGGCTCTGGAACTTAGTTGCTTACTGAGCCCGTAGTAGCACCTATTAGCAATTATTGTTCTTCGCTTTATCTCCAGGCTGATTTCGTTGTTAGTATTAATGGCGGTGCCAAGGTATACAAACTCCTTGACTACTTCAAAGTTATAGCTGCCGGATGAAACGTGGGAGTCTAAACGCCGAGCTCCCTTGTTTGTAGACAGCATATACTTTTTATAAATTCCATTATCGAACGGAAAATTCCGCTTATCTCGTGTGGTAAAAGTAAATTAAAACTAAAGTAAGAAGTTAATGAATATTGTATTTTAAATACAGTTTTTTAAAGCATCACACAAAAGCAAGTCTTTTAATCTATTTAATCTATCTATTTAATAAAGAAAAGATGGCCGTTATTTTGAAAGGACAACAAAAATTTTTTTTTAAATCAGTTCTGAGACTCAAATTTACTGGGCAACTGTTAAGGGGTTACATGACATTGGCAGTTTTTTAATAATTTTGTATTTTAGTATTAGTATATAAGTATTAATATTCTTAAAATTCTAAGAAAAAAAACTCATGGATAAATTCTTACGGGTTCAAAAGTTACAGCCCGATTAGTGAGAGCGCATTTTTAATTTTTGCGCTACCTACGTACGGCAGCTGGTATATACTTGTTTTACTTGCTATTTGACTTTTGGTGGTTGTTATTTCGTACCTACTTGAAGGGTGAAGGGTGAAGCCCGAATCGCTAAACGATTGCAAAAAACTATAAAAAACAGCACAACAGGCATGTCAGATTGAAGGTAACCTTTATTTTTTTTGTTCACATTTTTTTTTTTTGTATTTTTTTAAACTTGATTCGCTATCGTATGACACGAGCTTTTTTTTAAAATATTTTTTCGATTTCTTATGAATTTTTAAAGTCAATATTTTTTTCGAAGAAACACACTTTCAAATTTGGAACATCACCAAAAATTGAAAAAAAAATTTATAAAAAAAAACTCGTGTCATACGATAACCAATTTTGTTAAGATTTAAAAAAGTCATTTTTTTCCAGATCGGACAATTTTTGCAACTCCCAGCGCTGCAACCACGAAGCCCCGTTTTTTTTTTCTCTGCCGCCAGCTTGGAGCTCTATAAAACCATGTTGGAGTGAAAAATATATTTTTTTGAATTTTTTTTCTTGTAATTTGTTTAATTCTCTACAATAATAAAAAAAAATTTTGGAAAAATGTTTGTTTTTGAGAAAGGTCTGTTTTCTCTGCGGCGAATGTCTTGTCCCACCTTAATAAAAATATCAATTTTTTTTAAAATTGATCGAGCAACCAACTCTCGTTTTTTTGAATCAGTTCATTACGATTGACTTATACACAAATTGAACAAATTCGCTTCTTCCCATTAATATTTCTTTATATATATATATATATAAAACACCTGCTTTATGTTTTTTTAACATTTAAATTTCCATAGATAACAACTTATGTTTTTTTTCAAGTCAAACTGTATTTTTTGTATTTCCTTTTTAGAAAAGTTAAAAGCCAGAAATATGCAGGAAATTTTTTACTGGAGAAGTAAAAAAATTAGCCCATGGGAATGTTAGTAAGGAAAAAAAATGCTTTTTTTTTTTTAACACAATTTGTAATTTTTGTAAAAAACATGTCTTCCCTTTTGTCGACACTCAAGGTCCAAAGGACGACTCATGAGTTTCCTATGAGAACTTCAATCTTCCACTTCCTTGGCACGTTTACATTCCAGAGAATGGCATGAAACGCGTGGCTGCCTTGTAGGCAGGAGTGGGCCAAACATATTAATTGTTAAATATTATTTGTATATTACGCTTTCACTAATTCGGAGGACGTGGGATTTGAACCCACGTCTGATAGAACCACATTTTAGCACCAATTGCTCAACAAATAGGAACAACTAAGCGGCATATTACTAGTGGTTAATTTGGTATATTAACAGTTAAAAGGTGACTATTAAGCTATGTTAATTTGACGACACAGTATAATATAAATAGGGTTCGTGTCTGTACTAGTGCTTTTACTGTGTTGAATTCGATTATGTGCAACTATGTTAAGTTAAATATAGAACTGACAATTAGTTAGTAGGTAGAGTTGCCATGTGTCGGGATTTTCCCTGTTTCAGGTTTTTTTTTCAACTAAAACGGAATGGCGGGAAAAGAGTGATCAAAACATTGATAATTAGGAAACCACATCGTCGAACCAAAAAATATCTCTTTTCTTATATAAAATCTCTATAAACTGTTTTACAGATCTATTCTGTCGTGGTAACGTTAATCTTATTACCGAAGAAATTCACCTTTTGGTAACTATTACACCCATTTGGTATTCTGCAACCAAGCATTGCCAGTGCATATTGTTACCATCTCCTTAGGTGGTAACAAGTAAGGCAGCCAGATGCAAGAAAAGAGCTGTTTTCTTCATAAAAGAACTTACAACGTTTGACAGCGTTGCCTAGTGCACAGAATACCGATTACTTAGACCGGTAACGAGTTTCGGTAACAAGATTACTATTACCGGTAACGGACAGAATCGATATGTTAATGTAATAGAGCAAATTTTTGGGGAAAAAGTCCCCAGTTGTTAAAAAGTAAATACAATTTTTCTCACACGTTATTTCTCAATTCAAATAGAACGATAAAAATATGGATTAAGAACCTACAGGAGTTTTTGGAAGAAAGAAATACACCTATTTAAGTTTTTTTTTTTTGTAGATGCCCTGCAGCGAGCTGGTAGACAATATTCACCGTGCACTATTTATGTGCTAGTACTTAAAGGTTATATACGAACTAGTTATCTATCGTACCCTAGTAGACAAAAACGCGCTAGTAAATTCGATTAGAGAAAGTGAAACAAAGCTATTTAGCGAGCTGCGCGTATAAACGTATATCCATGCCGGTTTGGCTTCAACTTGAATTTTGTTATTTTCTTCTTTTTGCCGGCATTTCTTTTATTTTGTTAAAAAGTGTTAAATATACCGAAATATAATTGAATAAAATAAAGTTAGGCCAGAAAAACGAAAATAAAAAATTAGGTGGATGACTCAATGGAGATAAATGACTCAATGGAGATGGAGTGTGTGTTTAATTGCTAACTGCATGCAGACAACCTACTGCAGTCCCAAGAGTTTGTTGTGTTGTTTGTTATACTATAAATATGTAAATGTGTTTATATGTATATTTATATTAAAATAAATATTAAATATATTAATATATTAAATTCAATTTAAATTTTCTTAATGTGTTTGAAAAACAATGTCGAATATCTATCCCGAGAGACCCAAATTTAGAACTGGTGCGATATCTGCCCCAAGGCACTAGTGCAATATATTTCCCGTTGATGCAGTGGGTGAAAATTGACCCTTTTCGTAGGACAAGCCCATGTTAAATGCGACAGTCAAAAGCATTGCTTGGAGATAGGCGAGGTACTAGTAGCTGTCTTCTTAGTACTAGTGAATTCACTATTTTTGTAGCAGTTCTTGACGCTGCAGGGTGTATTTTCTTTTAGACCAAAATTTTTTTTACATTATTAAAATATAACTACTGAAGATTTATCCCTGAAATTTTGGTCAAAAATATTCGTCAATAAGGTAGAATAGAGCAGTACAGCGGAAAACCCTTAAATTTTGCGGTAAGCAAGATATCCGCAGACTGGTTCATCTAAATGAAACAAACATTTTTTTGGTTTAGTAAAGAGTTCTTGGACCTTTAATCATTCGATTTTTTTTTTTTTTTTTTGATACATACTTTTTGATTTATAACCTTTTTGTGCACAAAAATTAAAATTTTCTTTTTACGCCCACCATTTTGTCAAAAATTCTTTAATAAACCAGTTAAACTCTTTAAACTAAACTTTTTTGGTCAACCAGTCTCCAGAAATCTTGCTCACCGCAAATTTAAGGTCTTTCGCCGCATTGCACTTTCCTACCTTATCGACGAATATTTTTGGATCAAAATGTCTGGTATAAATCTTCAATAGTTATACTTTAATAATATAAAATTATTGTGGTCTAAGAGAAAATACAACTTCAAAAAAAAAAAAAAATTAAAATGGTGTTTTTTTTTCTTCGAAAAACTCCCGGAGGCCCTTTTATTTTGTATATATATATACTATATATCATATTTTTGGTTTTTCGCATTAACCGTTGTGTCAACAGCTGTTGGGTTTTATCCACATCGACAGTAGATGTACCCGGGTACTTCATACGTTTTGTATGGCAGATAGTTGCTTTTGATATACAAATATTAACTACTACCTGGATTCTTGTAATTTTCTGGTTTTTTTTTTTTTTATTTATTGGAAATATTGTCTAGTTAACAAAACTTTTATCATAATTTGGGAAAAAAAAAATTTGGTACCTAAATAATCCATTTTTACCAAAAATGGGAATTGCCAAAATCCATAAAAATTTAACAATTTCCAAATTCTTTTTTAATCCTTGTAATTTGATCCCTTTTTACCAAGAAAAATAATTAACATTGAATTTTCATTCGCAAAATTCCGTTATATTTGAACTGAAAATCAACCCCTCTTGCTCATAGTGCTATTTTTAGTACCTGCGCAGAATAATTATAACTCATAAAATATTTGTTCAATGTAAACATTTTTTTTTTTGGAATGTGTAGGAAAACACGTCTACTAACAGGAACAAAAGGGTATTTGGGAATATCTTGCCTACCTACCCTTGCACAACCAGTTTTGCAGGCAGAAACATGATTTTTTGCGCAGGTTTCGTTTTGAGTAGTTTTGTATGCATAAGTCAGTTTATGTGCGATTTTTGAAGTGTAAAGACCTAAAAATTTATTTTGTGCGGCAAATATATAAAAAGTGAAAATAAAATGGATGGTGCAATTTGTAATAAGCCTGTGTGCGCAGAGCACTCGAAGGATCATCCACAATGCCTCAGATGCTGCTAAAATTCATAAAATATATTTTTTACTTTCATTATAATGATTTTCTATAAATAAATAAACAAATTTCCATAAAATAAACTAAATATTTCCATTTATTTCTATATATTTGTATGAATTTTCATAGAACATCAGCTGTTGACGCTAGGTCATTTTCTAGTAACTGGGTTATATTTTCCAAACGGTTGGTCCAATTGACCTGAAATTTCACACCAATATCAATTACATATTTCCAAGCTATGATACGAAGTTTCATCAAGATTGGACCAGCCGCTTGGATATAGCAATATAAAGTGAACTTTGCCATTTATTTCTATATATTTGTATGAATTTTCATACAAGTACCCGGGTACATCAGCAGTCGACGCCATTCCACTAACTTGAATTTGGGCTGTATCGACTGAACTGCTGCTCCAATCTTGATGAAACTTTTCCACATGATGCAAAAGTGTATGGTTGAGGATATCATGAAATTTCAGGTCAATCGGACTAACCGTTTGGAAGATACAGGAAAATTAAAGTTGCAAATGTACCCGTGGGCTCTACGATCGACACAACGGTTAAATGTCAGAAACAATAGCTGTTCGCATAATTTTGTAATAGAAAACAATTGATTATTTGATCGAAATTCATGATTTTTTTTCGCATAAAAGACATTTTATGCATCATATTTAAAACATCAGTGCTGATATATGAAGAGAACATTTTACTTAATTTTTACAAATTAATAGAAACTTTTAATTTGCAAACTTCACGATCCGCTGTTCGAAGCTAATCTATTAAATATTGTATTTGATATACAACACTGGTAATCAAATGAGTTGTCAATACATAACAGCTGTCATACTTGACAGAATATATTTGTGAATTATCCTTTGTTTCCTTCTTCTTAAATAAATTACCAACTGGTAACGACTTGAATTATTTAACTAAATAAAATACTGCGTTTTATTGCCTCATATTTAATAGGTTATGGGCCCAGTCTCTAGTTAATTAATTTTATTTTCGTTGAGTATAAGTAATTTAAGAACAAAGAGCTGAATTCAATTCCATTGTAAAGCACACGTTTTTTGTTTGCATATTGAGATCTACATTTTAACCTAAAATTGCAAGCGCCAACCGCATGGACAACGATCAAGTGAAGTCAGAAGAACAAAAGCAATTATTGGAGCTCGCGACAACGGCAACTGAACAACAACAAGAACAAGATCATCAACAAACAGTAAAAACGGAAAATAATTTTTGCACTGAAACCAAGTCTGAAGAAAGTGGTTTGTTTGAAATGGCTGCATCAATTTTAGCGTCGATTGAGAAACTTAAAGGTCGTGAGAACTTTTCTTCATGGAAATACTTCATGGAAAACTACTTGGCGTTGGAGGATCTATCTAAATGCTTAACCGGTGAAGAGACTGATATCAAAAAATGTGCAAAAGCAAAAGCCGCTATTGCCTTAAGTATTGAGAAATCAATTTATGTTCACGTAAAATCAGAAACCAACGTCAAAAAGATTTGGGAAAATTTAAATAAAACATTTGAAGATAGAGGACTAGCGCGACGTATCACACTAATGAGGCGTGTTGTGAGTACGAAGCTGCAGAACTGTGATTCAATGAACATGTATGTTTCAGAAATTATGTCAGCTACACAGCAGATGTCTGATCTTGGATTTACAGTGACCGACGAGTGGTTAGCTGTCTTTTTACTTTGTGGCTTAACTGAGGAGTACCAGCCAATGATAATGGCGTTGGAAGGACTTAACAAATCGCTTTCAAGTGATCTAATAAAAACAAAATTACTGCAAGAGACGACTTCTTCGACATCAGCAGAAAAGGCGCTGTTTGTAAAAACCAAGAAGTCCTTTCGTAAAAAGTCAAGTGTAATTTGTTTTTCGTGTCACCAGAAAGGTCACTTTGCAGCCAATTGTCCGGAAAAGACAAAAATTGCGAATACTACAGAAAAAAGGTCATCCAACAGGTATAAAAACCACAAAAATACGGAAAAAGTTAATGTGGCGTTCAGTGCAGTGTTTTTAACAGGAAAATTCAATGCCAGTGAGTGGTATATTGACTCAGGCGCTACCAACCACATGACGATGCACAAGGAATGGATTACTGGACAGAAGAATTACTCATTTGCAGGAATTCGAGCGGCGAATAATGATTTGATGGAAGTTGAATTCAGTGGCGAAGTTAACCTCAATATTGATGTTTTAGGAGATTGTGTAGAAATTAACGTCAAAGACGTGCTGTGTGTGCCAAATCTA
This sequence comes from Coremacera marginata, assembly GCA_914767935.1. NCBI lineage: Eukaryota > Metazoa > Arthropoda > Insecta > Diptera > Sciomyzidae > Coremacera > Coremacera marginata. Next base: position 166,395,811 of record OU612046.1, read on the forward strand.
ACTACAAATTTATTTTCAGTCAGTAAAATCGCTGAAAAGGGTTATTTAGTAAATTTTACATCCAAGGGCTGCACAATTCGTGACAAAAACGGATCTGTGTTGGCAACAGTGTCATCAGTTGGCGGCTTGTTTAAATTGGATGCGGTGAAAAATGTGGCACTGACGTCGATTCAATCAGATAATTCAATGGAGTTATAGCATCGAAGACTTGGCCATTTGAATATGTCTGACTTGAGGAGTATGAGAAATGGCGCTGTGGGTGGTGTATTGTTTGTCGATAGTGACAGTGATGTATGTGTTGCTTGCTGCAAGGGCAAACTCGCACGACGACCATTTTCAAAGGACGGATCGAGAGCATCACACTTGTTGGAGGTTATACACGCGGACTTAGCTGGAAAGATGGAATGCAGCTCTATTGGTGGAAGCAATTACTGTTTGGTGCTATCGATGATTTTAGTAGAAAAACTTTTGTGTACATGTTGAAGCATAAGAACGAAACTTATGACAAATTTTGTTCATTTAAGGCGTTGGTTGAAAATCAAACTGGTTTAAAAATTAAAAAATTTCGGAGTGATAATGGCACTGAGTTTTGTTGCAATAAGTTTAAAGTACTTTTTGACCAGAATGGAATCGAGCATCAAATCAGCGTGCAATATACACCACAGCAAAATGGCTTAGCCGAAAGAACGATTCGTACTCTAACAGAAAAAGCGAGGTGTATGTTACAAGATGCTAATCTACACAAAAGATTTTGGGGAGAAGCGCTGAATACGGCAGCGTACATAAAAAATGATACGTCATCAGTAATTTTGGGAGGAAAATCACCTATTGAAATATGGAGCGGAAAACAACCAGATGTTAGTCACTTTAAGGTATTTGGTTCACGTGCAATGGCGTTTATACCCAAAGAGAAGAGGCATAAGTTCGATGCCAAGGCAAAAGAATATTTATTCGTTGGATATTGTGAGTCACAAAAAGGATATCGCTTAATGGACAAGGAAACCCATAAAGTTATAGTAAGCAGAGATGTCAATTTTATTGAGAAGTTTAACTATGTTGGTGATAATCCTAACAACAAAATGTTCGAGTTCGCTGCGGATATATTTGAATCAGACAGTTTGGCAAGCAGTTATTCAAATGGCGTGCAACATGGCCAAAACAATGTTGTGTGTGATGTTTCTAATTCAAATGGCGTGCAACATGGCCAAAACAATGTTGTGTGTGATGTTTCCAACTCGAATGGCGTGCAACATGGCCAAAACAATGTTGTGTGCGATGCTTCTAACTCGAATGGCGTGCAACATGGCCAGAACAGTGTTGCAAATAGAAAAGGCGTACAACATGGCCTGAACAATGTTGTAGAATGCGATAATATTGAAGCTCACAATGACGATATTGATGATACGATTGGCAGTACAGAAGAGTCTCTGTATGATGACGCAGATGACAGCACATTTGTTGACAGCAGATTGGACCCAAACAATGATAGCGAAGAACAAACTATTCGGCGTTCAAACAGAGACACTAGGCCACCTAATTTCTTTGGAGATCGAGTGATGAATGGGAGCGAGTCAGAAGATAGCTATTTGGATCCAAGCGAAACTTCAACACATTTTGCGAATGTAACCGTCAATAGTGAACCTACAACCGTAGAGGAAGCTCTTGCTGGAAGTGAACAATCACAGTGGGCAGCTGCAATGGACAAAGAAGTATCGATCGCTTATTGACAATGGCACCTGGAATCTAACACATTTACCCGATGGTCATAAAGCCATCAACTGCAAGTGGGTCTTTAAACGCAAAACTGACTCAAGAGGTGAAATTGTGCGATACAAGGCGCGAGTTGTGGCAAAAGGCTATAGTCAGCGGGAAGGCATCGACTATGTGCATACGTTTTCGCCAGTAGTTCGATATTCATCGATTCGATTGTTAATGGCGATGGCAGTAAAATTCAGCTGGAAAATTGAACAAATGAATGTTGTCACAGCGTTTCTGCATGGCGATGTTCAGGAAACTATTAATATGCACCAGCCTGAGGCATATGACGACAAAAGTGGTCGTGTATGCAAATTAAATAAAGCGTTGTATGGTCTCAAGCAGGCCAGCAGACAGTGGAATATGAAGCTCAACGAGGTACTGAAGCGTGCTGGCTATACTCGGTGTAAAACCGATTCCTGTGTAAACGTACGACATAAAGAAAATTCGATAGTGGTGATTGCAGTGTATGTTGATGATCTACTGATATTTTATAATAACACTGTTTGGAAAGATCAACTTAAGTCAACATTGAAAAAGCATTTTTGTATGAAGGATCTGGGCAAAGCAACGAACGTTCTCGGAATTCGAATCAACTACGATATGATAAAGAAATCATCAGTCTTGATCAACAAAAGTATACTGAATTAGTCTTGCGTAGATTTAAGATGTTCGATTGCGATCCAGTAAAGATACCGAGTGATCCAAACCAAAAACTCACTGTAAAAATGTGTCCGTCGACCGAAGATGAACTTGAGGAAATGAAGATGATCCCTTATCAGGAGGCCATTGGTAGTATAATGTATTTGGCACAGTGCACGCGTCCGGATATTTCTTTCAGTATCACTAATTTAAGTCAGTTTAGTAAAAACCCAGGAATGGCGCACTGGAAAGCAGTTAAGCGAGTAATGAGATATTTGAAAGGTACGCTCAATATCAAACTTAAATAAAAAAGAGACAGTAGCAACCTAAGCGGATATGCTGACTCCGACTGGGGATCAAGTTTTCAGTACTCTAAATCCTGTACGGGCTATGTTTTTCTATGGCAAAATGCAGCGATTACATGGGCAAGTAAAAAGCAGCCAACAGTGGCTCTTAGTACATGCGAAGCAGAGTATATGGGCTTATCAGCGGCGACACAAGAAGCATTGTGGATTATTCAGTTGAAAGATGAAATCATTAAGGATGGGACGCTGCCGGTGAAGTTACACTGCGATAACAAAGGAGCCGTGGATATAACTGAAACTGGAATGTTTAGTCCAAGGGTGAAACACATTGCGATTCGTCATAATTTTTTAAGAGATTATATAAGTAAGGGGCTAGTCAAAATTATAAAAGTAAACACTAATGAAATGATTGCAGATAATTTGACTAAAGCTGTATCAATTGAAAAACATTTATTTTGCATTAAAGAAATGGGGCTTAGAACCTAGGGTTTTTTTTAAATTGTTTAGTTTTTTTATATGCTCCTTTTTCTTTTCTTTGAATTTTATTTTAATAAACTAACTCATTGATTAAGTGGGACTATTTAATATTGTATTTGATATACAACACTGGTAATCAAATGAGTTGTCAATACATAACAGCTGTCATACTTGACAGAATATATTTGTGAATTATCCTTTGTTTCCTTCTTCTTAAATAAATTACCAACTGGTAACGACTTGAATTCTTTAACTAAATAAAATACTGCGTTTTATTGCCTCATATTTAATATAATCGAACGAGCTCGAAGAAATTTTTTCAAGTAAGGTTCAAGCTAGAGTGTTCAAGTTCACGTGTTCTTCTTCTCTCTCGAGCTCGCAAGCTGTGCAAAGAAGCGCTTTCAAGTAACTTCAAGTTGCTTGAAGTTTGTACAGAAACAGACTTATTATAAGTAATTATTATTCAATACAATTTCTTACGAAAGTGAATACATAATGCAACGCTTGAATTATTTTGAAAGAATTGTGAAGCATAGTTTTAGGCATGTCTTTGTTTGCTCAGCTCAGATCACTCAACAAAGCTTAGGCATGCCCAAGTGTGGGCGGGCATGACGCTTGTGAACACGTCGTTCGAGTGAGTTTGAGTTTGCTTAACAAACATATTTTTTGGATATTTTTGGGCGAAGAAATATAAAATGCTGTAATATAATAGATGCTTTTTTTTGTTCTTTCTTTCTGAAAAGAGAACGGCCGTAAGGTTTTGACGGCAAAGAACTATTTCATAATGAAATGAATGGTAAGAGCCCAAAACTGTATATAGATGTTTGTTTCTTGACAGTGCTACAATTTTTACGTGGATTTCATCTGTGCTTCCTTACGCCAGGTATCGTGTATTTTTCATAAGATAATTGAATAATCATATCTTTGAATTCTTTAAAAAAACTGCTTAATTAATCAAAAATACATTATTACATAAAAATAACACATGCAAAGTGGGTGGCAACTGCATCGGCTTTGAAGAGTCTCTAATGTGGCGTCACACAGGGTTGAAATCGCCAAAAAAGCAGACTTATTCACCTAGAAGCCGGAGAGAACTTAGTTAATTCTTTTTTTTTTGTTAGAATGAGTCCAAATAAGAAAAAAAATATGTCCGTCCGTTCGTCTGTCGTCATTTTCAACAGTCGTCATTTTGAAGCTATCGTCATGAAATAAGAAATCAAGCATGAATCTAAAAACCAAAGATCAAGTTTAAAAAATAAGCCAAATCGATTGAAAACCACGCCTACCCCCCCATATTAATTCGATAAAATATCCATAAATTCCACAAAGCTTAATATATATAAACTTGAAGTTATGTATAAGAGCTTTGATATTTTATATCCATTCTGAGTATAAAATTCAACCAAATCGCATGAAAACCACGCCTACCTCCCATGCAAAATTGCGTCATCAACACGGTTAAATCTCTTTAAATTCAACAAAACTTAATATATGAACTTCAAACTTGGAAATGAGCTTTGATATTTAATGTGCACTCTGAGTATAAAACTCAACCAAATCGAATGAAAATCACACGTACCTCCCATACAAGTGATTTTATGAAAACGGTGAAACCTTAAAGCTTACAAAAATTAATATCTTTCAATTTCAATTTTTAATAAACACTCTGAGTTTAAAATTTGGCACATTCTAATGAAGAGTCCGCCTACCTCTCATACAAAATGACCTCATATCTATATATATATAAAAATGAATGTATGTATGTGGGTATGTGGGTGTGTGGATATGTGTGTATATCACGTATAGACTAAAAAACCAAGGAACCAAACTTTATGAAATTTTTAGTTGATTTTTTACTGAATCAACATTCTGGAAGTGTTCCTGTGAAGTTTGGTGTTGATTGGACAAGGGGGCGTGGTACCTCCCATACAACCCAAATTGGCTCTATCGCCCACAAACCAAAAAAAAATGCTAGATATCAGACGGTTTTAATCATATAAAACTAAGATTTGGTAATTTTGTTCAGATAGTTACTTTCGGTGACTGTACAAAAAATTGGCGTGGTCACACTATATCTACGCCCACTTTTCAGCAATCATTTTAATTCCTGAGATGTTCAAGTTTTGATAGTGAATCTTGGTACGCAGGTGCTATGGATACAAGTGGCAGTCACTATGTAAATATAAACGTTGTCACGCCCACTTTTACCCCCCACAAATCAGTAAAAATGCTTTATATCAGATGGCTTGGTAATTTAGGTCGTATGGTTACTGTCGGCCAATGTACAAAAAATGGGCATGGCCGCAATATATCTACGCCCACTTTATCGAAATAATGCTTATTCCTGAGCTGTACACGTTTTGATAGTGAATCTAAGTGTGCAGGTACTATGGATTCCAGTGGCAGTCACTTTGTATATATAAATGGTGTCACGTCCACTTTCAACGCCCACAAATCAGTAAAAAAGTAGAAGACTATATCTACACCCACTTTCTCGAAATCATGCTTATTCCTGAGTTGTACACGGTTTGATAGGAAATCTTAGTATGCAGGTGCTATGGATCCAAGTGACAGTCACTATGTATACACAAATGTTGTTACGTCCACTTTAAAATTAGACGGCTTTTACAGTAGAAGACTAAGAATTGGTAATTTTGTACATAAGGTCACTATCGGCAACTGTTAAAAATGGGCGTGGTCGCAAAATATCTACGCCCACTTTTTCGAAATCATGCTTATTCCTGCGTTGTACGCGTTTTGATAGTAACACTTCATACGCAGGTGCTCTAAGTGGCGGTCAATATAAATATATAAAATTTGCCACGCCAACTTGTATCACCCGCAAATAAAAAAAAACAACGCGAAATGGCCAATTTCAGCCCTTGAAAGGACTTTGACCGAGCTTCTTATGATGAATTGTGTTGTGCGTGTTGTGGAATGTTTGAACACAAATGATCGAGAACTGGACCTACAAGTTTTATGCCGATTCCGAACGGCTTATGTTCTCAAGAAGCTTTTCATGGCAGTTTTTACTCTCTGAGGTTTGCCATTGTCAGCAGAGAGGTGACGGCCGAACAGCAAAATTAATTCAATTGAAAAAACTTTCTGTGTCAGGTGGAATTCGAACCAGGGTTCTATCCCATATGGACCACACACTCTACACCCACTACGTTACGGCCTCCACTTTTTTTACCCACAAATCAATAGAACTTCTATAAATCAGACGATTCTCATCGTTAAATACTAAAATTTGGTAATTAAGTTCATACGCTTACTCTCGACAGCTTTGCAAAAAATGTGCATGGTAGCACTATATCTGTGCCCACTCTTCAGCAATAATTTTATTAAATTTATTTATTTATGTATGTATTATAGTTAATTACAATTTAACAATTATAACTAAGTAAGCACTAGCTGCCAGGGCTATCGGTTAGAAATAATTTAAATTCCTGAGATGTGAACGTTTTGATAGTCAAACTTGGTATGCAGATGCTATAAGTCCAAGTGGCGGTAACTTTTTATATAAATTTTGTCACGCCCACAAATCCGTGAAAGTATATAAATCAAAATTTACAGTAAAAGTCGCACTTTATCTACGCCGACTTTTCAGAAATCATTGTAATTTCTGAGCTGTACATGTTTTGATAGTGAAACTTGATATGTAGGTGCAATAACACCAAGTGGCGGTCACTATACATATAAATGTTGCCATGCCTAAATGTTTGTTTGTATACTAGAGCTCCTCACAAAAAAAAGGTGTTTGGGTCGGTTGCTCAAAATAACGCTTTTTATTATGATGATCCCCCAAATATTTCGACAGTAGCTGGAATAGTTTGAAATAAAAAAAAAAATAAAATCGTAATTTAATTATCTCTCTATTAAAATACAAAATATTAAAATCGTACAAGTAGTTATTGAGATTTTTTAATTCAAAGTGAGTACTATGAATCGAACTTTGCAGTACTTTTCACTACATTTTGAAAATTTCCTTTGGCCAATATCCTTAGCGGGCCACAATGAGTGATATATCATTAGAAAGGTGCTTTAATTACCTCTCTATTAAAATACAAAATATTAAAATCGTACAAGTAGTTATTGAGATTTTTTAATTCAAAGTGAGTACTATGAATCGAACTTTGCAGTACTTTTCACTACATTTTGAAAATTTCCTTTGGCCAATATCCTTAGCGGGCCACAATGAGTGATATATCCTTAGAAAGGTGCTTTAATTACCTCTCTATTAAAATACAAAATATTAAAATCGTACAAGTAGTTATTGAGATTTTTTAATTCAAAGTGAATACTATGAATCGAACTTTGCAGTACTTTTCACTAATATTCAAAAATTTCCTATGGCCAATATCCTTAGCATGCCACAATGAGTGATATATCCTTAGAAAGGTGCTTTAATTACCTCTCTATTAAAATACAAAATATTAAAATCGTACAAGTAGTTATTGAGATTTTTTAATTCAAAGTGAGTACTATGAATCGAACTTTGCAGTACTTTTCACTACATTTTGAAAATTTCCTTTGGCCAATATCCTTAGCGGGCCACAATGAGTGATATATCCTTAGAAAGGTGCTTTAATTACCTCTCTATTAAAATACAAAATATTAAAATCGTACAAGTAGTTATTGAGATTTTTTAATTCAAAGTGAATACTATGAATCGAACTTTGCAGTACTTTTCACTAATATTCAAAAATTTCCTATGGCCAATATCCTTAGCGGGCCACAATGAGTGATATATTCTTAGAAAGGTGCTTTAATTACCTCTCTATTAAAATACAAAATATTAAAATCGTACAAGTAGTTATTGAGATTTTTTAATTCAAAGTGAATACTATGAATCGAACTTTGCAGTACTTTTCACTACTTTTTGAAAATTTCCGTTGGTCAATATCCTAAGCGGGCCACAATGAGTAATATATCCTTAGAAAGGTGCTTTAATTACCTCTCTATTAAAATACAAAATATTAAAATCGTACAAGTAGTTATTGAGATTTTTTAATTCAAAGTGAGTACTATGAATCGAACTTTGCAGTACTTTTCACTACATTTTGAAAATTTCCTTTGGCCAATATCCTTAGCGGGCCACAATGAGTGATATATCCTTAGAAAGGTGCTTTAATTACCTCTCTATTAAAATACAAAATGTTAAAATCGTACAAGTAGTTATTGAGATTTTTTAGTTCAAAGTGAGTACTATGAATCGAACTTTGCAGTACTTTTCACTACATTTTGAAAATTTCCTTTGGCCAATATCCTTAGCGGGCCACAATGAGTGATATATCCTTAGAAAGGTGCTTTAATTACCTCTCTATTAAAATACAAAATATTAAAATCGTACAAGTAGTTATTGAGATTTTTTAATTCAAAGTGAATACTATGAATCGAACTTTGCAGTACTTTTCACTAATATTCAAAAATTTCCTATGGCCAATATCCTTAGCGGGCCACAATGAGTAATATATCCTTAGAAAGGTGCTTTAATTACCTCTCTATTAAAATACAAAATATTAAAATCGTACAAGTAGTTATTGAGATTTTTTAATTCAAAGTGAATACTATGAATCGAACTTTGCAGTACTTTTCACTAATATTCAAAAATTTCCTATGGCCAATATCCTTAGCGGGCCACAATGAGTGATATATCCTTAGAAAGGTGCTTTAATTACCTCTCTATTAAAATACAAAATATTAAAATCGTACAAGTAGTTATTGAGATTTTTTAATTCAAAGTGAGTACTATGAATCGAACTTTGCAGTACTTTTCACTACATTTTGAAAATTTCCTTTGGCCAATATCCTTAGCGGGCCACAATGAGTGATATATCCTTAGAAAGGTGCTTTAATTACCTCTCTATTAAAATACAAAATATTAAAATCGTACAAGTAGTTATTGAGATTTTTTAATTCAAAGTGAGTACTATGAATCGAACTTTGCAGTACTTTTCACTACATTTTGAAAATTTCCTTTGGCCAATATCCTTAGCGGGCCACAATGAGTGATATATCCTTAGAAAGGTGCTTTAATTACCTCTCTATTAAAATACAAAATATTAAAATCGTACAAGTAGTTATTGAGATTTTTTAATTCAAAGTGAATACTATGAATCGAACTTTGCAGTACTTTTCACTAATATTCAAAAATTTCCTATGGCCAATATCCTTAGCGGGCCACAATGAGTGATATATCCTTAGAAAGGTGCTTTAATTACCTCTCTATTAAAATACAAAATATTAAAATCGTACAAGTAGTTATTGAGATTTTTTAATTCAAAGTGAGTACTATGAATCGAACTTTGCAGTACTTTTCACTACATTTTGAAAATTTCCTTTGGCCAATATCCTTAGCGGGCCACAATGAGTGATATATCCTTAGAAAGGTGCTTTAATTACCTCTCTATTAAAATACAAAATATTAAAATCGTACAAGTAGTTATTGAGATTTTTTAATTCAAAGTGAGTACTATGAATCGAACTTTGCAGTACTTTTCACTACATTTTGAAAATTTCCTTTGGCCAATATCCTTAGCGGGCCACAATGAGTGATATATCCTTAGAAAGGTGCTTTAATTACCTCTCTATTAAAATACAAAATATTAAAATCGTACAAGTAGTTATTGAGATTTTTTAATTCAAAGTGAATACTATGAATCGAACTTTGCAGTACTTTTCACTAATATTCAAAAATTTCCTATGGCCAATATCCTTAGCGGGCCACAATGAGTAATATATCCTTAGAAAGGTGCTTTAATTACCTCTCTATTAAAATACAAAATATTAAAATCGTACAAGTAGTTATTGAGATTTTTTAATTCAAAGTGAATACTATGAATCGAACTTTGCAGTACTTTTCACTACTTTTTGAAAATTTCCGTTGGTCAATATCCTTAGCGGGCCACAATGAGTAATATATCCTTAGAAAGGTGCTTTAATTACCTCTCTATTAAAATACAAAATATTAAAATCGTACAAGTAGTTATTGAGATTTTTTAATTCAAAGTGAGTACTATGAATCGAACTTTGCAGTACTTTTCACTACATTTTGAAAATTTCCTTTGGCCAATATCCTTAGCGGGCCACAATGAGTGATATATCCTTAGAAAGGTGCTTTAATTACCTCTCTATTAAAATACAAAATATTAAAATCGTACAAGTAGTTATTGAGATTTTTTAATTCAAAGTGAGTACTATGAATCGAACTTTGCAGTACTTTTCACTAATATTCAAAAATTTCCTATGGCCAATATCCTTAGCGGGCCACAATGAGTGATATATCCTTAGAAAGGTGCTTTAATTACCTCTCTATTAAAATACAAAATATTAAAATCGTACAAGTAGTTATTGAGATTTTTTAATTCAAAGTGAATACTATGAATCGAACTTTGCAGTACTTTTCACTACTTTTTGAAAATTTCCTTTGGTCAATATCCTTAGCGGGCCGCAATGAGTAATATATCCTTAGAAAGGTGCTTTAATTACCTCTCTATTAAAATACAAAATATTAAAATCGTACAAGTAGTTATTGAGATTTTTTAATTCAAATTGAGTACTATGAATCGAACTTTGTAGTACTTTTCACTACATTTTGAAAATTTCCTTTGGCCAATATCCTTAGCGGGCCACAATGAGTGATATATCCTTAGAAAGGTGCTTTAATTACCTCTCTATTAAAATACAAAATATTAAAATCGTACAAGTAGTTATTGAGATTTTTTAATTCAAAGTGAATACTATGAATCGAACTTTGCAGTACTTTTCACTAATATTCAAAAATTTCCTATGGCCAATATCCTTAGCGGGCCACAATGAGTGATATATCCTTAGAAAGGTGCTTTAATTACCTCTCTATTAAAATACAAAATATTAAAATCGTACAAGTAGTTATTGAGATTTTTTAATTCAAAGTGAATACTATGAATCGAACTTTGCAGTACTTTTCACTACATTTTGAAAATTTCCGTTGGTCAATATCCTTAGCGGGCCACAATGAGTAATATATCCTTAGAAAGGTGCTTTAATTACCTCTCTATTAAAATACAAAATATTAAAATCGTACAAGTAGTTATTGAGATTTTTTAATTCAAAGTGAGTACTATGAATCGAACTTTGCAGTACTTTTCACTACATTTTGAAAATTTCCTTTGGCCAATATCCTTAGCGGGCCACAATGAGTGATATATCCTTAGAAAGGTGCTTTAATTACCTCTCTATTAAAATACAAAATATTAAAATCGTACAAGTAGTTATTGAGATTTTTTAATTCAAAGTGAATACTATGAATCGAACTTTGCAGTACTTTTCACTAATATTCAAAAATTTCCTATGGCCAATATCCTTAGCGGGCCACAATGAGTGATATATCCTTAGAAAGGTGCTTTAATTACCTCTCTATTAAAATACAAAATATTAAAATCGTACAAGTAGTTATTGAGATTTTTTAATTCAAAGTGAATACTATGAATCGAACTTTGCAGTACTTTTCACTACTTTTTGAAAATTTCCGTTGGTCAATATCCTTAGCGGGCCACAATGAGTAATATATCCTTAGAAAGGTGCTTTAATTACCTCTCTATTAAAATACAAAATATTAAAATCGTACAAGTAGTTATTGAGATTTTTTAATTCAAAGTGAGTACTATGAATCGAACTTTGCAGTACTTTTCACTACATTTTGAAAATTTCCTTTGGCCAATATCCTTAGCGGGCCACAATGAGTGATATATCCTTAGAAAGGTGCTTTAATTACCTCTCTATTAAAATACAAAATATTAAAATCGTACAAGTAGTTATTGAGATTTTTTAATTCAAAGTGAGTACTATGAATCGAACTTTGCAGTACTTTTCACTACATTTTGAAAATTTCCTTTGGCCAATATCCTTAGCGGGCCACAATGAGTGATATATCCTTAGAAAGGTGCTTTAATTACCTCTCTATTAAAATACAAAATATTAAAATCGTACAAGTAGTTATTGAGATTTTTTAATTCAAAGTGAGTACTATGAATCGCACTTTGCATTACTTTTCACTAATTTTAAAAAATTTCCTATGGCCAATATCCTTAGCGGGCCACAATAAGTAATATATCCTTAGAAAGGTGCTTTAATTACCTCTCTATTAAAATACAAAATATTAAAATCGTACAAGTAGTTATTGAGATTTTTTAATTCAAAGTGATTACTATGAATCGAACTTTGCAGTACTTTTCACTAATTTTAAAAAATTTCCTATGGCCAATATCCTTAGCGGGCCACAATAAGTAATATATCCTTAGAAAGGTGCTTTAATTACCTCTCTATTAAAATACAAAATATTAAAATCGTACAAGTAGTTATTGAGATTTTTTAATTCAAAGTGAGTACTATGAATCGAACTTTGCAGTCCTTTTCACTACTTTTTGAAAATTTCCTTTGGTCAATATCCTTAGCATGCCACAATGAGTAATATATCCTTAGAAAGGTGCTTTAATTACCTCTCTATTAAAATACAAAATATTAAAATCGTACAAGTAGTTATTGAGCTTTTTTAATTCAAAGTGAGTACTATGAATCGCACTTTGCAGTACTTTTCACTAATTTTCAAAAATTTCCTATGGTCAATATCCTTAGCATGCCACAATGAGTGATATATCCTTAGAAAGGTGCTTTAATTACCTCTCTATTAAACTACAAAATATTAAAATCGTACAAGTAGTTATTGAGATTTTTTAATTCAAAGTGAGTACTATGAATCGAACTTTTCAGCACTTTTCACTACTTTTTGAAAATTTCCTTTGGCCAATATCCTTAGCGGGCCACAATGAGTAATATATCCTTAGAAAGGTGCTTTAATTACCTCTCTATTAAAATACAAAATATTAAAATCGTACAAGTAGTTATTGAGATTTTTTAATTCAAAGTGAGTACTATGAATCGAACTTTGCAGTACTTTTCACTACTTTTTGAAAATTTCCTTTGGCCAATATCCTTAGCGGGCCACAATGAGTAATATATCATTAGAAAGGTGCTTTAATTACCTCTCTATTAAAATACAAAATATTAAAATCGTACAAGTAGTTATTGAGATTTTTTAATTCAAAGTGAGTACTATGAATCGAACTTTGCAGTCCTTTTCACTACTTTTTGAAAATTTCCTTTGGTCAATATCCTTAGCATGCCACAATGAGTAATATATCCTTAGAAAGGTGCTTTAATTACCTCTCTATTAATATACAAAATATTAAAATCGTACAAGTAGTTATTGAGATTTTTTAATTCAAAGTGAGTACTATGAATCGAACTTTGCAGTACTTTTCACTACTTTTTGAAAATTTCCTTTGGCCAATATCCTTAGCGGGCCACAATGAGTAATATATCCTTTAAAAGGTGCTTTAATTACCTCTCTATTAAAATACAAAATATTAAAATCGTACAAGTAGTTATTGAGATTTTTTAATTCAAAGTGAGTACTATGAATCGAACTTTTCAGCACTTTTCACTACTTTTTGAAAATTTCCTTTGGCCAATATCCTTAGCGGGCCACAATGAGTAATATATCCTTAGAAAGGTGCTTTAATTACCTCTCTATTAAAATACAAAATATTAAAATCGTACAAGTAGTTATTGAGATTTTTTAATTCAAAGTGAGTACTATGAATCGAACTTTGCAGTACTTTTCACTACTTTTTGAAAATTTCCTTTGGCCAATATCCTTAGCGGGCCACAATGAGTAATATATCCTTAGAAAGGTGCTTTAATTACCTCTCTACTAAAATACAAAATATCAAAATCGTAGAAGTAGTTATTGAGATTTTTTAATTCAAAGTGAGCACTATGAATCGAACTTTGCAGTACTTTTCACTACTTTTTGAAAATTTCCTTTGGCCAATATCCTTAGCGGGCCACAATGAGTAATATATCCTTAGAAAGGTGCTTTAATTACCTCTCTATTAAAATACAAAATATTAAAATCGTACAAGTAGTTATTGAGATTTTTTAATTCAAAGTGAGCACTATGAATCGAACTTTGCAGTACTTTTCACTACTTTTTGAAAATTTCCTTTGGCCAATATCCTTAGCGGGCCACAATGAGTAATATATCCTTAGAAAGGTGCTTTAATTACCTCTCTATTAAAATACAAAATATTAAAATCGTACAAGTAGTTATTGAGATTTTTTAATTCAAAGTGAGTACTATGAATCGAACTTTGCAGTACTTTTCACTACATTTTGAAAATTTCCTTTGGCCAATATCCTTAGCGGGCCACAATGAGTAATATATCCTTAGAAAGGTGCTTTAATTACCTCTCTATTAAAATACAAAATATTAAAATCGTACAAGTAGTTATTGAGATTTTTTAATTCAAAGTGAGTACTATGAATCGAACTTTGCAGTACTTTTCACTAATATTCAAAAATATCCTATGGCCAATATCCTTAGCGGGCCACAATGAGTGATATATCCTTAGAAAGGTGCTTTAATTACCTCTCTATTAAAATACAAAATATTAAAATCGTACAAGTAGTTGTTGAGATTTTTTAATTCAAAGTGAGTACTATGAATCGAACTTTGCAGTACTTTTCACTACTTTTTGAAAATTTCCTTTGGCCAATATCCTTAGCGGGCCACAATGAGTAATATATCCTTAGAAAGGTGCTTTAATTACCTCTCTATTAAAATACAAAATATTAAAATCGTACAAGTAGTTATTGAGATTTTTTAATTCAAAGTGAGTACTATGAATCGAACTTTGCAGTACTTTTCACTACATTTTGAAAATTTCCTTTGGCCAATATCCTTAGCGGGCCACAATGAGTAATATATCCTTAGAAAGGTGCTTTAATTACCTCTCTATTAAAATACAAAATATTAAAATCGTACAAGTAGTTATTGAGATTTTTTAATTCAAAGTGAGTACTATGAATCGAACTTTGCAGTACTTTTCACTAATTTTCAAAAATTTCCTATGGCCAATATCCTTAGCGGGCCACAATGAGTAATATATCCTTAGAAAGGTGCTTTAATTACCTCTGTACTAAAATACAAAATATTAAAATCGTACAAGTAGTTATTGAGATTTTTTAATTCAAAGTGAGTACTATGAATCGAACTTTGCAGTACTTTTCACTACATTTTGAAAATTTCCTTTGGCCAATATCCTTAGCGGGCCACAATGAGTAATATATCCTTAGAAAGGTGCTTTAATTACCTCTCTATTAAAATACAAAATATTAAAATCGTACAAGTAGTTGTTGAGATTTTTTAATTCAAAGTGAGTACTATGAATCGAACTTTGCAGTACTTTTCACTACTTTTTGAAAATTTCCTTTGGTCAATATCCTTAGCGGGCCACAATGAGTAATATATCCTTAGAAAGGTGCTTTAATTACCTCTCTATTAAAATACAAAATATTAAAATCGTACAAGTAGTTATTGAGATTTTTTAATTCAAAGTGAGTACTATGAATCGAACTTTGCAGTACTTTTCACTACATTTTGAAAATTTCCTTTGGCCAATATCCTTAGCGGGCCACAATGAGTAATATATCCTTAGAAAGGTGCTTTAATTACCTCTCTATTAAAATACAAAATATTAAAATCGTACAAGTAGTTGTTGAGATTTTTTAATTCAAAGTGAGTACTATGAATCGAACTTTGCAGTACTTTTCACTACTTTTTGAAAATTTCCTTTGGTCAATATCCTTAGCGGGCCACAATGAGTAATATATCCTTAGAAAGGTGCTTTAATTACCTCTCTATTAAAATACAAAATATTAAAATCGTACAAGTAGTTATTGAGATTTTTTAATTCAAAGTGAGTACTATGAATCGAACTTTGCAGTACTTTTCACTACATTTTGAAAATTTCCTTTGGCCAATATCCTTAGCGGGCCACAATGAGTAATATATCCTTAGAAAGGTGCTTTAATTACCTCTCTATTAAAATACAAAATATTAAAATCGTACAAGTAGTTATTGAGATTTTTTAATTCAAAGTGAGTACTATGAATCGAACTTTGCAGTACTTTTCACTAATTTTCAAAAATTTCCTATGGCCAATATCCTTAGCGGGCCACAATGAGTAATATATCCTTAGAAAGGTGCTTTAATTACCTCTGTACTAAAATACAAAATATTAAAATCGTACAAGTAGTTATTGAGATTTTTTAATTCAAAGTGAATACTATGAATCGAACTTTGCAGTACTTTTCACTAATATTCAAAAATTTCCTATGGCCAATATCCTTAGCGGGCCACAATGAGTGATATATCCTTAGAAAGGTGCTTTAATTACCTCTCTATTAAAATACAAAATATTAAAATCGTACAAGTAGTTGTTGAGATTTTTTAATTCAAAGTGAGTACTATGAATCGAACTTTGCAGTACTTTTCACTACTTTTTGAAAATTTCCTTTGGTCAATATCCTTAGCGGGCCACAATGAGTAATATATCCTTAGAAAGTTGCTTTAATTACCTCTCTATTAAAATACAAAATATTAAAATCGTACAAGTAGTTATTGAGATTTTTTAATTCAAAGTGAGTACTATGAATCGAACTTTGCAGTACTTTTCACTACATTTTGAAAATTTCCTTTGGCCAATATCCTTAGCGGGCCACAATGAGTAATATATCCTTAGAAAGGTGCTTTAATTACCTCTCTATTAAAATACAAAATATTAAAATCGTACAAGTAGTTGTTGAGATTTTTTAATTCAAAGTGAGTACTATGAATCGAACTTTGCAGTACTATTCACTAATTTTCAAAAATTTCCTATGGCCAATATCCTTAGCGGGCCACAATGAGTAATATATCCTTAGAAAGGTGCTTTAATTACCTCTCTATTAAAATACAAAATATTAAAATCGTACAAGTAGTTATTGAGATTTTTTAATTCAAAGTGAGTACTATGAATCGAACTTTGCAGTACTTTTCACTACATTTTGAAAATTTCCTTTGGCCAATATCCTTAGCGGGCCACAATGAGTAATATATCCTTAGAAAGGTGCTTTAATTACCTCTCTATTAAAATACAAAGTATTAAAATCGTACAAGTAGTTGTTGAGATTTTTTAATTCAAAGTGAGTACTATGAATCGAACTTTGCAGTACTATTCACTAATTTTCAAAAATTTCCTATGGCCAATATCCTTAGCGGGCCACAATGAGTAATATATCCTTAGAAAGGTGCTTTAATTACCTCTCTATTAAAATACAAAATATTAAAATCGTACAAGTAGTTATTGAGATTTTTTAATTCAAAGTGAGTACTATGAATCGAACTTTGCAGTACTTTTCACTACATTTTGAAAATTTCCTTTGGCCAATATCCTTAGCGGGCCACAATGAGTAATATATCCTTAGAAAGGTGCTTTAATTACCTCTCTATTAAAATACAAAGTATTAAAATCGTACAAGTAGTTGTTGAGATTTTTTAATTCAAAGTGAGTACTATGAATCGAACTTTGCAGTACTATTCACTAATTTTCAAAAATTTCCTATGGCCAATATCCTTAGCGGGCCACAATGAGTAATATATCCTTAGAAAGGTGCTTTAATTACCTCTCTATTAAAATACAAAATATTAAAATCGTACAAGTAGTTATTGAGATTTTTTAATTCAAAGTGAGTACTATGAATCGAACTTTGCAGTACTTTTCACTACATTTTGAAAATTTCCTATGGCCAATATCCTTAGCGGGCCACAATGAGTAATATATCCTTAGAAAGGTGCTTTAATTACCTCTCTATTAAAATACAAAATATTAAAATCGTACAAGTAGTTATTGAGATTTTTTAATTCAAAGTGAGTACTATGAATCGAACTTTGCAGTACTTTTCACTAATTTTCAAAAATTTCCTATGGCCAATATCCTTAGCGGGCCACAATGAGTAATATATCCTTAGAAAGGTGCTTTAATTACCTCTCTATTAAAATACAAAATATTAAAATCGTACAAGTAGTTATTGAGATTTTTTAATTCAAAGTGAGTACTATGAATCGAACTTTGCAGTACTTTTCACTACATTTTGAAAATTTCCTTTGGCCAATATCCTTAGCGGGCCACAATGAGTAATATATCCTTAGAAAGGTGCTTTAATTACCTCTCTATTAAAATACAAAGTATTAAAATCGTACAAGTAGTTGTTGAGATTTTTTAATTCAAAGTGAGTACTATGAATCGAACTTTGCAGTACTATTCACTAATTTTCAAAAATTTCCTATGGCCAATATCCTTAGCGGGCCACAATGAGTAATATATCCTTAGAAAGGTGCTTTAATTACCTCTCTATTAAAATACAAAATATTAAAATCGTACAAGTAGTTATTGAGATTTTTTAATTCAAAGTGAGTACTATGAATCGAACTTTGCAGTACTTTTCACTACATTTTGAAAATTTCCTTTGGCCAATATCCTTAGCGGGCCACAATGAGTAATATATCCTTAGAAAGGTGCTTTAATTACCTCACTATTAAAATACAAAATATTAAAATCGTACAAGTAGTTATTGAGATTTTTTAATTCAAAGTGAGTACTATGAATCGAACTTTGCAGTACTTTTCACTAATTTTCAAAAATTTCCTATGGCCAATATCCTTAGCGGGCCACAATGAGTAATATATCCTTAGAAAGGTGCTTTAATTACCTCTCTATTAAAATACAAAATATTAAAATCGTACAAGTAGTTATTGAGATTTTTTAATTCAAAGTGAGTACTATGAATCGAACTTTGCAGTACTTTTCACTACATTTTGAAAATTTCCTTTGGCCAATATCCTTAGCGGGCCACAATGAGTAATATATCCTTAGAAAGGTGCTTTAATTACCTCTCTATTAAAATACAAAGTATTAAAATCGTACAAGTAGTTGTTGAGATTTTTTAATTCAAAGTGAGTACTATGAATCGAACTTTGCAGTACTATTCACTAATTTTCAAAAATTTCCTATGGCCAATATCCTTAGCGGGCCACAATGAGTAATATATCCTTAGAAAGGTGCTTTAATTACCTCTCTATTAAAATACAAAATATTAAAATCGTACAAGTAGTTATTGAGATTTTTTAATTCAAAGTGAGTACTATGAATCGAACTTTGCAGTACTTTTCACTAATTTTCAAAAATTTCCTATGGCCAATATCCTTAGCGGGCCACAATGAGTAATATATCCTTAGAAAGGTGCTTTAATTACCTCTGTACTAAAATACAAAATATTAAAATCGTACAAGTAGTTATTGAGATTTTTTAATTCAAAGTGAGTACTATGAATCGAACTTTGCAGTACTTTTCACTACATTTTGAAAATTTCCTTTGGCCAATATCCTTAGCGGGCCACAATGAGTAATATATCCTTAGAAAGGTGCTTTAATTACCTCTCTATTAAAATACAAAATATTAAAATCGTACAAGTAGTTATTGAGATTTTTTAATTCAAAGTGAGTACTATGAATCGAACTTTGCAGTACTTTTCACTAATTTTCAAAAATTTCCTATGGCCAATATCCTTAGCGGGCCACAATGAGTAATATATCCTTAGAAAGGTGCTTTAATTACCTCTGTACTAAAATACAAAATATTAAAATCGTACAAGTAGTTATTGAGATTTTTTAATTCAAAGTGAGTACTATGAATCGAACTTTGCAGTACTTTTCACTACATTTTGAAAATTTCCTTTGGCCAATATCCTTAGCGGGCCACAATGAGTAATATATCCTTAGAAAGGTGCTTTAATTACCTCTCTATTAAAATACAAAGTATTAAAATCGTACAAGTAGTTGTTGAGATTTTTTAATTCAAAGTGAGTACTATGAATCGAACTTTGCAGTACTATTCACTAATTTTCAAAAATTTCCTATGGCCAATATCCTTAGCGGGCCACAATGAGTAATATATCCTTAGAAAGGTGCTTTAATTACCTCTCTATTAAAATACAAAATATTAAAATCGTACAAGTAGTTATTGAGATTTTTTAATTCAAAGTGAGTACTATGAATCGAACTTTGCAGTACTTTTCACTAATTTTCAAAAATTTCCTATGGCCAATATCCTTAGCGGGCCACAATGAGTAATATATCCTTAGAAAGGTGCTTTAATTACCTCTCTATTAAAATACAAAATATTAAAATCGTACAAGTAGTTATTGAGATTTTTTAATTCAAAGTGAGTACTATGAATCGAACTTTGCAGTACTTTTCACTACTTTTTGAAAATTTCCTATGGCCAATATCCTTAGCGGGCCACAATGAGTAATATATCCTTAGAAAGGTGCTTTAATTACCTCTCTATTAAAATACAAAATATTAAAATCGTACAAGTAGTTATTGAGATTTTTTAATTCAAAGTGAGCACTATGAATCGAACTTTGCAGTACTTTTCACTACATTTTGAAAATTTCCTTTGGCCAATATCCTTAGCGGGCCACAATGAGTAATATATCATTAGAAAGGTGCTTTAATTACCTCTCTATAAAAATACAAAATATTAAAATCGTACAAGTAGTTATTGAGATTTTTTAATTCAAAGTGAGTACTATGAATCGAACTTTGCAGTACTTATCACTACTTTTTGAAAATTTCCGTTGGTCAATATCCTTAGCGGGCCACAATGAGTATTATATCCTTGGAAAGGTGCTTTAATTACCTCTCTATTAAAATACAAAATATTAAAATCGTACAAGTAGTTATTGAGATTTTTTAATTCAAAGTGAGTACTATGAATCGAACTTTGCAGTACTTTTCACTACATTTTGAAAATTTCCTTTGGCCAATATCCTTAGCGGGCCACAATGAGTAATATATCCTTAGAAAGGTGCTTTAATTACCTCTCTATTAAAATACAAAATATTAAAATCGTACAAGTAGTTGTTGAGATTTTTTAATTCAAAGTGAGTACTATGAATCGAACTTTGCAGTACTTTTCACTACTTTTTGAAAATTTCCTTTGGTCAATATCCTTAGCGGGCCACAATGAGTAATATATCCTTAGAAAGGTGCTTTAATTACCTCTCTATTAAAATACAAAATATTAAAATCGTACAAGTAGTTATTGAGATTTTTTAATTCAAAGTGAGCACTATGAATCGAACTTTGCAGTACTTTTCACTACTTTTTGAAAATTTCCTTTGGCCAATATCCTTAGCGGGCCACAATGAGTAATATATCATTAGAAAGGTGCTTTAATTACCTCTCTATTAAAATACAAAATATTAAAATCGTACAAGTAGTTATTGAGATTTTTTAATTCAAAGTGAGTACTATGAATCGAACTTTGCAGTACTTTTCACTACATTTTGAAAATTTCCTTTGGCCAATATCCTTAGCGGGCCACAATGAGTAATATATCCTTAGAAAGGTGCTTTAATTACCTCTCTATTAAAATACAAAATATTAAAATCGTACAAGTAGTTGTTGAGATTTTTTAATTCAAAGTGAGTACTATGAATCGAACTTTGCAGTACTTTTCACTACTTTTTGAAAATTTCCTTTGGTCAATATCCTTAGCGGGCCACAATGAGTAATATATCCTTAGAAAGTTGCTTTAATTACCTCTCTATTAAAATACAAAATATTAAAATCGTACAAGTAGTTATTGAGATTTTTTAATTCAAAGTGAGTACTATGAATCGAACTTTGCAGTACTTTTCACTACATTTTGAAAATTTCCTTTGGTCAATATCCTTAGCGGGCCACAATGAGTAATATATCCTTAGAAAGGTGCTTTAATTACCTCTCTATTAAAATACAAAATATTAAAATCGTACAAGTAGTTATTGAGATTTTTTAATTCAAAGTGAGTACTATGAATCGAACTTTGCAGTACTTTTCACTAATTTTCAAAAATTTCCTATGGCCAATATCCTTAGCGGGCCACAATGAGTAATATATCCTTAGAAAGGTGCTTTAATTACCTCTGTACTAAAATACAAAATATTAAAATCGTACAAGTAGTTATTGAGATTTTTTAATTCAAAGTGAGTACTATGAATCGAACTTTGCAGTACTTTTCACTACATTTTGAAAATTTCCTTTGGCCAATATCCTTAGCGGGCCACAATGAGTAATATATCCTTAGAAAGGTGCTTTAATTACCTCTCTATTAAAATACAAAATATTAAAATCGTACAAGTAGTTGTTGAGATTTTTTAATTCAAAGTGAGTACTATGAATCGAACTTTGCAGTACTTTTCACTACTTTTTGAAAATTTCCTTTGGTCAATATCCTTAGCGGGCCACAATGAGTAATATATCCTTAGAAAGGTGCTTTAATTACCTCTCTATTAAAATACAAAATATTAAAATCGTACAAGTAGTTATTGAGATTTTTTAATTCAAAGTGAGTACTATGAATCGAACTTTGCAGTACTTTTCACTACATTTTGAAAATTTCCTTTGGCCAATATCCTTAGCGGGCCACAATGAGTAATATATCCTTAGAAAGGTGCTTTAATTACCTCTCTATTAAAATACAAAATATTAAAATCGTACAAGTAGTTATTGAGATTTTTTAATTCAAAGTGAGTACTATGAATCGAACTTTGCAGTACTTTTCACTAATTTTCAAAAATTTCCTATGGCCAATATCCTTAGCGGGCCACAATGAGTAATATATCCTTAGAAAGGTGCTTTAATTACCTCTGTACTAAAATACAAAATATTAAAATCGTACAAGTAGTTATTGAGATTTTTTAATTCAAAGTGAATACTATGAATCGAACTTTGCAGTACTTTTCACTAATATTCAAAAATTTCCTATGGCCAATATCCTTAGCGGGCCACAATGAGTGATATATCCTTAGAAAGGTGCTTTAATTACCTCTCTATTAAAATACAAAATATTAAAATCGTACAAGTAGTTGTTGAGATTTTTTAATTCAAAGTGAGTACTATGAATCGAACTTTGCAGTACTTTTCACTACTTTTTGAAAATTTCCTTTGGTCAATATCCTTAGCGGGCCACAATGAGTAATATATCCTTAGAAAGTTGCTTTAATTACCTCTCTATTAAAATACAAAATATTAAAATCGTACAAGTAGTTATTGAGATTTTTTAATTCAAAGTGAGTACTATGAATCGAACTTTGCAGTACTTTTCACTACATTTTGAAAATTTCCTTTGGCCAATATCCTTAGCGGGCCACAATGAGTAATATATCCTTAGAAAGGTGCTTTAATTACCTCTCTATTAAAATACAAAATATTAAAATCGTACAAGTAGTTGTTGAGATTTTTTAATTCAAAGTGAGTACTATGAATCGAACTTTGCAGTACTATTCACTAATTTTCAAAAATTTCCTATGGCCAATATCCTTAGCGGGCCACAATGAGTAATATATCCTTAGAAAGGTGCTTTAATTACCTCTCTATTAAAATACAAAATATTAAAATCGTACAAGTAGTTATTGAGATTTTTTAATTCAAAGTGAGTACTATGAATCGAACTTTGCAGTACTTTTCACTACATTTTGAAAATTTCCTTTGGCCAATATCCTTAGCGGGCCACAATGAGTAATATATCCTTAGAAAGGTGCTTTAATTACCTCTCTATTAAAATACAAAGTATTAAAATCGTACAAGTAGTTGTTGAGATTTTTTAATTCAAAGTGAGTACTATGAATCGAACTTTGCAGTACTATTCACTAATTTTCAAAAATTTCCTATGGCCAATATCCTTAGCGGGCCACAATGAGTAATATATCCTTAGAAAGGTGCTTTAATTACCTCTCTATTAAAATACAAAATATTAAAATCGTACAAGTAGTTATTGAGATTTTTTAATTCAAAGTGAGTACTATGAATCGAACTTTGCAGTACTTTTCACTACATTTTGAAAATTTCCTTTGGCCAATATCCTTAGCGGGCCACAATGAGTAATATATCCTTAGAAAGGTGCTTTAATTACCTCTCTATTAAAATACAAAGTATTAAAATCGTACAAGTAGTTGTTGAGATTTTTTAATTCAAAGTGAGTACTATGAATCGAACTTTGCAGTACTATTCACTAATTTTCAAAAATTTCCTATGGCCAATATCCTTAGCGGGCCACAATGAGTAATATATCCTTAGAAAGGTGCTTTAATTACCTCTCTATTAAAATACAAAATATTAAAATCGTACAAGTAGTTATTGAGATTTTTTAATTCAAAGTGAGTACTATGAATCGAACTTTGCAGTACTTTTCACTACTTTTTGAAAATTTCCTATGGCCAATATCCTTAGCGGGCCACAATGAGTAATATATCCTTAGAAAGGTGCTTTAATTACCTCTCTATTAAAATACAAAATATTAAAATCGTACAAGTAGTTATTGAGATTTTTTAATTCAAAGTGAGTACTATGAATCGAACTTTGCAGTACTTTTCACTAATTTTCAAAAATTTCCTATGGCCAATATCCTTAGCGGGCCACAATGAGTAATATATCCTTAGAAAGGTGCTTTAATTACCTCTGTACTAAAATACAAAATATTAAAATCGTACAAGTAGTTATTGAGATTTTTTAATTCAAAGTGAGTACTATGAATCGAACTTTGCAGTACTTTTCACTACATTTTGAAAATTTCCTTTGGCCAATATCCTTAGCGGGCCACAATGAGTAATATATCCTTAGAAAGGTGCTTTAATTACCTCTCTATTAAAATACAAAATATTAAAATCGTACAAGTAGTTGTTGAGATTTTTTAATTCAAAGTGAGTACTATGAATCGAACTTTGCAGTACTTTTCACTACTTTTTGAAAATTTCCTTTGGTCAATATCCTTAGCGGGCCACAATGAGTAATATATCCTTAGAAAGGTGCTTTAATTACCTCTCTATTAAAATACAAAATATTAAAATCGTACAAGTAGTTATTGAGATTTTTTAATTCAAAGTGAGTACTATGAATCGAACTTTGCAGTACTTTTCACTACATTTTGAAAATTTCCTTTGGCCAATATCCTTAGCGGGCCACAATGAGTAATATATCCTTAGAAAGGTGCTTTAATTACCTCTCTATTAAAATACAAAGTATTAAAATCGTACAAGTAGTTGTTGAGATTTTTTAATTCAAAGTGAGTACTATGAATCGAACTTTGCAGTACTATTCACTAATTTTCAAAAATTTCCTATGGCCAATATCCTTAGCGGGCCACAATGAGTAATATATCCTTAGAAAGGTGCTTTAATTACCTCTCTATTAAAATACAAAATATTAAAATCGTACAAGTAGTTATTGAGATTTTTTAATTCAAAGTGAGTACTATGAATCGAACTTTGCAGTACTTTTCACTAATTTTCAAAAATTTCCTATGGCCAATATCCTTAGCGGGCCACAATGAGTAATATATCCTTAGAAAGGTGCTTTAATTACCTCTGTACTAAAATACAAAATATTAAAATCGTACAAGTAGTTATTGAGATTTTTTAATTCAAAGTGAGTACTATGAATCGAACTTTGCAGTACTTTTCACTACATTTTGAAAATTTCCTTTGGCCAATATCCTTAGCGGGCCACAATGAGTAATATATCCTTAGAAAGGTGCTTTAATTACCTCTCTATTAAAATACAAAGTATTAAAATCGTACAAGTAGTTGTTGAGATTTTTTAATTCAAAGTGAGTACTATGAATCGAACTTTGCAGTACTATTCACTAATTTTCAAAAATTTCCTATGGCCAATATCCTTAGCGGGCCACAATGAGTAATATATCCTTAGAAAGGTGCTTTAATTACCTCTCTATTAAAATACAAAATATTAAAATCGTACAAGTAGTTATTGAGATTTTTTAATTCAAAGTGAGTACTATGAATCGAACTTTGCAGTACTTTTCACTAATTTTCAAAAATTTCCTATGGCCAATATCCTTAGCGGGCCACAATGAGTAATATATCCTTAGAAAGGTGCTTTAATTACCTCTCTATTAAAATACAAAATATTAAAATCGTACAAGTAGTTATTGAGATTTTTTAATTCAAAGTGAGTACTATGAATCGAACTTTGCAGTACTTTTCACTACTTTTTGAAAATTTCCTATGGCCAATATCCTTAGCGGGCCACAATGAGTAATATATCCTTAGAAAGGTGCTTTAATTACCTCTCTATTAAAATACAAAATATTAAAATCGTACAAGTAGTTATTGAGATTTTTTAATTCAAAGTGAGCACTATGAATCGAACTTTGCAGTACTTTTCACTACTTTTTGAAAATTTCCTTTGGCCAATATCCTTAGCGGGCCACAATGAGTAATATATCATTAGAAAGGTGCTTTAATTACCTCTCTATAAAAATACAAAATATTAAAATCGTACAAGTAGTTATTGAGATTTTTTAATTCAAAGTGAGTACTATGAATCGAACTTTGCAGTACTTATCACTACTTTTTGAAAATTTCCGTTGGTCAATATCCTTAGCGGGCCACAATGAGTATTATATCCTTGGAAAGGTGCTTTAATTACCTCTCTATTAAAATACAAAATATTAAAATCGTACAAGTAGTTATTGAGATTTTTTAATTCAAAGTGAGTACTATGAATCGAACTTTGCAGTACTTTTCACTACATTTTGAAAATTTCCTTTGGCCAATATCCTTAGCGGGCCACAATGAGTAATATATCCTTAGAAAGGTGCTTTAATTACCTCTCTATTAAAATACAAAATATTAAAATCGTACAAGTAGTTGTTGAGATTTTTTAATTCAAAGTGAGTACTATGAATCGAACTTTGCAGTACTTTTCACTACTTTTTGAAAATTTCCTTTGGTCAATATCCTTAGCGGGCCACAATGAGTAATATATCCTTAGAAAGGTGCTTTAATTACCTCTCTATTAAAATACAAAATATTAAAATCGTACAAGTAGTTATTGAGATTTTTTAATTCAAAGTGAGCACTATGAATCGAACTTTGCAGTACTTTTCACTACTTTTTGAAAATTTCCTTTGGCCAATATCCTTAGCGGGCCACAATGAGTAATATATCATTAGAAAGGTGCTTTAATTACCTCTCTATTAAAATACAAAATATTAAAATCGTACAAGTAGTTATTGAGATTTTTTAATTCAAAGTGAGTACTATGAATCGAACTTTGCAGTACTTTTCACTACATTTTGAAAATTTCCTTTGGCCAATATCCTTAGCGGGCCACAATGAGTAATATATCCTTAGAAAGGTGCTTTAATTACCTCTCTATTAAAATACAAAATATTAAAATCGTACAAGTAGTTGTTGAGATTTTTTAATTCAAAGTGAGTACTATGAATCGAACTTTGCAGTACTTTTCACTACTTTTTGAAAATTTCCTTTGGTCAATATCCTTAGCGGGCCACAATGAGTAATATATCCTTAGAAAGTTGCTTTAATTACCTCTCTATTAAAATACAAAATATTAAAATCGTACAAGTAGTTATTGAGATTTTTTAATTCAAAGTGAGTACTATGAATCGAACTTTGCAGTACTTTTCACTACATTTTGAAAATTTCCTTTGGTCAATATCCTTAGCGGGCCACAATGAGTAATATATCCTTAGAAAGGTGCTTTAATTACCTCTCTATTAAAATACAAAATATTAAAATCGTACAAGTAGTTATTGAGATTTTTTAATTCAAAGTGAGTACTATGAATCGAACTTTGCAGTACTTTTCACTAATTTTCAAAAATTTCCTATGGCCAATATCCTTAGCGGGCCACAATGAGTAATATATCCTTAGAAAGGTGCTTTAATTACCTCTGTACTAAAATACAAAATATTAAAATCGTACAAGTAGTTATTGAGATTTTTTAATTCAAAGTGAGTACTATGAATCGAACTTTGCAGTACTTTTCACTACATTTTGAAAATTTCCTTTGGCCAATATCCTTAGCGGGCCACAATGAGTAATATATCCTTAGAAAGGTGCTTTAATTACCTCTCTATTAAAATACAAAATATTAAAATCGTACAAGTAGTTGTTGAGATTTTTTAATTCAAAGTGAGTACTATGAATCGAACTTTGCAGTACTTTTCACTACTTTTTGAAAATTTCCTTTGGTCAATATCCTTAGCGGGCCACAATGAGTAATATATCCTTAGAAAGGTGCTTTAATTACCTCTCTATTAAAATACAAAATATTAAAATCGTACAAGTAGTTATTGAGATTTTTTAATTCAAAGTGAGTACTATGAATCGAACTTTGCAGTACTTTTCACTACATTTTGAAAATTTCCTTTGGCCAATATCCTTAGCGGGCCACAATGAGTAATATATCCTTAGAAAGGTGCTTTAATTACCTCTCTATTAAAATACAAAATATTAAAATCGTACAAGTAGTTGTTGAGATTTTTTAATTCAAAGTGAGTACTATGAATCGAACTTTGCAGTACTTTTCACTACTTTTTGAAAATTTCCTTTGGTCAATATCCTTAGCGGGCCACAATGAGTAATATATCCTTAGAAAGGTGCTTTAATTACCTCTCTATTAAAATACAAAATATTAAAATCGTACAAGTAGTTATTGAGATTTTTTAATTCAAAGTGAGTACTATGAATCGAACTTTGCAGTACTTTTCACTACATTTTGAAAATTTCCTTTGGCCAATATCCTTAGCGGGCCACAATGAGTAATATATCCTTAGAAAGGTGCTTTAATTACCTCTCTATTAAAATACAAAATATTAAAATCGTACAAGTAGTTATTGAGATTTTTTAATTCAAAGTGAGTACTATGAATCGAACTTTGCAGTACTTTTCACTAATTTTCAAAAATTTCCTATGGCCAATATCCTTAGCGGGCCACAATGAGTAATATATCCTTAGAAAGGTGCTTTAATTACCTCTGTACTAAAATACAAAATATTAAAATCGTACAAGTAGTTATTGAGATTTTTTAATTCAAAGTGAATACTATGAATCGAACTTTGCAGTACTTTTCACTAATATTCAAAAATTTCCTATGGCCAATATCCTTAGCGGGCCACAATGAGTAATATATCCTTAGAAAGGTGCTTTAATTACCTCTCTATTAAAATACAAAATATTAAAATCGTACAAGTAGTTATTGAGATTTTTTAATTCAAAGTGAGTACTATGAATCGAACTTTGCAGTACTATTCACTAATTTTCAAAAATTTCCTATGGCCAATATCCTTAGCGGGCCACGATGAGTAATATATCCTTAGAAAGGTGCTTTAATTACCTCTCTACTAAAATACAAAATATTAAAATCGTATATGTAGTTATTGAGATTTTTTAATTCAAAGTGAGTACTATGAATCTAACTTTGCAGTACTTTTCACTACTTTTTGAAAATTTCCTATGGCCAATATCCTTAGCGGGCCACAATGAGTAATATATCCTTAGAAAGGTGCTTTAATTACCCCTCTATAAAAATACAAAATATTAAAATCGTACAAGTAGTTATTGAGATTTTTTAATTCAAAGTGAGTACTATGAATCGAACTTTGCAGTACTTTTCACTACTTTTTGAAAATTTCCTTTGGCCAATATCCTTAGCGGGCCACAATGAGTAATATATCCTTAGAAAGGTGCTTTAATTACCTCTCTATTAAAATACAATATATTAAAATCGTACAAGTAGTTATTGAGATTTTTTTAATTCAAAGTGAGTACTATGAATCGCACTTTTCAGTACTTTTCACTACTTTTTAAAAACTTCCTTTGGCCAATATCCTTAGCGGGCCATAATGAGTAATATATCCTTAGAAAGGTGCTTTAATTACCTCTCTATTAAAATACAATATATTAAAATCGTACAAGTAGTTATTGAGATTTTTTAATTCAAAGTGAGTACTATGAATCGAACTTTGCAGTACTTTTCACTACTTTTTGAAAATTTCCTTTGGTCAATATCCTTAGCGAGCCACAATGAGTAATATATCCTTAGAAAGGTGCTTTAATTACCTCTCTATTAAAATACAAAATATTAAAATCGTACAAGTAGTTATTGAGATTTTTTAATTCAAAGTGAGTACTATGAATCGAACTTTGCAGTACTTTTCACTAATTTTCAAAAATTTCCTATGGCCAATATCCTTAGCGGGCCACGATGAGTAATATATCCTTAGAAAGGTGCTTTAATTACCTCTCTATTAAAATACAAAATATTAAAATCGTACAAGTAGTTATTGAGATTTTTTAATTCAAAGTGAGTACTATGAATCGAACTTTGCAGTACTTTTCACTACTTTTTGAAAATTTCCTTTGGTCAATATCCTTAGCGGGCCTCAATGAGTAATATATCCTTAGAAAGGTGCTTTAATTACCTCTCTATTAAAATACAAAATATTAAAATCGTACAAGTAGTTATTGAGATTTTTTAATTCAAAGTGAGTACTATGAATCGCACTTTTCAGTACTTTTCACTACTTTTTGAAAATTTCCTATGGCCAATATCCTTAGCGGGCCACAATGAGTAATATATCCTTAGAAAGGTGCTTTAATTACCTCTCTATTAAAATACAAAATATTAAAATCGTACAAGTAGTTATTGAGATTTTTTAATTCAAAGTGAGTACTATGAATCGCACTTTTCAGTACTTTTCACTACTTTTTAAAAACTTCCTTTGGCCAATATCCTTAGCGGGCCACAATGAGTAATATATCCTTAGAAAGGTGCTTTAATTACCTCTCTATTAAAATACAAAATATTAAAATCGTACAAGTAGTTATTGAGATTTTTTAATTCAAAGTGAGTACTATGAATCGAACTTTGCAGTACTTTTCACTACATTTTGAAAATTTCCTTTGGTCAATATCCTTAGCGAGCCACAATGAGTAATATATCCTTAGAAAGGTGCTTTAATTACCTCTCTGCTAAAATACAAAATATTAAAATCGTACAAGTACTTATTGAGATTTTTTAATTCAAAGTGAGTACTATGAATCGCACTTTGCAGTACTTTTCACTAATTTTCAAAAATTTCCTATGGCCAATATCCTTAGCGGGCCACAATGAGTAATATATCCTTAGAAAGGTGCTTTAATTACCTCTCTATTAAAATACAAAATATTAAAATCGTACAAGTAGTTATTGAGATTTTTTAATTCAAAGTGAGTACTATGAATCGAACTTTGCAGTACTTTTCACTACTTTTTGAAAATTTCCTATGGCCAATATCCTTAGCGGGCCACAATGAGTAATATATCCTTAGAAAGGTGCTTTAATTACCTCTCTATTAAAATACAAAATATTAAAATCGTACAAGTAGTTATTGAGATTTTTTAATTCAAAGTGAGTACTATGAATCGCACTTTGCAGTACTTTTCACTAATTTTCAAAAATTTCCTATGGCCAATATCCTTAGCGGGCCACAATGTGTAGTATATCCTTAGAAAGGTGCTTTAATTACCTCTCTATTAAAATACAAAATATTAAAATCGTACAAGTAGTTATTGAGATTTTTTAATTCAAAGTGAGTACTATGAATCGAACTTTGCAGTACTATTCACTAATTTTCAAAAATTTCCTATGGCCAATATCCTTAGCGGGCCACGATGAGTAATATATCCTTAGAAAGGTGCTTTAATTACCTCTCTACTAAAATACAAAATATTAAAATCGTATATGTAGTTATTGAGATTTTTTAATTCAAAGTGAGTACTATGAATCTAACTTTGCAGTACTTTTCACTACTTTTTGAAAATTTCCTATGGCCAATATCCTTAGCGGGCCACAATGAGTAATATATCCTTAGAAAGGTGCTTTAATTACCCCTCTATAAAAATACAAAATATTAAAATCGTACAAGTAGTTATTGAGATTTTTTAATTCAAAGTGAGTACTATGAATCGAACTTTGCAGTACTTTTCACTACTTTTTGAAAATTTCCTTTGGCCAATATCCTTAGCGGGCCACAATGAGTAATATATCCTTAGAAAGGTGCTCTAATTACCTCTCTACTAAAATACAAAATATTAAAATCGTATAAGTAGTTATTGAGATTTTTTAATTCAAAGTGAGTACTATGAATCGAACTTTGCAGTACTTTTCACTACTTTTTGAAAATTTCCTTTGGTCAATATCCTTAGCGGGCCTCGTACAAGTAGTTATTGAGATTTTTTAATTCAAATTGAGTACTATGAATCGCACTTTGCAGTACTATTCACTACTTTTTGAAAATTTCCTTTGGCCAATATCCTTAGCGGGCCACAATGAGTAATATATCCTTAGAAAGGTGCTCTAATTACCTCTCTACTAAAATACAAAATATTAAAATCGTATAAGTAGTTATTGAGATTTTTTAATTCAAAGTGAGTACTATGAATCTAACTTTGCAGTACTTTTCACTACTTTTTGAAAATTTCCTATGGCCAATATCCTTAGCGGGCCACAATGAGTAATATATCCTTAGAAAGGTGCTCTAATTACCTCTCTACTAAAATACAAAATATTAAAATCGTATAAGTAGTTATTGAGATTTTTTAATTCAAAGTGAGTACTATGAATCGAACTTTGCAGTACTTTTCACTACTTTTTGAAAATTTCCTTTGGCCAATATCCTTAGCGGGCCACAATGAGTAATATATCCTTAGAAAGGTGCTTTAATTACCTCTCTACTAAAATACAAAATATTAAAATCGTATAAGTAGTTATTGAGATTTTTTAAATCAAAATGAGTACTATGAATCGCACTTTGCAGTACTATTCACTACTTTTTGAAAATTTCCTATGGCCAATATCCTTAGCGGGCCACAATGAATAATATATCCTTAGAAAGGTGCTTTAATTACCTCTCTATTAAAATACAAAATATTAAAATCGTACAAGTAGTTATTGAGATTTTTTAATTCAAAGTGAGTACTATGAATCGAACTTTGCAGTACTTTTCACTACTTTTTGAAAATTTCCTTTGGCCAATATCCTTAGCGACCCACAATGAGTAATATATCCTTAGAAAGGTGCTTTAATTACCTCTCTATTAAAATACAAAGTATTAAAATCGTACAAGTAGTTGTTGAGATTTTTTAATTCAAAGTGAGTACTATGAATCGAACTTTGCAGTACTTATCACTACTTTTTGAAAATTTCCGTTGGTCAATATCCTTAGCGGGCCACAATGAGTATTATATCCTTGGAAAGGTGCTTTAATTACCTCTCTATTAAAATACAAAATATTAAAATCGTACAAGTAGTTATTGAGATTTTTTAATTCAAAGTGAGCACTATGAATCGAACTTTGCAGTACTTTTCACTACTTTTTGAAAATTTCCTTTGGCCAATATCCTTAGCGGGCCACAATGAGTAATATATCATTAGAAAGGTGCTTTAATTACCTCTCTATAAAAATACAAAATATTAAAATCGTACAAGTAGTTATTGAGATTTTTTAATTCAAAGTGAGTACTATGAATCGAACTTTGCAGTACTTATCACTACTTTTTGAAAATTTCCGTTGGTCAATATCCTTAGCGGGCCACAATGAGTATTATATCCTTGGAAAGGTGCTTTAATTACCTCTCTATTAAAATACAAAATATTAAAATCGTACAAGTAGTTATTGAGATTTTTTAATTCAAAGTGAGTACTATGAATCGAACTTTGCAGTACTTTTCACTACATTTTGAAAATTTCCTTTGGCCAATATCCTTAGCGGGCCACAATGAGTAATATATCCTTAGAAAGGTGCTTTAATTACCTCTCTATTAAAATACAAAATATTAAAATCGTACAAGTAGTTGTTGAGATTTTTTAATTCAAAGTGAGTACTATGAATCGAACTTTGCAGTACTTTTCACTACTTTTTGAAAATATCCTTTGGTCAATATCCTTAGCGGGCCACAATGAGTAATATATCCTTAGAAAGGTGCTTTAATTACCTCTCTATTAAAATACAAAATATTAAAATCGTACAAGTAGTTATTGAGATTTTTTAATTCAAAGTGAGCACTATGAATCGAACTTTGCAGTACTTTTCACTACTTTTTGAAAATTTCCTTTGGCCAATATCCTTAGCGGGCCACAATGAGTAATATATCATTAGAAAGGTGCTTTAATTACCTCTCTATTAAAATACAAAATATTAAAATCGTACAAGTAGTTATTGAGATTTTTTAATTCAAAGTGAGCACTATGAATCGAACTTTGCAGTACTTTTCACTACTTTTTGAAAATTTCCTTTGGCCAATATCCTTAGCGGGCCACAATGAGTAATATATCATTAGAAAGGTGCTTTAATTACCTCTCTATAAAAATACAAAATATTAAAATCGTACAAGTAGTTATTGAGATTTTTTAATTCAAAGTGAGTACTATGAATCGAACTTTGCAGTACTTATCACTACTTTTTGAAAATTTCCGTTGGTCAATATCCTTAGCGGGCCACAATGAGTATTATATCCTTGGAAAGGTGCTTTAATTACCTCTCTATTAAAATACAAAATATTAAAATCGTACAAGTAGTTATTGAGATTTTTTAATTCAAAGTGAGTACTATGAATCGAACTTTGCAGTACTTTTCACTACATTTTGAAAATTTCCTTTGGCCAATATCCTTAGCGGGCCACAATGAGTAATATATCCTTAGAAAGGTGCTTTAATTACCTCTCTATTAAAATACAAAGTATTAAAATCGTACAAGTAGTTGTTGAGATTTTTTAATTCAAAGTGAGTACTATGAATCGAACTTTGCAGTACTTATCACTACTTTTTGAAAATTTCCGTTGGTCAATATCCTTAGCGGGCCACAATGAGTATTATATCCTTGGAAAGGTGCTTTAATTACCTCTCTATTAAAATACAAAATATTAAAATCGTACAAGTAGTTATTGAGATTTTTTAATTCAAAGTGAGCACTATGAATCGAACTTTGCAGTACTTTTCACTACTTTTTGAAAATTTCCTTTGGCCAATATCCTTAGCGGGCCACAATGAGTAATATATCATTAGAAAGGTGCTTTAATTACCTCTCTATAAAAATACAAAATATTAAAATCGTACAAGTAGTTATTGAGATTTTTTAATTCAAAGTGAGTACTATGAATCGAACTTTGCAGTACTTATCACTACTTTTTGAAAATTTCCGTTGGTCAATATCCTTAGCGGGCCACAATGAGTATTATATCCTTGGAAAGGTGCTTTAATTACCTCTCTATTAAAATACAAAATATTAAAATCGTACAAGTAGTTATTGAGATTTTTTAATTCAAAGTGAGTACTATGAATCGAACTTTGCAGTACTTTTCACTACATTTTGAAAATTTCCTTTGGCCAATATCCTTAGCGGGCCACAATGAGTAATATATCCTTAGAAAGGTGCTTTAATTACCTCTCTATTAAAATACAAAATATTAAAATCGTACAAGTAGTTGTTGAGATTTTTTAATTCAAAGTGAGTACTATGAATCGAACTTTGCAGTACTTTTCACTACTTTTTGAAAATTTCCTTTGGTCAATATCCTTAGCGGGCCACAATGAGTAATATATCCTTAGAAAGGTGCTTTAATTACCTCTCTATTAAAATACAAAATATTAAAATCGTACAAGTAGTTATTGAGATTTTTTAATTCAAAGTGAGCACTATGAATCGAACTTTGCAGTACTTTTCACTACTTTTTGAAAATTTCCTTTGGCCAATATCCTTAGCGGGCCACAATGAGTAATATATCATTAGAAAGGTGCTTTAATTACCTCTCTATTAAAATACAAAATATTAAAATCGTACAAGTAGTTATTGAGATTTTTTAATTCAAAGTGAGTACTATGAATCGAACTTTGCAGTACTTTTCACTACATTTTGAAAATTTCCTTTGGCCAATATCCTTAGCGGGCCACAATGAGTAATATATCCTTAGAAAGGTGCTTTAATTACCTCTCTATTAAAATACAAAATATTAAAATCGTACAAGTAGTTGTTGAGATTTTTTAATTCAAAGTGAGTACTATGAATCGAACTTTGCAGTACTTTTCACTACATTTTGAAAATTTCCTTTGGCCAATATCCTTAGCGGGCCACAATGAGTAATATATCCTTAGAAAGGTGCTTTAATTACCTCTCTATTAAAATACAAAATATTAAAATCGTACAAGTAGTTGTTGAGATTTTTTAATTCAAAGTGAGTACTATGAATCGAACTTTGCAGTACTTTTCACTACTTTTTGAAAATTTCCTTTGGCCAATATCCTTAGCGGGCCACAATGAGTAATATATCCTTATAAAGGTGCTTTAATTACCTCTCTATTAAAATACAAAATATTAAAATCGTACAAGTAGTTATTGAGATTTTTTAATTCAAAGTGAGTACTATGAATCGAACTTTGCAGTACTTTTCACTACATTTTGAAAATTTCCTTTGGCCAATATCCTTAGCGGGCCACAATGAGTAATATATCCTTAGAAAGGTGCTTTAATTACCTCTCTATTAAAATACAAAATATTAAAATCGTACAAGTAGTTGTTGAGATTTTTTAATTCAAAGTGAGTACTATGAATCGAACTTTGCAGTACTTTTCACTACTTTTTGAAAATTTCCTTTGGTCAATATCCTTAGCGGGCCACAATGAGTAATATATCCTTAGAAAGGTGCTTTAATTACCTCTCTATTAAAATACAAAATATTAAAATCGTACAAGTAGTTATTGAGATTTTTTAATTCAAAGTGAGCACTATGAATCGATCTTTGCAGTACTTTTCACTACTTTTTGAAAATTTCCTTTGGCCAATATCCTTAGCGGGCCACAATGAGTAATATATCATTAGAAAGGTGCTTTAATTACCTCTCTACTAAAATACAAAATATTAAAATCGTACAAGTAGTTATTGAGATTTTTTAATTCAAAGTGAGTACTATGAATCGAACTTTGCAGTACTTTTCACTACTTTTTGAAAATTTCCTTTGGCCAATATCCTTAGCGGGCCACAATGAGTAATATATCATTAGAAAGGTGCTTTAATTACCTCTCTATTAAAATACAAAATATTAAAATCGTACAAGTAGTTATTGAGATTTTTTAATTCAAAGTGAGCACTATGAATCGAACTTTGCAGTACTTTTCACTACTTTTTGAAAATTTCCTTTGGCCAATATCCTTAGCGGGCCACAATGAGTAATATATCATTAGAAAGGTGCTTTAATTACCTCTCTATTAAAATACAAAATATTAAAATCGTACAAGTAGTTATTGAGATTTTTTAATTCAAAGTGAGTACTATGAATCGAACTTTGCAGTACTTTTCACTACATTTTGAAAATTTCCTTTGGCCAATATCCTTAGCGGGCCACAATGAGTAATATATCCTTAGAAAGGTGCTTTAATTACCTCTCTATTAAAATACAAAATATTAAAATCGTACAAGTAGTTGTTGAGATTTTTTAATTCAAAGTGAGTACTATGAATCGAACTTTGCAGTACTTTTCACTACTTTTTGAAAATTTCCTTTGGCCAATATCCTTAGCGGGCCACAATGAGTAATATATCATTAGAAAGGTGCTTTAATTACCTCTCTATTAAAATACAAAATATTAAAATCGTACAAGTAGTTATTGAGATTTTTTAATTCAAAGTGAGCACTATGAATCGAACTTTGCAGTACTTTTCACTACTTTTTGAAAATTTCCTTTGGCCAATATCCTTAGCGGGCCACAATGAGTAATATATCATTAGAAAGGTGCTTTAATTACCTCTCTATTAAAATACAAAATATTAAAATCGTACAAGTAGTTATTGAGATTTTTTAATTCAAAGTGAGCACTATGAATCGAACTTTGCAGTACTTTTCACTACATTTTGAAAATTTCCTTTGGCCAATATCCTTAGCGGGCCACAATGAGTAATATATCCTTAGAAAGGTGCTTTAATTACCTCTCTATTAAAATACAAAATATTAAAATCGTACAAGTAGTTGTTGAGATTTTTTAATTCAAAGTGAGTACTATGAATCGAACTTTGCAGTACTTTTCACTACTTTTTGAAAATTTCCTTTGGTCAATATCCTTAGCGGGCCACAATGAGTAATATATCCTTAGAAAGGTGCTTTAATTACCTCTCTATTAAAATACAAAATATTAAAATCGTACAAGTAGTTATTGAGATTTTTTAATTCAAAGTGAGCACTATGAATCGAACTTTGCAGTACTTTTCACTACTTTTTGAAAATTTCCTTTGGCCAATATCCTTAGCGGGCCACAATGAGTAATATATCATTAGAAAGGTGCTTTAATTACCTCTCTATTAAAATACAAAATATTAAAATCGTACAAGTAGTTATTGAGATTTTTTAATTCAAAGTGAGCACTATGAATCGAACTTTGCAGTACTTTTCACTACTTTTTGAAAATTTCCTTTGGCCAATATCCTTAGCGGGCCACAATGAGTAATATATCATTAGAAAGGTGCTTTAATTACCTCTCTATTAAAATACAAAATATTAAAATCGTACAAGTAGTTATTGAGATTTTTTAATTCAAAGTGAGTACTATGAATCGAACTTTGCAGTACTTTTCACTACATTTTGAAAATTTCCTTTGGCCAATATCCTTAGCGGGCCACAATGAGTAATATATCCTTAGAAAGGTGCTTTAATTACCTCTCTATTAAAATACAAAATATTAAAATCGTACAAGTAGTTGTTGAGATTTTTTAATTCAAAGTGAGTACTATGAATCGAACTTTGCAGTACTTTTCACTACTTTTTGAAAATTTCCTTTGGCCAATATCCTTAGCGGGCCACAATGAGTAATATATCATTAGAAAGGTGCTTTAATTACCTCTCTATTAAAATACAAAATATTAAAATCGTACAAGTAGTTATTGAGATTTTTTAATTCAAAGTGAGCACTATGAATCGAACTTTGCAGTACTTTTCACTACTTTTTGAAAATTTCCTTTGGCCAATATCCTTAGCGGGCCACAATGAGTAATATATCATTAGAAAGGTGCTTTAATTACCTCTCTATAAAAATACAAAATATTAAAATCGTACAAGTAGTTATTGAGATTTTTTAATTCAAAGTGAGTACTATGAATCGAACTTTGCAGTACTTATCACTACTTTTTGAAAATTTCCGTTGGTCAATATCCTTAGCGGGCCACAATGAGTATTATATCCTTGGAAAGGTGCTTTAATTACCTCTCTATTAAAATACAAAATATTAAAATCGTACAAGTAGTTATTGAGATTTTTTAATTCAAAGTGAGCACTATGAATCGAACTTTGCAGTACTTTTCACTACTTTTTGAAAATTTCCTTTGGCCAATATCCTTAGCGGGCCACAATGAGTAATATATCATTAGAAAGGTGCTTTAATTACCTCTCTATTAAAATACAAAATATTAAAATCGTACAAGTAGTTATTGAGATTTTTTAATTCAAAGTGAGCACTATGAATCGAACTTTGCAGTACTTTTCACTACTTTTTGAAAATTTCCTTTGGCCAATATCCTTAGCGGGCCACAATGAGTAATATATCATTAGAAAGGTGCTTTAATTACCTCTCTATTAAAATACAAAATATTAAAATCGTACAAGTAGTTATTGAGATTTTTTAATTCAAAGTGAGTACTATGAATCGAACTTTGCAGTACTTTTCACTACATTTTGAAAATTTCCTTTGGCCAATATCCTTAGCGGGCCACAATGAGTAATATATCCTTAGAAAGGTGCTTTAATTACCTCTCTATTAAAATACAAAATATTAAAATCGTACAAGTAGTTATTGAGATTTTTTAATTCAAAGTGAGTACTATGAATCGAACTTTGCAGTACTTTTCACTACATTTTGAAAATTTCCTTTGGCCAATATCCTTAGCGGGCCACAATGAGTAATATATCCTTAGAAAGGTGCTTTAATTACCTCTCTATTAAAATACAAAGTATTAAAATCGTACAAGTAGTTGTTGAGATTTTTTAATTCAAAGTGAGTACTATGAATCGAACTTTGCAGTACTATTCACTAATTTTCAAAAATCTCCTATGGCCAATATCCTTAGCGGGCCACAATGAGTAATATATCCTTAGAAAGGTGCTTTAATTACCTCTCTATTAAAATACAAAATATTAAAATCGTACAAGTAGTTATTGAGATTTTTTAATTCAAAGTGAGTACTATGAATCGAACTTTGCAGTACTATTCACTAATTTTCAAAAATTTCCTATGGCCAATATCCTTAGCGGGCCACAATGAGTAATATATCCTTAGAAAGGTGCTTTAATTACCTCTCTATTAAAATACAAAATATTAAAATCGTACAAGTAGTTATTGAGATTTTTTAATTCAAAGTGAGTACTATGAATCGAACTTTGCAGTACTTTTCACTACTTTTTGAAAATTTCCTATGGCCAATATCCTTAGCGGGCCACAATGAGTAATATATCCTTAGAAAGGTGCTTTAATTACCTCTCTATTAAAATACAAAATATTAAAATCGTACAAGTACTTATTGAGATTTTTTAATTCAAAGTGAGTACTATGAATCGAACTTTGCAGTACTTTTCACTAATTTTCAAAAATTTCCTATGGCCAATATCCTTAGCGGGCCACAATGAGTAATATATCCTTAGAAAGGTGCTTTAATTACCTCTCTATTAAAATACAAAATATTAAAATCGTACAAGTAGTTATTGAGATTTTTTAATTCAAAGTGAGTACTATGAATCGAACTTTGCAGTACTATTCACTAATTTTCAAAAATTTCCTATGGCCAATATCCTTAGCGGGCCACAATGAGTAATATATCCTTAGAAAGGTGCTTTAATTACCTCTCTATTAAAATACAAAATATTAAAATCGTACAAGTAGTTATTGAGATTTTTTAATTCAAAGTGAGTACTATGAATCGAACTTTGCAGTACTATTCACTAATTTTCAAAAATTTCCTATGGCCAATATCCTTAGCGGGCCACAATGAGTAATATATCCTTAGAAAGGTGCTTTAATTACCTCTCTATTAAAATACAAAATATTAAAATCGTACAAGTAGTTATTGAGATTTTTTAATTCAAAGTGAGTACTATGAATCGAACTTTGCAGTACTATTCACTAATTTTCAAAAATTTCCTATGGCCAATATCCTTACCGGGCCACAATGAGTAATATATCCTTAGAAAGGTGCTTTAATTACCTCTCTATTAAAATACAAAATATTAAAATCGTACAAGTAGTTATTGAGATTTTTTAATTCAAAGTGAGTACTATGAATCGAACTTTGCAGTACTTTTCACTACTTTTTGAAAATTTCCTATGGCCAATATCCTTAGCGGGCCACAATGAGTAATATATCCTTAGAAAGGTGCTTTAATTACCTCTCTATTAAAATACAAAATATTAAAATCGTACAAGTACTTATTGAGATTTTTTAATTCAAAGTGAGTACTATGAATCGAACTTTGCAGTACTTTTCACTAATTTTCAAAAATTTCCTATGGCCAATATCCTTAGCGGGCCACAATGAGTAATATATCCTTAGAAAGGTGCTTTAATTACCTCTCTATTAAAATACAAAATATTAAAATCGTACAAGTAGTTATTGAGATTTTTTAATTCAAAGTGAGTACTATGAATCGAACTTTGCAGTACTTTTCACTACTTTTTGAAAATTTCCTTTGGTCAATATCCTTAGCGAGCCACAATGAGTAATATATCCTTAGAAAGGTGCTTTAATTACCTCTCTATTAAAATACAATATATTAAAATCGTACAAGTAGTTATTGAGATTTTTTTAATTCAAAGTGAGTACTATGAATCGCACTTTTCAGTACTTTTCACTACTTTTTAAAAACTTCCTTTGGCCAATATCCTTAGCGGGCCACAATGAGTAATATATCCTTAGAAAGGTGCTTTAATTACCTCTCTATTAAAATACAATATATTAAAATCGTACAAGTAGTTATTGAGATTTTTTAATTCAAAGTGAGTACTATGAATCGAACTTTGCAGTACTATTCACTAATTTTCAAAAATTTCCTATGGCCAATATCCTTAGCGGGCCACGATGAGTAATATATCCTTAGAAAGGTGCTTTAATTACCTCTCTATTAAAATACAAAATATTAAAATCGTACAAGTAGTTATTGAGATTTTTTAATTCAAAGTGAGTACTATGAATCGAACTTTGCAGTACTTTTCACTACTTTTTGAAAATTTCCTTTGGCCAACATCCTTAGCGGGCCACAATGAGTAAT
Organism: Coremacera marginata; assembly: GCA_914767935.1. NCBI lineage: Eukaryota > Metazoa > Arthropoda > Insecta > Diptera > Sciomyzidae > Coremacera > Coremacera marginata. The sequence continues at coordinate 166,438,064 of OU612046.1, forward strand.
ATATCCTTAGAAAGGTGCTTTAATTACCTCTCTATTAAAATACAAAATATTAAAATCGTACAAGTAGTTATTGAGATTTTTTAATTCAAAGTGAGTACTATGAATCGAACTTTGCAGTACTATTCACTAATTTTCAAAAATTTCCTATGGCCAATATCCTTACCGGGCCACAATGAGTAATATATCCTTAGAAAGGTGCTTTAATTACCTCTCTATTAAAATACAAAATATTAAAATCGTACAAGTAGTTATTGAGATTTTTTAATTCAAAGTGAGTACTATGAATCGAACTTTGCAGTACTTTTCACTACTTTTTGAAAATTTCCTATGGCCAATATCCTTAGCGGGCCACGATGAGTAATATATCCTTAGAAAGGTGCTTTAATTACCTCTCTATTAAAATACAAAATATTAAAATCGTACAAGTAGTTATTGAGATTTTTTAATTCAAAGTGAGTACTATGAATCGAACTTTGCAGTACTTTTCACTACTTTTTGAAAATTTCCTATGGCCAATATCCTTAGCGGGCCACAATGAGTAATATATCCTTAGAAAGGCGCTTTAATTACCTCTCTATTAAAATACAAAATATTAAAATCGTACAAGTACTTATTGAGATTTTTTAATTCAAAGTGAGTACTATGAATCGAACTTTGCAGTACTTTTCACTAATTTTCAAAAATTTCCTATGGCCAATATCCTTAGCGGGCCACAATGAGTAATATATCCTTAGAAAGGTGCTTTAATTACCTCTCTATTAAAATACAAAATATTAAAATCGTACAAGTAGTTATTGAGATTTTTTAATTCAAAGTGAGTACTATGAATCGAACTTTGCAGTACTTTTCACTACTTTTTGAAAATTTCCTTTGGTCAATATCCTTAGCGAGCCACAATGAGTAATATATCCTTAGAAAGGTGCTTTAATTACCTCTCTATTAAAATACAATATATTAAAATCGTACAAGTAGTTATTGAGATTTTTTTAATTCAAAGTGAGTACTATGAATCGCACTTTTCAGTACTTTTCACTACTTTTTAAAAACTTCCTTTGGCCAATATCCTTAGCGGGCCACAATGAGTAATATATCCTTAGAAAGGTGCTTTAATTACCTCTCTATTAAAATACAAAATATTAAAATCGTACAAGTACTTATTGAGATTTTTTAATTCAAAGTGAGTACTATGAATCGAACTTTGCAGTACTTTTCACTAATTTTCAAAAATTTCCTATGGCCAATATCCTTAGCGGGCCACAATGAGTAATATATCCTTAGAAAGGTGCTTTAATTACCTCTCTATTAAAATACAAAATATTAAAATCGTACAAGTAGTTATTGAGATTTTTTAATTCAAAGTGAGTACTATGAATCGAACTTTGCAGTACTTTTCACTACTTTTTGAAAATTTCCTTTGGTCAATATCCTTAGCGGGCCTCAATGAGTAATATATCCTTAGAAAGGTGCTTTAATTACCTCTCTATTAAAATACAAAATATTAAAATCGTACAAGTAGTTATTGAGATTTTTTAATTCAAAGTGAGTACTATGAATCGCACTTTGCAGTACTTTTCACTAATTTTCAAAAATTTCCTATGGCCAATATCCTTAGCGGGCCACAATGAGTAATATATCCTTAGAAAGGCGCTTTAATTACCTCTCTATTAAAATACAAAATATTAAAATCGTACAAGTACTTATTGAGATTTTTTAATTCAAAGTGAGTACTATGAATCGCACTTTGCAGTACTTTTCACTACTTTTTAAAAACTTCCTTTGGCCAATATCCTTAGCGGGCCACAATGAGTAATATATCCTTAGAAAGGTGCTTTAATTACCTCTCTATTAAAATACAATATATTAAAATCGTACAAGTAGTTATTGAGATTTTTTAATTCAAAGTGAGTACTATGAATCGAACTTTGCAGTACTATTCACTAATTTTCAAAAATTTCCTATGGCCAATATCCTTAGCGGGCCACGATGAGTAATATATCCTTAGAAAGGTGCTTTAATTACCTCTCTATTAAAATACAAAATATTAAAATCGTACAAGTAGTTATTGAGATTTTTTAATTCAAAGTGAGTACTATGAATCGAACTTTGCAGTACTTTTCACTACTTTTTGAAAATTTCCTTTGGTCAATATCCTTAGCGGGCCTCAATGAGTAATATATCCTTAGAAAGGTGCTTTAATTACCTCTCTATTAAAATACAAAATATTAAAATCGTACAAGTAGTTATTGAGATTTTTTAATTCAAAGTGAGTACTATGAATCGCACTTTGCAGTACTTTTCACTAATTTTCAAAAATTTCCTATGGCCAATATCCTTAGCGGGCCACAATGAGTAATATATCCTTAGAAAGGCGCTTTAATTACCTCTCTATTAAAATACAAAATATTAAAATCGTACAAGTACTTATTGAGATTTTTTAATTCAAAGTGAGTACTATGAATCGCACTTTGCAGTACTTTTCACTAATTTTTAAAAACTTCCTTTGGCCAATATCCTTAGCGGGCCACAATGAGTAATATATCCTTAGAAAGGTGCTTTAATTACCTCTCTATTAAAATACAATATATTAAAATCGTACAAGTAGTTATTGAGATTTTTTTAATTCAAAGTGAGTACTATGAATCGCACTTTTCAGTACTTTTCACTACTTTTTAAAAACTTCCTTTGGCCAATATCCTTAGCGGGCCACAATGAGTAATATATCCTTAGAAAGGTGCTTTAATTACCTCTCTATTAAAATACAAAATATTAAAATCGTACAAGTAGTTATTGAGATTTTTTAATTCAAAGTGAGTACTATGAATCGAACTTTGCAGTACTTTTCACTACTTTTTGAAAATTTCCTTTGGTCAATATCCTTAGCGAGCCACAATGAGTAATATATCCTTAGAAAGGCGCTTTAATTACCTCTCTATTAAAATACAAAATATTAAAATCGTACAAGTACTTATTGAGATTTTTTAATTCAAAGTGAGTACTATGAATCGCACTTTGCAGTACTTTTCACTAATTTTCAAAAATTTCCTATGGCCAATATCCTTAGCGGGCCACAATGAGTAATATATCCTTAGAAAGGTGCTTTAATTACCTCTCTATTAAAATACAAAATATTAAAATCGTACAAGTAGTTATTGAGATTTTTTAATTCAAAGTGAGTACTATGAATCGAACTTTGCAGTACTATTCACTAATTTTTAAAAACTTCCTTTGGCCAATATCCTTAGCGGGCCACAATGAGTAATATATCCTTAGAAAGGTGCTTTAATTACCTCTCTATTAAAATACAATATATTAAAATCGTACAAGTAGTTATTGAGATTTTTTTAATTCAAAGTGAGTACTATGAATCGCACTTTTCAGTACTTTTCACTACTTTTTAAAAACTTCCTTTGGCCAATATCCTTAGCGGGCCACAATGAGTAATATATCCTTAGAAAGGTGCTTTAATTACCTCTCTATTAAAATACAAAATATTAAAATCGTACAAGTAGTTATTGAGATTTTTTAATTCAAAGTGAGTACTATGAATCGAACTTTGCAGTACTTTTCACTACATTTTGAAAATTTCCTTTGGTCAATATCCTTAGCGGGCCACAATGAGTAATATATCCTTAGAAAGGTGCTTTAATTACCTCTCTATTAAAATACAAAATATTAAAATCGTACAAGTAGTTATTGAGATTTTTTAATTCAAAGTGAGTACTATGAATCGAACTTTGCAGTACTTTTCACTACATTTTGAAAATTTCCTATGGCCAATATCCTTAGCGGGCCACGATGAGTAATATATCCTTAGAAAGGTGCTTTAATTACCTCTCTATTAAAATACAAAATATTAAAATCGTACAAGTAGTTATTGAGATTTTTTAATTCAAAGTGAGTACTATGAATCGAACTTTGCAGTACTTTTCACTACTTTTTGAAAATTTCCTTTGGTCAATATCCTTAGCGAGCCACAATGAGTAATATATCCTTAGAAAGGCGCTTTAATTACCTCTCTATTAAAATACAAAATATTAAAATCGTACAAGTACTTATTGAGATTTTTTAATTCAAAGTGAGTACTATGAATCGCACTTTGCAGTACTTTTCACTAATTTTCAAAAATTTCCTATGGCCAATATCCTTAGCGGGCCACAATGAGTAATATATCCTTAGAAAGGTGCTTTAATTACCTCTCTATTAAAATACAAAATATTAAAATCGTACAAGTAGTTATTGAGATTTTTTAATTCAAAGTGAGTACTATGAATCGAACTTTGCAGTACTTTTCACTACATTTTGAAAATTTCCTTTGGTCAATATCCTTAGCGGGCCACAATGAGTAATATATCCTTAGAAAGGTGCTTTAATTACCTCTCTATTAAAATACAAAATATTAAAATCGTACAAGTAGTTATTGAGATTTTTTAATTCAAAGTGAGTACTATGAATCGAACTTTGCAGTACTTTTCACTACATTTTGAAAATTTCCTTTGGTCAATATCCTTAGCGGGCCACAATGAGTAATATATCCCTAGAAAGGTGCTTTAATTACCTCTCTATTAAAATACAAAATATTAAAATCGTACAAGTAGTTATTGAGATTTTTTAATTCAAAGTGAGTACTATGAATCGCACTTTTCAGTACTTTTCACTACTTTTTGAAAATTTCCTATGGCCAATATCCTTAGCGGGCCACAATGAGTAATATATCCTTAGAAAGGTGCTTTAATTACCTCTCTATTAAAATACAAAATATTAAAATCGTACAAGTAGTTATTGAGATTTTTTAATTCAAAGTGAGTACTATGAATCGCACTTTTCAGTACTTTTCACTACTTTTTAAAAACTTCCTTTGGCCAATATCCTTAGCGGGCCACAATGAGTAATATATCCTTAGAAAGGTGTTTTAATTACCTCTCTATTAAAATACAAAATATTAAAATCGTACAAGTAGTTATTGAGATTTTTTAATTCAAAGTGAGTACTATGAATCGAACTTTGCAGTACTTTTCACTACATTTTGAAAATTTCCTTTGGTCAATATCCTTAGCGAGCCACAATGAGTAATATATCCTTAGAAAGGTGCTTTAATTACCTCTCTATTAAAATACAAAATATTAAAATCGTACAAGTACTTATTGAGATTTTTTAATTCAAAGTGAGTACTATGAATCGCACTTTGCAGTACTTTTCACTAATTTTCAAAAATTTCCTATGGCCAATATCCTTAGCGGGCCACAATGAGTAATATATCCTTAGAAAGGTGCTTTAATTACTTCTCTATTAAAATACAAAATATTAAAATCGTACAAGTAGTTATTGAGATTTTTTAATTCAAAGTGAGTACTATGAATCGAACTTTGCAGTACTTTTCACTACTTTTTGAAAATTTCCTATGGCCAATATCCTTAGCGGGCCACAATGAGTAATATATCCTTAGAAAGGTGCTTTAATTACCTCTCTATTAAAATACAAAATATTAAAATCGTACAAGTAGTTATTGAGATTTTTTAATTCAAAGTGAGTACTATGAATCGCACTTTTCAGTACTTTTCACTACTTTTTAAAAACTTCCTTTGGCCAATATCCTTAGCGGGCCACAATGAGTAATATATCCTTAGAAAGGTGCTTTAATTACCTCTCTATTAAAATACAAAATATTAAAATCGTACAAGTAGTTATTGAGATTTTTTAATTCTAAGTGAGTACTATGAATCGCACTTTGCAGTACTTTTCACTAATTTTCAAAAATTTCCTATGGCCAATATCCTTAGCGGGCCACAATGAGTAATATATCCTTAGAAAGGCGCTTTAATTACCTCTCTATTAAAATACAAAATATTAAAATCGTACAAGTACTTATTGAGATTTTTTAATTCAAAGTGAGTACTATGAATCGCACTTTGCAGTACTTTTCACTAATTTTCAAAAATTTCCTATGGCCAATATCCTTAGCGGGCCACAATGAGTAATATATCCTTAGAAAGGTGCTTTAATTACCTCTCTATTAAAATACAAAATATTAAAATCGTACAAGTAGTTATTGAGATTTTTTAATTCAAAGTGAGTACTATGAATCGAACTTTGCAGTACTATTCACTAATTTTTAAAAACTTCCTTTGGCCAATATCCTTAGCGGGCCACAATGAGTAATATATCCTTAGAAAGGTGCTTTAATTACCTCTCTATTAAAGTACAATATATTAAAATCGTACAAGTAGTTATTGAGATTTTTTTAATTCAAAGTGAGTACTATGAATCGCACTTTTCAGTACTTTTCACTACTTTTTAAAAACTTCCTTTGGCCAATATCCTTAGCGGGCCACAATGAGTAATATATCCTTAGAAAGGTGCTTTAATTACCTCTCTATTAAAATACAAAATATTAAAATCGTACAAGTAGTTATTGAGATTTTTTAATTCAAAGTGAGTACTATGAATCGAACTTTGCAGTACTTTTCACTACATTTTGAAAATTTCCTTTGGTCAATATCCTTAGCGGGCCACAATGAGTAATATATCCTTAGAAAGGTGCTTTAATTACCTCTCTATTAAAATACAAAATATTAAAATCGTACAAGTAGTTATTGAGATTTTTTAATTCAAAGTGAGTACTATGAATCGCACTTTTCAGTACTTTTCACTACTTTTTGAAAATTTCCTATGGCCAATATCCTTAGCGGGCCACAATGAGTAATATATCCTTAGAAAGGTGCTTTAATTACCTCTCTATTAAAATACAAAATATTAAAATCGTACAAGTAGTTATTGAGATTTTTTAATTCAAAGTGAGTACTATGAATCGCACTTTTCAGTACTTTTCACTATTTTTTAAAAACTTCCTTTGGCCAATATCCTTAGCGGGCCACAATGAGTAATATATCCTTAGAAAGGTGTTTTAATTACCTCTCTATTAAAATACAAAATATTAAAATCGTACAAGTAGTTATTGAGATTTTTTAATTCAAAGTGAGTACTATGAATCGAACTTTGCAGTACTTTTCACTACATTTTGAAAATTTCCTTTGGTCAATATCCTTAGCGAGCCACAATGAGTAATATATCCTTAGAAAGGTGCTTTAATTACCTCTCTATTAAAATACAAAATATTAAAATCGTACATGTACTTATTGAGATTTTTTAATTCAAAGTGAGTACTATGAATCGCACTTTGCAGTACTTTTCACTAATTTTCAAAAATTTCCTATGGCCAATATCCTTAGCGGGCCACAATGAGTAATATATCCTTAGAAAGGTGCTTTAATTACTTCTCTATTAAAATACAAAATATTAAAATCGTACAAGTAGTTATTGAGATTTTTTAATTCAAAGTGAGTACTATGAATCGAACTTTGCAGTACTTTTCACTACTTTTTGAAAATTTCCTATGGCCAATATCCTTAGCGGGCCACAATGAGTAATATATCCTTAGAAAGGTGCTTTAATTACCTCTCTATTAAAATACAAAATATTAAAATCGTACAAGTAGTTATTGAGATTTTTTAATTCAAAGTGAGTACTATGAATCGAACTTTGCAGTACTTTTCACTACTTTTTGAAAATTTCCTTTGGCCAACATCCTTAGCGGGCCACAATGAGTAATATATCCTTAGAAAGGTGCTTTAATTACCTCTCTATTAAAATACAAAATATTAAAATCGTACAAGTAGTTATTGAGATTTTTTAATTCAAAGTGAGTACTATGAATCGAACTTTGCAGTACTTTTCACTACATTTTGAAAATTTCCTTTGGCCAATATCCTTAGCGGGCCACAATGAGTAATATATCCTTAGAAAGGTGCTTTAATTACCTCTCTATTAAAATACAAAATATTAAAATCGTACAAGTAGTTATTGAGATTTTTTAATTCAAAGTGAGTACTATGAATCGAACTTTGCAGTACTTTTCACTACTTTTTGAAAATTTCCTTTGGCCAACATCCTTAGCGGGCCACAATGAGTAATATATCCTTAGAAAGGTGCTTTAATTACCTCTCTATTAAAATACAAAATATTAAAATCGTACAAGTAGTTATTGAGATTTTTTAATTCAAAGTGAGTACTATGAATCGCACTTTTCAGTACTTTTCACTACTTTTTAAAAACTTCCTTTGGCCAATATCCTTAGCGGGCCACAATGAGTAATATATCCTTAGAAAGGTGCTTTAATTACCTCTCTATTAAAATACAAAATATTAAAATCGTACAAGTAGTTATTGAGATTTTTTAATTCAAAGTGAGTACTATGAATCGAACTTTGCAGTACTTTTCACTACTTTTTGAAAATTTCCTTTGGCCAACATCCTTAGCGGGCCACAATGAGTAATATATCCTTAGAAAGGTGCTTTAATTACCTCTCTAGTAAAATACAAAATATTAAAATCGTACAAGTAGTTATTGAGATTTTTTAATTCAAAGTGAGTACTATGAATCGAACTTTGTAGTACTTTTCACTACTTTTCAAAAATTTCCTATGGCCAATATCCTTGGCGGGGCACAATGAGTCATATATCCTTAGAAAGGTCCTTTAATTACCTCTCTATTAAAATACAAAATATTAAAATCGTACAAGTAGTTATTGAGATTTTTTAATTCAAAGTGAGTACTATGAATCGAACTTTGCAGTACTTTTCACTACATTTTGAAAATTTCCTTTGGCCAATATCCTTAGCGGGCCACAATGAGTAATATATCCTTAGAAAGGTGCTTTAATTACCTCTCTATTAAAATACAAAATATTAAAATCGTACAAGTAGTTATTGAGATTTTTTAATTCAAAGTGAGTACTATGAATCGAACTTTGCAGTACTTTTCACTACTTTTTGAAAATTTCCTTTGGCCAACATCCTTAGCGGGCCACAATGAGTAATATATCCTTAGAAAGGTGCTTTAATTACCTCTCTAGTAAAATACAAAATATTAAAATCGTACAAGTAGTTATTGAGATTTTTTAATTCAAAGTGAGTACTATGAATCGAACTTTGTAGTACTTTTCACTACTTTTCAAAAATTTCCTATGGCCAATATCCTTGGCGGGGCACAATGAGTCATATATCCTTAGAAAGGTCCTTTAATTACCTCTCTATTAAAATACAAAATATTAAAATCGTACAAGTAGTTATTGAGATTTTTTAATTCAAAGTGAGTACTATGAATCGAACTTTGCAGTACTTTTCACTACTTTTTGAAAATTTCCTTTGGCCAACATCCTTAGCGGGCCACAATGAGTAATATATCCTTAGAAAGGTGCTTTAATTACCTCTCTAGTAAAATACAAAATATTAAAATCGTACAAGTAGTTATTGAGATTTTTTAATTCAAAGTGAGTACTATGAATCGAACTTTGTAGTACTTTTCACTACTTTTCAAAAATTTCCTATGGCCAATATCCTTGGCGGGGCACAATGAGTCATATATCCTTAGAAAGGTCCTTTAATTACCTCTCTATTAAAATACAAAATATTAAAATCGTACAAGTAGTTATTGAGATTTTTTAATTCAAAGTGAGTACTATGAATCGAACTTTGCAGTACTTTTCACTACTTTTCAAAAATTTCCTATGGCCAATATACTTGGCGGGGCACAATGAGTGATATATCCTTAGAAAGGTGCTTTAATTACCTCTCTATTAAAATACAAAATATTAAAATTGTACAAGTAGTTATAATCGCACTTTGCAGTACTTTTCACTACTTTTCAAAAATTTCCTATGGCCAATATCCTTAGCGGGCCACAATGAGTAATATATCCTTAGAAAGGTGCTTTAATTACCTCTCTATTAAAATACAAAATATTAAAATCGTACAAGTAGTTATTGAGATTTTTTAATTCAAAGTGAGTACTATGAATCGCACTTTGCAGTACTTTTCACTAATTTTCAAAAATTTCCTATGGCCAATATCCTTAGCGGGCCACAATGAGTAATATATCCTTAGAAAGGTGCTTTAATTACCTCTCTATTAAAATACAAAATATTAAAATCGTACAAGTAGTTATTGAGATTTTTTAATTCAAAGTGAGTACTATGAATCGCACTTTGCAGTACTTTTCACTAATTTTCAAAAATTTCCTATGGCCAATATCCTTAGCGGGCCACAATGAGTAATATATCCTTAGAAAGGTGCTTTAATTACCTCTCTATAAAAATACAAAATATTAAAATCGTACAAGTAGTTATTGAGATTTTTTAATTCAAAGTGAGTACTATGAATCGAACTTTGCAGTACTTTTCACTACTTTTTGAAAATTTCCTTTGGTCAATATCCTCAGCGGGCCACAATGAGTAATATATCCTTAGAAAGGTGCTTTAATTACCTTTCTATTAAAATACAAAATATTAAAATCGTACAAGTAGTTATTGAGATTTTTTTAATTCAAAGTGAGTACTATGAATCGAACTTTGCAGTACTATTCACTAATTTTCAAAAATTTCCTATGGCCAATATCCTTAGCGGGCCACAATGAGTAATATATCCTTAGAAAGGTGCTTTAATTACCTCTCTATTAAAATACAAAATATTAAAATCGTACAAGTAGTTATTGAGATTTTTTAATTCAAAGTGAGTACTATGAATCGAACTTTGCAGTACTATTCACTAATTTTCAAAAATTTCCTATGGCCAATATCCTTAGCGGGCCACAATGTCTAATATATCCTTAGAAAGGTGCTTTAATTACCTCTCTATTAAAATACAAAATAATAAAATCGTACAAGTAGTTATTGAGATTTTTTAATTCAAAGTGAGTACTATGAATCGAACTTTGCAGTACTTTTCACTACTTTTTGAAAATTTCCTTTGGCCACTATCCTTAGCGGGCCACAATGAGTAATATATCCTTAGAAAGGTGCTTTAATTACCTCTCTATTAAAATACAAAATAAATTAAATCGTACAAGTAGTTATTGAGATTTTTTAATTCAAAGTGAGTACTATGAATCGAACTTTGCAGTACTTTTCACTACTTTTTGAAAATTTCCTTTGGCCAATATCCTTAGCGGGCCACAATGAGTAATATATCCTTAGAAAGGTGCTTTAATTACCTCTCTATTAAAATACAAAATATTAAAATCGTACAAGTAGTTATTAAGATTTTTTAATTCAAAGTTAGTACTATGAATCGAACTTCGCAGTACTTTACACTACTTTTTGAAAATTTCCTTTGGTCAATATCCTTAGCGGGCCACAATGAGTAATATATCCTTAGAAAGGTAATGGCCATTTCAATCCTTGAAAGGACATTGACCGATCTTCTTATGTTCTTAATAACAAACGGTCAGACTTAATAGTTATTTTGTCTTGCCATGTTACTTTTGGTCAAATAAATTATCTATTCATGATAAAATATAGTGTAAAGTGAAGAATTAAATTGAATGAAATTACAAAAATATGTACACATTTTTTACATTTTACAATTTATTTGACTAAAAGTAGTATGGGAAAAACTTAATTTGAATTTTAGTGAAAATAATATGAAAAAAGTGCCATAAAAATCCGCATTATCTTTGGTCCAACGGAAAAAATTGAAGATTTTTGATGCAAAAGAACTTTTTCATTACTCTTATTTCTGACCGTTTGTTTTTTTTTTTTTAACTACCGTACCAGGCAATATTTATAGTCGAAATTTTTTGGGGATCATCGTAACATAAGCCATATATTATTTTGAAGAACCGGACTAAAAAACTTTTTTTTTAAGGAGCGTGAGGCGACTTAATGTATATACGTATGTGGGTATATGTGTATATCACTTAAGGACTCCGAAACCGCTAAGCCAATTTTTATACCAAAGCCTTGAGAGGGTTCCTATGAAGTCTGGTGCCGACCGTAAAAAGCTCTTTAAATACACCTAAAATTTTCGATATCGACCAGTTTTGGTTTTTTTTTGTAGGTCGCACAGTCCCGGAATTCAGTATTCGACCTCAATTTACACATGCCGTTCCACTGGTAACATTTTATGGGCGTTGGTCGAGGGGCGTGGTACTCTTTCGGCACCCCAAATATTCGGTATAGTTTTCGAAATAAGTCACACATCAATAAAACTCGGTACGAACTTACTATAAAAGTATGGCTTCACTAAAGCTACACCCTCTTTAAGGGGTTAAGCGCTGAGCACAGCGAAGCGCGCCGGGTATAAGCTAGTAAATAATAAAACCTAATGCCGTGTCCAGCGTAGACACGAGAAATGCATTACGGTGCGTTTAATGCGAGCATATTTCAAAAACAAACATATGTTATTAAATGTAGATGTCAAACGTAGGCAAGACGTTCCTGCATCGGGAATATTATCACAGTTTGTAATTTTTTTTGTAATTTTTTTGTAAAAAATTATGTCTAATTTGTAATTTTTGTAAAAAATTACGTCTAATTTGTAATTTTTATAAAAAATGATGTCTTCCCTTTTGTCGACACTCAAGGTCCAAAGGACGACTCATGAGTTTCCTATGAGAACTTCAATCTCCCACTTCTTGGCACGTTTCATTCCAGAGAATGTCATGAAACGCGTGGCTGCCTTGTAGGCTGAAGTGGGTCGCAAATAAATATTGTAAAAGTATTTGTATTGAAAAAAATCTTTTCTTACTTAAGTCGGTGGGGACGTGGGATTTGAACCCACGCCTGATGAAACTACATGTTAACACCAACTGCTCAACGAATAGGAACAATTATGTGTCGATTTATTAGTGGTTAATTTGGTATATTAACAGTTTAAAGATTACTGTATAAATCTGCACTAATTCCACGACATAGCATAATATACATTGGGTTCGTGTCTTTACTAGTGCTTTTATTGTGTTGAATTCGTGTGTTCAACTATGTGAGTTAAATATAAAACTGACAAGTACTTGAAAGGTATTGTTGCCAGGTAGGGGAATTTTCTTTTGTTTCGGGTTTTTTTCCAACTTAAACTTGCTGTGATAAGAGTGATCAAAACGAAGAAAATTAGGTACTAGTCATAAGCAATTAGTTCTAATCTTGAAACCACATCGTCGAACCGATTAATATCATTTCGTTGTTCAAGTCAAGTTCAAGCTAGTTTCGAGATCAAGAGAGTAACATGTTCTTCTCTCTCGAGCTCGCAAGCTGTGTAAAAAAACGCTTTCTAGCAACTTGAGTGCGTACAGAAACAGACCTACAGGGTTGTCCATATTCGAAGCGCCCATTTCAAAAAATCGATTGTAGTGCGGCTTGTGTGTGGTGGCGCGCCGTCTTGTTGAAACCAGTAGTGCCTGATACGCTTTCGACGAACGATTGGCATGAAAAAATTGTTTATCATATCGCGATAACGCTCCTGATTGACAGTAACTCTGTGGCCATTATCATCTTCGAAAAAGAACGGCCCAATGAGCATTTTAGCACAAACGCCGCACCAAACAGTGACTTTTGCATCGTGAAGAGGTACCTCTTGAATCTCTTGTGGATTTTCAGTTTCATACAAACGATAAATTGTTTTCTTAGAAGGCGCACTTTTCACTTTATTTATTTTTTTGAAAGCACGTTGAGTTTTCACTATTGACTTGTTTTGTTGAATGTAAATTTCAACAATTTTAGAGCGTTCGCGTGGCGTGTACTGTTCCATTGTAAACATTTGCTTGGAATGACGCATCAAACGCGGTATGTCATTAGTCGATTTGGCATTACTGCGGAAAGTTACAGTCTTGCCAGATGGGCGCTTCGAATATTGACAACCCTGTATACTAAGTAATTATTAATTCAATATAATTCCGTAAGAAAGTGACTACATAACACAACGCTTGAATTATTTTGAAACAATTTTAAGTGAGTCTAAGTTTATTTATCGAACATATTTTTTTGACATTTTTGAGCGAAGAAATATAAAAGGCTGTACGGCACTGCCGTTAATTTTGACGGCAAAGAACTATTTCATCATTATCTTAATATATAAAAGGCAAGCACAATGCTGTGCACCTAATATCGCTCAAACTGTAATTATTTTTTGCGATTATTAGAGTTTCTTCCCAACATGTACTGCCCTGAAAAATGTTCAGGCCTGTAAGTATGCATTTGATACTTATCAGTGACATACTTGCCTTTTGTGTATGTTTTATGTTCAGAACAGTATGTTGTAAAAGCACTGTAATAATGGCAAAAAATAATGACGGATTCTGTCCGCCCGTCTATCAGTCGACATGATTACAGTCGTAATTTTGAAGCTATCGTCATGAAATTCAATATTTAAGTTTGAATTTAAAAACTGAAGATCAAGTAAAAATAAGCATACTTAAATGTATGCTGTATTTCAAATTTGGAGAAGTTGAAAAAACCACGCCCACACAAAGTGAAGTCATCAATATAATAAAACCTTCAAAACTTCGTTCCAGTCAAAAATCATTCCTTACAAGTTTTTTTTTAACAAAATTCCTAAAATATATTACATAATGATCAATTCATTTTAAATTTTATTACATACATATAAAAAAATGTTTACTATTTGCACAATTTATTTATTAAAACTAAATTTAATCATTCTAGACCCCCAACTTAACTTTAGAGACCATATCGACTTGATAGTCAATAAAGCTAATGCTATGCTCGGCTTCCTAAAGAGAAATAGCAAGGAATTCACGGACCCTTACACCTTAAAGTCTCTATACTCATCTCTTGTCAGGCCTCACTTGAGTACTGTTCTATTTTTTGCAACCCTTTGACTCACTTGCATTTCGAACGTATCGAAAAATACAAAGAAAATTCACTAGGCTTATGTTTCACCAACTGAATTGAAACTTACCAGAGCCTAATATAGAACTAGATGAGCCCTGATTGGTTTAAGTACTCTTAAATGGAGAAGAATGGCATCATCAAATATTTTCCTTAGAGATATCCGCCATAATAATGTTGATTGCCCTGATCTATTGGGTATGCTTACTCTACATACATATACCCTCGAGACGGCTTCGGAATAAATTTCATTTCCCTGAAACTCTTCATAGAACTGCCTGTGGGCTGAACGAGCCTTTATTTCGTGGCATTAGGGCAGCTAACAGCATACTTTCCTTATTTGACATATTCGTAACTAACTCTCGAATGAAGAGAGGTGACGGCCGAACAGAAAAATTAATTCAATTGAAAATTAATTTTCTGTGGCAAATGGAGGATTCTAGCCTGGGATTACGCCACGGCCGCCACATGCCAGAGAACCTTGGTTTAAATCCCACCTGATACAGAAAGCTTTTTTCAATTTCAATCACCTCTCTGCAGACAATGGCAAACCTCAGAGAGGAAAAACTGCCGTGAAAAGCTTCTTGAGAACATAAGCCGTTCGGAGTCGGCATAAAACTTGTAGGTCCAGTTCTCGATCGTTTGTGTTTAAGTATTTCACAACACAATTGATCATAAGAAGCTCGGTCAAAGTCCTTTCAAGCGGTGAAATGGCCATTTCGTTTTTTATTTTTTTTTTAATAAATTTTCAGAAATCGAAATCGAATAAATTTTTGTGGTAGTTTGTAAATTAAGTTCGTTTTTAATCCTGTGTCGGATGTTTCTTCCACCACAGCTTTTGAAATAAAAAAGTATGCATTGAATTTTTAGTTGTTAAAATCTTTATTAAAAAAAGGAGGAAATATAAAAAAATGTATAAAAAAAATCATTGTAAATTCTTTATGAGTCTTCTGAAAGACCTTATGATTATGAACCTTAAGATTATGGAAAACTTAGCACTAATTTATGACTATAATTTTTAGTACGAATAAAAAATATTTAAACATTGATAACTTATATTTAATAAACCGTATCTTGTCTAATGTGGAAGAGATAAATTCAAATATGTTTAATTCTCCAAAAAACATTAATATGAAAGGCAACATTATGAAATATATAAATGTGAAGTCCTGGTTTACATAGGCACAATAAAACAGATCAATTCTTAGTTATAACTCAAAGTAAGGCAGTAAAAAAAGTATAAAGAAATTTTTCAATTTGATGTACAAAAATAATAAACAATCACATGACATTTTTTGCAAAAAAGCTTTCAACAAAACTACATTGATTTAAGGGGGGGAAAAAAAACGAACTGATCACCTCAGCATTCGAAATGACTTTGACAGAGCTTCTATTGATCAATCTTGTTAATAAATATTTGTGTTATTAAATTATCGAGAACTGGTCCTAAAATCTGGTTCCGAGAACTGGTCCTATGTTCTCAAGAAGATTTTCATTGCATTTTTTAACCTCTGAGGTTTTGCATTTTCAGCAGAGGTGACGCCGCTCAGAAAAATTATTTCTATTAAAAAATTTTCAGTTTTTAACACCTCAAAAGTTAATATTAAAAAAAAAATATATAGAGCTTCTTACTTATATAGAAAAAAAATAATTTCGAAAAACAACTATAATAAAAGAACTTTAGCCTAAAACAAAATCTAAAAAAAAATTTTTTAAATCTCAATGCAACAGTTATTCGAAGAAAATTTTAAATAAAAATAATACTACGTTTATGTCTGTGTTAACCATTAATTATGCTATGCCTTCTTTTGCTTAAAGAATCTTGCCGTTGCACCCTGTATCATGCCAAAATTTGTTGGCATCTGTAAGCTGCGCGCAATCCAATGTGGTAGCTTGCGTTGCACACGTTCGCTACCATAACGCTCATCGATAAGCATAACACTGGCATAGTCGCGGATATGACGCACAGAGCGACCTGCACCAATTAGAAGAATAAAGTTGAAATTTTAAATTCTTCAATTTCAAACACATTTCATTACCAATGCACTGATTCACGGCCTTCATGCACAGATTTTCATAATACTCATTGCCAGCTCCGTGTTCTAAAGTGATGTCTAAATATTTCATGCGTTCCTGCAACTCAGGTGAATTGCGATTGGGATATGGCATGCCCACAACCACCACACAACGCCCTAAATCATCAGCGAAGTTGAGTCCCTCGCTTAGTTTGCCACCAACCACGCTGAGAAGTAGTGCGCCCTGACATTCCTGCCGTTTGATAGTTGCAGTGTACTCAGCCAGCAGCTGCTCAACGGTCTGTCCGGAGATAGAAGAGCGTGGCTCACGAAAAATACGCTTTTTCTGCGAGATTCTGCCCAGAAAACCAAGTTTCTGTAGATGTGCGTAAACAGTTCCTAGAAAGTCGTATGAAGGAAAGAAGCAAACCACACCAGCGGGTATCACATTGCAGAGATTTTGCAAAGTCATGCCTAGCTCCGATAACTACAAAGAAAAGCAGACACATGTTAAAGCAATTCAATTTAAAATTAGGTACTTCAAGGTTACCATTTCCGGGTTGGAACGCTGTGCAAAATTGAAGCAGAACCGTTTGCCTGTTGGTCCTTTGGCCACCACAAAAGGCAGCACTGCATCCGCAGGCACGACATGATCGTAGAACTTCTGTACCAAACGCTCTGGGCAGGACTTGAAGAGTTGATCAGTTAACTCTGCTGTGGGCTGCAGCGTGCCACCAGCTATTATTATCTTGAGATGGCATAAAAGATGTAAATTTTAAAAAATTTAGTCAAATACTCAAAACACACCGCTCTGGCTTGCTGCACGATCTCCTTGAAATGCTCACCAGGATTGAGCAGCACATATTTAAAGCTGCTACTCTTGGCATCGTTTGCAGCATCTATACTGATCAAGACACGTCCATCCTCAGCGCAATCTGTCAACGTCTCTAAGAACGCCAGCAGGGGCCTTATGACTGAAACTGGCTGCAAACGTCGTCCAAGCTCGTCAGCTTCTTCTTCAACTTCCAGCGTCAATTTCTCTTCTTGTTTATTAAGCGTCTGCTTACGCTTGCATTTTCGTTGCATGTGTTCCTCTTGCAGTCGTTTGAGCAAAACTAGTGCTCCTGGATCTTCCGCCGGTTGCTGGTTTTCACTTGGCTTTGGCTCTTTTTGATTGCGTAGAGCGAATCCTTGCAGCTTTTGAGCAAAGCGGGTGCGTTCGCAAAACTCAAGTATGTGGAACACGTTTATATTGAAGAACTCACCTTCGCCCATTAGTTCGTGGGTGCGCAGCATTCTAGACTGTGGCACTGACGCTGCTGTAGGACTCAATAACTTAATCAGACGCTTTACAATGAAAGCCAGTTGGTTTATTTTAAGCAAATTTGCGGTGCTGAGCTGCGTTGAGTAGCGCATCTTGTAAGCGGTTATCTGTTGCTGCACTAGCGCTAGCTGCTGTAGCGTAATCTCGGCGCTATAAATCTGAGCAATGGTGTCCAGCAGGTTGTGAGCTTCATCAATAATGATGACAGAGTTATGCAGATCAATGCCACTCTGCAGACGTGTTTTGCGATGCAACAATAGCTGATAGGGCAGCATGATGAGCTGCGCATATGGCGTGGCTTGGCGCGCAGCGTAGTAGGGGCAAGCTTTGGCACGCTCACCTGCTAGCACTAAATCTTCAATATCGAGTATTTTAAGTAGTGAAGATTCGCTAAGTTCTTGCATTGCCGCGGGAGCTTTAAAGCAGCATCTGCCATTGCTTAAACGCGACTTTTTCTGTGTGCAGCCATTTGAATCACAAGCACTGACTTTGGAGGAGATCTTCTTACTTGCCAGATCTAAGCAGCGTTCGTTTATAAGTGGCACACTACGCAGTCGACGTACTTGTGAATTTATGCATAACTGCTGGCGTGAGGCAAGCGAAACACAACGAATACGTAGGCCATACTCAGTGCGTTTCACCTCACGCACCACTTGGGCCAGTTGGGAATGAGTGCGACTGCAGAAGAAAATCTATGGATACGAAAATAATTACAAAATTTTAAACAATAGCAATTAAGAAGCTTTGCTAATTGCCTTAACATCCTTGTAGATTTCGTCGCTACTCTGAAACTCCTCGCCATCAGCAATAGGCTTTGCATCAATTTCTTCGAAGTCCACCAACTGCATCTCATCGAAGTAGTCAACCTCGTTGACATCCTCCAAATCTGTAGGCTTTTTAACTGCACTTATGAATTGCTTCTTTTCCTCCAAGGCTGTGCGTCGCTCACGCATCTCATTTAATTTTAATTCAAAGGCTTGTTGCAGACTGCTCAAGCGTTGCAAGTTGCTGAGTTCCTGCTTACGTTCTGCTGTTTTATGCTGAGCCGTGATCCAATCATTTGCCTTGGCATCATCCTCAACAAGTAGCTTGATCTCACAGCTAAGCTCGTCAATGTGGCGCTGCAAGTCCTGGCGCACCAAATCTTCGTGATCCAGCAGCCAACGCAGTGCTGAGCAGGTGAGTGTCAAAGACTTCCCAGTGCCAGTGGGACTCTCAAATATGCCGATACCCTTCTGCTCCAGCACAGTGTATAAGGATTCCATGAGCTGCTGCTGAATGTCGTAGGGCGTGTGTGGAAAGTGGAAGTCGCTGGGCGTCTCCAGTTTTGAGCGTGGCGAATACATTTTGAGCTGATATCATTTAATTAATCAAAATTACAATTTCGGACTGCACAACACAAATATTTAATAAAACTATTTGACATTACAATTCAAGACTGAACAATACAAAACTTTTAATTTGCAAAAAGACGCGCCAAGAAAGGCTCCTAAACTGCGATAGCTTACATTGACAGCATCACTAAAAACTGTTACCAGTGAAACTAAAACTGTTTGAAATAACAACTAGATGTCGCCAAGTTAAAACTTTTAATTCACACCATTATGTATTCAAAATTTATCACAGGCAGATGTCGCCTCTAACGCTTGTAAAACTATAATAAAACCTCAGTCAGATGTCGTCTTGTATTTTCTGTTGTCACTCTAAAACTGTAGTTTAAGTTAAAAATTGTTTAATTGATGTTTGGTTGCAGAGAAGTAAAATAGTTTAAAAAGTGGCAGTTCCAGTTGCCGATAGCTGACAGCATTACCGCAAATACTATTCTAATTATTATTATTCCCCAATGAATTTCAGGCGTATTTTAGTGCAGCCACTGCAGGCGGATGTCGACAGTCTCTGTTAAAAATTTGCAATTTGTATCCACCTCACATGTAAATTAGAATCTAGCGCAATCTAAGCCTGAACATCTTCTGCTGCACATATATGGGTCAATGTAGACAATAGAGTCCCTTATCTTGCGCCACACACTCTGGCACACATTCAGTATTGCCAGGTGTCGAAAATTTTTTAAATTTTGCATGCAGAATTGTTTTCGTGTTAAGGGAGGAGATACCTTTATAATTTCGGAAAAATAAATTTTTTTTCATTTATCCGTCCGTAAGCGTCAATTTATAGTCGGAGCGCTTTGGGCAGAGTAATGCTGCTTTCACAATAGATTGTAAATTCTTTTATATTATTTTATTATATAAAGATTGACCCGCAATTGAGTGCAATTATTTATGAAGGTGAAATGTTATGTCAAGCTGAGAAAAAAATCGAATGGGAAGGGGAGGTCTATTTTCAAATTCTTAGGAGTTACAGGATGAGCTAATATTTCACGACTTTGATTCACGTTATTGTTTCTAGCAGAAAAAGGACTTGCAGAAAACCTATTTTACGAAGGCAATAAAATCACCTTTCTAACGGTATATCAACAAACCCCACCGACTTAACCGTTACCGAGCTTTGATCGTGTGAAGATGAAATCAATCGGTTGAAACTACCAAATTTCAACTTTGAGTGCAAATTTCTCAGAATTTCGCGTAATAAATGAAATTTTTTGTTATGATAGATTTTGTAATTTATTCAATTCTTTTTTTAATGATTCCAAAAACATAAACATATCTCTAAAAATACGAAAGTTGGATGTACTAAAAAACATAAACTTATTAGAAAACAATGATACCATCTACGACATAACTAATTGTACTGTCATTGTTTATAATTGTTCTCTAATAAGTAAAATTTTTTTAGCACAGCCAACTTTCTTATTTTTAAAAATATATTAATGTTTTTGGTTAGTCTATTACAGTTATTGCCATGGTTGTGCAGCCTGGAAAAAATAAGACTCATACTGACGGTTATCAAATTTGAATTAAGAATCACAAAGAAGAATGAATAAGGAATCACGAGGGCTCGTCTGGAAAAATTGAGGTTGCTTGCTGTGCTATATATGTTTTTGAGATAGAAAGAAATGTTCGGTGTGAAATATACAAATTACATAGGTGATGGGGATTCGAAAATTTTGGAGGCAATTTTAACTTGTAATCCTTATTGTAATCCTTACGTTAAAAAAAGAGAATGGGTCCCAGGCTGCGAAACATAAGGAAAACAAACTTTCGGAAAAAGGGAAGTTGAAAGAAAACGCTGTAAGAAAATGCACAACATATTATGGTTTAAGTATTCGAAAAAACGTTAATAGTGTGGAAGATATGAAATGAGAAATTATGGCTACTATTATCATATTTTTTTCAACAAAAGAAAACCCGCATCATGAAAACTGTCAGACTGGAGCCGAAAGCTGGCGTAAATGCGAAAAAGCTGTGACTTTAGACAAAGATCCTGAACTTTTAGATTTTACTCCATTACTTGGCGATGAAACGAAAGAACATCTTCTAGTAAATTACACTGGTTTGTCTAAAGTTGATTGATTGGAAAGGTGCTTGAGTGGCCATACCCAAAATGCCAACGAAAATTTCAACGCAACAGTTTGGTGAATATATCCGAAGCACCTCAATTCCGGGCTGAAAATTGTCGAAATTTCAGCTTACATTGCTGCTGGAATGTTTAATGAAGGCTTCACCTCCATTCTGAAGCTTATGAATGGGGTGGATATAATTATTGGCACCTATTGTAAAGTTTTCGCCCGAAAACACCCATGAAAAACGAGTACCGAAGCCAAACCGAAAGAGTCTCTCCGAGATAATCAGCTCCGAGATAATCAGCTTTTCGAGAAGGCCGAAGTGCTATTGTATGGACCTGGAATCGCAGATATAAAATATCGATACTTTAAACGTGATTATCTCGATACAACTTTTTCAAAAATTGCTCGTGCTGTAACTCAAAAAGTTGTTGACCGAACAGGCTGAAAATTTGACAGGTTTCTCTCTATAGTAGTACCTGAAAGATCTCTCTACAAGTTTTAAGATATCGTGTGAATAAATAATTTTTCCAACACTGTTGGAAAAAATAGTCGAAAATCTGGACCTTCGATTAAACAGCCGATATAAATTCTAGTTTTTAACTTTTTTATTATTTTACAGGTTCATTCTTCCCTTTAAAAGATCGGTAATCGAAGAAAAAACCTCTTTTGTTTCAGAAAACTGGAAAATTTTTGACAGCTGAGATACTCTGAATAAGGTGATACTCTGCAGTGCCGCCATTTTGTCGCCAAAAAAAAATTTTTTTTTTTACAGTTAAAAAAAAAGATAGGAAAATAAAAATTATCCAATTTTGTTATCAACTTGAAAAAAATTCAATGAACATGATGCACTTCACCCTGTCCCCTCTTCCCCCTTAATCTTCATTAAACAAATTATGTTTGCTTAATTTTTATCCTATTCCCTCCTTTTTTATCAATTTTTTTACCCGCTATTCAGTTCTGTTTAAAATGTTAAATCTGAAAAACGAGGAAAATCTGGCATTACTACACTCATGTAAAGTTAACTACCCTGTAGGAACAAACTAACTTGTTTTTAAAAACAACTAATTACAAAACTAATTTAAAATAAACCAGTATATTAACTACTTTGAATTATATTAAGGCGGCATCCACATCAATTCTAAATAGTTTTTATTGCATTATATATGGAGTAATTGAAATACTATTTAAAAACAAGTGATTGATAAACTACTTTCAATTATATTAAGGCGGCAACTACTCTGATTTTGACATCTTTTAATTGCAAATTTTTATTAGATTACAAGTTTATATATATTTAACCATGTTATTTCATCAAATATTAACTTTAGACCATCAGTAATAGTTTTCAATTGGTTATTTTAAAGTAATTAAAAAAATAATTTAAATATAACTAATTTAACAAGTAGTTGCAAATATATGCAGACGAAAGTCAATTGACTTATTTAGCGGACATCACCATACAAAATATATTAGTTCGTTCTATGGAAAAAAGTCAGAATTTCAACTAGTTGTGGTTGACAAAAAACTACTTTATCAACTACTATTAAATTAGTTGATTTTCCTACAGGGTACAACAACAATTCAATTGCAGCAACAATTACAAGCCAAGCCGTCAAGTCAATTCTACAGAAATAAAATAAAAGAACAACAGGACAAAAAAAAAATAAACAATAAAAATAAAACGGGGTGCAGTCATTACGCTTGAGCCAACGACGCTTGGAGTGTCCACTCCCGCGAGGTATAACCTACAAAAACAATGCACATTCATGTTTTTATTGTGTGCTTTATTGTTGCCTTTATAAAAATGCCACAGAAACCTTTACTGAAGCGAGCCAGGAAAATTTTTTATTGTCAAGTCTTTTATTAAGCATATAAATGAGAGTGTATTTGTGTGTGTGTGTGCATGTATTGTTGGTCTGTATGTGTGTAGACATTTCCGCATATTTAACCATATAAAAGCACATGCAAACAGCTGGTTAATTAACGGATATAAAAGAAACTGAGAACAACTGTGAACAACTGATAAAAGGAAGCGAAAAAACCGTCAAGTTTTTTTTTTAAACTAATTTAATAAAATAGTTAAGGGTAGGTTCTCATCTAGAGGTCGAAAAACACGCTGATGTTCTTGATTTGTATGTTTTTCACAGAAGGAAGTAAATGAGCAACATGAGTTTTTTGGCAGATATTTATTGATTCTTAAAATGTAGCAAAATATTTGTTTCGGTGAATAAGCGTTTAATGTGAAGTGTAAACGTTGAAAAGAAGGTACCCAAACGGTCTCCATCGCACAGCATGTTCATGTCATCAGAAATAAAAAATCCAAAAATGATATATGATATTTATTGGAGCTTATACATATATAATATCAAAAAATAGTTGAAAATTACAAAAATGGCGAACATGTGAATTTCTTAAATCTGAATATAGGTACAGTATCTTATAATATCTACTATAAAATAAAAACAAAAACCACGTTTATCTATAAAGTAGCTTATGAGATATCGTGGAGACCAGTTTAAAAAGCATATTTTTTCAGAAAACGCGTTTTTAAATTTGGCTAAAGATTTTTTCGAGCTATTAGCATTCCATTATTTTAATGCCACAGCACATCTAGCGACATCTGGTGGTGCTTGAGGTAACTATTCTTACCACAATTTAGTAGGGAATACATGCGTACATTTTAAAAAGATTGATCTGAGATACTCATTACTGCGCAAACTCATTTTTCTTAATTTTAATGAAAAAGATGGCTTCTTTTCTTATGCGATAACTTTTTGATGCAATCGTTATCGGCCAAACTGCTTAAGAACACATGCTACCCATCCTAAAATCTCAAAAAATAGAAAAACAAAGAATTGCATTTTTTGCTCGTGCTTCATGGGAAACCCCCTTCACCCCCTTAATAAATATGTAAAATTTGTCAAGTTTATAAAAAACAAAAGTAATTAAATATCCTTTTGTATAATATATATACTATTTGTATATACATATAATTATTTGTATTATAATAGTTTTGCCTTAAACATTTAGGTTAATGGTTAAGATTCCAATACAACTTTTTTGAAGAAATTCTATTCCTGCTTAGTTTTTTTTTTTTTTTTTTTTTTTGGCAAAATTTTCCATATCATCGAGTGGTAAAAAACTAAAAAACACCGCTAATTATTCGCTCAACATTATTAATTGCAGTTTCCTCGAACCACAACTAAGTAACGAACTTAAAAATAGGCGACAAACATGTTATAATTATTGTTTTTTATACCCCGTTGTGGGGTTTGCTAATGTTGCAGCAGGGAGCAAGGCATGCTATACAAATTTGAATAAAAAGAAAAAAATAAATACCAGCTAGTCGTGGCCAAATGGAGCACATAATAAAATTCTCATGAGGATCAACGAGTGGCAGGTGATGATGTAAGGATGGGCTGAGCACAAAACACAAAAGCAAAAAAAAAACCCACATTGGCCCTTTAGTTTACGCTGTTTTAAGCTGCTACCTTAAAAATCGTTTAACAAATGTTGCTGAAATGACGCCGGAAGGATTATGAACAAATTTAATCATACTACATACTCCCCTGACATACTTCCCAATTAGAAGCCAGTGAAAGTTCATAATTTAATGTTGTTTATAGCTTAAAAAAAAAAAATACAAAGGGTTACTGCTATAAGAAACAAATGTCGAATATGTCCTTTACAAAACGGCGAAAGAAAAACTTTAATCAAGCTGAAAAAACGCTAGAATCAATATTTCCACTATTTGTATTAAATTATTTTATTTATTCATAAACACGTTAAAATTTTAATTTGACATGCATTTTTGAAGTGAAAAAATTGGCAGGGGTAAAGTATAAATTTTCGTCAAAACTGTTAACGTCAACAATTTTAAGGTCAGCAATGTTAACCTTTGCAATGTGAACATCAGCAATGTTATATAGTCACCAGTGTTAGCGTCATCACTGTTAACGTTAGGACTGTTAAGACTTAACAGGTCATTCAATAGGTCCGTAGGATAAGTAAGAAAAAAACACAATTTGGATAAATCTTGATTCTGTTATTCAACATAGTTGCCTTTGAGAGCGATGCAACTACTATAGCGATTTTCCAACTTTTCGATACCACTTTTATAGTATGATTTCTCTTTCTCGTTAAAATAGGTCTCAGTTTCAGCGATTATTTCATCATTGGACTCGAATTTCTTTCCAGCAAGCATTCTCTTGAGATCTTAAAACAGGAAAAAGTCACTGGGGGCTAAATCGGGAGAATACGGTGGGTGGGTAAACAATTCGAAGCCCAATTCATTGAATTTAGCCATCGTTTTCATCGATTTGTGACACGGTGCATTGTCTTGGTGAAACAACACTTTTTTTTCTTTTGCAAATGTGGCCGTTTCTTGGCGATTTCAGCCTTCAATCGATCCAAAAGTACACAGTAATAGTCGCTGTTGATGGTGGCTGCTTTTTGAAGAAAGTCGATGAATATTATTCCTTTCGCATCCTAAAATACAGACGCCATCACCTTACAAGCCGAATGTTCGGTCTTTGCTCGCTTTGGATTCGGTTCGTCGACTGCTGTCCACTCAGCTGACTGTCTTTTGGATTCTGGTGTGTAATAGTGAAGCCATGTTTAATCCATTGTCACATATCGACGATAGAATTCGATTTTATTACGGTTTAACAGCGCCAAACCGTTGATGTTTTTGGTCGACTGTGAGCTCACGCGGCACCCACTTTGCACAGAGCTTTCGCATACTCAAATGTTCGTGTAAAATTGTAAAAACATTACCATCTGATATCTTCACAATGTCAGCTAGCTCGGGCACCTTCAATTTGCGATCGTTCATAACCAATTTGTGATTTTTTTTTTATGTTTTGTGGAATAACAGTCTGATTTGGGCGTCCAATGCGCTTTGCATCATTTGTGCTGGTACGACCACCTTTAAATTCAGCAATCTACTTTTCTACCATTTGTCTCGATGGAGCAGAGTCCGGATAATGTTTATCAAGCCATTGTTTGGTTTCCGCTGTATTCTTTTCATCAAGAAGCAATGCTTTATCAAAACTCGAAAGTCACTTTTTTCCATTCTTTTTTTTTCAATAACAATAGTTGCACACAAAATGCTATAACTCACGAATACGTATCGTTTGAAGGTTGGTACTAAATAAAAATCATATGGAAAAAAATGTAGTAACGCCATCTATGTGTCATCCTATGGACTTTTTGAACGTAGCTACAAGGCAAGCAGAAAACAGCAACGGTTTTTGTGTTTATTGTATGGAGACACCCAGAACGGTGGCAGATAGGGGTTAGGTGTGTTCAGAAGAAATATTGATGTGCAAAAACTAATACGATAATTCGGGAGAGATATAAATTATAAAAAAAAACGAAATGGCCATTTCAGCCCTTGAAAGGACTTTGATCGAGCTTCTTATGATGAATTGTGTTGTGCGTGTTGTGAAATGTTTGAACACAAATTACCGAGAACTGGAACGGCTTATGTTCTCAAGAAGCGTTACATGGCAGTTTTACTCACTGAGGATTGCCATTGTGTGCAGAGAGGTGACGGCCGAACAGAAAAATTAATTCAATTGACAAAACCTGAGTTTTCGAACCTGAGTTCTATCGCATATAAGCCACGCACCTCAACCAGTATGCCACGTCCGCGACAATGATTGAACACAATGTTTTCATTTTGAAGTTGGGTTTTTTATATCAAATTTTAGAATTTTTTAAATATTTGCTAATGTATTGAATACAATGTGCTATTACTCTGACGAAATTTGTTTTAAGCTACTTTTTATTTTTAAACACAAGTTGTTATCAAAACATAGCTTAAAATAAATTTAATTTCATTTAAATTTCATAAATAAGTTTCAAAGCCATTTTCCTCAATCAATTTATAAGAACATTTTGTATGTAAAAAAAGCAAACTCTTAAGGAGGTATTCGTGCTTGGCAATAAGTTTTGTTCGATTTTTTTTGCATATTTTTATAGCTTGGATATTTGAAACCGTGCGCTCGCTCGTCCGTACAGTACAGACAGTTTTGTTGTTGTTTGTGCTAAAGATAATGGATAGAAAAGTAATAGAAATGAAAATAAAAGAAACACTGGTAGCAATCGCTAAAATCGTCCCTTGAAACGCCAGTTTCGTGGTAGCCAACACGAAAGAGAGAAGTACACCGAATTCACTAGTACATCGGCAAAAAAATTTAAAAATAAAGATAACGAAGACATAAGCATTGACAACAAAACTTAGAATTGCATTTTGGAGTTTTATACTTACTTACTTACTTAGGTGGCCGTAAGAACCCGTTTCCTGGTTTCGGCCGACATGCTTTGCGCGCGCCTTCTCCAATCGGATACGCCAAGTGAGGTTAGGGCTTCCTCAGCCTGGTCCATCCATCGGAGGCATGGTCTCCCTCGTCGTCGTTGACCAGCGACCCTCGCCTCGAGCACCTTTTTCGCTGGAGCTTCATCGTCCATACGATGGACATGACCCAGCCAGCGTAGTCGCTGCACAGTTATATGCCGAACTACGTCAATGTCTTCGTAGAGCTCATACAGCTCGTGGTTCATTCGGATGCGATAGTCATCGCCGACTCGAACAGGACCGAAGATTTTGCGAAGAACTTTTCTCTCGAACACCCCCAGAGCGCCTGCGTCACTTTGCGAAACTACCCATGCCTCAGCGCCATAAAGCAGCACAGGTAGAACGAGCGTCTTGTAGAGTGCTAGTTTTGTCAATCGAGAGAGGGCTCTGGAACTTAGTTGCTTACTGAGCCCGTAGTAGCCCCTGCTAAAATTATTGTTCTTCGCTTTATCTCCAGGCTGATTTCGTTGTTTGTATTAATGGCGGTGCCAAGGTATACAAACTCCTTGACTACTTCAAAGTTATAGCTGCCGGATGAAACGTGGGAGTCTAAACGCTGCGCTCCCTTGTTTGTAGACAGTATATACTTTGTTTTACCCTCATTTATCGTCAAACCCACTTTGGCTGATTCCTTTTCGATAGCGGCGAAGCAGCGGTAAAATCTCTCTTGGTTCTGCCGACAATAGCAATATCATCAGCGTACGTAAGGAGCTGGACACCTTTATAGAAAATGGTGCCATTACGATGCACACCAGCCTTTCGTGCGATCCCTTCCATTATGATGTTGAAGAAATCGCAAGACAGTGGATCTCCTTGCCTGAAACTTCTTTCGGTATTGAAGGTTTCGGAGAAGTCATTTCCTACCTTGACGGAGCTGCGTGTATTGCTCAACGTCATTTCACTACAAAGTTTAATCAGCTTTGCAGGCAATCCCTTCTCGGGCTATCGAACGCAGCTTTAAAATCAACAAAGAGATGGTGTGTGTCAATTTGATTTTCGTGGGTTTTCTCCAGGATTTGTCCACACTGATAAAGTCCAATCAGTGTTTTTGTAATCGGCTTTAATCTTTCACACAGAACGCTTGAGAGAACCTTATATGCGATGGAAATAAGACTGATACCTCTATAACTTGCGCAGATTGTTGGGTCTCCTGTCTTAAGTATAGGGCACAATTGAGTTTAAGATTATCAAGTGCGCCTGCCGTTAGGCTTAAGCAACTTGGGTTATCTAAAACCTAGGGTAATAGTTCATGAAACAGACAACCATGAACTTTGTGTTGAACCACAACACGGACCCGTTTACGTTTTAACAAGTCAAACGTACGAGGCATTCGGTGTTTCAACACGAACATGGAAGCTGTTTCACAAACACAAAGCATCACCCAGTGCCCTGCTGATTAGGAGCATTAGGAATAATTACATACTGCCCGTAATAGCAGTACCAGTTTAGACTTCCGTAGCGACGTACTTCCATCCATCTACTGGTGGAGACGAGACCTACCCAATCTCTTGCATATTAAGACAGATATGCCAGCCCGGTCGTACCATTGCGCGACCCCGCCGGTCAATTTAGACCTGTGTAGCATTCACACAACCACAACCAGTACGAGGATCCACAACATCCCCGCAAAAAGACCAAGAATACACAAATGCAATTATGAAAATGTGCATTCTTATGCATGACTGTGCTCAATGAGCACTTAAAGGCTAGTCTAACAACTTGCAGTTGCCGACTCAGCTGGAAAATTATTGCACATGACCGGTACCTCCTTTGGAGGACCTTTGCAATTGCCACTCCCACTCTTGTCGTTCGGAAAGTCAACATTCAGACACAGAGTATTGGCCATTGTTCTCAGGAACTGCCGTGCTCAGTATGAGAACCCTTTGTTTAAACAACCAACGTCAACACTTCCCTCAGTGACTGCCGTGCCAGTTTGAGGGTGCGAGTCAAACTCTTGACAAGCAACACTTCGGAAAGCCGAAGAGTTGACACTTTGACGCACGCATGCCAACACTTCACATCCAGTTTTTCCAGCCGAATTAAGGTCTCCATGCGGTGGATAGATAGGGTCTACCCCATCTGACGGGTAAAGACTGTCCCCGTACTAACAAGTTTTAAGGTCAATTGCTATACCTTCGCAGGCTTGTTTCATATCGATATACCGAATATGACCTGCTACCAAGATGGGCGCCACCCCGAGCTCTTGGTTGGCCCTATCAGTTTTTATGTTTGCAGGACGTATTCTACAAACAACCCTCCTCCTTTATCCTGGCTTGGGACAGGCAGGCGCAAGCTAGACCTGGCGGAGTTAGTATAGGGCACAGTACGCTGAGGTTCCAATCGTAGGACATGCTTTCTGCTAGCCATATTTTGCTGATGAGCTGATGCATGCGCCTAATCAATTCATCGCCGCCGGGTTTAAACAACCGTTTATTGTTTTTGAGTCGTTGGATAGCAACTCGAACCTCTTCATGGCTAGCTGGTGATACTTCCACTCCATCATCGTTGATTGGTGGCTCTGAACTGTGCTCTCCATGGGCGGCATTGGTGGAATCGTCGCTGTGTATCCGTATTCAGATCTCCATTGGAGTTTTATACAGTTTTCTCAAAAAACGTTTGAAAAGGTCCGAAGCCAGAGCTTTGGCCGCATCAAAAGAAGGTAGAACTGCTCGAAGAGCACAAAGAGCCGCTGAGTCTTCATTTTTTTTTGAAGAAGAGGAAGGAGTTATTTGTGAGGCTGGCATTGCAGATTGATATATGTAAGTATTTTACAAAAAAAAAAGTGTTTTATTGCCTAAAATTTTCTTTGGGTTTTTTCAAAATCACGTTTTTGAACTACGAAGTCACTTTTCTCTGGTTCTATTGCACCGATTTTAATGAAATCAAGTGCAATCGACGCAGAATTGTTGAATTTTTAAAACTGGATGCCCAAATTTTTTGATGCAAAAAAATAACTTCAAACTTAAATGCGTTTATCTCGAAACCACGTTTTTCGAGCTTGCGGCTCAGATTGCACCCGTAGTTCAGAACCGATTTTGATGAAACAAAATGCAATCGCCGCAGAATTGTCACCATTTTAGTTCCTATCTCAAATACAATTTTAAACAATTTTTTACTATCTTTTTTACACTAAAAGACCCAAAAATTTTTTTACAAAAAAAAGACCCAAAATCGGTTTTTCATTTTACAATGACCGCCATTTTCATGATCGCAAAATTATGATTGAGGTAGGGACCAGAATTACATCTGTACTAAATCTAACGCTGTTTACTTTTTTCATTTCAGATGATCCGCAGTCGAGTTATCCGGGCCGCAAGCAGCATAACTTTTTTTCGACGCCCAACTTTGAAGGCCGACAACTTTTTGAACAGCCCTCGTACAAAGGAAAACAATTTTTTTATTTAATTTAATATATTTTTAATACATTAAAAAAAAAACAGAATTTAAATAACTCTTTGCGTTTTCAAATGAAAACTTTTTCAAAGAGGGTCCAAAAACAGCCTTCCAACCAGGAATACTCCCTTAATATGTACTTAAAAAATATGTTTATTTTTCAAACAAAATATTCTTTGGGGTTCCATATAAATTAATTGAGAACCTTGGCTTTAAAACTTGTTTAAATTTTTTTTCATTTTTTTTTTTCTAACTCTGTCATATTATTATTGGCATATTAATGAAGGAAATTAAATAAAAAAAAATTATTAAATTAAAACATCCTTGACAAATAACTTAAACATTATGGAAAAGACGGTCAAAGTTGAAAATTTTTAACCAAAAACTTAAAATTTGAACTTTAAACTTAAATATCTCAAATAAGAAACATGACATACAAATGGTGAATACAGTATTGGACAGCTTATTTAATTATCTATCAGATGACGTATTGCCTTTTATGAAACAGTTTAGTTACTAGAGTATAAAAATTGGATCAAAGTCTAAAAAATGCAAATAATTCTATATCTCAAAAATTCGACATATAAGGGGAAAACTGAGTATTTACGTAAAATCAGCGTAAAAAGCTCTTCTAGAAAAGTATTTCAGGTCTTTGGATGAAAAACCTAGTAGACTAGTGTTATTAGAGCTATAAAACACATAAAATAAAATCTTATATAAAAGTTCGTAATTAATTTACACTTTTTATTTTGGTTTTACCAAAAACAAAAACTAGATTCTTCGTGTTTTTTTAACGAAATACTAGTGTAAATACATTTAGTTTCGCATAAGGGAAAGATGCTTTGAACAATAGAGCAAAGAAAGTTCTTGACTTTAAGCAAAGAAAAGCAACAAAATTTAAATACACTCAAACAACACACACTCAAAGAAATGAATCGTTGTGTTTTGGTATTGGTTTGTGTTTGAATGTATGTTTGTTTTTGGGTCGTTCCTTTAGTTGGTCGGTCGAATTGGGTCACACTTATTAATATTAGCTCAATGAATGCAGCACATGTTTGCTGCCTCTCTCTCTCTCTCTCTCTCTCTCTCTCTCACTTCTATTGTCTCTCTCTGTCTCTTGTATGTTTTCTCTATGTTTTTGCGGCGAATTTAAAATTCAACGAATTTTTTGCACTCAACGACCTTGCTATGTTTCGACAACTTGGAAAAAAGTCTCCGCTTTTCTTTGCATAAGCAGTCTACAGAGCACGGAGAATAACACAGCGAGTTAAATGCAGGGAGTGCGAGTGTGTAAAAACAGTGTGAGGAGATGAACTCATTTTGCTAATTTCTCTCTTGCCCAAACAGCAGACGAGTGGCTCCAAAAAAAAGCACTTACTCCGCGCCAGAGTCTACAGTTAGTGGTGAACTCAACACAGGGCAGTACTGCAATTTGGCAATGAAGCGGGCCGTAACATGAGTGATGGATTGGAGAAGGGAGTAGCAGAGTAACAGTAACCAACCGAAGCAAGCAACACGAAGTGAACTAAAAGCAAGCAACGGAATTTATGGCATTCAGCTTGTAGTTCCATGTTTTTATTTTATATTTTTCTATTTTGGCTGGCAGCGCGTATGATGTCATCAAAATGGCGTAAGTAGACAATTACCGTTACACACTCCCTGCGTTTTCGTCCTTTTTGCTAGTAAGTTTTCTTATTTATTTTTTTTTTTTCTTTTTTCTTTTATTGACGCAGCCACAAGTGAGTTTGTGGCACAATAAGTTTTGATGTGATGCTAGAATTTTTTTGTTTTTTTTTTTTTAATGGCACAATTCAGAAATTTTAACGCATTTTAATTGATTGTTTTTTCTTGCATGCATGTAGCGAGGAAAAGTAGCTGAAAAGGTTGGAAATATCTTTAAATGCGCGCATTGTTTTATGTTTTATGTTTTAAGCCAAAGATATTCGTCAAAAAATTTGTATAAGGTCAAGAATTACGTCATTAGGTCAGGTCGAAAATAACATTGTCCGCATATTATCGCACATATCGCACACTAAATACAAAACAGTCACAACTCAAAATTTACAAATTTTTACTTTTTAATGTAAAACTATTCGTAGTGATCATATAATTTGACTCAAACACATCAAATACATTTTGTACACATCTTCTTACTCTATAGTTAAAAAAAAAAGTTTTGTTTCATTGCTTTGTATGAAGTTCTTTCAAAAATAAAATTGTTTTTGCTTCATCTAGAAATATAAAAATTTTGAGTTGTGACTGTTTTATATTTAGTGTGCGATATGAGTATACAAATGATGTGTAAATTTAATTTAACTTTTTTAAATTAAAGGGGAGATTTTTACAGATTCACTAAAATTATAATTTCGTCAAATCAACAAAATAATGGATGTTTTTTTTCACCACCATTCTCTATTCATGTAAATTTCAGTTTCAAATAAATGCTACTGATATTTCAGTTCTTGTTAATGTTTACAATTTAAAAATGTTTACTTGCATTTTATTTTAAAGTAGCTGCAAAAATACTCAAGATGTGAAATTTTTAATTTTTCTACTTCAGGCTTTTAGTCCATGGAGAAAGAATTTTTTTATAACCGCATTTTTTAAATTTGTTTAGACATTGAAAATAATGTGATTTCTTTCGTAATTAACACTTTATTTTCAAATTAATGCTTTGGGACATCTTATATGAGTCATTTTCCACGCCGAATCCAGGGCATGCAGCACGTAACTTGAAAAAGATTGTCGTCCCAGCGATACTCATAAACAGCTATAGCCAGAAGTTTGATCGTATCGATTATCGTATTTATTGTTAAAGATTAAAAGCTACTGAAAAATTTTAAATACTTAAATGTCAAGAAAAACGCCGTGAAATGTTTGTACACAACGGCGAGAAATGGGAACCAGGAACGCATCCTCATCATAGTTTAGCTTGAAACCGTTCAACATGAACCCGGAAAACTCATCAAGTGCTTTGAAAAGAAGAGGTTCAAGCACTTTGCTTTGAAGCTGACTTGGATCCAAGGAGCTGTTGGAGCAACTTTATGCTGATTTATTACGATGCCAAAAATGAAATTGGCTTGTGGTTCTATGGAATAAAGCTCACAACTGGATTCCAGTTGCCGAGAAATGTGTGTACAAATTGAACCATGTTATCAGCAGCCGACAAAATTTACATTTGTTTTGTAATGTTATAAGCAGAAGGATTTAATCTTTATTATGCAATTTGTATTTAAAAACCAACATCAACTTGGGCCAATGTCACGACATCAAGATAAAGTTTATCTAGCTCATATTTCTTATGTAACTTTTCATGGAAAGGGTTTTTTAAAAAAAAATTTCAGTCGTAACCCTCTAAGCATAGCGTGGACGAAGTAAAGAAAGTAAAGAAACGCACTGATTTTGCGATACGAAAACGTGCCGTATATGTAAAATTTGGAATAAGAGAATTAGACAAAAAAAAAAGTAGTAATTTGAATGTATTGGTACCAAGACTTTGCAAAAGCGTTACGTTTACGAAAAGTCATACTTTGAAATAATTTCATTTTATTTTTATATGACAAATTATGCAAGTGTTAGTGAAATGGCGTCTCGTTTACGGTACGGTTTCGTTTCGCAAAATGCGTTACGTTAATTTTTCTTAGAGGGAAGTTTGAAATAAAAAAAACACAGGTGCGTCGTTGGACACACGAGAGAAGCGAAGCTTTTTCGCAGTTACATAGATTTGATAGCTTAATAATCTTTTTCTTTTTAATAAATTAACTTTTAAATTCAAAAATTTAAAATAACATGGAATTTATTACATACAGGGTAGCCCAAGCAAATGTTTACAATGGAACAGTACACGCCACGAGAACGCTCTAAAATTGTTGAAATTTACATTCAACAAAACAAGTCAATAGTGAAAATTCAACGTGCTTTCAAAAAAATAAATAAAGTGAAAAGTGCGCCTTCCAAGAAAACAAAACAAAAACGTTTGTATGAAAGATTTACAACTGGTTATACTCTTGGTAACCCAAAGAGGCCAAATAAAAAGCGACCAAGGCGATTGGATGAGAATATTGCAGCCGTACGAGCCAGTATTGAGCAGTCACCAACAACATCCCAAAATCGCCGTTCTCAGCAGCTCGGCATTCCCCGATCCACTTTATAACGCATTTTACGTGTTGATTTGAATTTGTTTCCGTACAAAATTCAATTGGTAAACAAATTGTTTCCTACCGATAAGCCACGTCGATTGGAATGGGCCCAAAGAGTCATCGAAATGGCTGAAGAAGACGAGCAATTTTGGCATAAAATTATCATGAGCGATGAAGCTCATTTTCAGTTGAACGGAACGGTAAACAAACAAAATTGCCGTATTTATGCCACTGAAAATCCACAAGAGATTCAAGAGGTACCTCTTCACGATGCAAAAGTCACTGTTTGGTGCGGCGTTTGTGCTAAAATGCTCATTGGGCCGTTCTTTTTCGAAGATAATAATGGCCACAGAGTTACTGTCAATCAGGAGCGTTATCGCGATATGATAAACAATTTTTTCATGCCAATCGTTCGTTGAAAGCGTATCAGGCACTACTGGTTTCAACAAGACGGCGCGCCACCACACACAAGCCGCACTACAATCGATTTTTTGAAGCAATTGTTCCATGGCCGTTTGATGTCAAAAAATGGTGATTTCGATTGGCCGCCAAGATCACCAGATTAAACGCCTCCAGACTTCTTTTGGTGGGGTTATTTGAAATCAAAGGTTTACGTCAACAAGCCAAAGACCCTAGAAGAGCTGAAAACCAACATACGTCAAGAAATAACCGCCATTCCCATCGAAATGTTGAAGAAAACCATGGAAAATGCTGCAAAACGGGCACAATATGTCGTAGAGGCCAATGGCGACCATTTACGGCGACCAGATATCATATTCAAGAAATGATGTAAACAAATCTACTTGAACCCAATTAAATGATATTTATGACGAACAGACAAAAAATTGTGGTTTCTGTGATTTATTTAAAAATAAAATGGGCAACCCTGTATATACAGACAACATATTTACTGCTTATTTTTTATTGTTGAATGTCAAATTTCCTCGTCAATTACATATACGGGCATATAATGCCAACGACTCTCCATTTTAAAATCTCCACACATGGTTGTGAACTTGGCTGCACTGAACAAATGTTTTCCTTTACCAGCTTACTGCGTAGCGAACAATCTGTCGAAAATTTTTCAGATTTCACTCCAAGCAAATCACAGAACGAGTATTAAAAAACTTCGCTTCAAAAATATATATTAAAGATCGCACACGAAACAAAATTTAACAAACATTTTAGATACCTTGCCGATTTCATGTATGCGTTTGTTAATTCCATATTTATTGATATCATCTATTTTTTTGACGCTTAAAGCATAGAGTGTAATTTATTATCTAGAGATTGCATCAACTCTGCTAACAGTGTTAACAGAGTTATTTCAATTAAAAACATGAAGAAAAAAACTCTGTTAACCTCTGTTAATACATGCCGGAGATTTAGCAGAGTTGATGCAATCTCTACATAATAATTTATACTCTATGCCAACAACACCACAAACGCATTCACAATACAAGCACACCGATGCTGGAGACGCCTTGTGGCAAATAAAAGCAAATTTTTGTAGCATAGCAAATACACAATCCTCTACCTATTGATAGATGGTGACGATCTACCGCAGCATAGCTTCTGTTATAACTAAGATTAAATTAACAACCTTTTCACACAGGTCTTTGCGGCCTAGTGGGTAGTGTGCTTGGTTATCGTTAAAAAAGGCACGAGTTCGATCCCCAAGGGAACCAAAACATATTTTTAGTATTTAATATTAAAGTATTAAATTTTCTTGTTGTAATAAGCGCTAGCAACAAAGAAATCATCAAAATTCCAAGAAAAAATCTGTCGAATATTTTTCAGATTTCACTCTAAGCAAATCATAGAACGAGGAGTAAAAAGCTTCGCTTCAATAAATGAAGCTTTAATACCATATACAGGGTTTCCCGCAATTGAGTGCAAATATTTTCGGAGCTGAAAGGTTATGTCGAGCTGAGCAAAAAATCGTTTGGGAGGGGGGGGGGGGGAGGTCTATTTTCACATTCTTAGGAGCTACAGGGTTAATTAATATTTCACGACTTTGATTGTTTCTAGCAAAAAAACTAACTTACACAAAACTTATTTTGATAGCTAATTTTAAAGAGAATGAAATCACCTTTCTAACGGTATATCAACAAACCCCACTAACTTAACCGTTACCGAGCTGTGATCGTTCAAAGATGAAATCAATCGGTTGAAACTACCAAATTTCAACTTTGAGAGCAAATTTCTCAGAATTTCACGTAATAAATGAATTTCATTTTATAATCAATTTTGTAATTTTTTTAAATTTTCTTTTCAATGACACCAAAAACTTAAATTTATTTTCAAAAATTAAAAAGTTGGCTGTACTAAAAAAATTATACCTATTAAAAAATAATGGTAAATAATGACATTACAATTACTTATGCAATAGATAATATCGTTATTTTCTAATAAGTATACTTTTTATAGTACAGCCAACTTTTTTGTTTTTTAAGATACATTAATTGTATTGGTGTCATTGAAAAGAAAATTGAATAAATTATACAGTTGATTATAAAAAAGAAATTCATTTATTACGCGAAATTCTGAGAAATTTGCATTCAAAGTTAAAATTTGGTAGTTTCAACCGATTGATTTCATCTTTGAATGAGCACAGCTTGGTAACCGTTATGTGGGTGCTGTTTGTTGATATACCGTTGAAAAGGTGATTTTATTGCCTTTGCCATGAGTTGTCAGATAAAGTTGGGCGTAATTTAGTTTTTGTGCTAGGAACAATAACGTGAATCAAAGTCGTGAAATATTAATTAACCCTGTATCTCTTAAGAATGGGAAAATAGACCCCCCCCCCCCCCCCCCCTCCTATTCGATTTTTTTCTCAGCTCGACATAACCTTTCACCTCCGTAAATAGTTGCACTCAATTGCGGGACACCCTATATATTAATAAATTCTATGCATTTTAATTATAAGAAAAAATGTTTTGAATTTCTTAATTTAATGCTAAAATTTGTATTTTTCTAATGTTCAGGGGGGCAACTGCCCCTCCCTATTTTACCCTTGCTACGCCCATGGCTAAATCGGACAACTCTGAGCAGACCGAAGAGGCAGTGTCAATATGTTTACAAAAACAAAATGAAATTTCGAGTGAATGCATAACATAACTTCCAATGAAATTTTAGAAAGTTATTTCGCCAGCACCAAAGCTCTTGTAAACACATCCCTAGAAAGTCGGCGAAGGAGACTCACATTGTCCCGCCTTCATATAAGCCGCGGATAAAAATAAAAGGTGCTGCCAAGGATCATGAAATTTCGTATTAATAAGTTTTATGATAAGAGAACTATTCACAAAAAATTTCGTTGAAAAGGAGTGAATAAAAAGCCCACCGTCCATATAACCGACAAAGGTTATCTGGTATAGTTCCCAAAAAAATTATGCCAAAATAATAAAACTTTGCACACGTTTTTTTGTCACAGAAAATAGTTGTTGAAAACTGAATCAAATCGGTGGGCTTACACCGGTAACTTACCGAAATATTCGACAGTATAAGGTGATTCGAGCTGAAATGGCCATTTAATTTTTTTTATTTTTATTTATAAGCTGATTGGTATAGTTTCGATGTAATAAGTATGCAGTATCCAATTAGCTCCATTGAGCCGTTTTGGTGCCACAACCTCTTATCCCGTGCGTTGACGTGTGTGACGTAGGAATATTAAGGTGTAACCGTTATAGCCATCCAGTTCTGTTAAGGTATACAAGAAGGTTGTTGATTTTTAGAGTTGAAAGCTCCTCTAGGTTGGCGTAGAAGGGTTTCCCCAGTGTGCTTAATCTATTATTACATATTGCCAATGCTGGGCAAGCACATAGAAAATGGGGTAATGTTTCCCTTTCGTTAGGGTCTTTACAGCTGCGACAGTGAGTGTTAAAGTGTAATCCGATTCTTTCTGCATGCACGCCAATGCACCAATGCCCAGTGCTGATTGCCGTGACTCTTGCTATATAAATTCGGGATCTTGTTAGCAGTTCGCGAGGTTTTCCTTGGTTATATGAGGACCACATTTTTCTTACTCTTGAACAGATTGCCAAACTACTCCACCTGCGATTAGCTATGTCAAGGTAGTGCTAGAGCACACCTCCCTTTACTGCGTTCAGTGGAACTGAAACTGGTTCCGCATTGAGGAACCTGACCAATTCGTTCGCCTTTTCATTACCATAAATGTTCCTGTGGCCGGGCACCCAGATTATAATAATGTTAAGCAGTCAACTTAGTCGGTCTTGTTCCTCCTTACACTGTCTTACAAGCTTGGATAGCAAATTGGCTATCCGACATGATTGCTGCGGTTAGGTTGTTAGTCTTGACATATCTTATTGTACGACAAGCTTCCCTTACCGCTAAAAGTTCCGCCAGGAAGACACTGACTGAGTCCAGAAGAAGGAAGGAGTTGAATTCACCCAGTTTTTCTGAATATATACCCGCTCCAACTCCACAACCCATTTTGGACCCATCGGTGTAAAAGGTGACGTCATAAACAGCATCCGGACCTCCATCCGGTCGGGTAATTGCTAGTAAATGTTTTCGTGAAGTCTAGGTTGAGGATTTCATAGTCCATGTTGCTATTTGTCAGGCCTGAAGGTAGTAAACTAAGGATTTTCCCGTGTCCATTAAGTTTATATCTCCAGCTGTTAGACTCCTTTAGTCTGATTGCACTATTGTACTAGGTAGGTGCACTAGGTAGTAGGTGAGTGTCAAAACGTTCAGTGCTTCCGTTGGGAATGACCGGACTCCCCCCGTGACGCCTATACATGCAAAACGCTAAACCCTGGATAGATTCTTAATATTGTATGCTTTAGTCAGAGCAGGCCACCACATCAATGCCTCATATGTAAGAATAGAACGCACTACTGCGGTGTAAAGCCATAAGAGTATTTTTGGCTTAAGACCCATCTTTTGCCAAATTTTTTTTTGCAGGCGTAGAAGGCTATGCAGGCCTTAATAACCCTATGCTCAATGTTTGTTTTCCAGCTGAATTTTGAGTCCAGTGTGACTCCCAGATACTTAGCGCTGCTGGATAGTGAAAGTGTTTGACCGTTTAATCGGTAGGTTGAAGTACTGCACCTTGGTTTTTGTAGTAAAAAGCATCAGTTCTGTTTTGCTAGGCTTTACACCTAAGCCGCTAGCCAGCAGCCCAGTGACTGAGTTTGTCCAAAGTTCTATGCATGCATACTATGCTATCGATCGATGTATATCCATCAAATGGGGAATGTTTAATTGAACTATATGACGATAGCATGGTGGACCAATTTATGATGCATGCATGTCGTTGGTGCAATTGAAAAAAATAAATCGCTGCTTACGATTCGACAACAAAGAGCAAAGCGAAAGAGATAAGCTGGCTCCAATTCAATTTATTTCCGACAAATAGGAGCAAAATAACATAACAATAACAATTGCTGTTATTCCGTGAAAGATCACCACTCACACAATATATACCATCAAAACCAGCTAAATATGGCATCAAATTATGAATTTGTGCTAATGCAGAAACATATTATGCTTACAATCTTCACGTATATACTGGCTGTGACCGAAATTTTTCTGCTGAAATAAATGAAGGTGAACGTGTTGTGCTAGAGATTACTGAAGGCATAAATGTACCATTTCTTAGGATTTTCTATTTAGATTTTTACTTTTTTAAAAGTTTTAATAGAAGAAATTCACTTCGCATCATCTTGTTGTTGAATGGAAAAAAGAAG
Organism: Coremacera marginata; assembly: GCA_914767935.1. Lineage (NCBI taxonomy): Eukaryota > Metazoa > Arthropoda > Insecta > Diptera > Sciomyzidae > Coremacera > Coremacera marginata. Next base: position 166,479,144 of record OU612046.1, read on the forward strand.
TCAAATGACTTTGGTAGGCACACGTCGCAAAAATCGTAGAGCTATTCTACCATTATTAGTTGATATGAAAAAAAAATTGCTTCATATGCTTAAATGTATGTTGTCTGATGTTCGCAAAAAACGTCGTTTTATCAATTTATCATTTGACTGTTAGAATTGATGTGACAGATAAAAAAAGCAGATAATATAAAATGCTACAATGAAACAAAACATGGAGTGGATGTACTGGATAAATTTTTTGATACATATCGTTGTAAGAGAAAAGTGAATCGTTAGCCAGTTGCTCTATTTTGTAATATAATCTACATATAGCATCCAATGCTTTTTTTAATTTTAAATCATTGAATCAAGTATGGAACAAAAAAAAAACGAAATGGCCATTTCATCCTTTGAAAGGATATTGACCGAGCTTCTTATGATCAATTGTGTTGTGGGTGTTGTGAAATGTTTGAACACAAATGATCGAGAACTGGACCTACAAGTTTTATGTCGACTCCGAACGGCTTATGTTCTCAAGAAGTTTTTAATGACAGTTTTACTCTCTGAAGTTTGCCATTGTCTGCAGAGAGGTGACGGTCGAACAGAAAAATTAATTCTATTGAAAAAATTTTCTGTGTCAGGTGGGAATTAAACCAGGTTTCTCTGGCATATGGGACACACACTATACCCACTACGCCAAGGCCACCACATTCATTATTAATGGAATATTGCAAAAACAAAAATCAACGTAGACGTTTGCTTCTGATTGAGAATGGCCAATCATTGTTGCTGTTTTAAATACTATTAGAAATGTTTCAAAAGTAGGTTATACTATTATACTACCATCAGATTCATCAGATACAAGAGTATACATCGCTTTCATTGGAACATGCATAGCAAACAAATAAAAAAATTTTTGAAAACGATCAGAAAATCGAAACATGCACCACAAACGCTGTGTTAGTTGCTTGAAATATATTTTCCCAATTCAGCAAATATCACAGAAAATTAATTAAAATTATCGTCAAGCCGTTAAGAACTATATATAACCCACAACTGAAACTTGCTACTGTCCATGTTATGTTATGTTATGTTATGTTATGTTATGTTATGTTATGTTATGCTATGTTATGTTATGTTATGTTATGTTATGTTATGCTTATGTTATGTTATGTTATGTTATGTTATGTTATGTTATGTTATGTTATGTTATGTTATGTTATGTTATGTTATGTTATGTTATGTTATGTTATGTTATGTTATGTTATGTTATGTTATGTTATGTTATGTTATGTTATGTTATGTTATGTTATGTTATGTTATGTAAGTTATGTTATGTTATGTTATGTTATGTTATGTTATGTTATGTTATGTTATGTTATGTTATGTTATGTTATGTTATGTTATGCTATGCTATGTTATGTTATGTTATGTTATGTTATGTTATGTTATGTTATGTTATGTTATGTTATGTTATGTTATGTTATGTTATGTTATGTTATGTTATGTTATGTTATGTTATGTTATGTTATGTTATGTTATGTTATGTTATGTTATGTTATGTTATGTTATGTTATGTTATGTTATGTTATGTTATGTTATGTTATGTTATGTTATGTTATGTTATGTTATGTTATATTATGTTATGTTATGTTATGTTATGTTATGTTATGTTATGTTATGTTATGTTATGTTATGTTATGTTATGTTATGTTATGTTATGTTATGCTATGCTATGTTATGTTATGTTATGTTATATTATGTTATGTTATGTTATGTTATGTTAACATACCATAGGGTTAACCACATTAGTTGAAATCGGTTAAGAAATCTGGAAAGTTCTTGGCCGTTCAGAAAAAACAAATAGTTTTTTCTTTCAGTAAACCCTCTCCCCATATGAAATACTTATTTACGGCGTTGATCAGGGCAATTAACACTATGCACATTTTTAGCCGCTTGGCTTGCGTTTTTGCCGTTATCAAAGAAAAAATATCTTTGACAAAATAAAATTGAGTCAAGCAATTACAAAACCGTTTGATAACTACGAAATCATATCTTTTTAACGCCATCTACCGTAACCCAATTCCACTTATACAAGATACAGATTACAAATTGTGAAATACAGATTACTTAAGTAATCTCTTGGAAAAATAATACATTTCCTTTTTCTAACCGAAAATGTTTTAAAAAAAATATTTGCTCTATTTTTAATATGATGAATTTTATTAAGTTAAAATCGAATACTAATATTTATTTGAGTTGCTTTAGTTTTCATCTATATTGCCTTAAGTTTGTTCATTACCTAGGCACCTCCTGTTTTCATTTAAATATTATTGCATATTTTATCTGGAAAAAAATTCGATTATTGTGTTGCACCAATTTTGCACCTCTTGAAGGACCAATAGTTTTTTTTATTGTTATTTAAAAAAACGGCAACCATCTTAAAGAGTTTTTTTTTCATTTTCAGTTTTTCTACCTGCAATTAGCTAGCTGCTAGTTGCGTGTTTAGCTTGTCGTATGTTTTGTGCCACTTTTGTGTGTGGGTTAAAGAGTTGCCAAAGCAACCAAAACAACAACAACAACACTAACAACAATGAGCATTCAAAAACTGCTAGAAGAATTCGTGCCGCCGAAGCACAAGAATGACGGTATGGGTGGGGGGGGGGAGATAAACAACGCAAAGTGAAAAAATCGAACAACACAATTAAAGGACATGCAGCTCCTTGAGCTGGTATGTACGTGTGTGTGTGTGTGCCACTTGGTGCATGAGTTTGAGTTCATAAAAATGTCAACGTGCGGAACACTTTGCTTACTGCTGGCTTAGTTTGAGTGCACTTTGGGTGCATTCGTGGTTTCATGGCAATTAACAATATATTCCGTTTTTACTTGTTTGTTTTTTTAAATATTTGGTTTGTTTTGTGCTTGTTTACTCTAACTTAAACGCAAGCAAAAAATTTATCGGAATTTTGTGCTATTTTTCCATGAATCGATGTTGAATGTTAAGTGAAGATATACTATAGAGCGTTAAGTAAGGGAATAGTATAGGTAAAGTTTATTAAAGCTGTTCATGAAAGCATTAATATTTTTACCAGTTCAATTTTTGGGTTGCACTGCGTCATCAGTAGCATTTGCGGTGGGAGGTTGTCGTTAAATTGTAAACAAAATCTTACTCACCCATAAAATGTATCAAATAATAGTGAAAAATCTCATTAAATACTTTCTTAAACTTTTTTTAGCTTAGTTTTGCTTGATAAGTTATGCCCAAAAAAATTCTAAAATGTGAAATTTTTTTTTATTTTTTGTTTTTTGTTTTGTTTTTCTGTAGGTAGTAGAAGTTGTGTCTCTTCATTTTTATACAATTGTATGACTCATCTTTTATGTTAATCCGCACTAAATATAGTCATGATAAATAAATCATCCTCTGTTATTTGTAGATATGTACTTTCTTATGTACTCGTATGTTTCAGATCAATGCAAATAAAATTTTAATAGCATTGAATATCCTTCCTGAATTTAGCTCCACTGTGTACCTCTTTCACATCAAAGTATCGAATGAATGAATATCACTCATACGCCCTCGAGTACTTTTATATGAATAAATATCACTCATACGCCTCCGGTTTTCTTTTACTTATAAGCTGCATTTAAATACTTTTATTTACACATTTTTATTGTTATATCAATAACGTCACAAGCAGCTTGATGTTTTCCCTCTATCCCCAACTCCACCAACAGCCACACATTTTCATTCACTCAGCTGCCGCTCGCATCCTTTCGTCCAAACCATCAGCTGAGTGGTGGTTCCGGTCATATTAAGGCTGAAGTTGATGTTGCTGCTACTGTAGCTTTTGTTGTTGTTGTTGTTGCTATTGATGTTGCTGTTGATGTCGTAGCATAGATTCGATGTTGATGCTGTTGCTGTTGCTGCTTGCTGGTTTGGTACGGTTCCAGCTCGTCTTTAGCTTCAACACTCAACGTCGTCGCCATGTTGGCCTTATTATAGTTGACTCCGCTTGAGACTCTGCTTCCACTTGCAGGGCACTCGCTCTTCCACCCTCCACTCTTGTTGTGTACTTTAATGGCATACTTTGGTGTGTTGGTTCCAGCATTTTTTTTTTAGCCTCCTCCCAAGTCATGAATGGGATTCACATGCATTAAATGTAGTTCAAATCCCTACCAATCACCTCCCCTGGACATATTCGCTAATTTTCTATAAAACCAATATATTTGTTGTTGTTGCCCAATGAAGTGAGTCAATATCTATTAACACAAAAGCAACAAACAAAAAACACAATAAAAAAAAACCAAAACGAAACAACACCATCTGACGTCTGCTCTATACGCGCCGCTTAACGAAGAATCAACGAAGACTGAACGAAAATTTGGCGCTTGTCTTGCATGTCCTAATGACCGACTGCACGTGCCTGTTGACTAACGGGGCTATGCAAGCAGCAAGGGCAACACATCGCCTCGTTCGGCTCCAAACGATGTGCTCATTCGTGTGCTGCGTTCACTGCGGACTTAACGAAACACGGACACCAACGAACTGCACAACGCGCTGTGAACGACAGTTTAAGCGAACCACGGAGACGAACGGATTTCGGGTAAAAAGCAACGCTTGAAAAACATTTTCAGTCAAGACCAGTGTTTGCCGCAGCCCCCGCGTGCTCCGCTCGCTGCGTTTCACTGAGTGTTTGTGTGGTGTGTGTGCCAAGGGCTCCTCTACTCTATACTAGAAGGATTTTTTTTTCAACTACTTGGGTTTGAAAAAATTTTCGCGTACAATTTTCGCTGTAATTAAAAGTTTATCGTCGCGATTTTTTCGGTGAAATTTCTAGTTAAAACGTGAAAATACGAAATTTTTCTAGCTTAAAAAAGGGTTTTTCTCAGACATTTAATGAAAAATTTTCACGAATGACACAATGAAGAAGAAGAAAATTGGACTTTCGATTTTTCCTGCTTAGGTTATGTATCTGGCATGGGAGTGTGAGTGCAAGTTCGTGTGTATATGTGTGTGTGTGTGTGTGTTTGTGTGAGCGAGCACATACAGCACCACATGCCACCCAGTGCTGCTTTCTACGAGAGTGCTGTGTGTGTGTGAATGTGTGTGTGTGTGTGTGTGAGTACACAGCAATTCGTCCTCGTAGTGAACGACAATAAGTCCGCAGTGTACGAAGCACGAGTAGAAAACACGAAAGGACATTTCAGTTAGTTTTATATTATTTTTCCCTTTTATTTTTTGTTTGAAAAATTGTTTTTTTTTTTTTGCTTTTTTTTTTTTTTGTTGCGACGATTTGCCTTTTTGCCATCGTACGTCGTTCATTCGTTCGTTCGACTGCGATGTGTTCATTGTGTAATGTTGTGCTTTGACGTTGAATTGATCCTTTTTGTAGGAAACTCTAATAAAAAAACGGCAATATTGACGTGATCCTGTTTAACCGTAAAATCAAGCAACATTTATATGTCTAAAGATTTTCGCGATAGTTCGGCGTTGAATTAAGTTGTTTAAAAACGTCAGCTGGACAAGAAAACTCAAAGTACTCAAATAAAATAAATCGATTTTTACGTAAAGAATAAGAAAAAAAACATTCGACCTCAATGCTGACGCAGAAAATTATTTACTATAAAGAAATTATGTCACCCTGTTTTGTGTGAAAAGAAGTTGTTTCGGTTGGAAGTTAAGAAAAAATAACTAATTTTTTCAATGAAATCGACATAATATGCTTAAAAATAACATAATCTTAAAATATTAAAAAATTTTTAACTATAAAACGGAAATCAGTAACACAGAGCATATATTTGAAAGCAAAAAAAAATAATAAGTAAAATTATTTTTTCAAGTTATGTAAATTCGAACCAAACTGAAAAGCATCCAACAATTGTACAAACTCTGCAAGTCAGCGCAAGTTCTACAGTTACACTCTTTCCAACTTCCTCCCCACTGACTGACTGACTCAGGCACCACCCTAGTAACTCGTTCTGCTGCCTACTAGGCTGCTTGTCGCCGTCTTGCTCCCTACGTCTGACTGTTTTGTGTGGCAAGGAAAAACTTCGCTGCCTGTATTTCGTGTCCTTTTAGCCTGAACTCTGAAACACGCAAACATACACACACACACACATACACTCATGCACACTCGACAACTGACAAATATACGAACGACAGAGTTAATGTCCTTGTTTCTCTACATATAGCTTGCACAAACATATATATATTACATATATATATATATATATATGCCTGGCTGCATGTGTATGTAATTCTAGCTATTAATGTGACTTGCAACCAAATAAAGCTTTCCAATAAATCAAGAAAAATAAAAACAGATATAAAGGAGTTGAACTCATCAATAAAACCCATATTAGACATCATCAATAAAAAAGACAGACACGCCTCCTTTGAAATGTTTTCTCATTAAAATAACGCGTTTTAACCAAGTCAGTATAGATGAATAAAAATTGCTAAAGGGAGTGAGCTTCTATGCCCAAATATAGTTCAACCTATTCAACCTTTTCAAACGTTATAAATGCCTTTTTTAAATAAATCTAACAAATAAACACGAAAAAGTTCATCCATAAATACCTGAATTTAAAAAAGAAATCATATTCTGTTATTTAAGCCATGAAAAACTCTTTACGACAGTTTAATTTTTTCGGAAAAAAGTGTTTCTGAGTATTTTTAGTATTAAATACTAAATATTAAAAGGCCCTAACTCGATTCTATACATTAAAGGAGAAGAAAAAAAATTGAAAAACCAAGTTTTGCTATTTCTGCTATAACAAATTGTGCCATAATTACATCACTGAAAATTAAAAAAAAAAAAAAAATCGTTTAAAAAAATTCGAAACTACAGCACTTTATTTTTTATAAAGTTTTTCCTTCTCCTATTGAGTTAGGATCTATATTAAGGAAGCGATATGTTCTTCAAAATCTAACATTATTATTAGATATAAATCGTCAACATTTCGAAAAATAGCCTTTTTTCAATATAAAATTAAGAAACGAAATTATTTAACATGAGTCTATATTTTTGAACAATAAATTTGATTTTTATTATCATCAGATATTAATCGTCAAAAACATTTCGAAAAAGAAACTTTTTACATATAAAATTAAGAAATGAAATTATTTGACATGTGCCTATCAAACTTTATGAACACTAAATTTGATTTCTATTAAAAATGAATATGGCGTTTTCAATATAATGACTCAAGGGTGGATAAATAGCCTATGGTATAGCAAGAATTAGAAAATTATTAAAAAAAAATTTAAACATTTCTTAAATTTGTTAACAGTTCTGACAGGTTTTTAGGAAATTCGAAATTATCATCAATATTTCTGAAAAAAATTGCATTTCTTTTTTCTTTTCTAGCTCATATAGAAATCCATTTCATAAATATGGTTTATATGTGAGTTGCACGTGTCCGTGTGCGGATCTTGTGTGTTTTTCTTACACACAACTGCTTTTTAATGTCACAAATACAATTTTCAAATTATATCCACGTTGATTAAAATTTTTTATTTTTTAATACTGGTAGACTTTGCTGTAGAAGTGCCCATATAGATTTCAAAACTATGAAATAATTGGGCCTTAAGAATAGAAAATCGTTTTCCTATTATTTTTATTTTTTTTATATCATAGTTAAGGGAGTATTCCTGGTTGGAAGGCTGTTTTTGGACCTTTTTTGAAAAACTTCTCATTTGAAAACGCAAAAAAACATATTTTATTAAATAAAAAAATTTTGTTTTCTTTGTATGAGGGCTGTTAACTCGGCTGTTACTAAGGTATGCGGCCCGGATAACTCGACTTCGAATCATCTGAAATAGAAAAAAATAAACGGATTCAGTACAGATGTAATTCTAGTCCGTACCTCAATCATAGTTTTGCGATTATTTTTTACAAAATGGCGGTCTTTGAAAATTGAAAAACCGATTTTGGGTCTTTTTTTGTAGGTTAGTGTAAAAAAAAAATGGTAAAAAATTGTTTAAAATTGTTATTGCGGTAGGGACTAGAATGATGACAGTTCTGCGTCGATTGCATTTGGTTTCATAAAAATTGGTTCAGTAAAACCGAAGAAAAGTGACTTCGAAGTTCAAAACCGTCATTTTGAAAAAACTCAAAGAAAATTTTAGGAATTAAAACATTTTGTTTTTTGCTAAAGAACTCCTTCTTCTTCTTCTTCAAAAAATGAGGACTCAGCGGCTCTTTGTGCTCATCGGGCACCTTCTACCTTCTTTTGATGCGGCCAGAGCTCTGGCCTCGGGCCTTTCCAAACGTTCTTCGTTCCGAGACATGGCGAAATCATATTTGATGTATTGGCAAAAAACCTTCTTTAAATATGACAGTTGCAATATAATTGGCAATCTGCGAATGGCCACAGCACTGCGTTTCGTTGCTGTTTTGAGTTTCGGAGTCAAGGCATCTGATCAACAAATCATCGGCTGACAGTGCTTTGTAAATAGGTTTGATTGCTTCCTGAACTCTCTGATTTAGTGGTGCATACGTATGCTTGAGGCTGTCAATTGTCCCTTCTGCTACCGCTTTTTGCCAGGCGCACCAGCTCGATGCACCGGTCGGACAGTTTTGGTGCTATGGAGCTTCTTCAGTCGAGATTTTGTGCAAAAACGTTGCCCAAACAGCCTTCTTCATGTCAGCAACCGACTCTGGATGACGACGAATAGCGAGGCCATAATATGTTGTTAGTTCAGAGATTACTTTATCTGTTGTCCGTTTTGTTGTCAATGCTTATGTCTTCGTTTTCATTATTTTTAAATTTTTTTGCCGATGTACTTGTGAATTCGATCTCCTCATCTCTTTCCTGTTGGTTACCATGAAACTGGCATATCTCCTGGCCATATCTCCTAAAGTATTTCGAATTTCAAAAAACCCTTTTAGGACGATATTTTTAAATATCCAAGCTATAAAAATATAAAAAAAAAAAAAATTTGAAAAAAAATGTTTGCCAACCAGGAATACTCCCTTAAAGAGGTGATTTTATAAAAGAAATTTTTATCAAAAATAACTTACTGACATATTTTCAATTCATAGTTCTGTTCCAGTACTTTCCGGACTAAAAATTGTAAAACTATCAAAAGCGTGAGAATAAGAAAAAAATCTCTAAGAAATAGAAGAAAATACAAGAAAGGTAGCTGAAGTGGGGTGATGTGCAACACGTTTTTTTTTTTTTTGCTTCAATAAAAGTGCTAAGAAATTTAATTTTTAATTGGTTTTAAAGCCTATCCCTAGCAGAAAAACCAATTCGAAGTGAGTGTTTTCATGGCTGTTGAATATTTTGAGAAATGGATGAAGAAATTGTTTAGAACAAAAATTTCAAATATGGCGTTTCTTTTGGTCTTTTTCAAATCGGTGGAGTGATGTGTAACACCAACAAAATGTTGATGTAAAGACCAGAAACTTTATCTTTTTAGGTTTATTTTAATATTTTATTATAAGTAAAAGTATTATGATACAAAATTAATGAAAAAATAGCCATATTTTGTAAATCTGTATTATTTTCAATGCACTCACATATGTTAAAACTAAAAAAACTGATAGTTAACTCCAATAAAATATGTGAATGGCTTTATTAATAGCAAAAAATACATTTCAAATGATAATTTGTCATCGAATGTAAAATGAATATTTGTCGGAAATATCCATATCGGAGTGACAATTCTCTCAAATAAAATGGTTGAGAAAGAATAAAAGAAATGCGCGCATTTGCCACGTTTAAGCGAATTTTTGTGTTTTAAATGTTTTTGCAAAAATCGCAACAAATCAGGCAAAAATCTCGATCTTCTTCGGATGACAACGAAGAGCGGCCATTTTGCGGCCAAGCACCTGCAGCTTTCTTTGTTGCTTATTTGGTTTTCTTTTCCATATTCGTTTTTGCCACCTGCTGCAACTGTAAAAGTTTCTTTGGCGTTGTTAGAACACAGCTTTTCATTGACTTCCTACCACGATTAGATTTTGGTATGGGCTGAATAATACAAACTGGGCCGATTTCTTTTAATGTCGTTAAAGTGATTGTATTTAAGAATTTAACGTTGTTGGCAATTATAATGTGTAAGATGTGTTACATATCACCCCACCGTGAGTGTTACACATCACCCGAAAGTAAGTAACTTTTTTTTTAATTAACGGAATTTTAACACAATGTGAAAAAATTCAAAATCTTTTGTTATATTTAAAGATATTTACCAATACCACATTTTACATCTACTCACTTTTAAAATCTGAAAAAAATTTTATCCAAAACGTAAAAGTACATTGTGTAGCTCTTTCAAAATAGTGGTAAGCATTTTTTTCCAAAGTGTTTTTTGATTGAGTGAATTTATCGTGTTTTATGCCAATTACTCAACACAAATTCAAGGTAAATATATCAGTCGTGTTGGTTTCATATCTATCGAGTGGTTGTGTGATGCCAGCCGTGTCTTCAAAATGAAACGTTTCACCTCACAAACTTCGTTTAAATATATATTTAGTGTTTTTGTGTGTGTTTAATGCGTTTTTATTGGTTTTTTTTGGTATTTTTCAATCCATTTCTACAAATGCGACCAGCCATATCACTTGAAATGCGTCAACATGGGCAACCGTGGCTACTACATCTGTCGAAACTGCGACTCTGACCTCGGTATTATACCTACAGAAAAAAATCGTAAAAACAAAGAAAATGCCAAAGCCACAAAGACTTTTATTGGTTAGATTGTGCCCAAAGACAAAACATCGTTACGGCAAAGACACAAAGATTGTTAGATTCCCAAGAACAATATACTTTGAATCGAAAATTCAAATTCTTGTGGCAAAGACGTACGTCCTTAAAAAAGCGTGGAAAAGTTTTAAAAGTAAAGAAAATGTACTTTGGCACAAAGACTTTTATTCGTTACCGCAAAGACGCAGAATGTTAGATCCTTGATTTTAAGTACATGACTTTATAAAATTAATGGCTTCTCTCGGCTTCTCTTTCCTGCTGGCGTTTATTATAAAAATAACATTAAATTAAATTAAATATCAAATTAAAAATCATACCTCGCCTGCCGTGGGGATTTGAACCCACACCCACCGATACCACCGATTGAGAAGTCACTACACTACGCATCGAGCCAAATTCCTTCGTTATGCAGAGTGATTGATTCAATATTAATTACAACTGAAGCTATGCTCCAGCATAACACAATAATCTATTAAAAGATTGTTGTTGTATAGCTATAAACAAAATACTGTGGCATACTGCATTTGTTAATACAGCATCTTTTAACATAGCTGCAGTTTTGTCAGAAAACAATAGCAATGCTGTTTGGATCATTGGGTAGAGCATTGGACTGGCACCAAAAATTCCAAGTTCAATTCCGCACGGCGCAAAAAGAATTTTTTTTTTATTGTTTTCTTTTCATTTTGTTAATGAAATGTGATAAAATTTACTAGTGTGAATATTAACGTGTGTTTTTTACAATTACACTTCAATGTTGGCACTCGTACACGACTTTCTTACTCTTCGTATACAGATATGATTTTGAAGAAAACATTCCTTAAAGTAACAGACTTTGTCTTTGAAGCAATGAAGCTTATTCTCAAAAAAACAAAGATAAGTTTTTGATTTTACATACTTTTTCAATTCGTTGTTAACAAAGAACCAAACCGTTATAGTAAATATTTTTTCTTCACGGCAAAGATTGTTTCATTGATTTAGCTTCAAAGAACTTCAGTCTTTTGTTTCAATGATGCAGCACTTGCGTAGTTAAAGGATAAATCATTATTGCAACGATTGTTTTATTGTGGTAAAGATATTTTGGTTACAGTTTTACAAGAACTTTTTTTCTTTGATTTTAAGGCGTTAAATTTTCTCGGTGTAGCGATGAATAATAAATGTGAATTCGATGACTGTTATTTATTATTTTAGTTTCTTGCTGACTTGCAGATAAACTCTTTTGGTGAAATGCTTTACCCCACCATTTTTCAAAAATCGAAAAACAAACATTTTCGAAATGACCCCATAATTTTTTTTTATTATTTCGGTAATGCGATGTTCTCTTTGGCAAAGAGGCAATGGTAAAGATGTGAGCTTCAGGATCTGCCCAAGTGGACCTAGGAAACACACGAGCTGGTAGCGTCAGACCGCGTATCTCTCTTGAACAAGAAGGCTTAGGCAATCAACATTGCGACGATGCCCAAAAGAGTCGAGAAAAGATGAAATATTTTCATCACCTATCAAATTCATGACATGTGGTTAAATCCTGGAAGAAGAGCAATAGGTAAATCACCTAAGTCGGCTTGGGTAAAGAGAATTGTATGGGAATTATCAACTTCACCTAAGCAATTTATTGTTTAAAACATTGCTTTGAAAGCACATACTTCGATGCCTTCCCAAACAAAATATTTGATTCACTAAGCCCAAAATCTAAAATTACAAAATTAAAAAACAACTAGCATGATGGCTTAAGCATAGTTTTGAGCTATTTTATGCAAAAAAAAAAAACACAGCTGCGTCATTAGACACATGAAAGAAGGATAGATCTGATAATTTAATGTTTTTTTTTTAATAAAACCACTTTAAAATGCAAAAATAACAGAAAGTAAATTAAAAAACACACGTTAATATTCACACCAGTAAATTTTATATCATTTCATCAACAAAAATAAAAAAAAAATTTCTTTGCCCGCCGTGCGGAAACGAACTTGGGACTTTTGGTGCCAGTCCATCGCTCTACCCACTAATTCAAGCAGCCTTGCCACTATTTGCTGACATAACTGCAGCTATGTTAACAGGTGCTGTATTAACAGATGCAGTATGTCGCAGTATTTTGTTGATAGCCATACAACAAAAATTCTTCAATAGATTATTGTGCTATGCTGCAGAATAGCTTCAGTTGTAATTAATATTGAATCAATCGCTCCGCTTAACGAAGGAGTTTGGCTTGCTGCGTAGTGTAGTGACTTCATACACTGTGGTATCGGTTGGTTGTGGGTTCGAATCTCAACGGCACGCGAAGGTAAAATTTTTGTATTTGATATTTAATTTAATTTAATTTAATGCTCTTGTTATAATATAAATCAAGCAGCAAGAAAAGCCGAAAAGTCATTAATTTTAAAGAAAAAAACGGTGTTGATAAAAAAAAATTTGTGTTGTTGGCGATTTCAGTCAAGGAAATCACAGAACGAGAGGCGGCGACAGCTTCAAAAAAAAAGGAAAATAAAAAAACCAAAACCCGAAAAAAGTTATATTTTTGAAATTCAATATTTTTTTTTAAAAAGTAGTGTATAAAAAATTGCAAAATACTTGGTCACCCAAATAAAAATTGGCAAGTCAACATGTAAAACTTAGGCGTTTTGCTAAAGTACTTGGGAGGCTGAAAACTGCCAAAGCCATCTTATATATTATACTAGGTTTTTTTTCAATTTAACATAAGCTTTTGTTAAACAAGCTTTTGTTAACATAAGCAATTTAAAAATGCGAATTGTACTCCATTTTCGGCATAATATATGAGGTAGAGATCATACGAAGATCAGATAGAGTGAAGTATTTCTTATACCGTTTTAAAAAACCGCAACAAAAGGCACATCAAAAATGTGAACATTCCAACGCAGATCTGCTTGTATCGATATACTCAAAACGTCAGACCATCTGATTCGACCAGATCTACACAATTGATGACAGTTGATTCGCTTGTGAATTAACAGGCAAACCCGGGTCTTGCTTGCATTAAATTCTAATCTATTAGAATGAACTCACTTGGAGGTTTTTTTAAGTCATAATGAAGTGTTGTTATTCATAATTGCCTTTTTCTCTCAATATCCAAATAGCTTGGGTGTTTTTTTTTTTTAAAGAATATGCATGATAAATGCTGCAAACGAATGAATTGGGTTGTAAGTCAACTATAGAAGAAGGTCGTTGATAAAAGCCAAAAACATAGTTGGCGATAGGACTGAGCCCTGTGGTACTTCTGCGCTTATGCTCTATTAATATGCCATCGACTATGACACGGATAGTTTTGCCTTTAAGGAAACACGTAAGATTGAGTTTAGGGATAGGACTGATTATAAAAATAAAATATATAATAAAAATAACCATACCAAACAGTTAATATTGCTTATTGTGCTTTTATGTTTTTGAGCGATGAAGTGTTAAAATACGAATGTGAGCAGTATTTGAAGAGTAATTCAGATTTGCCAACTTTGTTCGTTTTGTAAAAAAATGCTTTAAGCATGACAGCATTTTAAGATCAGAAATAGAGCCATAAAAAGAGCTGGATCAAATTTTTAGTTTGGCATTGTGAATAAAAAAAGCCACGCTCAGGGTCAGGGTTGCCCAAAAATTTCTTATTTTTGAAGTTTATTTTTATTAAGAAAAAAAAAAATGTAATTCAATATGTACACTGGAAAAAAAACGAGTTACATTTCCTGCATAGTTATCTGTAATGAAAAAAAAAAAAAATAGACAGTTCCGATAGTATCGTAATGTTGAAGTAGAATTTGTTTCTATACAGAATGGAGAAAAATTCTGGATGTTTTTTGATTTAAGCTGTTTTTGAAATTGAAATTAAATGTATTTCAATATTATATTTAATAAATAGAATATTGAAATACATTTAATTTCAAATTTAAAAACAGCTATTCTATTTATTAAATATAATATTGAAATACATTTAATTTCAATTTCAAAAACAGGTATTTCAAATAGAAATAACTGCACATCCACTTATTTCACATAAGTAAACTTTACATACTTACAACAACAACAACAACAACAACAACAACAACAACAACAACAACAACAACAACAACAACAACAACAACAACAACAACAACAACAACAACAACAACAACAACAACAACAACAACAACAACAACAACAACAACAACAACAACAACAACAACAACAACAACAACAACAACAACAACAACAACAACAACAACAACAACAACAACAACAACAACAACAACAACAACAACAACAACAACAACAACAACAACAACAACAACAACAACAACAACAACAACAACAACAACAACAACAACAACAACAACAACAACAACAACAACAACAACAACAACAACAATAATAACAACAACAACAACAACAACAACGACGACGACAACAACAACAACAACAACAACAACAACAGCAACAACAACAACAACAACAGCAACAACAACAACAACAACAACAACAGCAAACTTTTATTCACAAATATTCTTAGAACGGCTCACTTCAAAATATTCGAAAACTTCCAAGTTTCCTTTAAATTTTTCATGATCCTTACAATAAATTATCCAAATTTGTAAACATGACTGAAAAAAAAATGATTTTTCCACTTTCCTTCTAAAGACACGTTATTCATTTTGCAAAGCCAGAATAATTACATTTGATATATGAAACAAACACTGATTTTTCCAAGTTCATTTTTCCAAGCTCCTCAATCCACAGCTGCAAACTTTTTTAAAAGAAAAAGAAATGTGCATCAAGAGTATAGGCCGTGGGCAACGCTGCTATAGATCAACGACCATGGGAATGCAGCTAGTGTGTTCGAGTAGAGAGAAAAGTAAGAAAAAGCAACAAAAACAACAATGTCACACAACTATTTTGAAGTATCTGAGTCATTCTCGCATTCTACACTTACATTTCTTTTTTTTTTGTCCCAGCAAAGCAGATCGAGTGCGTCCACAAAGTTAGGAGAGAAAAGGCCACCACAACAACCAAATAGCACTGTTGAAGCTTTTCGCTTTTTTTTACACACTCGCATTGTACTCTGCCACAGCAACGCTATTTAACAGAGGTGTATGTGTGTGGCTTTTTATTTTGTTGTTTCTTTTATATGGGGGCAAATAGGCGTTTTTAATTACTAATTTTTACCTATCCTAATGACAAAAAATTTGAATAAAAATTATATTGTGCATTTGGTATGAACCAGATCTTTCAAATGGTATAAATTTCATTCGAATGTGTTGTCTTTAGTTATTCACAAAGGAAATTACAAATCTTTTGTAAAATAGATTTACAAGCTTAAACAATTTTTTACTTTTACTTTTACCTTTTTTTTTTGTATAGAATTACAAAAAATTGCGCTCAATCACATTTTTGAATTTTCTGGAAATTCTAGAACGCAAAGTAAAAGCAAACAAAGAAAACTTCAATCATCGTTAATTTATTGAAACTGCACTCGAAGGATATCATTACCAAACCAGAATCGACAAAGTAGAAAAACAACAACAACAACATAAACTCTAATAATAGCTCAACGAGAAAAGAAAAAAAAAAAAAACTGAACAACCAACCTATTCATTTCCATCATCCTAGAGTTCCCAACCCGCGCAACGCTTTACTGCATCTTACTGCTAACCAAAGGTACTCAATAAAAGTTTTGTTAACAACGAACACTAGGCAAAATTTATGTAAGTGTGTTTGTGTGTGTGTGTGTGGTTTTGTTGGTGTTTCTGTTGCTGCTATTTTTGTTGATGTGCCACAACAGAGCTAAGGACAATGCATTTGTTAGAGAGCAACTTGAAGTGTTGGAATTTTTCGCCACAAAACAGGAAATGAATGAACACAGCGAATGCGGCGAATTCAAACTCAAGACTCTTTTTGCAGACTTTGTAGAATTGGAGAGTTAATGTGAGTGTATTTGTGAAAAAACATCGCATTCGAGGGCATGAATGGAGCTAAAGTTTTAAACTGTTATTTCGCTATGGTTGACGTTTTTCGTATCCTTTCGGTTTGTTACTCGCTGCTGACGAACTGCACGGTACGGTTGGGCATGATTGCGGGCAAGGCTGAAATTGAATTTTATTCTGAAAAAGAAATTTGGCAAGCTTTAGCTTACAGTTGTATAATTATAAAAAAATTATATAAGTATGAAAACAAAAATATAGCTATAGCTGCTTGTGTGTGAGTCAATATAAAGCTGAGGTTGTGTTTGTAAATTGTGTTAAAAAAAAAACAGTTATTGAAAAAGAAAAACAAAATATAAATGAAATTTTGTTTAAACAAGTTTGAATACATATTCCAACTAAAAGAATTCTGCATCAAAATAAATTTTCTGAATTTTCTACAAACGCTTATGTACATCAGCCTTGTTTTCTAATTATCAATATATCCTTTTTATGCTGCTGCTTCTACTTCTTCTTCTTCATACAACTGAACTTTCTTCTTCTTCAAACCTGCGCATCATGGCTTTTAATGCTGACTTAGAACAAGTGTATAAGTAAAAATAAAAAAAAAAAAATATATAAAAATACAAACAATTTTAAAAAATCTACCATATAATAGCAAATAATGTTCTTAACCAAATATTTCGTAATATAACAAAACAAAAATGTATGCACAAAATATAAGCAAGTTAATAATAGTGCAAAATAAGTGCAAATCCAGGCAGTGTCTAAATTAAGTGCTTTAAACAACTCGCAAATGTTATATAATACTTATTATCTACCTCAATAGTTTCAGTTTTAAAACAGTGTCCACAACCACTAGCTGTCCCTTTGTTATTATTTTTTTTTTTTCAATATAAAATAATAGTAAATAATAAAATAATTTTTTAATTTTTGTGCAGCAAAATATTGTATGTCAACGCAGCCAGCAGCTAGAAATCACAACATTCGCTACAACAACAATAATAACAACAACTGCTAACTACCTAGTTAAAAATTAAATAAAGTTAAGCTTAAAATTAGTGTAAAAAATTAACAAAAAAAAAAAAAAATAAATACAAAAAAGAATCTATGAAATTTTAAAAAAATAGTCAAAACAACAGCTAATAAGAAAAAAACGCCTTAGAAAATAATAATATATTAAATAAGCGCTTAAAAACGGCAGTAAGCATAACCACAACAACAGCAACAACAACAAGGAGAAGTACTACAGCACACAGCTAACGGATTTGTTAACAAACACACAAGCACATCCAATAAATAGTGTCACTGTATTTCAACGTAGCTTCGTTATTGCCGCCGTCATCATTGAATCATACACCAACTGACCCACCCGACAAAAATCGACGCTCATTGATTTAACGGTATGTTCGATAGTTTCTACTCATATATCTTTTAGTTCAAATATATAATTAGTTCAAAACACAAAAATAGCCAACCATAATGTCTCATTTTGTGACTTTGTTACTCGTGCTTTTTCTCAATTTTTTTTTTTTGTTTTTTTTTAAATAAGGAGCGAACGTTCCGAAGTCTTATAATTGTGTTTATATTCCGACTTTAACTATTTACAATTCTTCCTGGTTGAAATGTGGACGGAGCCATCCAATAGTAAAAGCTTTTGGCATTTTATTAAGAGCAAAGAGAAATCGTCTGGCATTCCTAATACTATTCAGTATATGAACATAATAACATCTGATCCCCTGCCAATTTGCAATCTTTTGGCAGAACTCTTTCGATCTGCATATGTTTCTTCAGATATCATTATAAATACAAATTCAAATACTTATTCCAACTCATCCAGTTCTTTACTTAAGGAAGTATTGGAAGGTTTGAAGGCTGTTTTTAGACCATTTTTCAAAAACTTCTCATTTAAAAACACAAAGAGTTATTTAAACTCTGTTTTTATTATTCTATTAAGAGCATATTAAATTAAATAAAAAATAATTTTTTCCTATGTACGAGGGCTGTTCAAAAAGTTGTCTGCCTTCAAAGTTGGGCGTCGATAAAAAAGGTATGCTGCTGGCGTCCCGGATAACTCGACTTCGGATCATCTGAAATAGAAAAAGTAAACGCCTTTAGATTCAATACAGATGTAGTTCTAGTCTCTACCTCAATCATAATTTTGCGAATTTTTTTACAAAATGGCGGACATTGAAAAATGAAAAACCGATTTTTGGTCTTTTTTTTTTGTAGTTTAGTGTAAAAAAAATAGTAAAAAATTGCTTAAAACTGTAATTGAGGTAGGGACCAGAATTACATCTGTGTTGAATCTAACTTCGCTTACTTTTTCCATTTTTTTCGACGCCCAACTTTGAAGGCCGACAACTTTTTGAACAGCCCTCGCACAAAGGAAAAAAAAATTTTTTTGACGAAGACAATTTTGCGCCAACTGCACTTTGTTTCATCAAAATCGATTCAGAACTATGGGCGGAATCTGGGCCGCAAGCTCGGAAAACGTGGTTTCGAGAAAAACGCGTTTAAGTTTGAAGTTATTTTTTTTGCATCAAGAAAATTTAAATGAAAAATTTAAGCATGCAGAAACTCGACAATTTTGCGTCGATTGTACGTGGTTTCATCAAAATCGTTTCAGTAGAACCGGAGAAATGTGAATTCGAAGTTCAAAAACGTGATTTTGAAAAAACTCAAAAAAAATTTTAGCCAATAAAACATTTTTTTTTTTTTTTTGTGAAAAACTTATATATATCAATCTGCAATGCCAGCTCCATAAATAGCTCCTCCTCTTCTTCAAAAAATGAGTACTCAGTGGCTCTTTGTGCTCTTCGGGCAGTACTACCTTCTTTTAATGCGGCCAGAGCTCTGGCTTCGGACCTTTTCAAACGTTCTTTGAGAAAACTATATAAAACTCAAAAATACAATTCTCCGTTTTGTGTCAATGCTTATGTCTTCGTTTTCATTATTTTAAAATTTTTTTTTTTTATAACTCAATTCAAAGTGAACTAAGCGAACGCTGCCAACATTCGAATAGCAAGCTCTAAAATGTGTATTAATTTTTTTTAAAATGCGTATACAAATAAGCTATTACCTACTAAAGAACGCGTTGAACGAAATTCGGTGGTTGCTTCAAACCGTTGCATTCAAAAAGTAGCCAAATTAAGCAAATCGCATTTTGGCGAAAACATTGCTGGACAAAAAAGACCATATCTCCTAAAGTATTCCGAATTTCAAAATACCCTTTTTGGACGATATTCTCAAATATCCAAGCAATGAAAATATGCAAGCTAAAAAAATCGAAAAACATTTTTGCCAACCAGAAATACTCCCTTAACATACAGCCAAACAGAAAAGTATACGTATCCCACCTTAATATGCAGTTTTACACAAACTATACATTTCTAATCTAAGCCAACTACGTATTTACAAGTGCAATGACACATCTATTCAAACAAACAACAAATTCTTCCGTTAAGTTTGCATTTGATTTGTACAAACTAATCAAACGCATATTGCATCACAGATAAATATACTTACGATACGAAGGAAGTAGCGTAATTTTTTCAAATTTCGGATGATTTAAATAAAAAAAAAATTACGAATATGAACCTGCTTCAGCCTTAATTTGCTTTTCCACTGAAGAAGTTTACGGTCATCCGTAAAATTACGGATTCCTTATTAATTATAAGGAAAGCGAATAAAAAATTGCAACCGAAAAGCCTTATCCCAACTGTGAAGCATGTCGAAGGTTCGGTCATGGTATGGGGCTATATGTTGTCGATTGGAGTCGAAAAACTACAGTTTGTGTGAAACAAATATGAATCGGTTTGTCTTTTTCCGCAAGCAAGTTGGATCTGATCGGTGCCTGGTATTTCCAACAGGACAATGAGCAAAAACACACATTCCATATTGTAAAGAAAAAGTTGCTTTATAACATGCGAAAACAACTCCATCCGACACATCAGTCCCTCGATCTCAACCTTTAGGACCTGAAAGATACTTGCATATCGATTCTGTGCATTACCGATAATAGTAATCTTAATACCGAAACTCGTTACCGGTCTTTTTAATCGGTATTCTGTGCACTAGGCAACGCTGTCAAACGTTGTAAGTTTTTTTATGAAGAAAAAAAGCTCTTTTCTTGCATCTGGCTGCTTTACTTGTTACCACCAAAGGAGATGGTAACAATATTCACTGGTAACGCTTGGTTGCAGAATACCAAAAGGGTGTAATAGTTACCAAAAGGTGAATTTCTACGGTAATAAGATTAACGTTACCGAGACAGAATCGATCTGTTAATAGCGACTGAAACAACAAGAAAACTCGTATTTTCCATATACAATCGATTGTTCATTAATGGCAGTAGTAGATGTAGAGGGAGGTTCGAATAAATACAAACTAAATAACACAAATACTATAAATATTTATTTAAACTAACTTAAAGTACATTCTCTTCTAGAGTACGTATACTTTTCTGTGCTGTGAAATAAATTTTTTGTGTTTTATAAAATATTGAAATATTTTATTTTGCATTAAATATTTCTGCTCTTATGTATTTTTTTTTGGTATATTTACATTTTTCAGAAAAAGACAATTCTCATTTGCACTTGGTATTTGTAAGGGGTATGTATAGTTTTCTGTGTGACTGTAGGTGGTCTTGAACTTAGCTCTATAGTAGTTCGGGAAGGTTTAAAGCAATGGATCCTTGATAAGCAACCCAGTAGGGACTGTTTTCCACCCATTCTTTTGAAAATTATCCAGACCTGTTAATTTTACCACTAACGACAATTTTTAACCAATCACTATACGGAAAATAGGGATTTCTAAATGATTGGAAAATCACTTATATTATACCGATTCATAAATCTGGATCCAAAAATGAGGTTTCAAACTATCGTCCAATATGTAAAATATCCACGATGCCTAAACTTTTCGAAAAATTGGTATACAGCGGATAAACTTTTTTAGTAAAGGAGGTTATATCACCGTATCAACATGTTTTTATCACGGGAAGAACAAAAACAACTAATTTGACAATATTTTCTAAATATACTGCCAGATAACAATTTCCCCTAAATATTTGAAGTTATTTATACTCAACTTGAAAGAGCCTTGTGAAAGACTTGAAAATTTAAATTTCTTGCATAATTTTTTATATAAAGCTTTATTCAGTGACACATTTTAGGAAGTAGTCGAGAAGATTTTTACTCAAGCTTAGATTTTTTTTTGCTAAACAAAGTTTCAGTTTGTGAAAACAATAACATTAGAAATTCCTGAATTAAATAAAAAAAACATTCACTATCATAAAAAAAAACTATGATATTTCACTAACAAAAAAAAAAGAACTTTCATTTGAGCGCGGGATTGAACCGTGGATCTATCTGTTGACAAACTGTCTCCTTTAACCGCTGGGCTAGCAAAGCAATTTATTGAATTGAAATTAAGTATTAATATACGTATGAAATGATTGCAATCGAGAGCTTTATAAAATGTTCTTAAGGAAATTCAAAGATAATACTAATTAAATTTCAACGTCTCGCGAGCAAAGTCCTGAATGGACGAGTGGGTAGAGCATGTGGCTGGTAATACAAAGGATCATCCGAGTTCAATCCGTGCTGGCTTGGGGGGGGCATGGTAAATATAGAAAGATTTTTAAAACGCATAAGCTAAATAAAATAAAATGATGAAACGTAGAAAAGGAGATTACTTAAAAACAATTCAATTTTTTTTTCAGTCTACGAGTTCCTGAAAAAGCCTTGAATAAAATCCTTAGATCAAACTTGTATATTAATTCTTGTATAAAGGAAATAATTTCATACGCCCTTTTTTCTTGCATAAACCTTTTATAAAACTTGTTTCAAAGATTGTTCAAGGAATTTAAATTCTCCTTCCCATATAAATTTCTTATATAAAACCTTACTTAAGGCTTATTTAGGTGAAATTGTTTTCTGGGTTTTAAATTGTTTTGAAAACGGACATAAATGTGGTATTATATTTTCAAATTTTTCTAAAAATTTCAACAAAGTTCGAGCTAATTGGCATTCACTCACTCAACTTTCTAAAATGGTTCGAGTCATACCTTGTAGGACAACAACAATTTGTTAGAATTAACAATATACTGTCTGATTCTCTAATGCTTTTTTCAGGTGTTCCGCAAGGCAGTCACCTGTGATCGCTTTTGTTTCTCTTATTTGTTAATAATATTCGCAAAAAAAATAACATTTCCTCAGTGTTTAATGTATGCTGATAATATAAAAATGTTTTCTATTATAAAAGGCATTCGTGATTGTTTAAATCTGTAGATAGATTTAATTCAACTATTTGCTTGGTGCAGCGAAAATTGATTACCATTAAATATACCTAAATGCCAAAGTTTGACTTTCCATCGCATTTTTTCTCCCATGGTTTACCGACATAAACACGGCAATATAACACTGTCTAGAATAACAGAAAATAAAGATCTTGAAGTTATACTTGATAGTAAACTTAGGTTCTCAAGTCATTTATATAGACTACATAGTAGCAAAAGCCAATGCTTTGTTAGGTTTCATAAACAGAAACTCGAAGGGCCTTTGTGATTCAAATCGTTATCGGCCAAACCGCTTTGGGAACATCTGCTACATATTATGAACTATCGAAAAATAGAAAAACAAAGAATTGAGTTTTTTGTTCGAATTTCATCAGAACCTCCCCTTAAGTGTGAATCAAAACTCGCCTTGCTTTAATTTTATGGATAAGCCAAGTTTTGAACTGACAGTATGAGAGAATAACACTAATTTTGAAACACAAGCTACTTTTTGCCGTCTATAATTTCGACATAAGGCAAGTTTTTATATATCAGATTTGAAGGACTCACGAAGTGTACCATTAACAACGATTTTTTCATTATCAATTCAGTTTGTGTCATAGAGTGGATAAGATGAGTTTTGAAACGGGACGACTCACATCTTGTTTTTCAAGGTTATTTCAGATTTAATCTTTTTCCAACTAATTTTTTATGCACTCTTGTTGAAATCCACATATTGTGTACGTTTTTCACTTTTAGCTGTTGTGAGATCAATGGAAACCAAGGCCGTTTTTTTTTTTTTGGTGCCACTGTTACACACATTTTGTTACACATTTTATATGAAATAAGCAATTTGACAGTATTACACTTTATGGGTAGATTGCAGTGCAGTTGAAACTCATCCCTGATTTCAACTGCACTTTGCGATAGTATTGACGCTTTGTGTTAGCATTGACTTTAATTTGACATAAAACAGTACATAAGGCTACCCATTTCCTACAATATATAAAATTGAAGTTTTCTATGTCTTTATCTCTGCAAATCCTATTACCTTTCATTACGACCATGGTAGAAGAAAAGAAGGCAGCATTGTGTCTGATCATGCTTTCTTGCTCAGCTACAGTATTTGTTAAAATCAATGCAAATAATTTTATGTCACTTGACAAACTGAGTCACCGCACAGTGTTGTTTGCGTGTGTTTATGAAATTTTTTTTACAGTTTTGGTAGTTGGCTCTCAGCTATGCATCGAATATGCATTGAACCACGCATCAACACATGGATAGGTCTGTTCCTGTATGTGTTTTAGACCAATTTACCAGTTTTGCAGAAGCGTTTCAGGTGTCGAAAAAATGGCAAAACAGAGTGCAATCGAGAGCGTACAAAATTGTTCCTCCTTGTCAATTGTTGCAATTTGAAAAGCTTGTATATATGGAACACATTGAAGACGACAGAATGTTTACAATATCTATCTGTCAAATGTTTTTTAATTATATTTCTGATGAAAAGAATTTGATCTAATGCCGCAATGTCATGTTATCGATATAGAATTATTTTTTATTTGACAGAAACCTTACCGCAACTGTCAAATTTTTTGACATGTTTTGACGTAGAATTACGTCTTACAGCGCGGTTTATAAGTGGATCATTTTCACAAATTTTTTCAAGCTCATCCTAACGTTTTTGGGTGACACTTTAGTGTATACCTACAGCCTTTTTAAGCAATTTGCTGAACTTTTAAAATCACCAAGTGACGATCTTATGGTATTGGTTGAAGATAAAACCGATCTATTTTATTTTTTATAAAAATAAACTCAATGCAATTAATGCACCATCTTTTTTTTCTTAATTTCGACAAACGATTTTTATACTAATTTTTATACTTTATATTAACTTTGTCATTCCATTTGTAACGCCAAGAAGGAGGCGTGGCAGGTATAGAAAAATATATATTTTTTTGATCAGCATCGTCTCATGAATCGATTTCCGTGTTTCCGTCTGTATGCCCGTCTGTCGAAATTAAAAATATAAGTTTATTTTTAAAAAAGGAAGATCAAGTTCGAAAATGGGCCAAATCGGATGAAAACCACGCCTACCTCCCATACAAAGTGACCTTATATTAACCGTAAAATGTCTTTAAAATCTACAAAAATTAAAGAAATGCCTTGACATTTGGCAGGTGAGCTTTGCTCTTCAGTCTTAATCCTGGCTATGAAATTTGGATGCAATATGAAAAATCGAATGAAAACCACGCCTACCTTCCATACAAAGTGGCTTTATTTTAAAAGTAAAATCTCTTAAAAATCTGCTCAAATTAAAGAAATGTCTTGAAATTTTGCATATAGGCTTTGATATATAACATAGACCACCACTGTGATATTTGATAAAATCGAATGAAAACCACGCCTACCTCCCATACAAATTGGCTTTTTTTAAATCTTTTAAAAATCCACAAAAATTAAAGAAATATCTTGAAATTTTGCACTTTAGCTTTGATATATAATATGAACCATCTCTATGATCTATGGCAAATCGGATCAAAACCACGCCTACTTCCCATACAAAGTGACGTCAACAAAATAGGAAAACTTTCGTTAATATATAAAACTGAATGTCATCGTGTATGTCGTGGCTAAACACTTCAAATATACTTCAATATGGCCGTTGCGGGGTATTTTAGCTTCGGTACCCTGCCGAAACTCCAACCTTACTAGTTTTTGTGTTTTATTACACAATCTTACAGTCAAATTTAAATTGCAGCGTTAGCGTTGCTTAACTGTCAAAATTTTCTCATGTTCATACGTTTTGTATGAAGCATCCCGAATAAACAACGCGCTAACGCCAACCTTTTTACATTTGGTCGCAGTATTGTGCCTTTTCCACCAGTAGAAAAATAACACCCGCGTAGTCTTACCGGCTGCGCCAAAAATGTTGGGATCCTCCCAATGAGGATGCCCGTATGTTCTTTTTACTAAGGTTTGAAAAACTTTCTCCTACTTCCCTATGTACATGAATTATATTCATTCATAAATTCTGTCTTTAGTCTTCCTTTCTAGAGTGGAGTAATAGCGTTTGCAGACGACATGGCCTGCATATTTGTTGGTAATTCCATGCATAATCTGTCCTGTGAAATAAATAATGGTTTGGAGCTTTTAAGACACTAGTTTGATTCACATAAGTTGGTGCGCAGTGACAAAACCAAGCTTATGTATTTTAATATTAGTGGAATTGATATTAATTTAAATAGTTTTGTTTTTCATTGTGCTGGATGTAAAAAATTTTTATATAGCAAACATGTTTGTGATTATAACAGCTCATCAAAAACTTTTGATAGTCTTTGCCAATGCTCTCCGTGCTGTTTTCCTATTGAATGTGTGAAATCCTTCAAATATCTTGGTTTATTGCTTGACTTGAAGGTCTCATGGTTAGAACACACGGTTGCACTTAAAAGATACCTGTTAGGTGCAACGAGTAAAATTTACCATTTGAGTTCATATTGCTCGCCAAAATTGCTAATCTGTATCTACTATGGGATCTTCCATTCAAAACTGCAATATGGGATTACTTGCTGGGGAGGTACCCACTCTAATAAGATTCATCCAATTCAAATCGCTCAAAAGCATGTGATACGCATAATTTGCAAAAAAAAAGCGAATGGAGAGTAACTTTCCGCTATTTAAAAATTTAAGTATTCTGCCAATCCGGCATCTTTACTTTTATAAAGTGCTAAAAGTTTTTTTTTAAAAGATCTGGCTATTTGTCTAATTTAAATTACGCTAAATACAGCTTAAAGGGTGAACAACCAACACATTGTTCAGATTCCCTCTCATAACTTGTCACTTTTATTTTACTCATATTCTTGTACTGCTCCCAGGCTTTTCAATAAGCTACCGGCAAATGTTCGCTGCATTCGTCATGTGACTCTGTTCCTTAAGGAGGTAAAATTATGGCTGTTTAATTTTGATTTCAAAACTATCGATATTCAAAATTCTGTACTTGTATAAACTATTATCTTTTGAAATTTGTGTTTTTTTTAACGTACCTGATTTCTTTTTGTGTGTTATATTGTTATTTAATTTATTAAATTTTTGCTTTAATATATTAAGTAATCTTTTGCATATGTGTATTTTTCATATATATATAGTTTTTGGCCCCACAACAATACTTTTTATTTCATTCTTTAAGTGTCCCATGCTGCATTTCTACACATGCTCAAATTGGGCATCTGAAAGCAGTTTTTGAGAGTCAATCTTATGTTAGTTTAAGTGTATTTCGTGTATTTAAATAAATAAATAATAATAAAAATAATAATAATAATAATAATAATAATAATAATAATAATAATAATAATAATAATAATAATAACAATAATAATAATAATAATAATAATAATAATAGTAATAATAATAATGATTATAATAATAATAATGATAATAATAATAATAATAATAATAATAATAATAATAATAATAATAATAATAATAATACTAATAATAATAATAATAATAATAATAATAATAATAATAATAACAATAATAATAATAATAATAATAATAATAATAATAATAATAATAATAATAATAATAATAATAATAATAATAATAATAATAATAATAATAATAATAATAATAATAATAATAATAATAATAATAATAATAATAATAATAATAATAATAATAATAATAATAATAATAATAATAATAATTATAATAATAATAATAATAATAATAATAATAATAATAATAATAATAATAATAATAATAATAGTAATAATAATAATAATAAAAATAATAATAATAATAATAATAATAATAATAATAATAATAATAATAATAATAATAATAATAATAATAATAATAATAATAATAAAAATAATAATAATAATAATAATAATAATAATAATAATAATAATAATAATAATAATAATAATAATAATAATAATAATAATAATAATAATAATAATAATAATAATAATAATAATAATAATAATAATAATAATAATAATAATAATAATAATAATAATAATAATAATAATAATAATAATAATAATAATAATAATAATAATAATAATAATAATAATAATAATAATAATAATAATAATAATAATAATAATAATAATAATTTTGTTATAATTGACAGTTTTTTGATTAATTATTTTTGATATATAATTGACATCACATTGATAATCTTAATTGATAATCTCACTTCCTAGTTAAATTATTTCCGCATTCAAACATACATTCATAGAAATATTGTTTATTGAGCTTTGGCATTTATGCATTTTCAGTTGGTCACAAAATAGCGACCAACAGCTGCATGAAATAATGTAGATCAAATATAAAGTTCACTGCATGTACGACATTTCCCAATTTCGTCAAACAGCAACGCGACTCAGGTATCAGGCGCATAGCGTCGTTCACCTGTGTGGCTTTATTTAGATAAGTCAGCATATTACTAATTGCTGCTATAACTTAAGCACGCGCTCTGAAGTGCTTATGTTTGTCGTAATTGGATCATGCCTGGTATCATAAATTCAGGTAGGTCGGTGCTTAAAGCAGTTTGTGCTGTGTTTTATTTTACTATCTGTTTCTGCACGCCGATCGCTCCATTCATGATCAAGGCTAGCCGATATTTAATATAAGCATTTAATTTATTAAAGTCTTAATTGGTGACGACTAAGTCACAACAGCGCTCAACTGAATTGCGAAGCGTAGAAATAATCAACGGTAAACGTCTCAATTAAGGTTTCACTGTTATCCCGAAAAGCGTTCCCGTACTTTTTTTGTTTTTCTCTATTTTTCAGAGATTTTTTTCTTACACTCATGCTTTTGACAGTTTTACAATTTTTAGTCCAAAAAGTACGGAATAAGGTCTTTTCCCGTCTCCACAAAGATATCTACTCTGCCATATAAAATTTCATCCCCCATCTCATGCCTGGTAAGAATGCATGATACTCGTACAGTCACTCAAAAAAGTATTCAGAATTTCATACTATTTTTTCAAAATCCAAAAAAATACGATTAAAAAATAGCTAACTAAAATGAGATTGGTATCAATTCCTTAGTTTATTTCAACGAAATAATAATAACAACATAACATTTTTCTTATGATTACAACAACAAAATATAATTTAAACGCAAATTAAGCGAATTTCATCTCACGTAAGTATTCGGATTTTGCTAGTTAAATGATAATAACGGAAAATATGTTATAGCGTATTCGAAATGCTCGTACATTGTCAAGAACAACGTTTATTATAAAGCAATTAAAACCATTCGTGGAGCATTAGTATATGTTTTCATTCTCATGGAGAATGCTTTAATGGGAAACAGGGGGCGAACCTTCACATGGCAAAGTGTCTGACCGCCTCAATCTGGCGAGACCAGCATTATCCATGTTGAAACTGTCCCAAGTCAACTTAAACCTCTACGTGATGTTCCCTGGGCAACGGCAAACTGGCATCCGTCAGTTTGACGGCTGATTTGAGCGGCGGGTCTCCCAGTCTTAAATAAGTTGTGCGTCGGGTTTGAAGCCCACCACGTAAAAAAACCATTTCAGTTAAAAGTTGCAAAAGAACCAAAAGATCCCCAAATCTGATGACGACCACCGACAATGAAAAACTGATAATGATTTACGGATATGCACCTGGAATGTCCGAACTCTTAATTGGGAAGGTGCCTCTATCCAACTGATTGATATCTTGGAAAGATACAAAGCTGATATCACTGCAATCCAAGAAATGCGATGGAAAGGACAGGGTTGCTCTCGGCAAGCATCCTGTGATTGGGTGCGGATTTGTAGTTGGCGATTCACTCCTGTGAACGAACGACTTGTCATAATCCGCATCAAGGCTAAATTGTTTCATATAAGCCTAATATGTGCGCATGCTCCGACAGAGGACAAGGACGATGAGATCAAATGTACTTTCTACGAGCGCTGCCCCCGTTACGACATAAAGATTGTGCTTAGTGACTTCAACGCTAAGGTGGGCAAGGAAAACATCTTTGGTCCAACAGTCGAAAAGTTTAGCCTCCACGACAAAACATCCGATAACGGAATGAGGCTGATTGACTTCGCCGCAGCACTAAACATTAATATTCATAAGGCCACCTGGTTGTCCCCTGACCAAAAAATGTGCAACCAAATTGATCACGTTTTGATTGACGAGAGGCACTCCTCCAGAGTATTAGATGTACGCAAGATCCGTTGTGCTAATATAGACTCGGATCATTATCTTGTCGAAGCTAAGATCCATACACGTCTGTGCGCTGCAAAGAATGCGCGCAATGCTACGCAAAGAAAGCTAAACGTCGACAAGCTGCAGTCAAAACGGACAGCCGAAGCCTTCGCCACTCGACTCTCACTCCTGCTTCAAGAAAGCACTACTCCGATCGACGATATATGCGCGCAATGGGCACACATCTCCCACTCTCTGCGTACGGCTGACGAAGAGGTTATTGGCCAAGAGTGTCGCGACGCCACTGCAGAGAAAAACGCCGCCTACAAAGCCACCCTGTAGTCGGTTGTAACGCGTGCTGCTAAGGATCGATACAGAGAGAAATGGAGGGAAGAGAGGCAGAAAAAAAGAGAGGCAGAAAAGCGTTAGTGTGAGAAGATTGAGATATATGGTGACAGGAACGAGGTCCGAAAATTTTTCGAAAAGATAAGACGCCTGGCCGATGGCTCCTAGACCTGGACCTCTTTTTGCAAGGATGAAAACGGGAATCTAGTGACAGATATTCAGAGTGCACTGACGTTATGGAGGGAAAACTTCTCTAGTCTCTAGTCTAGCCAATAGAGATAATATTCCGGAAACTTCAATTATGGATGACAGCGTTGAAGTTCCGCTACGCTCTGTACGGCTTAAAAACAACAAAGCCACGGGAGCCGATGGTCTACCGGCTGAGCTGTTTAAGAACGGAGGCGATGGTCTGTTTAAATGCATTCACGAGCTTCTATGCAGAATATGGTCGGAAGAATACATTTCAAACGATTGGAACCTCCGTGTACTCTGCCCAATCCACAAGAAAGGCGATTCCACTATTTGCGCCAACTGCCATGGGATAAGCCTTCTAAACATAGCCTACAAGGTCCTGTCGAGCGTGTTATGTGAAAGACTGAAGCCCATCGTAAACCAACTGATTGGGCGTTATGAGGTGGCTTCAGACCTGGAAAATCAACCACCGACCAGATATTCATGTTACGACAAATCTTGCAAAAGACCATAGAGAAGCAAATCGACACCCACCATCTTTTTGTCGACTACAAAGCCGCTTTCGACAGTTCAATAAGAAATCACCTATACTCCACCATGTCTGAATTTGGTACACCTTCAAAATTAATTCGTCAATGCAGGATGACACTGAGCAGCACCAGCAGCGCAGTTAAAATCGGGAAGGACCTCTCCCCCTCCCCCCATTTGTTACCAAACGAGGTTTCAGACAAGGTGATTCCTTATCGTGCGACTTTTTTAACCTGATCATGGAGAAGTTCATTCGAGCTGCTGATCTGAGACAAAACGGCTGCTAGCTATCTTTTGCTGCTAGCGTATGCTGATGATATTGATATCATTGGCCATAATACACGCAAAGTCAATGCAGCATTATCAAAATTAGGAAAAGAGTCGAGTTGCATGGGCCTTGCAGTGAATGCAGATAAGACGAAATATCTAGTATCAACAAACAAACAGTGCCAACGAATTGGCACCCACGTCACTGTTGACAACACCTCCTTCGACGTTGTGAAGGACTTCGTCTACCTCGGTTCCAGCATTAACTCCACCAACGATAGCAGTAGAGAGATAAAACCACTCTTGCCAACAGGTGTTATTTTGGACTCAGTAGGCAATTGAGAAGCAGAGCCCTCTCTCGACGAACAAAAGTCACGCTTTATAGGTCACTAATCATGCCCGTCCTGTTATATGCGGCACGACCTGGACGTTGAGCAGCTCTGATGAAAAGATTTTGGGAGCGTTCAAGAGAAAGATCCTTCGTAAAATCTACGGACCAATCTGCGCCAATGGCGAGTACCGAATACGATGGAACGATGAGCTGTATGAGCTATATGTCGACATCGACATAGTAAAGCGCATAAAGACAGAGCGGCTTCGCTGGCTAGGTCATGTTGAGCGAATGGAAGACGACGCTCCAGCGAAGAAATATTCGATTCGGTACCCAGCGGCGGTCAACGCAGAAGAGGACGACCGCATATCCGTTGGAAGGACCAAGTAGAGGACAACCTGACGAAACTTGGAGCTTCCAACTGGTGCCAGCAAGCGCAAAACAAAAATGGCTGGCGCAATTTCTAACAACAGGCGGAAATCGACTTACGGTTGTAGGCGCCATCTAAGTAAGTAAGTAGGTAATTTTTTTGATAATTTTTAGATGCATTTAAGAGCATCAAAGTCTGAACCATGGTTATCTCTAATTAACTGCATACTTAACTTTTCATTTATAAGTTTTGAGTTGAAATTTTGAAATTTTTTCCGAAAAACACATTGGAGTAACAAAGAAACCAAGTCATGCTTCACTTTTGCTCCAATGTGTTTTTCGGCTCGGATAAGCAATAAGCGTTCTCTATGGTCACGACCTTCGGTTAGATGCTGATACTCGACTACCATATATATATATAAATAACTTCACTAAAGTTCTAGTCCACCAACAAAATACACATGTAGAACCAATCCTTAGTGATCGCACACTGCAGCGATGCTATCAACATCAGCATCGTCGAGTGAAGGTTGTTCTTTATAGCGTTTGCATGCATTTGTTTTTGTTTAAGCAAACTGACGTTTTTGTAAAGTTTTAAATTCACGCCCGTTAATACCTTCGCAAAACAAGCAATGCTTCAATAATATGAAATTCCGAATACTTTTTTGAATGACTTTATATCGGTGATTCCATGTCAAATCAGATGCCTTTGCCCAAAAATAGATTTTGACGATTCCGATTTTTTTCAAATAGCACTTAAAAATAGTAATATTTGCATATTTTCTATATATTTTTTTTTTTTTTTGTTGTTATACACATTGGAAAATAAAAAAAAAAACCAAAATTGGTCATTCGAAATTGTAGTAAGACCATTATTTCTTTAAAACCCTTAGTCCTACAAAAAAATGTTAAGGATGTATTTTAGAAATCTGAAATCGATCTTCTATGCGGTGTAGATTTTTCTCAAACACTTTAATGAAAAAAAAACTTTTTTTTTTTGTCCACTTAAAATTTCATTCTCATTTTTCAAGGTCAGCACCACTATTTTTTTTTTTTTTTTTTTGTTTTGAGAACCTTGTCGAATTGAAGCATTCATTCTTAATGCGTTCTCAAAATGTTACGTTTAAAACTACACCACAAAGAAATTCTCTAAAATCCAGAACTCTAAAATATGTCCTCAACATATTGTTTGTAGGACTAACGATTTTGAAGATATCGTCGTTGGGCATGCAATACCGCGTATCAGCCAGTTGCAACACTGCCCCAAAAGGGTGGCAGATAGGGGTTAGGTTTATTCAAGAGAAATGCTTTAGGGTAAAAAAATAATAGGACCAGCTCATAAATTTGAGATCTAGATTTAAATCTAGGGTTCAATTTAGGAGAGATTGTTTTAATTCTAAAATTTGATGATTTGTTCAAAAGATGGTTCTAAAATATAAACGATGAACCTGTATTCAATATTGACTTTGCACTAATTGAACTTTTGAATGAAGCATTAGGTTTAACTATGTCCAATGATCGAAATTTCAGTACTTTTGTATTCTTTTTGGAATATAATGAAAAGATGAAGAGAAAATATTGTCGTTTATATCGTAGCTTTAAGCGTTTTTGTATGTATGTATGTATGTACAATATTGTCTGTATTGTATGACTAAATTAGTTCAGTTCAGTATCTGCAATACTTCAAAGGCCTTTAAGTGTACAGTTGCAAAGGCAGAACTGCAGATTTTTTTTACTTTCCCCAATTATGTTTTCGTAAAGTGCAATTTTACATTTCTGCATTGTCAAGAACATCAGATCGTATATATGGTTTTGCTGTAATTCATCTATATGCTTAACTTTCATCAGTTTAAAAAGAATTGTACTTTTTTTATATAGTTTTTTTATATAGTTAGTCGAAGGTTTTTACAATTTTGGGCATTTGATTTATATGTATTTTTCAATTGAAATGTTATGTTCATTCTCGTCTTTGATACATTATCTCTAACGTAGTATGGTGGAAATTTACTTTCTTCGGTACAGAGTTAATTGAAAATACTTTAATAACTCCGAAGTTCCTTCTAACGAACTTATTATGTAACGAGACAGTATATTAAGATAATTATAGCTTTTTTAATATTAGAAATAAATAAAAGTTGCTCTTAATGTTTTGAAGCCCTAAAAAAATTTAAGAAACAACATTGATTTTTATCAGTTAATTTCAGTTTTTGCTTGTTTTTTATAACTTAAATATGACCATCAATATGCGTACGATATGTTGTGTGTTTTGGAAAAAAACCCGAATGTATTGAAGTACCTAACTGCGTTATTGCGCTGACACACTTGTATTATTAAAAGCAACGCACTAGCGTAGTAATACAAAAACTCGTAGTTTCTTGCTCATTCTTCTTTCTTTGCTTATTCGAACGTATTCGATTTCAAAGTGTAAGCAAATTCGAATCAAACAGAAGTACAGGTTGTCTGCATGCATGAAATATAAGTTTGTTTGCTTAGTTCTGCGCTTTATTCAAAAATGCTTCTTATTGATTTTTTTATTGATTTAGATATTTTTAATAAATTAATGGCGAATATACCGCCGCAATAATATTATTATTAAATAAATAATATTTATATGAGGAGATTTGGTGTATTTGGTGGGCTTTATATGTTTTTATTACTAAATTGCGCTTACTTCACGAAATAATTCAATGCTCTGCACATGCCAGCGCTCTCAAAAAATTGTCCTCATAATTCAAAGAGTGATCCAATTCAAAATATCACAACGCTTAATAAAGTTATGTTGATAAAGGCAGCGGATTTTCAAACAACCTTATGACGCAATTGCGTTAACGCAATTTGCTGATACAGTTAACTGCGCATGAGCTAGTGTATCAGCGCAGAATTTTTTAATGCGTTATGTCTACAAAGAATGTTGAGTAGAAATTGGGGCTTATTTAAGGAAAAAATAAGAAATTTTAAAAAACGAAAATATATTAAATCATCAATTTGAGGCACACTTAAACCACTAAAGTCGCATAATGATGGTGTAACTCAACTTGAAAAAATGAAAGTTTTGTCAACTATATATCTGATGTTCTGCACCATAAGTTATAGTAAATTTTTTGAAATATAAAATTTATAGTAATCTAGTTCTATTATATGAATAATATTTCTTTATAGGACTATTTTATATCATATGAATTTTTCCTTTTGTGTTTTTTCATGTGTTTTTTTATTTCACATGTAAAATGTACATTTTTATTTTAAACTAGCAATATCCGGTGTGCGTTGCTACACCAGGCAACTATATTGGAACATAGTCAATATATTCAAAACTTTTCTTTGACCCTTTGCTTGACACCACACTCATTGTTCAATGCCCGTCCCGGTTTCACGGTAACAGGACTTCGCCACATAGTAACTCTATTTTCAGTTTCAATGTTTTGTGATTTTTACTTCCACAGCTAAGTATTCGATATCAAAAATTTGACTTATATGGGCAAAGCCACATCCCCTTGTCCAATGCCCGTCCAAGTTTTTTATTAAAAAGACATCACCAAGTGGCAACTCCATTCTGAGTTTCAATGTTCTGTGACTTTAACTTCCATAGCTATTCGATATCAAAATTTTGGCTGGTATGGGCGGAGCCACACCCCCTTGCTCAAGTGTCCGTCCAAGTTTTGCATTGAAAGGACATCACCAAGTAGTAACTCCATTCTGAACTTCAATGTTATGTGACTTTTACTGCCATAGCTATTTTGTATTGAAAATGTGACTTGTATGGGCGAAGCCCCGTACGGGCAGTTTCGTGAACAATTTTTCACTCACTTCGTTTTGATACATAACAAATGCAGAATGAAATGTCAAATTGACGCAACATTTCATGTAAATGGTTTCACTTCAATGAAAGACGGTTAAATTATTTGGATATTGTTCACACAAACGTACTAAAATCGCTATTCAAAAAGGGGGAGGTGGGGTAGGACGGTGGAAAATACTTAACGAGCTTTTCTCATACCTACCAAAAATAGGTATGAGAAACAAACACTGTGAGACGAGATTTTTATATATTAGATAATAAAACTTGAATAAATGGCAGAGGCAGAGTCTCTACTTAAAATTTAAATGATTTCCCCCCTCTCGTATTTCTTTATTGAAAAACATCTATTTTTTTTTTTCTTACCTTTTGCTACAGTTTTTACATATTGTATTTTCATAATATACCCGCTTCAATTGAAAAAGTTCAGTTAGTTTTTTTTCTCATTTTTACAACACCATAAGTTTAAACAGCTAAAAATACCTAAATAACCTCAATTTATTGAATGAAATAAATCGTTCTTATTAACAACTTAACTAAACCACTAGAAAATATTGATTTTTTTTTTAGTCTTACATCTGAACCCTCTTTGCTCTCGTGTTCCTAACTCAATAAGTTAAATGTTCTGCTGCCTGGATCATGCGGAATGTGACATCTTTATTGTTTTTTCCTTTTATCTCTGTACTATCTAACTCTGCGGTTAGATTTCGGATAGAAAACAACAAAAAAAAAAAAACAGTGTTTGCCTCAAATGAATTCATTTCAAAACCACCCCACAGTTGCTATTAAACGTATAGCCGAATGTGATGAAAACAGAAAACATATGGAAAAAATTTCCAGAAAGTTAAGTAAAACTTCCAGCAACCTTCGTTGTGACTTTTCGTTCAAATTACTGTAGAAACTTAACGAAGGCAGCTGTAAAGAGCTGTAAAAGAGGCAAAACACGTGAGAGAAAAATAATTTAAGAAAAAAAAATTGACATAAAGCAGAGCAAAACTTGAACCTTTCGTTAAGTTAAAGGGTGGCATGATAGAACTACTACTTAAAGTGGTAAAGTGATGCAGAGGATGCGTGTTTTGGGGTGTGAGTGCTATACAATATATAAACACACTTGAAGATACGAAGGGATAGACATGTTTATAACCAGAGTCAAGTGTGAAGCAGCAAGGCAAATAGTGCGTTTTTTAGACATTTACATAATTTAAGTACAAATAAATACTAAAAGAAATACTCAAATTTAATTAGAGGTTAAGAAACCCACATTTAACATAGGCTTAATGTATTTAAAATTAGATAAATAATCATATAGAGAACTTGAGTTATAAAATTAAAAGTAGTATTTAAAGCAATTAATTAAAAATAAAAATTTCTAATTTTAAACTTAATAACATATTATTTATTTGTTTTGCAGAAATCGTGATAGCCGGTGGGCGCCTTACAAAGATGGCGCCTCGGATATAGTTAATACTTAATGTAGCAGGCGACATCCATGTGCCTCATGTGAGTTCGGCGTATCAACCCATGCATACGTCAACATTTAATCAAGACTATCTTCCATTCTAGGCCTTGGAAATCTGAGGCTCTCATCGTTGGCCGCATAGACAATGACAGAAGATTCCGACTCGATATCTGAGGAAGAACGCAGTTTGTTCCGTCCCTTCACCCGCGAATCATTGGTGCAAATAGAAAATCGTATTGCCGCAGAAAATGAAAAACAAAAGGAGCTGGAAAGAAAGAGAGCCGAGGGAGAGGTGGTAATTATTTTATATTCATATCAATGTGCTGTAAAAATACTAACAACAAAAAAAAAAAAAAAAGTATCTTTGTCCTGCTCTAATACTAATACTCTAATTAAGAAACATACCCACCTATATATGTACATTAATATATATATATATATATATATATGTAAATCCATTTGTGTACATGACTTTATATGTATTTTCCACATAATTTAGTTTGTAATAATCACCATGTTAATCAAATGCGTTAGTCATTAAATTAAACTTCATTTCAATCTCCCTTCCCGATACTCTTTTCATGAACACAACCTTAAAAAAACTCTCAAGTAGTTAAACTCTATAACGTATCGCTCTCTTCTTCTGCGTTCTGTACTATACTCTCAAAATCTATGCTAGCTCTTCTCGTAAGCATTGCAAAGTATTAAGTACGGTTTTTTTTCTTTTTAAGAAATAGTTTAGTTCTATTTGAAATGAACATTTATCTAAAGTTAAACTTCTAAAAAGATTTTGCTTCTAACGTACACAAGATACAGATCGTTCTTTTAATATTTATATTTATTACTGTAATTTTTACTTTAAGCTTGCTTTTGTAAATATGATGTTGAATAGAATAATAAATCAATCAATAAAAAAAAAAAAAAATAATGATAAAATTTGCTTCTTATATACATATATATATATTTATATCTGGAGTATATCTTCTATACGATCATGTCTTGTGTACATTGATGCAGACTCTTTTTCCTCCATACGCTCCATTTGAGGTCTTAAATTCTTTCATAATTGTTTGATCTCTTTTGTTTAATATTAGTTTATCCTTTTTATAAGTATTAAAAATTTTTTACTAAAGTAGTTTGCGAATTTTGCGATTTCTAAATTTATTGTTGAAAATTCAAAAGGCACAAAATTTAAAATTTCCAAACTTTTTATTCAAGTACAAAATTTTTTTCTTTATATATAAAGTTAATTTGTGGCACTCTTGCCAAAATTTATTACATAATCCTGACCTATTGCATCCAAGTAAATTGAATTTTCTTTTCTATAAACTGATTTTGTTAACCCAAAAAAAAAAAAAAAACATTCTTATTGGCTGTAAAGTAAAAACCATCAGTTTAGATAATATATGTACCTATATTGAGTTGTTTATTATTATTTGAGTATTTTATGTGTTCTTATTATTTTATTTATAAATGTAATTGTACATATTTTTATTCATAGAAAAGATACATATGTATGTCTTGTAAACGTATTCGTATTCCTAATTGTAAACGTATTCGTAAAAGTGTTGATTGCTTTTAGCCCTATGTTTTCAGCAAAGAATATAAAAAAATAGTTAAAAAAGCAGCCAAATTAATTAATCAAATAATTACTTGTAAATATGTCGTAAATATGTGTTTTTTCTATGTGTTGTTAAAATTGATATGTATACATACAAGTATTGGCTATATTTACTAAATATTAACTACTCAACATAACCGCGATATATCCTTAGTTTGAAAATTTATTTATTTTTATTCTTGGTATGAAAAATTACCGTTTAAATTTTCTTTTGTTTTAGAAATGTAGTTCTGAACTAATTTTATTTTAATTAGTTTGAGTTTTTTTTTTTAAATTAAAATACTTAGAACTTTAGAAGTAGAGCAGTTAATAGGACATTTTTCACTGTATTTTTTTTCACTGTATCAATACTTTTTCAAATACATAAAAAAATCTAGGTAGAAATCTCAACAAGCGTATATATTTGAGAGATTTTAGAGAGAAATTAATTGAGCCTTGAACTGAGTACTAAAAGCATTGAAGCTCATATGTGTCAGCTGTTGCTATATTTGCAACATCCCAAAAGAAAAGCGAGCGCTCCATTAGCGCATCTGAAGCGCTCCAAAAAAACAGTAGAGCCCTTTATTCTCCTTGTGTACAGCGCATTTTTTAACATAGTCATGTCATCAGATATATGCGCTCCGTTCCCGCTGTAGAAAATATGAAATCGTAGCGAGAGCCGAGCGCTCTGTTCTCCTTGTATTTGATATAAAAACATAGCAAAAACCGGGGTTTTAAAACAAAACAAAAAACAATCACCCAGCCATGGGCTTGAAACATCTCGCTTACAAAGCAAGCACCCCAACCAGTATGCCATGGCCGCCACAATTTAGGTGTAACACTTGGTTTATAATAACAGAAAAACTTATAAGCAACTTTTTAAAACAAAACAAAAACGAAAAATAATCGCCGCCAGCCAGGTTTGAACCGGGGCATTTTGATTACAAGGCAAACACGTCAACCAGTCTGCCGCATCTCAATTGAAAAAAGTGTTTCTTAATAACAAATAACAGCAAGTTTGATAAGATAAATCAAATTTTGTTTATTCACTTGAACCGATTAAATGAATTTTTAAAATTTTTGAAATCAATTTTTTTTGACATTAATATCTAATACTTTCTTTTCAAGTGCAACGTTATCGTTACGGAAAGTGCTACAAATATAGCGCTATAAGAACAGCACTACTTGCAAGGAGTATAAAGCGCTCTTTATGTGCATACAAGTAAAGCGCATTGAAATTTGTTACTGGGATGAGAGTAATTTATTCAAATGAGTTCATTTTTATTCAATTTGACATATCGTGACGTTAAGCGACATTTAAAGTTATATTGCAAATGACCTATCTAGAAATCGGCAATCGTTTGTGACTTTTTCAGAGACATGCTTTTAGGAAAAATACATAATTCTACTTTGAACCTACTTATCTACACTCTAATCTACTTTATTTATCACTGAAAAATTAACACAAACATTTTGGGAATGTCAAGAAATGCAAGCCTTTCACTTAATTTTAACAAGAAAATTTCTACAAATTTCTCAAACAATTTTGAAATGTGGGTTGCTCTTTAAAGTAGTGATGTTTTATGACAATAACGTTTATGTTTCGCAGTACGTTCAAAGTTTTCCACTTTCTCCAGCACTGAATGCGTAAATACAGTCCTTTAATATAACGCCAGTCTTTACTCTAATTAGTAAAAGACTATAAGAATTAATACGATATGAAATTTTGTCATGTCTTACCCACTGGCCATGACACGGCCGACCGTGGCATACTGGTAAAGATGCGTGGCTTGTATGCGATAGAACCCAGGTTCGAATACCATCTGACACTATTTGAAATCTATTAGAGACCCAAGCATTTGTCAATCTCTAGACAAGTGGAATCATGAGCTTTTCATTCCAGTTTATACAGAAACTTAACATTTCTTGTCACAACAATCGACTTTAGACGAAATTCACAAAAATCGTCATGGAATCGTCATGCAACTGTTATAAAATTCAGAAAACCAACAAAACATGGTAAACTGGCATAGTGTTTCATACCCAAAAGTCGAAGCGATTTGATCGAATCCGTATCGAAAATCATAAAAAAATCATCACACGAAAATGGTCACAACTAAACTTTATTTATTGACTAACTAATCTGCCCAAGATGAAATTTCGAGGCGCCAAATGAATTTTGTAAGCAACCAGTAAAGGCTGGTTTTCTTTTAAAAAAATATATTGTGTTTATCTTACTCAGGTACTGGGCATGAAAATAGAGCGTATAAATATTAGAAAAGCTGGATCTGAATCTGGTGGTTATGCTAAAGCAAGCAGTAGCACATTTTCTTGCCAACTTAAGGTGCAAGTGCCATGGACTTTTGGAGCACAACTTTTTTCACTGCTGTCAAAAGCAAGTATGCAGCAAGCATGCGGGCTTAACAGTGAAAAAACTTACCGTCCAGCCACGCGTATAAAAATTTTAAAAATTCACTACAAAAATAATGAAACTTTTGTAGAAAACGGTTCGTAAAAAATTATATCACTAAATCGCGATCATGCGATTTGACTCCGTTGGACTTCTCCTTTGTGGTTTCTTCAAGGGAAATATATATGCCAATAAACCCGAAAGATTCCAGAGCTGAAAAAGGAAATCTAACTGACCATTATAGCAATTGATCCAGAATTACGCCAGAATGTCATGGAAAATTTCATGAAAAGGCTCGCGAGGCAGCCATTTGAGCAATATTATATTCCATAAATAACCTCCATGTTTCCAACTTGAATATCAGTGACTTTTTGAACACCCTTTCTATTTCTAACATCAATGTCTATTTCTAGGCATCAGAAAAATTAAAACAATAAAATAATATTAAAAAAATTGTTAAAGTGCTGTTAAGTGATACGAGGGGTGCCTTTTATATTTCGGGATTAGAGAACAAAAACAAATATTAATCATCGAAAATCACTTTATTGTTTTTCAAAATATTCTCCATTAAGATCTATACACTTTTGCATGCGTTTGAACCAATTGTCGAAGCACTTTTGCCACTCTGATTGAGGTATCTCCAAAACATGCATTCTGAATGCCGCAACCGCTTCTTCGGGCGTCGAAAATCGTTGTCCACGCAGTTTATTCTTCACGGTTGGGAATAAAAAGAAGTCATTCGGTGCCAAGTCAGCACTATACGGCGGATGACCCATCAAATCGATGTTTTGGGTGCTCAAAAATGCAGTTGTTTGAGCCGATGTGTGAGAGCTCGCATTGTCGTGGTGAAGAGTGATCCGTCTTCGGCGGTTGGTTTTCCTGATTTCTTGGAAGACAACTGGCAAACAAATGGTTGTGTACCACTCAGAGTTGACTGTTCTGCGTTGTTCTAGTGGTACGGTTGCGACATGTCCATATTTTCCGAAAAAACAGGCGACCATTTGCTTGGAAGTGCTTCGTGCGCGAACAACTTTTGTTGGATTTGGGTCATCTTGAAACACCCATACAGTCGACTGCTGTTTACTTTCGGGCTCATACGCGTAAATACACGATTCATCACCTGTCACGATGTCATAGACGTGTTTCGAAGCACCGCGATCGTATTTTTTGAGCATTTCCTTCGACCAATCGACACGAGCCTTTTTTTGAGCGATTGACAAATTGTGTGGGATCCAACGCGAACAAATTTTTTTGACAGTCAAATGTTTATGCAATATTGAATGTATGCTGGTCCCACTTATGCCTAAGGTTGCCTCAATCTCACGATAGGTAACATGACGATCTTGCAATATCAGTTCGCGCACAGCATCAATGGTTTTCGGAACAACAGCTGATTTCGGACGACCTTCACGAAATTCGTCTTGGAGTGAACTACGACCACGATTGAATTCACCATACCATCGATAAACACTGGTCCTTGATGGAGCTTCATCGCCAAAAATTGAATTAAGTTCATCCATGCACTGTTGCTGTGTTAATTCACGTCGAAAGTTGTAAAAAATAATCGCACGAAAATGTTCACGATTTAATTCCATTTTTAGACCGAGATGAATCTTTTAAGTTACTATAAACAACACAAATAGCGCTCGTATGTCAAAACGTTCTGAGTACGTATAAGCCAACAAATGTCAAACTTTGCGATAGAGCTTTCAGTTGACAGATTGCAACACCAGGGTTGCCAAGTCCCGAAATATAAAAGGCACCCTACGTAACAACACATTTGTCTGAAAAAATAATGTTCATTGGAAACTATAGCTATACAAGTTTTTAACTTCAAATTCAAGTTTATCCCACTTTAATTATAACTTCTTCCAGTTAAAGAAACTTTTTACATATCAAATTTCAAACTTATATAAAGTTTACGTAAACTTTGCCCCACCGGCTGATACTCTGACTACGCCCATGTTAAAAAACATCACTTTTTATATTTAAAGAACACTTTCAAAGTTTCGAAGTAAGCGAAG
Source organism: Coremacera marginata (assembly GCA_914767935.1). NCBI lineage: Eukaryota > Metazoa > Arthropoda > Insecta > Diptera > Sciomyzidae > Coremacera > Coremacera marginata. The sequence goes on from OU612046.1 coordinate 166,522,500, forward strand.
GTGATCTTGAGTTGGCTGTCAAAGGTCAAAACTCTTGCCTCAATTTAAAATTTACATGTTTCTACTGTTTTTCGTAAAGTACAGAATATCTTTACATGTGTTTTTTAAATCAACCTTACTTTTCTAATAAATGTTAGTGAAGAGTAACCTCTGAACGTTGCCAAACCTTAGCAGAGGTATATTCATCGGCTGCCCAGGGTCTAATACAAGAAATTTTTACAGGTTTAGATTTTTTTCTTTTGATCATTAATACTTATTAAAAGCAAATCATAGATCAATCTTTACATGTGATTATATTTTAATACCAAAAATGAGATAAAATTCTCAAACCCGGTCTTTATAAGATTTATGATGATTTATGATTTATATTACCTGGTTATAGACTAGATTCCAAAAGTACATGAGAATAACTCGAAGGAGTCCTGGATTTGTGGTAGCATTCACTGGAGAAGCATAACTTCTGCCAACAAGTGAGCCTGATTGCGAGGATTCAAGTTATAAAGGTTTTGAACTAAGACAATCTTTGCTGGCAAAGACCTAGTGGAGATCTAACTTAGGGCTCCCTAGCTCAGGCCAGAAGTATGTCCTGAGTTTTTAAACAAATCAGGGCATCATTTTTCAGTTGAGATTTCAGGGCTAAAATTAATTTAGAATTCAGGTTTCCATAATACAGGTCTGAACTCTAGCCTTAAATCATACAAAATCAGTCGGTTTTCAGAACTGTTACCGTTGCTTACGATTAGGCCAGAAATCTGTGGTCAATTTTTCGTAAAAATTATGTCAAATGTTAGAGCTGAATAGCTGGATACTTGTTAACAAATTATAGCTCTCGATTTTTTAGCTTTTCGAACACTCGGGAAAGTTGGATAGCTCGAGTTACCCAGGCCATGCCCGGGCAGTCGGATGTTTTCGGGTATTTTTGCGTATTTCAAGTTGACAGGGCCCGGGTTCTTTGTAGTGTTTTCGAGTTTTTCGAGCTCCCTGGGTATTTTCGAACTTTTCGGATAGTTCGAGCATACATTTCAGATTTGGCAAAAGTTCTCAAGTGAAAATTAAAATTATACTCCCCTCTTATTAATATTATTCAATTGACTAACAATTACTTTGATTTCCTCATTCATGAAGAAAAAAAAAAAACATGAGTGAAAAAGTTCCGAGTGTTCAAGACTTTTTTATAAACTCTTTCATAATTTTCGTTCGCGCTCTAAAATAATTCATAGCTCCCCCGGCTAAAACCGGGAAAGGGAAATTTATGACCAGGTCCTATAATTTCATCACCCTCAACATTTCTTTCCAACATACCGAATCCTTATCTGCTTTTCTACCTTATACAACCCCATCTAGCTCATACAAATGCTATCGATTACAGTTTATATCTCTCCTGAATAGACCCCTAGAGGGATAAAATATATAAGTTGGTGCTATTTTTTTTTTCCCAGCCTTCAACATTTCTTCTCAACACAGATACGCTCTATCTGCCACCCTATTGGGCGTCACTGTCGATTAGAGTTCATATTACTTCTGAATTGATCCCTAGAGTGGTCAAATATATGAGCTAGTGCCATTATTTTTTGCCCTTCAACATTTCTTTTGAATACACCTTCCCCCTATCTGCCACCCATCCGGTGGTCCCCATATAGAAATCCCAAAAATGTGGATTATAGTTCACATTTCTTCCGAATCAATCCCTAGTAGGATCAATTATATGATTATTCATATACTCATTATTTTTTGCCCTTCATCATTTCTTCTGTACACACCTGCCTGCTATCTGCTACTTTTCTGGGGGTCCCCAGACAAAAAACATAAAAATTGTGAACTATAGTTCATAGCTCACCCAAATCAACCCTTAGAATGATCAATTTTATGAGCTGGTGCTATTATTTTGTGCCTTCAATTTTAATTCTGAACACAAGTACCTCCTATCTGCCACCCATCTGGTGGTTGCCACACAAAAATCCCAAAAATTTTGATTATAGTTCATATCTCTTCCAAATCAATACCTAGTGGAGTCAATTATTTGAACTGATCTCATTATTTGTTGCCCTTCATCATTTCTTCTAAACTCATCTACCCGCTGTCTGCTACTTCATATCCCTACCAAATCGACCCCTAGAGTGGTAAAGTATAACAAGTGGTTCTTTATTATGATTTACCTTTCAACATTTCTTTTGAACACACTAACCCTTATCTGCCCTAGAGGGGTCAAATATATGAGTTGATGCTGCTATTTCTCCCCCCTCAACATTTCTTCTGAACTCATCTAACCCGTATCTGACACTTTCTGGGGGTACCCATGCAAAAAACAATCAAATTGTCGACTATAGTTCATATCTTTCCCGCATCGACCCTTAGAATGGTCAATCATATGAGCTGGTGCTATTATTTTTTGCCCTGCCATATTTCTTCTTAACACACCTACCCCCTATATGCCACCCAATATAAAATACATAAAAATTGTTTTGTGGAGTTCATATTTCTATAGAGCGGTCAAATCTATGAGTTGATCCTATTATTTCCCCCTTCAGCATTTTGTCTGAACACCCTTCTGGGGGTTACGCAAAAACAAATTACTCATGAGCTCGAAAGCTCAAAACTATCCAGGCATTGATTATCAAATTACACGGATAAGACCGGATACCCAGGATGCTCGAAAAAAGTTGAGAGCACTATTACAAGTTCAGTGCTATTATCACGGTTGGAAAATGTCTCGAATTCAAATCTGAATGCATAGCTGATATTTAAATAAGAAATATAAGGTGAACAACACATACAAGGAAAGACCAAATTTGAGGTCTAATAAAATATGATTTGCATGTAAAAAAATCACGATTGTTTTCAGGTCAGGCCTTGGTCATGCTTGTTAGGTCTAAATTCTAGCTTTAATATTTTCTGTTGAATTGTGTCAACTATTGAAATTTTCTCAACTCCAACCCAATCAGGGGCAAGGCTTAAAAACAGAGTAAAAATTTCTCAAAAATCTCTTCAAATATGTATTGCTATTACAGTGTAAATAAATGTAGCCGATAACTAAGAATTTTCGCTCGCGTTTTCACTCATTAAACTATAATAGATACGTTAGTTAGTATGCGACCCTTTAAATAAAATCTATAAATGACACTTTTACAATGTCAAAAAAATATATAGATAAATGACATTTGAACAATGTCAAAAAAATATATAGAATTCATATACATTATAGCTTCACGATAATAATACGAAACTCATTCTTCATTTGGCATTTACTGTGAATATTTAATATAACGACATACAAATTTAAATTAAATATTTTCAATTCAATAGTTAATTAGCTTATTAAAAATAAATTATAAATATTTTTGTGAAGATATTGGTGAGACAATTTAACATAATCAATTTTTCCACTTTTTTTTTTGTGTTTTTTTGTTTTCTTTCCTTTGTTTCTTTCTCTTTTTCTTGTGCAAACTCACTCACTACGTCTTGCAACTACGCAACTTCGCAATTAAAATTGAAACACGTACTACCTGTTTAAATTTTAAACTTAATTAACGTCATTATGATTTTATTTGTCAATCGTCTCGTCGGCGTCGTCCAACATTGTCGCCGTTGTCGTCATCGTCTTAAATCACCATAATCGTCACATAAATATAACCGCTTTTAACGAATTTATTAATTAATTTGTCGTTTACAAACGTAACATAAACAAAATCGTTAAAATCTTCTTTCAGCCGCAATATGGTCGCAAGAAAAAACAAAAAGAAGTAAGATTTTCCAGAATTAGCACACATTTCTCTCAATATATTGTTTTTTTGTTTTTTTTTTAATTAAACTTAGAATTATGTCAAAAGAAGCCTTTTGAACTGTTTTTGGTTTTGATTTGTTTTGGTTTGTTTTGTACTTCATTTGTTTTTAATAATTTTTTTAGTTAGTTTATAACAACTACTATGCAATATATAAGAGATTGTTGCAAATTTTTTTGACACCCATTTTATACGTTTTTAAAATAATAGCTTTTAAGATAATTGCTTGGATTTTATTATTAAGCTAAAGTTTGCGTAAACTTTTTAAATATAGCTTTAAAACTAAGCTCAAATAAGGTTAACTATAAATTAACAAAGCGAAAATTTTCATAGAGGATATTGTAAATAGCTTTTAAGGCCAGCTTAAGCTTTTTGATATTATTTTTTTTTTAACCTTACATTTTTTTTTTGTAAAAAAAACAATAACAAAACATTAAAAAAAACACGCTAGCGGAAGACACAGTGCAACAAAAACAGTGTATTAAAAAATATATAAAAATTCATATTTGTATGCAGCTTCGCATAGGCAGTGCCTACATTAAGTAGAAGCAATTTGTTTCTTGCGAAAATATTCATGCTGGTAACATTCGGTTTCTACATGAAATTCTGAGTTAAATATTCCTTGGGACCATATAACTCCGATAAAATGTTTCTCAGCGAAAAATCATTTAAAGATTCCCATGTAATATTTTCATATAGCGTTCGCTTCTTACTGTCAGTGACTCGTTCACTGATCGACCCACAACCTAAACTACTTGACCTAGAAAAATGGCATTTAATATAAATATTATGTAGATTATGTAGATGCGTACCTAAAAAAGGAGTTTGAAAATTGTGTCTTTGAAGCGTTAAAATTTGATAAAAAGGGTTAAAAATGGGTAACAGACTATTTAGAGTTATACCTGAGATGCCAGTCTTGTAAACGGATTCTGATTACCTTCATTAATGTTTAAAAAGCGTTTTCAGAGTTTTTGTAAATTTATAAAATTGAAGGAGCTTAAGGGTTAAAACTATATTTTATATTGCAAATTCAAAGTATCATAAGTTCAATTAGGTGCAAGATATTGACTAGCTTTTTGAGGTAGAATACTCTTCAAACTAACGCCTAGAATAGAAATTTTGGAACTTTTTAAAGTGAAAACTTCTTAAGGCGCGTTGAGCACTTACCGAATTGGCGTTGAGAGCCAATTACCGAATCAATTACCGAAGCAATTACCGATCCCGAAGCAATTACCAACCGATTACCGTAGCGATTACCGGTTACTGAAACGATTACCAACCGATTACCGATTGCCGAAGCGATTACTAACCCATTACCGATTACCGAAGCGATTACCAACCCATTACCGATTACCGAAGCAATTACCAACCAATTACTGAAGCGATAACCAACCGATTGCCTACGTCCGGAGCAATCACCATACGATTACCGAAGCTATTACCTACTGATTACCGATTACCGAAGAGATTACCTGCAGATTACCGATAACCAAAGCGATTGCCAACCGATTACCGAACCAATTACTGATTACCAAAGCGATTACCAACCGATTACCAATTACCGAAGTGATTGTCAACCGCTAACCAACTAACGAAGCGATTACCAACCAATTACCGATTACGGAAGCAATAGCTAGCCGATTACCGAAGGGATTACCAACCGATTACCGGAGCGATTACCAACCCATTACCTATTACCGATTACAGAACCAATTATCAAAACGAACACCTATCGATTTACGAACCAATTACCGAAGCGATTACCAAACCATTACCGATTACCAAAGTAATTACCAACCGATTACCAAAGCGATTACAGACCGATTACCGATTACAGACGCGATTATTAACGAATGCCTATTATCAAACCAATTACTGATTACCCAACCAAAGTAATTTTGTAACAAATATATTACATATAAACATTAAAAAATAGCAGTTTGTATACTCAAAGAAGTATTTCTTCACATTGGCCAATTCCTAGGTCAAGTTGATAAATTTTTTGTCAGTATAGAGTCAACAAAAACGTTTGTCAATTGGATTGAAGGTGAGAGTTTGTAATCATATTAACAAACTTTTATTTTGCTTATTTGATAAACATATATTTTGATTTGATAAAAGCCTTTATCAAAAATGTCGCGTTTGCATTGCACATTTAATAAAAGAGTTTTGTCAAAATGAATAAACAATATTTCCACCTGAAAAAATGGTTTGTTGAATAGAGAAATGCTTTTATGTTGAAAATATATTTTTTTTATCAATCATACAAAAATTATTTGTTGTTTTGATAAAATATTTTATTATTTCAAGCAATCTTAAATATTACAAAAACAAATTTATGCCCTTACTATGATTTATAACTCAGCTAAGCTGACTTTGTAGATTTAACTCAATTTTTTTCGTGTAGCGTTTACATACATTTCAGTTGAACCATGTAGTTGGAAAATTCTTAAAAGATTAAGGCAAACTACATCGCTCATCTGAAATATATGTAATACGTTACACGAAAAAAATTAAGTTAAATCTACATAGTCAAATAATTGAGTTGCAATTCATAATAGGGACCTTAGAAATGTATCACTAAGAATATAATTTTTACATTAGTTTTCAAAGAAAATAATTCAAATCTATAACATTATACGTTGCTGTAGAACTGTTAAGCAAACTCCTTACTTCCACTGAATCGTTCTGGAAATAATTTTTCTCAAAATTTATTAAATTTAACAAATTAAATAAAAAGTAGACAACTCACAAAACTTCTTTTTATAATTTCTGCGAACAACAAATAACGCCATCGAAATGCCAGACATCTTTTTTTGTTGCAATGATTGAACGTTTTTGGATTTGATAATTCATTTCATCATTACGAAACTAAAATTTTATCCGCTTGACTCAGGCGATTATCAACTTTATAAATGATTTCTTCAGCACAACAAACCTATTTATCAACCCAACGAAGTAAGTTTGTTAACTCTATTTACAAAAATTATAAAATTTTATTCCGACTGACTGACGATTTTGTTATTGTGGATAAGTTTCTATCAAGTTGATAAAAGCATTTTTCAAGAAAATAAAACACATTTTTTTAAATCAACACATTCAGTTTGTAAACGTTTTATTATGTTTTTCATCAAATGGATAAAGTTTCTTTCGAATTGATAAAAAAATGAAGCATTTATTATAAAATTTAATCGAGTGCACAATTCGGTTTTGTTAAAGATTAACAAGAGTTATTTATCAATTTTAACAAGAATTTTTCATTGAGTGTACATTCAATAATGCATAAATTACTAAAAAGAGTTTAAAAAAAAGTAGAACGCGTCTGATTTTCCGACTCCAGCTACTTCGGAAATTCATAACAGCTATGTTATTTCATAGCTTTAAGTTAACACTTCGATCGGCAGTCCCCCCACTGCCTACTTTTCTGTTTTATAATCGATAAAGCTTTAGAAAATTGTTTTAAAAAGAGGACAATTTGAATTTTATTGTATTATTTAAAATAAAATAATCAAAAAATGGAAGTTGAGCTAAAAGTATTAGTAAGTAGATACATGCGTGATTTGTAGCAATGCGAAGGTTTCATAATTGGCACGGTACTGGTGTTGATGAACAGGTGCAGTCGTAAGTTGTTGCAAAGCGAAGATTTTCACAAATGGTTTTTGTAAGCAGGTATATTTGGAGATATTAGCAGTGCGAGGGTTCATGACAGTCTCATTTTTTCAAGTCTATTTTGGTTACTAATTTTGACAATTAAAGCCTAACCTCTAGTGTTGCGCCCATGACTTCGTTCCTATGCTTATGTGCAACACGCTCTGATACATCTGTACACAACTGGACATGTCTCTCTGTTTCCTGTATGTGGCATGGACCACCTATATTCGCCTCGTGATTATGGATTCATTTACATTAATATCGTAGAAAAATTCAGTGATTGTTTTAGTACAAGTTGAGCTGCTCAGGATCTTTTGTAGTGATTGTCTCTAATCCTTTAGTACCCTCTTCAAGTTCCGGAATGGTTAATACACCGGGCACCAAACCTAGTTATTCTTCCGCCAAATTTTTCAAAATGCACCAATGGTGATCCGTTGGCCCTGTAAATTGATGCGCTTTTTGAGCAGTTCTGTGCTATGAAAAAAAAATTTCTTTGATTTGGGAATCTATAAACGATTTTTCGCTGGGAAAAATTTCATCGGAGCTATATGGTCCCAAGGAGTTTTTTACTCAGAATTTTATGTAGAATCCAAAACTGGATGTTACCAGCATAAACAAAAAATTACTTCTCTCTAGCCTACATGCAACTGCTGATTAAGTGCTGCTACAAATAATTATTCGATTTCGATTTACTTAATACTGTCTTTTAAAATAATTTTTTACTTTTTTTTATGCAATTTATTTAGACACTTTATTTTTTGCTTGATTTTTCATTATTTATTTTCATCTATTTTGATATTTTCAATACTTAAGTAAAGTAGTTAATGAATTTGGAATATTCGTATCAACTTTTTTACAAATTTCACTCAATTATAAGCACGTTATCTTCAAAGATTTTCTATCTTCTTTCCCCTCATTATCAGCACTTCCGCTTGCTTTGACACGTTTTAACGAAACGTGCGCCTCAAATAAAATTGTACCAACCAAACAAACATGGTCTTATATCCGGTCGTGTTTGCCAGCACTTTTTTTCGTGCCTCCCTATTGCTGTCACAAACACACATACACATACACAAATACACATACTCGCGCACACATAGACTTGCAAATATAGCCAAAACCAAGCCAAAAAAAGAAAAAAAAAACACTTTTTTATGACATTCACTGCGCTTGGTTTGTCCGCATAACGGCAACAGCAACTAGGTTTCGGTGTCAATTGTCAAAAGTGCCAAAATGGCGCTACACTGTGTTGGTGTGAGTGTATGCAATATATATGCTTTAGTCTAGAACATAATAGAACTTGTTAGTTCGTACGTGTATCTCTTCCTTTTGCGCTGCGCACTCCATTGCTCTGTCTTTATGTCTAATAATTTATTTAAATAACTTGCTGGTCGTTGTTGTTGTTATTGTTATCATTGTGTTTCTGTGTTTAGTTCATATGTATGTTAGTGTGTGTCAAGCGTCAACATGCGTTGTGTGCATACCAGAAACAATAAATTTTTCTTTTACTAGCATTGGAAATTTACTTATGCTTCCCACTGTTAACGTCTAGTTTAAGTTGCTTTCTTAAGACATTATGTGTATATTTCTCAACACACAAGCTTTTAATTTAAAAAAAAAAATAAAATTAATAAATAGCTTCAAAATTAGCTGACAGGCAGTTTTGACAGTACTTAGCTAGGAACCCAGTTAAGGGCCATACTTTTGAGGGAAATAAAATAGAAACATGCTAAGTAGCTTTGGGTGGGTGTTTCTTTAAATAACTAGAGACTATCTTGCAAGATATATAGTTTAGATAGAACATGTTGAGTTTTCTTCTGACCATACTATGCAGATGTCTGATGATTTATGGACACTTGCACAACGGCAGCGCCCTCTGCAGTTCTTCCAAGCAATCATCGTCAGCAAACAAAACAGCATACAACTCTAGAGAAGGACTTGCAAAGGAAACAGGATACTCGCACGACATAACGCCACATGATAAAATCTTACAAGCATCAAGGGCTGCAGAGTGGCCTGCATTGAAGAAAATATTAAAAAAAAAATAACAGACAATTGTTAAAAACCCCTGAAGTAATAAGTTCAACATTGATGTAAGCAAATAAAAAAAAAATAAGTTCCTAGCATAGTAAATATAACAGAGTGAGTAAAAATCTACAGAGGACTTTATAGGACAATAATTTTCAGTTGTTTCTTTCAGTTGTAGTAAACTTAGTTGTAGTTGGTTTTGTTACTTAAAAAATGCCCAACTCTGGCACATTCAGTGTTTATAAATTTAAATTTTAAATATTTTTTTTTTTCATTTGTATCAAATAAAGGCCAATCCACACCACCCACTTATCTAATGACTAGCAACAAGCTAATTCAACGTTGTTGACCCAGTTAATAGCAAATAAATAAGCAGAACTTAAAATAAAAACACGTTACCAATAAAAGTAACACAAGGCTAGTAGTGTGGGGGGGGGGGGGGGGGGGGGGAGAGGGTGTAAAGCAAAATGTGGCTAACATTGACAGCTAGCTTGGCTGTTCCTACTTTCGTTAAGTTAATTGATGTTTTTTTTTCTTTTTGTATATGTTTTGTTTTCTCTTACCAAATCCATTTTAGCCGCAGAGATGTGGATTCGTTAATGTGAATTCAACACGATATCGCTTTACATGATATTGTCTGAATAAAATAATTTTATTCTTGTGTAAAACAAACAAAGAACAACTTAATAACCAAACCAAACATATTTTCTTTATAATTCTCATATAATTCATAAAACAATCTTTTTTAAATGGACTACAAAATCACTTCCCAAAGAACCGGTGCACGGGTTGTAGTTGGTTCTTAAGGTAGAATATGATTAAGTATACCAACTTTGGGTTTGAAAAATAAGTGCCTTTGCCTGAAATCAAAATAGTTGATAATTAGTGCAAATAATTACAATTCCTGCACTCGAAGAAAAACTCTTACCGAAACTTTATGTATGCTGGCAATTGTATAATTTATCAACTCAACCCAGAAATTTTTCGATATGAACAATGTTTTTCATACTGACGAATACCTAGGTTGAGTAAATACATTTTTTGTCAGTGTAGATTCAACAAAAGTTTCTGTCAAGGTTTTTTCTTTGAGTGTTGCTATTGTTTTTATGTCGGAATATATTTATCGAATTGTATTCGTCAGCTATAAATGTATATGGAAGAAGGAATTTATGTTCGCTCTGTGTACTATCCCAGCAGAAAACTCGCTGAGGTCTCTAATAGTCAGACTGGAATTCAGTTTTGAATTTCTAAACATAATCATGCTCCCATTATTCAGTTCCCATTTCAAGGCTAAAATTTAAGAATAATTGAGGCTTTCTTTTTATAGACTTGTATTCTAACCTGAAATTAAAAAAAAACACATATGCGTCGTTGGCCACACGTGAGAAGCGAAGTTTTTTTGCAGTTTCATAGATTAAATAATTTAATGGATTTTTTTTAATAAAATAGCTTTTAAATTAAAAAATTTAAAATAGCATAAAGTAAACTAAAAAAACACACGTTAATATTCACACCAGTAAATTTTATTACACTGCATTGTTATTTCAACGACCTTGTGGGCAATTGTTAATTTTTGTCGATGCTGAGACATCTTGTAGCAAGTATAATCACTTTTTGTGGAATGTATTTATAATATGTGGAATGTATTTAAGGCAAATACACAATCCTCTTTCTATTAAGAGATTATTGTGATCTACTGCAACATATCTTTTGATGTTGAATCAACAACTCTGCTTAGCAGAGGCTTTTGGCTTAGTGGATAGTGTAGAGAACTCCTACTCACAACGGTGCGAGTTCGATTCCTCGCGGAAGATCGATGATATATTTTTAATGTATTGAAATTACATTTTCTTGTTATAATAGACGCACAGAAACATCAATTTCTAAGAAAAACGTTGTTGAAAAATAAAAGTATTGTTTTTAAGATTTCACTCAAGCAAATTACAGAACAAGGCGTAACAAGCTTCGCTTCAAAAACCAATCGTCTTTTATTGCAAGCCAGAAAATTTATATTCAGACCAAAAATCAAAGAAGAACATTTAAAAAAGTAATAACAAATTTAAGGTCTGAAGACGTGATGGATAATGATTGTATGGATAAATCAGGGCTGCTTTTAAGGAACGGTCAGGTCTCGGTCATGCCTGTCAGGCCTGAATTCTTGACTGATCAGGCAATTTCTTCAGTTGTCAATTTCTTCTTTTTCCATTCTTTAAATTTTTTGGGTGTGCAATAATTTTTTTTTTGTAGCCATATTAAAACTTGTTAAAACTTTTGCCGAATTACCGACCACATCATATTTAGTAATGTGCTCCATTATTTGTTCCCAGGAAGGAAAAACTTGCAATGCGATCCAATCAAACTCTTTAATACGATCGCTTTGTTCATTCCACGCACTGATATAATCAATCGCGCAGTGTCTGAGGCTAAAAACATTAATATACACCGAGGAAAAAAGCAATAGATAAATCACCTAAGTCGGCTTGGGTAAAGAAAACTGTACGGGAATTATTAACTTGTGCTTATTCACCTAAGCAATTTATTGTTGAATACATTGCTTTGAAAGCACATACTTCGATACCTTGCCAAAAAAAAATTTTTGATTCACCTAAGCCCAAAATCCAAAATACAAAATTAAAAACAACTAGCATGGATAGCTTAAGCATAGCTTTTTAGCTATTTTATGCAAAAAACAAAAAAAAAACACAGCTGCGTCATTAGACACACGAGAGAAGGATAGATTTGATAATTGAATGGTTTTTTTTTGTAATAAAACCACATTTAAATTTAAAAATAACATAAAGTAAATTAAAAAACACACGTTAATATTCACACCAGTAAATTTTTAAACAAAAAAAAAAAAAATGTATTTGCCCGCCGTGCGAAATCGAACCTGGAACTTTTGGTGCCAGTCCATCGCTCTAGGCACTGATTCAATCTGCCTTGCTACTATTTGCAGACATATCTGCAGCTATGTTAACAGTTGCTGTATTAACAGATGCAGTATGTCGCAGTATTCAGTTGATAGCCATACAACAAAAATCTTTAATAGATTGTTGTGTTATGCATAGCTTCAGTTGTAATTAATATTGAAGCAATCACTCCGCGTAACGAAGGAGTTTGGCTCAATGCGTAGTGTAGTGACTTCATGCACAGTGGTATCGGTTGGTTGTGGGTTCGAATCTCAACGGCATGCGAAGGTAAAATTTCTGTATTTGATATTTAATTTAATTTAATTTAATTTAATTTAATTTAATTTAATTTAATTTAATTTAATTTAATTTAATTTAATTTAATTTAATTTAATTTAATTTAATTTAATTTAATTTAATTTAATTTAATTTAATTTAATTTAATTTAATTTAATTTAATTTAATTTAATTTAATTTAATTTAATGTTATTGTTATAATGCACGTCAAGCAGCTAGAAAGGCCGAGAAGTCATTAATTTCTAAGAAAAAAACGGTGTTGATAAAAGCAAAATTTGTGTTGTTGTCGATTTCAGTCTTGCAAATCACAGAACTACAGGCGGCAGCTTAAAAAAAAAAGAAAAATAAAGAAAACCAAAACCCGAAAAAAGTTATATTTTTGAAATTCAATTTTTTTTATTAAAGTGTTGTATAAAAAATGACCAAATACTTGGTTAATTTATCACCCAAAACAAAAATTGGCAAGTCAACATGTAAAATTCAGGCGTTTTGATGAAGTACTTGGAAGGCTGAAAACTGCCAAAGCCATCTTATAAATCTACTAGTTTTTTTTTTCAATTTAACATAAGCTTTTTTCTCGGTGTAAGGACTGCGTCGAATAAAATTGAATGCACTAAAATTGCAATATTTTTTGAAGAAATAATACGAATTTTGTATAAATAAAGGTTAGAGTGTCCCAAAAAAGTTGAAGTGTTTTTTTTTTATATATCTTTATGTAACTACGAAATTTAGTTTTCGTATGTTTTAACGATAAATGAGTGAAATAAGGGCAAAAGTGTTAAAATATGAGATTTGTGGACTTTTCCGTTAAAATACCTTAATCAAACCTTAAAAAAACGGAATGAAAAAAACGGTGTTTCGAAACTCTGGAATCCAACAATTTTTCGAATGAAAATCAGAAAGTTTGAGACACCCTAATAAACATTTTATGCGATTTTTCAATACGAATATTTTTTGTTTTATAGGTTTTTGACCATTACTTTTCAAATTGAAATTTTTAAATGTACAAATAAAAATTGAATTTTTCCCCGACATTTCGTCAATTGATTGGGGGAACATCTTGGGGGGGAAGGGGGAGGGGAGGCGTTTTATACTTCTTTACATTCTTTGATGAACTTGGCTTTAAATAACATAAATAAAACGTTGCATTTCATAAACATTTTAAGCAGCAAAATTGTTTGAACAAAAAAATAATATTCAAATTATTTAAAAATTTTTTTTATAAATATATTTAGTTCTTATAGTCCTGTCACCTTTCCAGCTGCTAGAGCTCTGAAAGGTAAATCGAAAGCCATAACTCTCTAAAATTTTCAGCTTAATTTCTAAAAGAATTGGCAACATAGAATCCCTGCCCAGAAAGCTGAGAGCAGTCCGTTAGAACGTACGTCGTGTCATCATTCCTAGAAATATGAATTTTGCTACTTTAATGCTTAAGTTAAAAAACAATTTTAGCACCATCTAAAAATTTAAAAAAAAAAACTTTTTATAATTTAAATTTCATATTTTGACAAAATCATTCAATTTTCGGCTTACCTCGGTAGGTTTGCGAAAAATAATTTTTTTTTTAATCACTCTACCCTACACACAACCAACCAGTCACTTAGTGTGACTTTTAATTGGTTGTGGCAACCGACATTGACTTGAAGTGATTGAATTTTTGTTTACAGCTGCTTTAAAACTAATCCGAAGTCAGTCTTCATAGATTAATGTTGGATGGGATACAACTTTTATATGGAAATCGTGTGGCTTTTCAATTGCACCAATGTAAATTCATTCAATGAGTAAATAATTTTTTTTTTAAATTTATAAATTGTTTTTCTTGAAAGAATAGATAAGCAAAAATTTCAAAAATCAATTTACATTTCTTTATTTCTAAATAAATTAAACATTTTCTATGTATATTTAAAAAAAAAAAAAATCCAATGTCCAAAGCTAGTTATAAGTATCTAGAAATGCATTTAAAGCAATTTTAGTCTGACCAACCTTTATTCAATGCTAATCGACCAACCTTCATCACACATGTTGCTCAAATTCAAACAACTATTGAAAACAAATTTCGACTGACCAACTTTGTACTTAATGGAAGTTAAAGATAATTATATTTTATATTGCCGATAGCTTTTATTAATTAAACAAAGTTTAATTTATTTAGGGAATTTCATCAAAATAGTTGATTGCTGGCCACCATTAATCATAGTTTTTTTTTTATTGTGCCAGCGCCATTTTTATTAGTCATTTAATTAATTTGAATTTTTTTTTTTTTTAATTCTTATCCTGATACAATATCTCTCTATTTTAATAAGCAAAAAAACAAATTTAACGCTACGTTGCCTGTCTAATGACGATTGTCGTTGAAGTATGTTAGTTCAACGAACTCAACTGTTCTTACCTAGCACAGTGATTCGTCCCATTGACAAAAATAAAAAATTGTATGTTACTACAAAAATTAAAAAAAAAAAATTTAGTTGCTACTTACGATAGTTAAATATCTAAAAAAATGTTATTCTGCCAGAAAAAGTACCGGAAATTGGTTAAAAAAAAACACAAAATATTTATTATTAATTCAAAATTTGTGTATCGCTTTCAAAATAGGATCCTTCCAAAATAATATGCTTATGTAAATGACTAATTCAATTATAAAAACACTTTTTTTAAATGCATTATTTATGTCTTTTACCGACTGAAAACTGGTGCCTCGAAGTGGTAATTTAAATTTTGGAAAGAGGAAAAGGTCAGCCGGAGCCATATATCAAATTAATACGATGGTTGTTTGATGATATTTGTTTTGAGTTTTTGGTCTGAAATTCGTTCACAATGATAGTCTTGCGAGACGATTCGTTGTCGTGGTACAAAATCCATGATTGTTTTTCTTACATACCTGGCCTTTTTCAACGAATTCGCTCTCTTAAACGCCACAAAGATAAATCTTTACATTCTGACCGTCTGACCTACAAGCAAGAGTTCCATGTGCACAACACCGCGATAATCAAAGAAAACAGTCGGTATTACTTTGACTATTGATCGGCTTTGAAATGGTTTTTTGAAGCGAAGCTTCTTACGCCTCGTTCTGTGATTTGCTTGAGTGAAATCTCAAAAACGATACTTTTATTTTTCGACAGCGTTTTTCTTAGAAATTGATGTTTCTTTGTTTCTTGCGTCTATTATAACAAGAAAATATAATTTCAATATATTAAAAATATTTCATCGATCTTCCGCGGGGAAATGAACTCGCACAGTTGTGAGTAGGAGTTCACTACGCTATCCACTGAACCAAAAGCCTCTGTTAAGCAGAGTTGTTAATTCAACATCAAGTATGTATTACTAAAGCTTTGTTGCAGTAGATCACAATAATCTCTTAATAGATAAAGGATTGTGTATTTGCTATAAATACATTCCACATATTGTAAATACATTCCACATAAAGTGATTCTACTTGCTACAAGATGTCTCAGCATCGACAAAAATTAACAATTGCCCACAAGGTCGTTGAAATAACAATGAATGTAGCACGTAATAGAATAAATAAAATAATAATGCAATGTAATAAAATTTACTGGTGTGAATATTAACGTGTGTTTTTTAGTTTACTTTATGCTATTTTACATTTTTTAATTTAAAAGCTATTTTATTAAAAAAATCCATTAAATTATGAAATCTATGAAACTGCATACAAACTTCGCTTCTCTCGTGTGTCCAACGACGCACATGTGTTTTTTTTTTTTATTTCGGCTCAGTTGGAAGGCGCCATTGTTAAACTCGCAAGCCCATATTCATTACTAATTATAATACCTTTTATGAATGTGGGGATGGATTTACTTGATATACCATGCCTTCAGCGACCTTAACGCGATTGTGTTTTCGCAGAATATTCGGAACTCGTCGAGTGGTAATGCCTTTTATGTTTAAACAATCTTGTACAATGGTACGAATTGATTTGTGAGACACAAAAAGTTCAACGGCTATCTCACTCAAACTTAAATTTTCCGTCACCATTTCTTTCACATTATTGATATGAACTTTAGTTGAAGACCTTGATGGCCGACCAGAGCGAGGCAAATATTCAAGCCGGCTTTTTAAATGATCATTTCCCAAAAACATTTTTTGGCAGTATATATAATACACCGACAAAAAAGCTTATGTTAAATAAAAAAAAAACCTAGTATAATTTATAAGATGGCTTTGGCAGTTTTCAGCCTCCCAAGAACTTTATCAAGACGCCTAAGTTTTACATGTTGACTTGCCAATTTTTATTTGGGTGATAAATAAACCAAGTATTTGGAAATTTTTTATACACGACTTTTTTAAAAAAAATTTAATTGCAAATATATTACTTTTTTTCGGGTTTTGGTTTTTTTTATTTTCCTTTTTTTTTAGCTGCCACCTCGCGTTCTGTGATTTGCTTGGCTGAAATCGGCAACATCACACATTCTTCTTTTATCAACATCATTTTTTTCTTAGAAATGAATGACTTCTCGGCTTTTCTTGCCGCTTGACATGTATTATAACAGGAACATTTAATTAAATATCAAACCAACCGATAATACTGTGTATGAAGTCACTACACTACGCATTGAGCCAAACTCTTTCGTTAAGCGGAGTGATTTATTCAATATTAATTACAACTGTAGCTATGCTGCAGCATAACACAATAATCAATTAAAAGATTTTTGTTGTATGGCTATCAACAGAATACTGCGACATACTCCATCTGTTAATATAACATCTGTTAACATAGCTGCAGATATATCAACAAGTAGTAAGGCTGTTTGGATCAGTGGGTAGAGCGATGGACTAGCACCAAAAGTTCCAGGTTCGATACCGCATGGCGGGCAAAAAAAATTTTTTTTTTTTTTCTTTTCTTTTTGTTGATGAAATGTAAGAAAATTTACTGGTGTGAATATTAACGTGTGTTTTTTTAATTTACTTTCTGTTATTTTTGAATTTAAAAGTGGTTTCATTACAAGAAAAACCATTAAATTATCAAATCTATCCTTCTCTCTTGTGCCTAATGACGTAGCTGTGTTTTTTTTTTTGCAGCAAATAGCTCAAAAATAGCAGCAAAATAATAGTTATTTTTTAATTTTGTAATTTTGGATTTTGCGCTTAGGTGAATCAAATATTTTTTTTTTTTGGCAATGTATCGAAGTATGTGCTTTCAAAGCATTGTATTAAACAATAAATTGCTTAGGTGAATAAGCATAAGTTTATAATTCCCATACAACTCTCTTTACCCAAGTTGTCTTAGGTGATTTACCTATTGCTTTTTTCTCGGCGTATGAGACACTTTTGATTAACCATTCATCTTCCTTTTTTGTTTTTATTGTCCAGATACCTGAACAGGATTGGCTTACTTTTCTGAAAAATATAATCTATTAGCAAATATAGATTCCTTTTTTTTAATGTACTCAATTTTCCTTTCTTTCGCATGCTTATTTTTGTAAAAGCAGTTGGTTAACACGTTTTGCAGTTGAACTACTTCTAATAAGGCGATTTTTATGGGGATCATTTCACATGGGGATAATGAAATTTTTTTTAAGGTAGAGTTTTTGCTTACACCTTGGGAGTATACCTACAGCCTTTAATATTTGTCGGAAAAAGATAAAATAAATGCCAAAATACCAGTTATATAAATTAAATGTGAATAAAACGAATATCAACCTTCGGATTTTGTCACTTCTTTAATAAAGTCACTTGAATTTTCTTTCCAAATAACACAGACTTGAAATTTAAAAAAAGCTAAAAAATTTTACGAGTTTGGGTCCCAATTTCTCACACCTCAATACTGATGAAATAAACTTAAATAATTCATATATAAAACATGATATCAAATATTATTCCTCTCGGCACTACTTATTAGTCTTAACACTCTAGAATGGGTAAAGCCTTTAAAATGTGCTCAATGACGGTAAACCCATGTTTACCATTTTATCGCATTTTACATTTAAGAAGTATTCACAATCGAAAGGAAAAAAAGTGTAATTTGATTCCTTTTACCCCTTTTCTTTTTGTTCAGCATTTGTATGCCGGCGAATCACTGTGCATTGTATTATTCGTGGAGCTCGTTAGACAAATGTGGCCGGCCACACCCTCAGTCAACAACAAAGAACCAACACATACCATTAGAAAAGTAATCCAAATAAAATTTTGAGCAAACAGTTCCACTATTTATCCGCCGTATATGCTGCGTAGTTCATATTAGATACTTTGCTCTATGTAAAGCATATAATTTAATATTTGATGAGCGCTGAGCTTCGTCAAAGCGCTGAGCAACTATTTTTGTGGCTCCTACGTGACCACTTCGTCAAGCGTGTTATTGTTGTTGTTGCTGAGTATTACGCCCCTCTGACTTACCTAGCGCTTACGTACCTTGGGCTGCATTAGAATAATCAATATGAAAATGTTGCTAAAGTACTTCATAATGAAACGATTGATGGTGCCGCTGGAACAAACATATATATTAGCCACTAGCAACCTGCAGGCTAGGCACTAGTCAAAGTGGACGAAGGTCAAAGCATTGCTTACGTGTCGGTTATGTTTATAATGATAAAGGAGCAGCAAGTTTTAAAAGGATTAAATTTCAATTCGACTACATGCAGCCATAAATATTTTTATTTTATTGACATCTGATATTTTTCAAGAATTTTCTTAAATAAAAACACTGAATGTGCCAAAATTGATGGCTTAATTAATAATAAATCATGAAATGGTCTTGAAAAATTAAAAAACAAAAAATAAAAATAACAACTTTCAAGTATAGCCTACTTAAACAAGAATTTGTCTGCCAACAGTTAGAATGCTTTTATTTTTCAAAAAATGCTTTATTTATTGCTTTACTTTTATGCAAATTTTAAACTTAACTACTAATATTTTACTATGTGTGTTTTTCTTGTAGCATAGCAAGCAGCTTATACATCCCTAAATGTATTTCTTTTTCTTTTTTTTTTTTTTTGATTTCCAAAAACTTATTTTAAACTACTTGATAAATTGAAGCATTATTATATAAGATAAAAATTTAATTTTTTGCTTTAAATTTCACAATTTTATCCAATCAGGCGAGCAGCAAAAATTAACAAAAATTAAATAAAATACAAAAAAAAAAAAAAATCAGGCCTAAAAATTTAAACAACAATTTACTAAAATAAAAGAAAAAAAAACACTCTTGATTTAAGTACAAAACTTTACGCTTCGTTTTTGTTGTCTTGCACACATTTATGCAATGTTTACTAATTTTTTTCACATCTTTGTCTTTCTTGCGATGATTGTCACTGTGTGTGTTTCCTGCTTCAAACTACACCAAATGGAAATGTACTTCATGGAAAAACTTTTTTAACAATAACCATCTGATGCTACTGCGTACGAACGTAGATCCGATATGATGACGAGGACGAGGATGAAGGTCCACAACCGGATCCTACACTTGAACAGGGTGTGCCCATACCTGTTCGACTGCAGGGCAGCTTCCCGCCGGAATTGGCCTCCACTCCTCTCGAGGATATCGATCCTTTCTACAGTAATATACTAGTAAGTAAAGAAATTGTTAACTTAACAAAAAATATTTTCTTCGATATTATTTTAGTTATTAAATCATCAAATATATATACATGCCACAAGAAGGTTTCATATACTTATTAGACTATATACTGTGAAATAAGTATTTTATACTCGATAAAGATTATCGATATAGATATAGAGTATCGAGTATAAAATATAAAATATAAAATAAAGAATTTTAACAGTATAGAGCACAGACAATACCATCCTTAATTGCAATTTAATCACTTCCGATTTTGTTTAAATTTTCAGAATCATGTTGTTAGATGTGTTTCGAAAGCTAAAAAGAGGCACGTTTTTACTATATCAAATGAAATATATTAAATGAAATATATCATTCAAACAATTTAACAAATCAAAGATACACATTTGGATAGTACTTTGTGAAATTTTAATTTTAAAATTTTGAAAATTCAGCACTTGACCTAACAGAAAAGTTCTCTCGGCGTCGCAGACTGCGCGTTTTTCAATTTTAGGATGACAAAAGTTTTTTTTTAAATTTAACAAAAATATATTTTTTTTCAACAGATAATTGATGAAATGTTATGGAAATGATATTATAAAATTGAAGCTATTGTCTGATATTTTTTTGGAATTTTTGAAAGTTGAAACTTTTTTCGAACAAAAAGTAACGCATTCCAAGCTAAAAAAGTAAGGCAATGTGAAACATTTATTACTTAGATAAAGTATACATTTTTTTTTTTTTTTTATTTTTTACTGACTAAATTACCATTGAATTTGTAACAAACTAAAAAAAATATTAAAAAACAAAAATGAAAGAAAACGTGGAAGTATGCCTCTAAATTTATTAAGCAGTTTTTATTTTACTAATATTTAGTGGAACAAATCTAAATAGTTCAACCTAATTTCAATCGAATAATAATACTTTCAGAAATAAAGTATATAGTATCTGCCTTATGTTTGTTAAAAAAATTGATTGCGCAAAGTTACGCACAAGAAAAAAACACTTAAAAACGCTTAAAAACAAATTTTCCTCAAAAACGCACTAATTTTCAAGACAACTTCTGTTATTGAACTAAAATATGCTTATAAAAGAAGTCGCGTATTGCCATGTTTCCGTCTGTCCGATTGTCTATCGGTCCAACTCCGCCAGGGAAGATGTCTTCGGATGCAAACCTGCCTGTCCAAAGCCACAATAAAGGAGGATGGTTGTGTGTAGGATACAGGGCCCACCATGAGCTCGGTGTGGCGCCCATCTTGGTAGCAGATATATCGCAGGTTTGCATCCGCAGGTATATAATCGGTATATCGATACGGCAAAAGCCTGCGAAGGTATAGGAAATGACCTAAAAAACTTGTTAGCACGGGGATAGTCATACCTGTTAAAAGAGGATGACTCTATCTATACACGGCAAGGAGACAACTGAGGCTGTAAAAATGAGTTGAAAATGGTGTCACTGACACGGATAATTCGGGTATATTGTAACGTTCTATTAATATAAGAATAGGCACTTTTTCCATGGCAAGTGAATTTAAGATTCATGCCTGGATTGAAGTTGAAGTTGATAAGACTATTAAATAAGTAAATAAGGGTGATAAATATGAGCTCGCCTTGACTTCCAACATAATTTTGAGCTCACTTAACGTCTATCTTCCACTCTTCTGGGGGTCCTTATACAAAAAATAGAAAAACTGTCGATTAAAGTTCATATCTCTCCTGTATTGGCCCCTATAGGGATCAAATATAGCAGCTGGTCCTATTATTTCTCCCATTCAACGTTTATTTTGAGCACACCTATCCCCTATCGGCCACTTTTTTGGGGGTCCGCATACAAAAACACAAAACCCGTCGATTGTAGTTCATATATGACCTGAGTTCATCCCTAGAGGGCTAATCCTATTATTTTTACCCTTCACAATTTCTTTTGAAAACACCTACCCCCTATCAGCCATCGTTTTATGGATCTCCATACAAAAACGAGAAACATCTTGATTATAGTTCATATCTCTCCCGAATTGGCCCCTTACTTACTTACTTACTTAGGTGGTCATAACAACCCGTATCCGGTTTTCGGCCGACCTCATCAGCTCTCGCCATGCACCTCTGCTTTGCGCGCGCCTTCTCCAATCGGATACACCAAGTGCGGTTAGGGCCTCCTCACCCTGGTCCATCCATCGAAGGCATGGTCTCCCTCGTCGTCGTTGACCAGCGACTCTCGCCTCAAGCACCTTTTTCGCTGGAGCTTCGTCGTCCATACGATGGACATGACCCAGCCAGCGTAGTCGCTGCACAGTTATACGCCGAACTACGTCAATGTCATCGTAGAGCTCATACAGCTCGTGGTTCATTCGGATGCGATAGTCATCGCCGACTCGAACAGGACCGAAGATTTTGCGAAGAACTTTTCTCTCGAACACCCCCAGAGCGGCTGCGTCACTTTGCGAAACTACCCATGCCTCAGTGCCATAAAGCAGCACAGGTAGAACGAGCGTCTTGTAGAGTGTTAGTTTTGTCGATCGCGAGAGGGCTCTGGAACTTAGTTGCTTACTGAACCCGTAGTAGCACCTATTAGCAATTATTGTTCTTCGCTTTATCTCCAGGCTGATTTCGTTCTTGGAATTAATGGCGGTGCCAAGGTTTACAAACTCCTTGACTACTTCAAAGTTATAGCTGCCGGATGAAACTTGGGAGTCTAAGCGCCGCGCTCCCTTATTTGTAGACAGCATATACTTTGTTTTACCCTCATTTATCGTCAAACCCACTTTGGCTGATTCCTTTTCGATAGCGGCGAAAGCAGCGGTAACATCTCTCTTGGTTCTGCCAACAATATCAATATCATCAGCGTACGCAAGGAGCTGAACGCCTTTGTAGAAAATGGTGCTATTACGATGCACACCGGCCTTTCCTACGATCCCCTCCATGATGATGTTAAAGAGATCGCAAGACAGTGGATCGCCTTGCCTGACACCTCTTTCGGCCCCTAGAGGGACTAAATATAGCAGCTGGTCCTATTATTTTTTGTCTTTCAACATTTCTTCTGAACACATCTATCCCCTATTCCCTACTCTTCTGAAGGTACTCATACAAGAAACACAAATACTGTCTATTATAGTTCATATTTCTCCTGTACTGTGTCCTAGAGGGCTCAAATTTAGGAGCTGGTCCTATAATTTTTTGTTCTTCAAAATTTCCTCTTAACACATCTTTCTCCTATATGCCACCCTTCTGGAGGTCCCCATACAAAAAACATAGAAGCTGTTAAAAATAGTGCATATCTCTCCCCAATTAACCTCTGCATGGATTAAATATATGAGCTATCCTATTATTTTTGGCCCTTCAATATTCCTTCTGAATGCAACTACCCCCTATCTGCCACCATTTCGGTGGGTCTCCATACAAGCAACACAAAAATATCGATTATAGTTCATATCTCTCCCAAATTGAATATTTTCTTTATCGTTCAACATTTTCTTCAAGAGACCTACCCTCTATCTGTCACCCTTCTGGGTATCCCCATTCAGAAACTGTCGATTAAAGTGCATATCTCTCCCAAATTGTCTCCCTTAGGGTCAAATATATGAGCTGTTCCTATTAGTTTATGCCTTTCAACATTTCTTGTCAACTCACCTACCCCATCTGTCACTCTTCGGGGGGTCTCCATTCAAAAAACACAAAAAAGTTGCTATGTTTTCTGCTTGCCTGGTAGCTGAAATAGAAAAGTAGGCGTTAACTGAGCATAAACAGTGCTAAAGTGCTAAAGTGATGACATTAACAGTGATGATGACATAATAGTGATGAAGTAAACATAGCTGACGTTAACATTGCTGAAGTTAACATTACTGACGTTAACATTGATGACGTTAATAATGCTTACGGTAGCAAATACATAACTTTTATCCATGGCAAAAAGTACTCAAGGTGCCTAAAAAAGTTTTCACTTTAATAATTGCCATAAAGAGCTTATAAACGAAAAAATAGAAAATTTTAATGAAACAAGTCTAGTTGTTGTTATTATATTTGTGCCTAAAATTATTTTGCAATTTTTTTTCAAAAATTTATTCATCTCAATTTTCTTAAAATTTTAAAATTTATCGAAAGCAAACACAAACACACAGGCAGAAGCAAACACATCCCTGTAGGAAAATCAACTAATTTAAAAGTAGTTGATAAAGTAGTTTTTTGTCAACCACAACTAGTTGAAATTCTGACTTTTTTCCATAGAACGAACTAACATAGTTTGTATGGTGATGTCCGCTAAATAAGTCAATTGACTTTCGTCTGCATATATTTTCAACTACTTGTTAAATTAGTTATATTTAAATTATTTTTTTTACTTTAAAATAACCAATTGAAAACTATTACTGATGGCCTAAAGTTAATAATATTTGATGAAATAACATGGTTAAATACGAGTATATATAAACTTGTAATCTAATAAAAATTTGCAATTAAAAGATGTCAAAATCAGAGTAGTTGCCGCCTTAATATAATTCAAAATAGTTTGTCAATCACTTGTTTTTAAGTAGTATTTCAATTACTTCATATATAATGCAATAAAAACTATTTAGAATTGAAGTGGATGACGGCTTAACATAATTCAAAGTAGTTCATATACTGTTTTATTTTAAACTAGTTTTTTTAATTAGTTGTTTTTAAAAACAAGTTAGTTTGTTCCTATAGGGATGCGACACATCTATGGAAATAACAGTATTTCCTGAAATTTAAAACTTTTAACTTCTAGCTCGGTCTCTCCCACTATTTCATTGAAATATTTTTAATGCTCGAAATGATTTGAAAAAGTAGAAAATAGCAAACAAAAATTGAGTCATACTTGCGTTGGAGCTATTTTTATATAAAATTCAAATGCTAAAACCTGCAAATACACACACATAACCACAAATACACACACAAACATGCTCGCACTATGCATGATTAATCCACTCATCAGCCTTGAATGTCAGCCATCAAAGGACGAGAACGACGTCGTGCTCATTGGCGCCAAAACTTTTGAGCAGCTTATTTTTATAGTTGACAATAAACATTCCAGCCATGAGTAGGAGGGGGCAAAGAAATAAAGATTGTCACAGAATGTGTCAACAAAGCATCGTTTTATGTCCTTGTGCAGTTTTGTGTGGTGTAAAAGCCCTATAGGAACAAACTAACTTGTTTTTAAAAGCAACTAATTAAAAAACTAGTTTAAAATAAACCAGTATATGAACTACTTTGAATTATATTAAGGCGGCATCCACTTCAATATATGAAGTAATTGAAATACTACTTAAAAACCAGTGATTGATAAACTACTTTGAATTATATTAAGGCGGCAACTACTCTGATGTTGGCATGTTTTAATTGAAGATTATGTGTTTATATAACTCCAATAATTTTTCAATTATTAACCTTCAGTTTTATTATTCCTTCAGTTGTTTTCTTCGGAAAGCAACATTGACCTTGAGCTCGATAAAATATAACCTTTAATAATTGAAAAATTATTGGAGTTATATAAACACATAACTTAAAAACTTATGAAAGAAGGTCGTAATTAATTTACAAATAAATTCTATGGCAGAGCCCGGCCGTTAAAAATATGATTATTTGTGTGTGTTTACACACAATAAATTAAAAATCTAAGTTTTCAAAAGAAACAAATCTTCATGTCGTCGTAGTTTAATATCAGCTAATTGCTGAAGCTAAGATCGACTGTGAAATAGAGGAGCAACAACAACTAGCACAACAAAATTATTGAGTATTTAGAAAAGCTTTGATCTATCTTCGAATAATAGAACATACTTTCCCTGAAAGTATGCTTCACAAATTAGAAGAACTTTAAGCTGCTTTCATATCATTTGTGTTCTCGTACCGCAATTCAGGGTAATTTACTAATTGCATTCGTGAAACAAGTAGAAAATTAAGAGCTTAGTGGATCACAGCAAGAATCTCGATAAAAGGCTACTGATGAGTTGGTGTAGCGGCCAACGAAACAGCTGTCTAGTCTGCTATGTGATTGATACTCTATAAGGGTATTGTTGTTGTTAGTTGTTATTCCTTCAGTTGTTTTCTTCGGAAAGCAACATTGACCTTGAGCTCGATAAAATATAACCTTTAATAATTGAAAAATTATTGGAGTTATATAAACACATAACTTAAAAACTTATGAAAGAAGGTCGTAATTAATTTACAAATAATTGAAAATTTTTATTAGATTACAAGCTTATATATATATTTAACCATGTTATTTCATCAAATATTATTAACTTTTGGCCATCAGTAATAATTTTCAATTGGTTATTTTAAAGCAATTAAAAAATAATTTAAATGTAACTAATTTAACAAGTAGTTGAAAATATATGCAGACGACAGTCAATTGACTTATTTAGCGGACATCACCATACAAAATAAGTTAGTTCGTTCTATGGAAAAAAGTCAGAATTTCAACTAGTTGTGGTTGACAAAAAACTACTTTATCAACTACTTTTAAATTAGTTGATTTTCCTACAGGGAGTGTATTCGTCACTGAGTAATATACGTATGTGTATGTAGAAAACTTTCACGCATGAAAGAAAATCGCGAGAAGTATTAATTTTTATGGAATATTGCTACGTTGCTGTATTAAAATTAAGTATTTATCTTAAAATAACACTTACTCGTATGACGTTGTGCACAAATAATAAACAGAAATATCGTTACTGTTATTTATAATAGTTTTATAATCAGCCCATTACTTGTAGAGCTTTGTGGAAATTTTGGTAATATTAACACAAAACCTATAAATGCGGAATAGTTATACATAATGATAAGCTATTAAAATTGAAGACAACATGATTATGTCACTTTATTTCGGTCGTAAACTAGATAGACAAAAAAGGGAATAACGCCGAGATTTTGTTTTCACTCAGCAAAATCTGATATGGCAACATAGCAAAGTTTTTTGAACTCGACTAACCCAAATTTTATTTTTGAGTAATAGATGGATATTATAGTGAATTTGAGGTATACCAAAGAAATAAAAAAATCGCACAAAATCTATCTATATATATATATAAAATTGTAAAAAAAAAAAATCAGTGCATTAAATATTTTTCTTGTGATGAAATTCTTTTTGTGATGGACGTTTTGAATGACGCTGAGTCCGAAAATCGCATTTTTAAAATTTTTGTCTGTCTGTCTGTCTGTCTGTCTGTTAAAGCATCACGCGAGAACCACTGGATGGATTTTAATGAAATTTGACATCTAAAAAAAAAAAATAACGAAATGGCCATTTCAGCCCTTGAAAGGACTTTGACCGAGCTTCTTATGATCAATTGTGTTGTGTGTGATGTGAAATGTTTGCACACAAATGATCGAGAACTGGACCTACATGTTTTACGCCGACTCCGAACTGCTTATGTTCTCAAAAAGCTTTTCATGGCAGTTTTTACTCTCTGAGGTTTGCCATTGTCTGCAGAGAGGTGACGGCCGAACAGAAAAATTAATTCAATTGAAAAAACTTTCTGTGTCGGATGAAGGATGGCCGTGGCGGTCGTAGCGTAGTGGGTAGAGTGTGAGAGTGACTCTTACGCCAGAGAACCCAGGTTCGAAATTTGACATTTAGGTTCCTTATATCCCCGGTCAACATATGATGAATTTCATGTAAAAATCGAGATGCATTGAACCCGACCACCTCAAATATCGATGAAATTTTGTTCATAGCTAAATTTCATCAATTCAAACAAAACCTCATTTTTAGAAATGACTGTTTTGTTTTGTTTGAAAAAACGCGAAAATGGTCGAAAAGAGCTCCATTTAAACTACAATAACTCAGAATCGGCTGAACCGATTTCCATGATATTGGTATCATTAAAAAGATATTTTAACAGGCTTTATGACACGTTTAAAAAATAAAAAAAATTACACTTTAAAAAATTTTATAACAAAAAGAAAATTTTAACTAACGAAAAAACCAAAAAGATCAAGGGTTTTTTTACAGTGTATTACTTTTTTGGAAAGGTTTATCCTTCACCTATGACATATCAAAAAATAAAAATGGGTTCTTTTTTAGTTTTTTTTATATAATTTTTTAAGTAGTGGCACTTCTAGTAATTGCCCATATATTTTTATATTGAAGCCGCGAAAAATAGCCAAACATCTGTTATATTACTGAGAAGTGTTCAAATTTCCGTTATATTCAAAATATACTTATAATGTGCAAAGGTTATTGATATAATATGCATAAAAGAAAATTATGTATGTATACAGGTAAAATAAATAAACATTGTCCCAGGAAAATTATGAATATGTTTTAACCCCAAAAAGTTCTTGCGGCCGTACCAGCCCAAACGAATAAGTATACAGGTAAGCGCATAAAATGCTTACTGTAACTGTGTTTCTAGGACTAGCAAAATAAACACACTGCAGGTACCCCTAATTAAAGAATTGATTTTAAAATTGCCTTAAAAATTGCTATATAAATGCACCTGATGAACGTACCGAAAGTTTTCGAAATAATTCGAATAACAGCGAAAATATCAGGTCACATTCTTACACATTTACAAAATAGTTCAACAATTCTAACATTTTTTAAATGTTTACAAATAAAAAACCATCAACAATTGCTTATATTATTTGCCATGTTTTTATTAATTTATGTTTTATTTTATTTAAATTTTTTTTAAGTTAATTATTTGTAAGAAATTTTGCGCTGCTCAAATTTGGCACAGTCAGAATATCTGCGCACATGTACAGACGTTTCATTTATCGGAATGAATGAATGAAAGCCTTGAGTTCCTGTTATAGTTTGAGCTTCTTTATATCTTGAAAATAGCTTTTCTTTAACGTTGTTGTATTCGTCAGCATCTGCGTAAGCAACTTGTACGGTGGTCTTATATGTTTCTGATGCCCAGTGATAGAGTTGCCTCGTTGTCTGGATTTCATTTTTATTTGCAATACTATAATTTCGAGCACCTCTCTTCAATGTTCCTCCGATTCCATCACATGCAGATTTTCCGTGACTGGTAGCATAAAAGTGCCATTCAGCGTCAATACCAAAATCAGATTTGTGATGGCATAAATTAATGAAGTTATATTTATTTTTATATTGTGCTCCTGCACGATCTGATACGTAAATGATTTTATTAATATTGTTGGTTATATTGGCCTTCACGAACTGTATCATTTTTGAAATATATAGATGAACTGCTATACTATCATGGGTATTACAATCAGATATTATGGCGAAGCTTTTATGAGTTAATTTATCGTTATCTGAAAATAAACAAACAAAGAAAAAAAACAAATAAATAAAAAATATTAAATATTTTGATGAGTGTGGATGGATGTGTTTACTAATACCAAAATATTAAAATAATTACCTTTGTAATAAATAACGAACGGATGTATTGTAGCCTGATCATTATTCCAATGGTATCCTTGCACGGCATCTTGTACAAGAAATGCATAATTTTCAGCAAAGTCCATTTGAATTAACATTTCTCCTGATAACAGCGCCGCTCTTTTATTGCTGATAAATTCAGATTGTCGCTTTGCTATGAAATGATGCGGAATCAGAACTTTGATGTGTTTAGTAAAATCGCTGACAAATGATTCTGGGTTGGTGGTTAACGTTTCCAGAACACATCTAATCGTTGTATTCCACTTTTTGTATATTATTTGTTCAGTTTGGTTATTTTCAAAATGTTTTAGCATATGCATTTTTAGATTATTTAAATTTTTGAAGCAGTGACCACACATTGAAACGCAACACTCGCTTTTTTCTATGTCAGCATTACAAACAACGAATTTGAGAACATCTTTGTAGTCGGTAAATGTGCATTGTCCTTCAATACAAATTGATTTTAAGCCACTTTTTTTCAAACATCAATTTCATATTCTGATGCAATGTGCATACACAGATATTTTGCTGGTTTCCAACTCCAAGTTTGATACAATTTTAAAACCCACTTTGGCCAAGGGATGTTTTTTTTTAAATTCGTAGTAAGATTCGCGTAGTGAAGATAACATCAGTCTTTTTTGAACTTTTCACGTAAGTTTCCTTGTTTAACAGTAATTGAATCTTGCGATCCTGGCATCATTCGGCTAATCTCATCATCTTCATAAAATAACTTGTCTGTGCTTAGAGTTTCGGTTGGTAAACTACGTCTGCTCATTTTTAAAAGATTGATATCTGCAAACTTCGTTTTATTCCTTTGGATATCTTTACTTTTTTTGATACAATCGTGAGATATATCATCCCCAAAACGATCTTTAATTTCTTCGTGACTCATATTGATTGGTATGAGAGATAAAAGTTTTTGCTTTTCCAAAAGATTTGAGCTGTTTTCTATTTGATATTTGATGTTTTGCAAAATTTCTTCGTAAATGGCTTTGACGTTTTCAAGTTGCGCTGACAAATCAGATAATGGATCAGCTCCAAGTGAATCTGCTATATTTTCCAAAATTTGCAGTGATTTTTTATTTCTGTATGCTTCTCGTTTGATATATTTCCCTTTAAGAGGCGACATTTGGTTTGGTAGATGAGGAATAATATGATCATTTATGTTTTCAATGAGTTCGTTGCTTTCGATGTTTGCATTACGGCTGGTACAAGTTGGAAGTTCATTCAATTCTTCGCTAATTTCATCGCTGGGCGTTGTTGGTAAATAATTTGAGACTTCATTCTGCTCCACGTTGGATTCATTACGACTGCGCGCTTTTCTTAGTGTATTCCGGCAAGTTTCGCAAATACGGCTACAATGAATGTTGGCGACAGCTGGAAAATATTCAATTATATTTGCAGCCTCGTTTTCACTTATTTTACGAAGCGAAGCGCAACACTTATTAGATATTTTTATGCATCTGTACTTATTGTTTGAATTCATATTCACTCAAAATTTTAAAATATACGCGCAAAAATTTTAATGGGATATCTTGGCTTCTCGAAACTGTTTATAATTATGAATTTCGGTATGTTCATCAGGTGCATTTATATAGCAATTTTTAAGGCAATTTTAAAATCAATTCTTTAATTAGGGGTACCTGCAGTGTGTTTATTTTGCCAATCCTAGAAACACAGTTACAGTAAGCATTTTATGCGCTTACCTGTATACTTATTGGTTTGGGCTGGTACGGCCGCAAGAACTTTTTGGGGTTAAAACATATTCATAATTTTCCTGGGACAATGTTTATTTACTTTACCTGTATACATACATAATTTTCTTTTATGCATATTATATCAATAACCTTTGCACATTATAAGTATATTTTGAATATAACTGAAATTTGAACACTTCTCAGTAATATAACAGATGTTTGGCTATTTTTCGCGGCTTCAATATAAAAATATATGGGCAATTACTAGAAGTGCCACTACTTAAAAAATTATATAAAAAAAACTAAAAAAGAACCCATTTTTATTTATTGATATGTTATAGGTGAAGGATAAACCTTTCTAAAAAAGTAATACACTGTAAAAAAACCCTTGATCTTTTTGGTTTTTTCGTTAGTTAAAATTTTATTTTTGTTATAAAATTTTTTACAGTGTAATTTTTTTTATTTTTTAAACGTGTCATAAAGCCTGTTAAAATATCTTTTTAATGATACCAATATCATGGAAATCGGTTCAGCCGATTCTGAGTTATTGTAGTTTAAATGGAGCTCTTTTCGACCATTTTCGCGTTATTTCGAAAACTTTCCCACTGTGCCACGCCCAAAAAATCGCAAAACAGTCATTTCTTAAAATGAGAGTTTGTTTGCATTGATCAAATTTAGCTATGAACAAAATTTCATTGATATCTGAGGTGGTCGGGTTCAAAATTTCAATTTTATCTAGATTTTTAAATGAAATTCATCATATAGGCTTTTTTAGCTTATCTCCGAAAGCGTTCATCCGATTTGAATGAAAATTTGTATATAGAGGTTCTCGGACACGTTGAGTTTTTTTGACGTATCTACTCTGTTCTATCTTGAACACCAGAGGGCGCTGTAGTACAAATATTTTGAAAAACCTCGGAAAACTCCTAAACTGTGCATCCGATTTACATGAAAATTGGTATATAGAGGTTTTCGGACTTATCTACTCTGTTCTTTCTGGAACACCAGAGGGCGCTGTAGTACAAATATTTTAAGAAACGTCAAAAAACTCCTAAGCCGTTTATCCGATTTACATGAAAATTTGTATATAGAGGTATTCGGATACGGTGAGTTTTTTTTTGATTTATCTACTCTTTTCTCTCTTGAACATCAGAGGGCGCTGTAGTACAAATATTTTGAAAAACCTCGAAAAACTCCTAAGCCGTGGATCTCAATTGCAGGAAAATTAGAAAATAGGGATTTTTTGATATGGTGAGTGTTTTGAACTTATTTTTGTGCTATCTTGAAAACCAGAGGGCGCTTTAGTACAAATATTAGGATATCGTGAAAAACTCCAAAAGTACTCATCCGATCTTTTCCTTTTTTTCACTTATCTTTTTTGTACTGTATTGAACACCAGAGGGGCTGTAGTACAAATCTCTTAAGAAATAGTGAAAAAGTAGAAAGCCGCTTATCCGATTTGGATGAAAAATTTTACTTAAGGATTTTCGTGTACGGCAGCTATTTTGGCGTTATCTATTTTGCTCTGTCTCGATAAATAGAGGGCGTGTCGTACAATTTGTACGTTTGTGTGTTATTAAACTGTTCCTAAACGGCTTCACCGATTTTGATGAAATTTTTTGTGTGTGTTTAAGAGGATCCCTGGATGCTTCAGATTCACAATTGGACCCGGTAGGTGCCGCTACGATCGGGTTCCACGAATTTTGTTATTATAGACTGTCTCCGAAATCATTCATCCGACTTAAATGAAAATGTGTATTTAGGGGTTTTCGGGTACGGCAGTTTTTATGACTTATCTATTTTGTTCTATATTGAACATCAGATGGCACTGCAGTACAAATGTTTTAAATATCTCGAAAAACTCCTAGCTGTACATCCGATTTGCGTGTACATTTTTACATTGGAGTTTACGGATACGGTGGTTATCTTGGACTTTTTTTTCTGCGCTATCTTAAACACCAGATGGTGCTGTAGTACAAATCACTTAAAAAATCGTGAAACACTCAAAAACCGCCCATTCGATTTAGATAAAAATTTGTGTATCGTATATGTAGGATTTGATTTACGAGTATGGGAAGGGCTTTAGCGTTATTTTTTTATTCTATTTCGAAAGCCAAAGGGCGCTGTTGTACAAATACCGCAAAAAAACTCAAAACAACTCATCCGATAAGTATGATTTTTATAAGGGGTTTTCGGGTGCGGTAAGTCTTTGGCGCTATTTATTTTGCTATATCTTGAACCCCAGAGGGCGTTGTACTACAAAATACAGTAAGGCGTGGCAAAGCGTGAAGAGTGATAAATATCTTCTTTTCTTCTTTATGTGTATTTATATTCCACTTTCATTTTTCGCAAATCAGGACAGCTGATGCCAAATTCTGTGGTATTTGAGTATCGGCGTCTGTGGTATCGGCGTCGGCGGCACGCACACACAAATCACGATTTCCCTAACTTTTTCTCATAGTTGATGATGCTACATTTTGCTCATTTCGCCAAAGTTACCGGTTTGAAAGATGCACACAAAATTCCTTCTAAAGTATGTGAAAAGTTTTTTTATATCGACGAATGAAATCGAAAATTATTAATATCAACTCCCTAGTAAAGCCGGGTATTCATCTAGTATTTATTAAATTTTTTAAAAATTATCGCACAACTAGTATAAATATCAATTGATATTTTTAATAAACCTTCCTAAAAATTTATATTTTTATTGATAGAAACTCCCAGAGTGATTAACATTAATTATTTAATATATCTTATATACAGGGTGTCTCGCAATTGAGTGCAACTATTTATGGAGCTGAAAGGTTATGTCGAGCTGAGCAAAAAATCGCATGGGAAGGGGGGATCTATTTCACATTCTTAGGAGCTACAGGGTTAATTAATATTTCACGCCTTTAAATCACGTTATTGTTTCTATCAGAAAAACTAAATTACATAAAACTTATTTTGATAACTCATTATAATGCCAATAAAATCACCTTTCTAACGGTATATCAACAAACCCCACCAACTTAACCGTTACCGATCTGTGATCGTGTGAAGATGAAATCAATCGGAAACCAAATTTCAACTTTGAGTGCAAATTTCTCAGAATTTTGAGTGATAAATGAAATTTTTTTCTGAACCAATTTTGTAAGTTATTTAATTTTCTTTTCAATGACACCAAAAACATAAACACATCTTTTAAAATAAAAAAGTTATGTATGTATAAATAAAACATTACAATCAGTTATGCAGTCGATAATATCATTGTTTTCTAATAAGTATAATTTTTTAAGTACAACCAACTTTTTTATTTTTTAAGATATGTTTATGTTTTTGGTGTCATTAAAAAGCAAATTGAATAAATTACAAAATTGATTCTAAAAAAAAATTTCATTTATTACGCGAAATTCTGAGAAATTTGCACTCAAAATTGAAATTTGGTAGTTTCAATCAATTGATTTCATCTTCACAAGTTCACAGCTCGGTAACGGTTAAGTTAGTGTGGTTTGTTGATATATCGTTGGAAAGATGATTTAATTTCCTTTGAAATGAGCTATCAAAATAAATTTTATGTAAGTTAGTTTTTTTTGCTAGAAACAATAACGTGAATCGAAGTCGTGAAATATTATTTAACCCTGTAGCTCCTAAGAATGTGAAAATAGAACCCCCCCCCCCCCCCCCCCTACATAAACGATTTCTTTCTCAGCTCGACATGACCTTTCAGTTCCGTAAATAGTTGCACTCAATTGCGTATTTTTTCATCATTTGTCATATCCTTTACTTCCCCTCATTTTCTTACTTAAATTACTTTTAAATATTCTATAATTTTTGAAATATTTACTTATCTTTTTTTTTCTTTCTCTCTCTCTCTCTTTCTCTCTCCTTACAGACATTCGTAGTTGTAAGCAAAGGAAAAGATATTTTTCGCTTTTCTGCATCCAAAGCAATGTGGTTGCTCGATCCATTCAACCCGATACGTCGTGTAGCCATTTATATTTTAGTGCATCCGTTATTTTCGTTATTCATTATTACCACCATTCTTGTTAACTGCATATTGATGATAATGCCGACCACGCCAACTGTCGAATCTACAGAGTGAGTACAAAATAAATTTTTATGTGGAATAAATAAAGTTTTTATTTTTATTTATTTAATCTAAATGTTTTCAATATGTAATTTTTTAAGAAAAATGCCTTGTTTTCCTATAAAACTATTAAAAAATACTTAATCATTTATTGAACGTGATTTTTTAACTGATTAATCTTATTAATTATGTTTTTCATATATATATATATTTATATTTATATTTATAATTATAATTATGCAAAGTAATAATATTATTTTGTCTTTTTACATAAATGAAACAAACCAAAAACTAACAAATTTTCGCCTAATATTACTCAGAAATTCACAGTTTAAAGTAAATATTTCAAAAGCAAAACCATTAAATTCATTTCTGCTACTATTTCTTTAGAATTTCTACCCATACTTAAGGTAAAGCAAGTCTCTTTCAAGTTTCAATGTTTTACAATAAACAATAAAATTCTTTTGCAGCGAATTTGTAAATTTTGTACATTTTTAGTCAACGCAGCAAACATTAGTTTTTCATACAAAAACTCTTCATACATCTCTTAGACGATTTCAATAAAATCCAGTTTTTTTTATGAAACTGATTTGAAAAAGAAATCTTTAAAAAAAAAACTTCTTGTAAACTTCCATTTTTAAAATTTATTATAATCAAGTAAAATTCGCTATCAAACCGCTCGACTAATGTTAAAATATTTTTTTCCTTCAAATAATACATCTCAAGTAAAAACTTTTCATACAATGGTTTGTTTAAATTTAGACCTTTTTTTAAAAAAATAGTTCTTTCTTTTTCTTATAAGTAGACTTTATAAACGCTATATATTTTTTTAAGCGTTAATATTAGTATTGTTATTAGAGTTATATAACTAGTTTCAAAAACAATATAGTTAGTTGAAAATTATCATATACAATACGTTTTAGAAACAACAGAACTTTAGAACTTTGTAACAAACATCGAAAATGTAGTGTACATTTATCATTAATATATTTAAACATAACTTAAAATATAGATAATTAGTATAAATTAAAAATTTCTCAACCAGTAACAACTTGTAAGACTTTTAAAGACATCCCATAGAATTGATTTATAAAATCTAGTTTATAGTATGTACAAAATGTAGTTAAGTAAGAATTTTATAACCCATAATTAAAAATAATATTTGTAGCAAAAATTTTTTAAATATCAACTATATGATAACTTTTAGAATTATTTATAAAACATTGCTCTAGCGCACAGTTGATGAATCTCCATTTTTTGGTACAACAAAAATAAGTTCTCAAACTTTATATAAATTGTTATAAAAACTGTTTTATTCTCGCTTTAGAGGATACTAAAATTATGACATGTAAGAAAGCATAATTTCCTTTGTACATGAAATCTTAAAGTCAGTTCCTTAAAAACATACATATATGGAGATACGAAAAGTGTGCACAAGTGCGACGTAATATTAGTTGAAACGATTATATCTTAATATAACTTATAGACTTGGACTTGAATGTAGTAAAAAGTAATGTAAAATTCAACTTTTGTAAAATTTGACTTGATGAAAAGGTGATTAATTTTTATATATTTTACTCATTCTCTTTAATAAATTTTTACTCAACTTAAGGGGATAGTTGCTTTCAGATTTGAAAACACACACTTGTTTAGAATTTTTTTACAGAAAATCTTTTATACGATACGTACTAAAAAACTTTATTTTATACATTATTATAACTTAAATGAAAAGGGATGCGGGTAAAGACTAAGGATACAATAGGTAACTAAAGCCTATTCCAAAAAAGGATGCAATAGGCCTGTCGAAACTAAAGAAAGAAAGAAAAATGTTTGATTGTAATTCCTGTAAATATCGTGTACAAATCAAATTGATCGTCGTTTCATATTTTGTAGTACTGAGTTTCATTGGCGATCATTGGACTGCAAAACTTTTTTCTTCATTCAAAAATTCTAGTATTGGTAGATTTTTATCATCTGCAAAGTTAATATTAAAGTCTCTATTTAATATCCACTTTCGGTTCATCTTTTTTCGAGTATTTTTAAACCTTCTATTGAATAAACCATCAAATTTTTGAATAACAAATTATCTCTCCCGAAGTGGGTCCCAAAAGTGGGTCAAATATACGAGCAGGTTTTATAATTTTTTGCCTTTCAAAATTACTTCTGAACACACCTACCTATTAAAAAAAAAAACTTAAACTGTCAATTATAGTCCAATCTCTTCCGAATTAACCCCAAGAAGGGTCAAATATATGAGCTCGTCTTATGATTTTTTTACCCTTCAGCATTTCTTCTGAACACACATCTACACCATATCTGCCATCCTTCCGGGGGATCCCCACACAAAAAAACCCATAAACTGTCGATTATAGTTCATATCTCTTCCGACTTGACCCCTAGAGGCATCAAATGTATGAGCTGGTCCTATTATTTTTTAGTCTTCAGTATTTCTTTTCAAACACACTTACACCGTATCTTCCACCATTCTATGGTTATGGCTCATGTCTTCCCGATTTGACTTCTAGAGCGGTCCAATATACGAGCTGGTCCTATTATTTTTATCCTTGAATATTTCTTCTCAGCGCACCAACTTCCTTTTTCACCCTTCTGGGGGTGAATCTGCCACTTTTCTGTGGGTCCCATACAAAAAACACATAAACTGTCGATTATAGTTCATATCTCTTCCGACTTGGCCTTTAGAGGCGTCAAATGTAAAAGCTGGTCTATCTTCCTATCTTCCACTCTTCAGGGTGTCTTCATACAAAAAACAAAAAACTGTCGATTATAGTTCATATCTCCCGATTTGACTTCTAAATGAGTTCAGTATATGAGCTAGTCCTATTATTTTTACCCTTGAATATTTCTTTTTAACGCACCAACCTTCTGAGCGTCCCTATACAAGAAACCAAAAACGTTCATATCTTCCCAAAATTGACCCCTAGATTGGTCAAATGTATGAGCTGGTCCTATTATTTTTGCCCTTTAACATATCTTCTGACCACACATATGTATATCCCTATCAGCCACCTTTGTGTGGGTCCCCATACAAAAAACGCAAAACCGTTGCTATATTTCCTGCTTGCCTGGCAAGAAATGCAGACATTCACAGTACATGCCGTAACAGGGCTAACTTTAATAGTGATGACATTAACAATGTTGACAATATAGCATTGCTAACATCAACATTGCTGACATTAACTTGGCTGACGTTAAGGGGGAGATACCTTTAGACAGGTTGGAATTAGCCATGTTTAATGAATTTTATTGAAGTTGTTAACATAACTGGATATTTTTTTATTTGCCTATCTTTTAGTACACCTTTGAACTGTAATAAAAAATTTTATTTTTTTTTTTACAAAATGGCGGCTCTGCAGTGTATCTCCTCGGGCGTCTGCTGTGAGACATCTAAAAGAACTGCAGCTGTCAAAATTTGTCCACTTATCTAAAACAAAAGATGTTTATTTCTTCAATTACTGCTAGTTAAAAAGAAGCATAAGCTACAGGTTTAATAATAAAAAAGTAAAGGAATCAAAGGCGGAAATCAAAGGATTCGACCATTTTTTTTTAATAGTTTTGACCCCAAAAAAAAATTTCATTCACGCGATATACTTAAACTTGTAGGTATATCCTTTCGGTTCGACTATAGAGAAAAACCTGTCAAAATTTCAGCCTGATCAGTCAATAACTTTTTGAGTTACAGCACCAGCATTTTTTTTTTAAAAGTAGTTTCGAGATAAACATGTTTAAAGTTTCGATACGATAGAACTATAAGTTCAAGTGACTTACGGGTCAATCTGCGATTCCAGGTCCATACAATAGCCCTTTGGCCTCCTCGAAAAGCTGATTATCTTGGAGCTGTTGCTGTTTTCCAGCTGTACGAGCTGCTTTTGTCTCGGAGAAACTCTTTTGGTTCTGCTTCGCAACTTGTGCCTCATCGGTGTTTTCGGCGAAAACTTTGCAATAGGTGCCAATAATTATTATACCCAGCTCGTGTATAAGCTTCAGAATAGAGATATTGCCTTCATTAAACATACCAGCTGCAAAGTAAGCTGAAATTTTGACAATTTTCTGTTCGGAATTGAGGTGCTTCGGACACATTCGCCAAACTGCCGCGTTGGAACTTTCGTTGGCATTCTTGGTATGGCCACTATCATCTTTCTAATAAATTAACTTTAGACAAATCAGTGTAAATTGGTAGAAGATGTTCTGTCATTTTATCATCAAGTAATGGAGTTGACCTTTAAGTTCAGGATCTTTGTCTAAAGCGACTCAAACATTTTTGACTATAACTCCGTAAACATTCAATATTTCGCATTTTCCATTTGACAGTATATTTTTAGCATGTTATACATTCGAAATATGAACAAATTTTTTTGAATTTTTTCGAAATTATATAGGTAGCTCCCACCTTAATATTACTGACGTTAACAGTGCCGACTCGAATTCATATATGTTACCCCTACCAAAAAGTGCCTAGATTCCAATTAGAACTGCTGATCTGCATCGATGCTATAAAGATGCTAAAAAGAAGTGAAATTTTTCATGACATAGGTTGATTGAGTCTACCACAAATTACGTCTAGACTTTGAAATAAAATAAACCATCACAAAACTGCTAGAATAGTTTCTTCCAAGCTTACACTAAGTTTGAGTCCAAGAATTTTAATGGGTGGGGAAACAGATAAAGTGAATATCGGCATTTTTTTCTATATCAGTAAAACCGCTAAGGACTCTTATTGTTAAATCAACACACACGGCCCTTGATTTCTAAAACGTACTTAGATTTGGAAATGTTTATATAAGAGTCAAATTTAGTGCCCAAAAATGTTTAAGAATATTGCTGATTTTTGAAAATGTCTTTGATATCAAATGCACCTGTAAGGGGTTCCGCATAAGGCGAAAATCAAAAAAAAAAAAAAAAAAGTTTAAAAAATCGCTGAAATCATGGCTTATGATGGTTTTTAATGGTTCACTTAAAAACTTAAAATGGTTTAATGTATTATTAGTTTTGACTCTCTTGAAGGCA
This sequence comes from Coremacera marginata, assembly GCA_914767935.1. NCBI lineage: Eukaryota > Metazoa > Arthropoda > Insecta > Diptera > Sciomyzidae > Coremacera > Coremacera marginata. The sequence continues at coordinate 166,562,835 of OU612046.1, forward strand.
TACTTTGGAAATTAAGTTTTGGTTAAGGACTCCATAATTTAAAAAAGTTTTTTTTTTTTTTTTAATAATAATCATTATATTTGCAATCTATTTTACAATAAAAAGCGAATTTGATAAAAAGATAAATTAACTTAAAAATTGAGCCCCATTGAGCACAATTACACTATGTACATAATATATTTACATGTATGAATTTAAAATAACTTGGTAAATATACAAAAACAAAATTTGTAAAGTAGTTTACTTTTTATTTTCTAAATGACAGGTCAAGAATGTGATATCTTTTCAGTTGATTTATTTGTTCGCTTTCATCGAGTAAGCATATAGCTAATGGGTTAATATGCTGGCTAAGTCTTTCCATATATTTAGAACTGTATTTGCTTATTTCGTCTGTAACTTTTGGAATGTTGAGATCATTATGAATCGTGCTGTTAGATACGAACCAAGGTGCATTAGCTATTTGTCTTAGCGTTTTGGATTGATGCCGTTGTAATATCTCAATATTTGAGTTGCTGGCTGTGCCCCATAACTGGATTCCATACGTCCATATTGGTTTAAGTATAGTTTTATACAGCAAAACTTTATTTTCAATGCTTAGTTCTGATTTTGGACCCAGTAACCAGTACATTCTTTTCGTTTTTATATTTAGATGAAGCCGCTTAGCTTTTATGTGTTCTTTACATGTCAATCTTTTGTCGCGATGAACTCCTAGGTATTTAACACTGTTTACTTGCGGAATTATTATTATTATTATTATTTATTTTAATGCTAAGCACATATGGCTTTATAGCAAACTAATATTAGACAAAATTAATACAATTTATATATGTACAATAAAATTTTTATAAAAATGTAAAAATGTCAGGATTTCAGGTATATACAAATGCAATCCGGTTAGCATCTTAGTAGTAAATAGGATGAATTGATTAGAGCGGTGCTCCCATATGCCAGGCTAGACGGACGAGGTCGAGCTCATACATGTGCTAGGCAAGACAGACGAGGTCTTGCTCTGGATAATCAAAATATATCTATAGCGTGTATATCTATATAAATATGGATTAGAACACAGCTCATACATGCAAACCTAGTCGTATGACGTCAAACCGGCATATGCCTGGCGAGACGGACGTGGTCTCGCTCTGGATAATCAAACATCACAGGAAAATATTAAGTATCCTTGGAAAGCATGATCCAGATTATTGGCGATACTGTAGATAATCTAAAATAATAAATTTAATTGAGTAAACGGATTCATTTAAAGAAATTGCATCTGAAACAAAATTAAAGTCCCCACAAGCGCTTCTAAGTGGTTCGTTTTGCAAGTAATTCGTTCTACAAAAGTTCATGTAAAGTAACTCAAAAGATCTTCTAGGTCGGAGAGGAATATTAAAGTAAATTTTGCTCAGTAAGTATTGATTGTCTACATATCCATGCAAGAGTTTGAAAATCCAAGTAGCATTTAGCATAATTCTCCGATTATTTAAAGTAGGAAGATTTAAAAGTTGCAGACGATATTCATAAGTTGGTAAGTGATAGTTGAAATTGCAGTAAAGATGGCTTAAGCAGAACAAAAGAAACTTTTTCTGAACTGATTCTGTGTCGTCAATGTAACAACTATATCGAGGGCACCAAACAATTGAAGCTTATTCTAAAATAGGTCTCACTAGAGAGGTGAATAAGGTTTTTGTTATATAGGGATCATTAAACTCTTTTGCCCATCGTTTAATAAAACCTAAAGTACTATTTGCTCGATTTATAATTATATTAATATGAATATGAAAGCGAAGTTTAGTATCCATAGGTACTCCAAGATCATGAAAGACATCTAAAGACTCTAATGTATGGTCACAAATTTTATAAATACATGTGACAGGAGATTTTCGAGTGAAAGTCATGTGCATGCATTCTTCATGTTAAGATTCATACGATTCACGTTGCACCAGCTTTACAGATGATCTATGTCAGCTTGCAAGAGAACGGCATCATTAGCATTTTTGAAAGGAAGAAATAGTTTCACCTCATCTGCGTACATTAAAATACTCGAATGCTTTATGACAGATGGCAAATCATTTATAAACAGTAAACAAAGAAGAGGCCCGAGGTGGCTTCCTTGAGGTACACCAGAAGTGACAGGAAACTCATGAGATTTCACAAGTTTAAAAAGAACACGTTGTGTTCTATTGCATAAATAAGATTCAATCCATCTTACAAGTGTTGTGGGAAATCCAGCAAGGGATAGCTTTAAGACTAAGAGTTTATGATTAACAACATCAAAAGCTTTACTCAAAATCTGTGTATATAACATCAGTCTGTAAACCTTTTCCAAAATTATCAATGGTTTTGGAAGTAAATTCAAGTAGGTTTGTAACCGTAGATTTTCCTGAAACGAATCCATGTTGGAGTGGAGACTATAAAGATTTAACACTATGTGATAATTGTGAAGTAATGATTGTCTCGAAAAGCTTCGGCAAAGCACTTAATTTTGCAATTCCACGATAGTTATCGATTAAAGACCTGTTACCAGGCTTGTGCAATGGAATAATAAAAGACGACTTCCAGGCAACTGGAAAATAGCAAGATTTTAATGAAGAAGAAAAAAGCAAAGTGATTGGAGTTACTAATTCATCACAGCAATATTTTCGTATACATGACGGCATATTGTCGGGACCACTTTTATATGACGTTTTAAGAGCTTTTAAGTATGATAAAACCGTGTTAGTATCAATTATTGGGAGACAAATATCCCCAAATTGAACACTGAATGGATAGCTTAGATTATCATAGAATGCAGATGAATAGGTCGCTTTGAAAAAGTCAGCGAAAAGATTACAAATGATATTCTCGCTATCTGATTCAACAATTTTATAATTCATAAAAGAAGGATAGAAATCAATCTTGCGTTTTGTGTTGACAAAGTTCCAGAATGATTTAGCATCAGATTTGATGTTTAATTTTACCTTTATTAAATAAATATCGTAAGATTGCTTGCATAATTGACGATACTTGTACTTAATAGAGGTATAAGAACCAAAATATGTAATGCTATGAGTTTTTTGAAATTTTTTATAATGCATGGATTTTAAGTTTCTTAATTTTCTCAGTTCTTCAGTAAACCATACAGGACCAGATGCTAAACAGGCTTTTCTCTGTGGTACTGATGATAGAAAACAGTCATTGAGAGTTCTATTAAAAGCAGAGACAGCCGAATCAAGGTTTTCTGGCGCTGTTTGTGTATTAACGATATTTAGTACGGATGTCCAGTTAATATTAGATACAGGGTTGTCAATATTCGAAGCGCCCATCTGGCAACACTGTAACTTTCCGCAGTGATGCCAAATCGACTAATTACATACCGCGTTTGAAGCGTCATTCCAAGCCAATGTTTACAATGGAAAAGTACACGCCACGCGAACGCTCTAAAATTGTTGAAATTTACATTCAACAAAACAAGTCAATAGTGAAAACTCAACGTGCTTTCAAAAAAATAAATAAAGTGAAAAGTGCGCCTTCCAAGAAAACAATTTATCGTTTGTATGAAACTGAAAATCCACAAGAGATTCAAGAGGTACCTCTTCGCGATGCAAAAGTCACTGTTTGGTGCGGCGTTTGTGCTAAAATGCTCATTGGGCCGTTCTTTTTCGAAGATGATAATGGCCACAGAGTTACTGTCAATCAGGAGCGTTATCGCGATATGATAAACAATTTTTTCATGCCAATCGTTCGTCGAAAGCGTATCAGGCACTACTGGTTTCAACAAGACGGCGCTCCACCACACACAAGCCGCCGATTTATTTAAAAATAAAATGGGCGCTTCGAATATGGACAAACCTGTATATTGTTTTTTAACAAAACATATATATAAACACATGGGAGAACCATTGAGGGTAACTTTAGGACAATCATTCTTTCTAAATGCAAATGTTACATGTGCTGATTTTTCATTATTTATTTTTATTTCCCATTTTGTCAACCAGATTTCTAGTTTACTGATTTCTCTCTGCAGTACATTAGAAGCTTCTATTGGCGGATAGTCGGAAGTTATTAAAGCTGTGTCGTCCGCATATGTGGCAATGGCTACACCATCCGTAGTAAGCATATCTGACGTTAAAAGCGTGTATAAAACTGGGCCTAATAGGCTACCCTGTGATAACCCGGCGTTTATTTCACACAAATTTGACATTGTTTCATTTGTTTTCACGAAGAAGCATCGCTGGTGTAAATAAGATTTTGATACCGTGTAGTAAGGAGCAGGAAGTAGCTTTTTTTAGTTTAAATAACATGCCATGGTGCCAAACTTTGTCAAACGCCTGATGAACATCTAAGAACACCGCTGAGCAATATTTCCTACGCTCCAAAGTATCTCTAATAACATTTATGATACGACGGCATTGTTCGGGGGTTCCATGTTTATGCCGGAATCCAAATTGATAATCCGGAATGATGTTGTATTTTTTCAAAACTGGCAAAAATCGTCGTAGAAATATTCTCTCAAATATTTTTGAGAAAACTACCAGTAAACTTCTCGGTCGATAAAATGTCACAACGTTTTCAGGTTGATTAGGTTTGGGGACCATTATAACTTCCGCACATTTCCATTGATCGAGTTAAATAATAATGTAAGGAAAATAATTCCCTACCTTGGTAAGCATTTAACGACTTTTGCATCTAGTTTATCGTATCCAGGATATTTTTTGCTATTTAATTTCTTTATCTCCGTTTTGACTTCATTAGGTGAAATATGCTTGATGGGCAGATCCATTTGACAAGAAACTTCTAGGAATTGCAGTATTTCGCTATCATTCGAAGGATTGTTGGATGAATGTGGCTGAAAAGTTTGTTCTAAGTGTTTAGAAAAGGTGAGGCATTTATCTTTATCTGATCGGCACCATTCACCGTTTGTATCTTTAATGGGGATATTTCTTGTAATATGCCGTTTTAGACACTTTGTTGTCTTTCAAATGCTATCTCCGTTTCTGTATGTATTTAGGTTTCATAAAAATTTAACAAATCAATCGTTGTTTAAGATAATTTGAGGCTTGAATAAAATTTCTTTTATCAACTGGATTTCTACTCGACTTCCAAAGTCTACGTAATCTTCTTCTGTTTCTGATAAGAACCCTTATTTCAGTAGATATATCTATTTTGCTACGGTTAATTTGATCTGGTTGACTGTTTGGAGTTGAGAGATAAGCTGCTTCATGTATAAGGCTTGTGAACATTTCGACACTCTTATCTAATTCTACTAATGTCTTTATTGGTACATTTAAAGTCAGTTTAGTATCTATCCTAAAGTGATTAATATTTGTTGACCATGCTTTAAAGCCATGAAGATTATTTAGGTCGGTGATTTAAGAACCAAGCTTAATTTTCTAAATATTTAAGATTCTTGCACCACATGTTGGCCTGAAAGTTAAAAAAAAAAAAACCATCGGCTAGGCAAACGTTTTTGAGTAGACGAAAAATAAATTACTTTTTTTTTTAATGCTTTATTGTTATTTTGCGGAAAGCATACCAACTTGACAATTTAAAACAAAAATAACATTTTCAGGTTATTTTGATAAAGCCTGAAGAATAGCATCCTATTTAAATGTTGACTTGATTTTTTTTTTGAGGGTTTCCACAAAGTGCTTTTACAAGTCGCTGTATACTGCCGACAGATCGAACCAAAATGGCAACATTTTTTTTTTATATTTTTTCATTCAATGTGTAATAATGTATAAAATAAAGTTTTTTAATAATAGATTTTTCAGAAAAAAATTCTAAACAAGTGCGTTTTTTTTTTAATACTTAAAGCGACTGCACCTTTACACGTCAATGATATACAAGAAAATCTCGAAAGAAAACTTAAAGGAAATTATCACCATTTCAATACATCTTCTTATAAGATAACCGTTTTTATGAAAGAAATTTAAAATTGTAAAAAAAAAAACTTCTGCTAGGCAGTTGTTGTTTCCTTCTTGATAGTTCGTTTCACTTCCTAGTTCGTAATCAAAGCCGCTGTAATTACAAACATATCTTTTAAACAACCCTAGTAAAAGCTCATTAGTTTTAGATACATTCTCAAGACGTAGTCTGTAAAACACTATTAGTAAGAAATGAAATGGTCTTGATCCAAGGCGTACACAAAAAAAAAACACAAAAAACAAACAAAATTAGTTACGTCATTTTTTTAGCTGATATCAAGAATGTCAACGTAGATTTGGTATCAGAATGAAACACCCTGTTTCGGAAACAACTAAAGCGAAAAACGAAAAAGATGCAATATTGCGTCAAATGCAGGAGAGGGAGACCACGAAAGAGCTCGCCACTTAGCTACAGTAACCACTCGAAGCTTAAACTTAAACTTAAGAGTTTCACATCGCTTTTTTCCTGAATAGGAAGAAATACGCAGCGTTTATCTGCATTCCATTGCAATCGCTATCGTTGACTTCAGATTTTGTCTGTAGCAACTTGAGAACAGCGAAGTAAATTTATTGAGGCTAAATTGGTGCTGTATTTAGCACGCATTTTGAGTGTCCTTCAAGAAAACTGTGTCGCCTGTATTCAGACGACTCAGTGTCAGATGTGTGAGTGTCTTTTGTAGATGGCTGAGTGATGCAGAGCTAGGTCGTTGTCGGTTGTTCAGTACCAATTTGACTTTGAACTAGAAATTAGACAACACTTTGTTGTTTTTTGAGAAGAACAGTAAAAATGATTGCAAGTAAAACGAAATTAACTGGAGCAGGAAGAAAAATGTGTGCTTGCGAGCGCGTGCGAGAAGAAAAGTAGGTTAAACATAATCTAGAGAACAAAAAGAAGTAGAAAATATGATGAATTGTAGACTTTGGGTCTTTATTGTGGCTGACATTGTGTCTTTTTTTTTTCTATTGTTGTTTTTTAGTTGCATTGTTATGGCAACACCTTTAATTTTTCAATTTCTTGAGAACGTTAAATGATGGTAGCAAATTATTTATGGCAAAGGTGAAGGTAATAATAAAAAAATTGAAAAAAAAAACGGAGTAAAAATACAAACTTTAAAAATGTTTCCTCTGCGTCATACAAGGATCGTTTGCAGGACCAAACAGCGGCTAAAATATTTTTTTAAAAATTTTATTTTTAAGCTCAATGCAAAATATGCCCATTACACCGAGAAAAAAGCTTATGTTAAATTGAAAAAAATCCTAGTATAATTTATAAGATGACTTTGGCAGTATTCAGCCACCCAAGTACTTTATCAAAATGCCTAATTTTTCCATGTTGACTCCAATTTGTCCATGTCCAATTTTTATTCGGGTGATAAATTAACCAAGTATTTGGTAATTTGTATACACTATTTTAAAAAACAAAATTTGAATTTCAAAAATATAACACTTTTTTCGAGTTTCACAGAACCTTCTCGTTCTGTGATTTGCTTGACTGAAATCGGCAACAACACAAAATTTCCTTTTGTCAACACCGTTCTTTTCTTAGAAATTAATGACTTCTCAGCTTTTCTTGTTGCTTGACGTCAATTATAACAAGAATATTAAATTAAATTAAATTAAATATTGAACACAAAAATTTCACCTTCGCATGCCGTTGAGATTCGAGCCCACACCCACCGATAACACTGTGTGTGAAGGCACTACACTACGCGCATTGAGCCAAACTCCTTCGTTATGCGGAGACATGTTGGGCTTTTCAACAGAACACTGCGACATACTGCATCTGTTAATATAGCATCTGTTAACATAGCTGCAGTTATGTCAGCAAGTAGTAGCAAGGCTGCTTGGATCAGTGGGTAGAGCGATGGACTGGCACCAAAAGTTCCTGGTTCGATTCCGCACGGAGGGCAAAAACATTTTTTTTTTCTTTTTTTCTTTTGTTTTTGTTGATGATGTGTAAAAAAATTTACTGATGTGAATATTAACGTGTGTTTTTTAATTTACTTTGTGTTATTTTTGAATTTAAAAGTTATTTCATTACAAAAAAAAAAACCATTAAATTATCTAATCTATCCTTCTCTCGTGTGTCTAATGACGCAGCTGTGTTTTTTTTTTGCAGAAAATAGCTCAAAACTATGTTTAAGCCATCCATGCTAGTTGTTTTTTAATTTTGTATTTTTGGATTTTGGGCTTAGGTGAATCAAATATTTTTTTGGCAAGGTATTCAAAGCAATATATTAAACAATAAATTGCTTAGGTGAATAAGCATAAGCGTATAATATCCATACAATTCTCTTTATCCAAGCCGACTTAGGTGATTTACCTATTGCTTTTTTTCTCGGTTTAAGGAATATGCTGCTAACAATAATAAAGTTCTTTATAAAACAAACCACCAGCATACTAGACTGTTACTTCATACACCGCTACACCAACTCATCAGTAATCTTCTGGGGCTTCTGCAATTCACTAACTTTTTAAAAAAAAACTCATAGATACAACTTTTGCAAAACCAAAGCGGAATTGCAAATATGTGTTTGTCACTTCAAAGTGGTGTTTTTCTACTATTTTGCAAAAAGCTAATGTAATAACCATTATATAGTTATCGCGAAAACACAATTTTAACCCTCCTGTAAAATTATACACAAACAAAAATTAAAACCAATATTTTTTCATTGTCAAACATAATTTCTATTCATTAATCACCATAGTCAAAAAATCTAAAAAAACTAAAAGTAGTGCCATAACAATGCAGCAATGCCACTCCCCTTTACATTTTGGCAAAAATCAAACCTCATCCCACTGATGAAAAAAATGAGTAAGCGTGTGAGTTAATGAGCCGCAGATGACAAAGAGAAACTAAATTGAAGGACATTGCCTTTAAAAAAATAGTCAGCAAATTGTTTGCTGCCTAACGGGGGGGGCGGGGGGGGGGGGGGGCGTTAATGTCACAGACACGCGCTTAAATAATAAGTGCATATTTCATTTAAAATGTGTGGGTGTGTGCTGAGCAATGTATGGGTGTTTCAGAGATCTAATTAAATGTTCACAAATTGATATTGCCAAGCATACGTTTGTCATTTTTTACAAGACTCAAAGAAAAAAAAAACACTTTTCTGCTACTAGAGATTGAGGTCAAGTAATGCCTACTACAACGACTTAGTTATCAACGTGCGTTTATTCTTCGATTCGATTAAATTTTTGAAAAAAAAAAAAAAATGAAAGTCATCATGATGACGTAGGTCTGTGAGCGTCAACGAGTTCAATGAAATGAATATTGAATAAAATAAAATGCTGTATGTATTGTACAAAATCTATGCAACTATCTCTACCCATAGCGAGATGACAGAATTGAGTTTCTTAAATTTTTTGTAATTTTTGGTAGCTTCATAATAAAGAAACTTTTGAGCCTATTCGACGAACTCTGTTATACTGTTACGCATTTCCTGTAATCAGTCATAAAATATGCTCACCATAAAAAATGTGTTAAAATTGGTATTCTGCGTTTTTATGGCACCCTGTCAACAAGCTTCAAAAACAAAAAACAATTACACTTCCGTAAACTTCTATTTACGCACAAATGGCCAAAAAAATGCTTCAATAGAAACAAACCAAGGTTGATTTATAAGGTTGTCGCAAGATAGAGAGCGAGTACCCATAATTGTCAAATCGAAGTTGACAGCTCATAGAAAATCTGCAAGTGCTTTCTTTTATCATCCGTTTTTCTTTCGTAGTCATTCGCAAAATTGACTGGTTTTGACAATTATGGGTACTGAGAAGAGAGTGCAATCAGCCCTGCGACAACCTTATAAATCAACCTTGGAAACAAACAGAAAACAAACAGACTCCAAGAGAAACGAATGATAAAAAAATTATGATATTAAAATAAAACTCACTCAGTACTCACTGTATATGTATAACTTACATTTAAAAGAGTTCATTATTTTCAAATAGTCTGAGTAAGGAAAAAAAATAGAACGAGCTCACATCTCGGCTTATGTGCATCAAAAATTAATGCTTTGAACAGCAAGGAAAGAGAAATGCAAATATACGATTCGCTCGCTCATTAGGAGATTAACGAATGATCGCTCGTTTGTTTTCCATTTCCAATGAATGAAACTAAACGAAATGCACTGAGTTGAATTGTTTTGAGGTGAGTGTGGGATATTTTACTACCCAATGATAAGTATTTGCCATGGTGTAAGAAAACCAGGTGAACGAGTTTTTTCACCTCTCTCACAAAAATTCTACCCGCATCTGTCAAAAACAGCAGAAATAAATGGCTGCGTTCAGCAGGTACAATCATGTTTCAATCATTGGCTGCATTCAGCGGAAAATTTGCTACGTAGCTGTTGAACAACTTTCGGGCTAAAGGGTATGTTGCATAAAGTGCTCGCACAACACGTTTCATGAGCGGTTGCCATCTTAGGTAGCGAAAATATTTTATGCTACTTCAGTTGAGCGGCTTACGCTTACTTTATTTTGACAGATAAATATACCAAATACTAAATTTATTAATTACTAAATTATTAAATTGCTTAGTTGTGCTTTTAATTAAAACTATTTGCTTGAAACGTGTGCACACAGAACATAAAAAAATAAATTTGAGACAAAAAGCATTTATTGTCGAACAGCTGTTTGCCTTTTGACGTTTCGAAAAAAAAAATTGTTCAGCAGAAAGTATCACTTTATGCATGGCAGAATCCTCACGCGCCAACAAATAGTGGATAATGCAAATGTTGGTAAGTTGTCAAAACGACGAATTTACAAGGAATGGCAAATTAAGAAAAATTTTTATGTTTCCAAGTTGCAAGTAGTGCGGTCGCGTGTTTTAAATTTGTGATAGTTTGAGTGAAAATATTATTAAAACAGTGTAATAACAACTTTAAAATGTGAAAAAAGCGGCAAAAATTTTCTTAAATTGGCAAAAAAAAACTGTACAAATTTTAACCTAAAATCGACTGCGAAACATGAACATAAAGAAACGTGAGATGAGCAGCTGATTTCGACATCTAGCCCGCTTTATTCTGCTTTCTACTTTTCTCCTCTCCGAGTCGGCCCTACCTTATAATTCTGCCATGACTATGCTACTTCGCTACCTGAGCGCTCTTTTGGATAGAATGCAGCCATTATAAGGTTATCCAGATATTTGACATACCCTTATTTTATGTAAACAAAATACACAGATATAAACAATAACAAACGATAAAAATTTTAACAGCTGATATGCATATATAACAAATGAATTTTACATACGTATTAATAACAACAACAATACAAGTCGTTACTGAGAAATATTTGTAAAACAATTCATTCCAAGAAACAACAACCATTAATTAAGAACGTCAGCAGCAACTGAAGCATCAATGCATGATTTTTCTTACTATATAGACATAAGATATAACTGATTTTTGACATATATCTTTTTTTTGTAAGATGAATATTAAAGGCTGTAAGTATATTCCAAAGTGTCCTCCAAAAACGTTAGGATGTGCTTGAAAAAATTTTGTGGAAAAGACCCCCAAAAATGACAAACGTCTTGTAAGACGTATTTCTACGTCAAAAATATTTTTACGTTCTTGAAAAAATGACAATGGCTATATCACGAAATGGCTAAAATATAAAAAAAAAAGTTCTGCGCTGACTGAACAAAACTAGCTATCTTTTGTCAAAAGATGAAAAAAGTAAAAATTTTTGATTCTCCCAAACACAAATGTAAAAATCAGTATTTTTATACTTTTGGTTAAAGAAACTATTTTAAACTATTTTGAAAACATTATTCCAATAACTTTTACATATAAACTGACTGTATAATTTTTACTTATTTTTACTCAAATATACAAAAAAAAACATATGTAATAAAAATATTCATACAAACTCTGTATGAAATGCGTACAACATTCAGAAGTTTTATTTTTCCAATATTATTTTACGTCTAAAATGTGACCATAACATTTTTAAAGCTCATAATATGTTGGTTCAACAAAAGCAAGTATTTCAAAAAGTAGTAATCAAATGTATCTTTATTGGTTTGTAGTATTAAAAAGTATGATATTCCGGCAACTGCGTTCTAAGGACATTTGATATGTCCTTACAAAATTGCTCTTTTGCTCTCCTCTTCAAATAAGAGTATACATTCTTGTGAGTAGACGTCAAATATCTGGACAACCTTATAATAATTGAATCATGCGGCAATGTTGTTGTCGTTGTTAATGTGTTTAAGCTATTATTCTTGTAAGTTGACGTCAAATATCTGATCAACCTAATAATAATTGAATAATGGGTACAACATGTTGTGTCTCTGATTAGGCAGCAGTTTACGTTCCTTTTTTATTTTTGTGAATATTTTGCGTCATTTATTTCATTTGTTATAAAAGCACACTTATTCTAAAAAAGCCAAATTTTTAACTGGAAATACTCAATACGTTGAGCAAATGTATCAAAAATATAAAGTGCGGCGAAAGACAGAAAGACATGTTGTGATTAGACACTGATATTTTTTCGTTCAGCAGACACACACTAACCGATTGCACAAAAGTTGTACCTGCTGAACGCAGCCAATAAAATTTAGCACTAATCAACAGTTGCTCTCTCCCTGTCAGAATTTTTTGACAGACCAGGGGCAATTTAAAGCGTGGTGAAAAATTCGCTTCCACCTGCGAACTCTATTTATGAAACAGCTGATTGTTGTCGATAGTTATTAAAGTGCATATAAGTCTCGTTTGGTATTGACGATTGATTGATGATTTGAATGTTTCTAATTCAAATATTATTCATTCATTACGTATTCATAAAATTCTTAATATTGCTTATATTCATTAAATATCAATAGCGAACTCATGAGCCCACATTGTGCCAATGATTTCAATTGCTTTGATTTCCCTCATAAGTAATATTGTTATCTGTATCTGTAACTTATCTTTAAAACACACACATACACACAAATTTATAAATTATATAATTTTATATTTATCTCTTTTTACGAGCTTAAATGCCTAATGAAATTCGTAAATAAACATTAATTTTTCCGATCAAAATGTTCATTTTATAAAAATTTCATACGATAAAAGACAGAAAAACGTATCTGTTATTCTGTTGTGGTTTTTAACATATTATTTTATAACAGATTTTGTCAAGTAGAATACCAATTATAGATTTTTGAATAGATTTTAGACAGTTTGACAACCTGTTATAATTTATAACAGATTTCATAACAGATTTTGTCATGCAGAATACGAGTTTTGAGCTCGTATGGAAAATCATAACAGAATAACAAAATTTCTTTTTATAAAAGATTCCGCAGTATAGACCCAATAACATCTGACAATATTTCTGAAACAGCAAACTTGGTGAACGTTTTAAATGTCAGTGAATTGAACTGCGTCTCATTCTTTTTCTGAGAGTAAAAAGGCGTTCGCAAAAAACTTAACGCCTTAAGCGATTTGATTACTTTTTCTGAGGTTTTCTAAAATATACAGTGATGGTCACAACATTTACAAACGAATACGTATATGCACTCCTCACATATATTTACTAGCTCAAAACGAACTTCCTGTCCTAACTCTTTTCACTTTTCCCTTACTTCAGTTTTTATTATTAATAAATATGTTTCGTTAACATAAAATAAAAGCAAAGTTACGCTACTAGAAGAGAACGAAATACAAGAGTTCAAAATATATGGAACTGATATAAATTTTGCTCTTGATGAGACTTGTTGTTTTTGTAACAATGGGATATAACGCTAAAGCCTTAATATCAGTATTTTGAACTTTACGCGATTAAATGTTATAAAAAATTTGCATTAAATTACACCCATCTTGAGAATTTACTCAGTAACTTATGTAATAGTTTTAATTGAAAAAGAGAGAAAATAAAAATAATTACGTTTTAAAAATGATTATTTTAGACGATTTTCTGAAAAGTAGGCCTTTCCAAAAACAAATCTGCTTAAAATACTCCATTCTGAAATCAACCGTTTGTAGTATTATTAATTTAGGTAACAACAAGAAGAGAGGACCAGGGGTGGACCTACTGAAATATTGCTCGCAGAACTACAAAATTTTTTGAAAATGAAATAACAATTAAATTATAATAAAAATTTAAAGCTTTAAGGGGGGCTTTAAATTAAATTTTTTTCTTAAATAATTTTTGTGTTCATTTAACAAAAATTAAATCTATTAAATTCATCGTAAAATCATAAAAACAAATTTTGTCGACATTCAGAAAAGCCTGTTTATCGATATTTGATAGCAAGATATATCATCGAAATTATTTAAAAAAAAATTATAACGTTTTTGATATTGCTAAAATTCCCCAATTAACCCCTTTAAATAGATTTAGCAAAAATTTAGTCCGCCCCTTCCTTTAAAGATTTAATTTTAATTATAATTTTAGTATTTCTAATTTAAAAAAAAAATTGTTAGTTCTGCGAGCAATATTTCGTTAGGTCCGATCCTGGAGACGATCGAAAAATAATGAATTTTTTAACAAAAATCCCAAAGCACTTTTTACAGAAACTTTCAGTGAAATCCAATTGAACTTTAGCAATTCCTCAATAAAAATATACTCTTGCGATTCGGTCTACGTAGTTACGGATGCACAAAAACTTGGATGTCTAAAGAAAAATGTTGAATATTTTTCAAAAAAACGATCACAATTAAATTGGACCTAACAATAGTGGGGAAAACAATTTTATAGGCAGATGAATTCAAATTCAACCCGCGAAAATCCGATAATAAAGCTTACGACCGGCATCCGCAATAACAGATACACAACCGCCAAATCAAATATGAAGGTGGCAATGTGATGGTGTGGAGGTGTTTCTCGGGTAATTCTTCTAGTCCAATTTACCATATTACTGAAACTATGACGGCCATTTCTTATAAAGACATTTTAAATACAGTAATGTTGGACCTTTCAGTGCGAAAATGACCCCAAGCACACATCCAGGCTTGTAAAATCGTGGTTGGAGAAAAATCAAATAAATGCTACATCGTGGCCAGCCCAGTCCCCTGATCTCAACCCGATTCATAATATGTGGGTGGTGATCAAGCATCAAATAGAACTAAAGTACTTCAAAATGGAGATGAGCATTTCGAAGAATTAAAAAATGTGTGGTGAGCAATTCCAATGCCTAGAAGATGTGTTGCAGTTATTAAAAATAAGGGATATGCCACAAAATATTTAAGAATTATTATTTTCCATTTGTAAATATTAAATATTGAATATTTTTTAAAATCTTCCTTAGAAATGCAAATGTTTTGATAATTTGATCATTGAATTTTGACTCTTGTTTAGTGAAATCTTTTTTTTTTGTTATTGTTGTATGTTAAGGAATTAATATTTTTAGTCTTTATGAGACAATACACAAACATACCATTAGGCTTTCAAAAACAATTAATTTGCCTTGTGTTTTCTACTAACATAGTAACTTTTGAGTAGAGCAATTTTAAAGTTGCAAATATTGTAATGTTTTTTGTGAATGCAAGTATTGGGCGAAACATGTCAAATGTACCCGCCTAAAAACACGATCGCTCTAATAATGATAAAAGTTGATGAAAATGTTGTATTATTAAAATACATTATGTGTGTAAAATAGGACGAAGGAAATATTTACGGGTTGCCTAGATGCAGAAGCTAAAAGTTTTGTCTTTTTTCAACACAACTATTTTAGTTATATTATCAGAGTCTGATCATTTCAGCATAATTTGAAGACGCTGAACTCAATGGCGTTTGCCGTTTATCAATCCTTTTTCCCGTTTTTGAGTAATTGAAGGTTAAAAATCAAGTTTTTGTTAGAAAAACTTTTTCCTCATTAATTTTATCGACTTCAAGTCAATGACTGAAACATTAAAAATCACCTGGAGAATAATTTCTTGGAACAGTTTTATCGTCGAAACCCAAGCCTTATGGTCCAAATTGACCCCATAAATAAAAAAACCCGTTTTTTCGTATAAAAGCTTTCTTCGAACAAAAGCTGGTAAGCTTTTTGATGGAGAAATATATTCCTTATATATACGCTATACAAAATTACAAATTAACCCAAATTAACCAATCTTCTGTGTCGCCAAAAGAAGGTGACCTCAAAGGTTACGAAGGAGGCGATGACCTTAAAGGTATGAAAACTGAGTTTTTCATATATACATATTTTTTTATTTTTTCACAGATAGATTCATCTGCTTCTTCGGCTTTTTCATGTAAATTCCAACAAATATCTCCTAAGAGAGCATCTAGTTTTTTACCACTGTACCAGTGCTCGAGTTTCGCCGTCACCTTATGGAAACGTTCGCCATGCTCATCAGATTCGTCTGGGAATTTTTGTCCTAATTTTTCAGCGTGGCAATGCCGGAAATTTTCAGCATTCAACATTCATACTTTTAAAGTATGGAAAGCGGTAAGCATTCTGTCAATTTGAAAGCGCCAATCGTCGGATCGATGAATTCCGAGAACATTCTTAATTACCTCTTTGACACAATCCAGCAGCAACTCCTTCTTCGGCATAAAATGTTGACGGCAAACACGATATTTCTTGCGTTGGGCGTTGTCTGATGGTAACTGGAATGTCGTTCGAGTATGGCAACTGCAATTGAGCATACCTGGTTAGGAACAGTAAAGTTTATAAAAAGGTTACCAACACCATTATAGAAAACAATACATATCTAGTTTGGCTGTATATGAAACTTCTAAATTTGGTTTCTTTGTAGCACGAACAAAGTTTTGGCACGCATTGCAATCTTTTGAATTATGTTCTTGTGGATCCGTCCAAATCATTGGAACACCGAAAGTCATTTGCAAAATGTCACCATCCTTCCATTTGTTTAGCTGTGCTAAGAACCACGTACAAATTATAGCCAGAGCCCATTCTACATCTCAAATCACTTGTTGATTAAAATATTGCCCCTATAATTCCGAGATATTTTCACTAATATCGCGCCCAGAGACCATTAGTGTGTGTTTTAAAACCACATAGAAAAAGTTATTCTATACAGTCAGTCATACAGTCAGAGTAAAAAATTCAATATACAGAAAATTCATTATAAAGAAATTCGAAGTTACAAAGATACGCGTCACGAAAATTTATTTGAAAAACTTCGTTGGATAGCATTTAATTTATTTTTTTTAACTCTAGAGGATTATATATCCAAAATGTACTTAAATATAGGTTGAAATACTGAAAATATTTGCAATATTACTTAATGCTAGCAACAAAGTCAGGTTTAACTTCAGCAACAGCGCAAAGTTTCTGGGAGTGATCCTAGACAGGAAACTTCTATGGAGTTAGAATACTGAGGAACGCATGATGAAGGCAAACATAGCGCTCTTCGCTTGGAACACACTGCTATCATCGTCCGACTATTTATACTCCACGGAGTGATTGTCTGGTGGCAGGCCACTCGTAATTCTTCCGTACTAAATCAGCTTCACAAAGTACAGAGAAGTGCAGAACTATGTATAACAGGAGCCTTGCGGTCTGCTCCTGCGGTCTCATCCTACTCTTACCTCCCTTAGACCTAATTGCCATCGAAGGTGCTACTATCACAGCTCTGAGGCTAAGGGAGTCTGGATCCTGGTTCGGAGATGGTAACGGACACTCAGAGATACTGGCCTCGGCCACTATTCCTTCCAACACGGACAACCGCACACCACAGGTAATCTTTGATAAAAAATATAATGTCGGCATTCCTAGACAACAGGAATGGGAAAGCAGGCCTCACTATATGGAGGGGGCCATAAACATATTTACTGACAGCTCTAAGCTGGAAGGGCGAGTGGGTGGGGGAGTCTTTTCCCCGGACCTGGGAATTGCGTCTACCAAGCGGAGGCCTTAGCCACCAAGACAGCAGCACAGCACCTCAACCAGCTGAGCACCTCAGGGAAGGCGATATATATCTTCTCGGATAGTCAAGCGACGCTAAAAGCATTATGCTCCTATACCCAAAACTAACTCTAAATCTCTTGCTGCATGCCACAAATCTCTCAACGAGATGGCTAAGCAATTCAGGATCCACCTTGTATGGGTGCCTGGGCACCGAGACATAGAAGGCATTTGTAAAGCTGACGAACTGGGTAGAAGGGGTACGACCGCCGCTATCCTTCCAGAAAAGAATGGGGTGGTATACCCTTGGCCACCTTTAAACTCCAGTGCTGGCGAAACCCGCTGCGCCAGTCCAATGAGCGGTGGTATAACCTTGCCACCTGTGCCACGGCCAGACTTACCTGGCCTTCCTACGACAGCAGTCGCACCTCCTCCCTACTGGGACTCGGAAGACCGAATCTCTCTGTTCTGGTAGGGGTACTCACCGGAGACTTCTTGATAGGAGCTCACGCTCTTCGTCTAGGCTGTGAAGCCAACGACTTCTGCAGAAGCTGCAGAGATGATGAGAAGGAGGAAACCGTACAACACTTTCTCTGCCACTGCCCCGCTCTAAGTAGAAGGAGACTAAATACCCTCAGCCGACCACCCCTCTTTCACTCTCTTGCTTCAATCTCAAAGATAGATCCAAAGAAAATCGACAGATTCATTAAGTCCACTGGATGGTTCAACGGAGACAGGACTCTTATAACACCAAGTTAAAGGAGATTATATGGTATCACAAGGGGCCTATCTCGGCCTAAGTGCACGAGACGGGCAGCCGTCTCAACCAAACTAACCTAACCTAACCTAATGCTAGCATTAATGCAACCAAATTTAAACTTTTATGCCCGATAATGGAACAAATTTGAGATACTTAGTTTTAATACCTTTGAGGTCATTTTGGGGGCACAATGGATGGGTTAACTTGGGTTAATTTGTAATTTCATATCACGGAGATATTTTTCCATCATAAAACTTACTAGTTTTATTTTTGGAGAAAGCTTTCATACGAAAAAATTGGATTTTTTTGATTTATGGGGTAAATTTCGTCCAAATTTTTCTCCAGGTTATTCTTAATATTTCACTCATTGTCTTGAAGTCGATAAAGTAAATGAGCAAAAAGTTTTTCTAGCAAAAATTGCATCAACATGGACTTGACTTTAAACCTTCAATTTCTCGAAAACGGGCCAAAGAATTGAATAACGGCAAACGCCATTAAATTCAGCATCCTCAAATTATGCTGAAATGATATATTCTCAGCTTTTTTGATATTTGGACATGCATTGTGTAATTTTTGGTTTTTAATAGCATATATCAGATATTTTTCCATAGAACTTTTTTTTAGATTAAGGAAATTTTTCTACTATAAATTTCAATTATATTCAAATTCAAATATACTTCCTGATTCCGTGTTGTCCACTTAAAAAACTGCATTCTCTATTTAAATGAATAGAACCATGGCATGATTTTGCACAATACTGTATGTCTGTATGTGCATTCAATATAATAATTCCAGAGAAAAGTGAATACATAACGTAAAGCTTGAAATATTTTGAGGCATAGTCTTAGGCTTTATTTGATAGCTCAACTCAGCTCACTCAATTTGACGCTAGCAAACGAGTCGTTCGTGTGAGTGTGAGTTTGCTCATCGAAAATGTTCTATTAACATTTTTTAGCAATGCTTTCTTTTCGAAGAGAGAACGATCGTTAATTTTGACGGCAAGGAACTATTTCGTAATTAAATTAAATAAGTTGCGAAACCAAGTTTAAGAACCCGAAATTTATAGGCGTATTAATTGTTTTTCCATATTTATGAAATCTATGAAATATGGTTTTATGTATCGAAAATGTTAATACGACTTCACTAGCAATCTAAGTGCCTTCGATTTTAAGCAAAATATAAGATATTGTTATAAGTAATAAATAAAAAAGTGAAAAATAAAAAGTTCCAATAAGGTGCTGAGTGGATAGTATAAAATTTTATAATGATTTGACATTCGTGGCTAACTTTAAAAAAATTTTATTTATATATATATTTCACCCATCTAATACTCACATTAAGATCTCAATACTTTTTGATAAAAAATACACAAAAAATCAATCGTCTTTTCAAATATATCAACATCATAAAATTAATCGTATTTCTAATTTATTTTGCTCAACATTTCCACTGAATATTTAACTATAAAAATATTTATATCCCAGTGAGACATACCAAATATCTTATTCCTTATCATGGATTTTAAAATCATATACATAATCAGTCCTTTTTGCTCCAATTTGAGCGTTGTTTATATATAAGTAATTTTATAAGAAAAAAAAACATTTTATGAATTATAAATGTATTACATAACAATGAATACATGTATATAATAAACTACTCAGTCCAAGTTAAAAATTTGTGCATTCATATGTAATGTGTTTATTTTTGTAAATTTGACAAAAGTAAAATCAAACTCATTTGTCAACAGCCCTAAAGTATCTTATGGATTAAGTTAAAGTTAAAGTTAATTAAAGTATATCTAGTGTATTGTATTTGTTAAAGATATTTATCATCTATTTGATAAATTTGAATTGCGTTAAATGTTGTCATCTTTAAACTAGTTCTATATATACATATACGTATAAGTAAACAAGCAGAATTTGTTGAAGTTCATTTTTGCCAGGAAAAAAGCATACAAAATCAAGTCACTTTATCTCGCTCGCTCAAAGTATAACAAAAAAAAAAAAAAAAAAAAACCAAACAAACAAAGAAATATAACAAATTTTTTTTTTTAGGCAATATTCATTAATTTTCGCTCTATTTTGGGTTCGATTTAAGTTCAATTTTTTTTTTAATCGAAGTTTTTTTCCACAAGTCCACAAGTTTTCAATAAACAAAACCACAACAACAAAATTCGTTTTTAGGGTGATATTCACCGGAATCTACACATTTGAATCAGCTGTTAAAGTGATGGCACGAGGTTTCATTTTATGCCCGTTTACGTATCTTAGAGATGCATGGAATTGGCTGGACTTCGTAGTAATAGCTTTAGCGTGAGTTTCTATATATATATATATTTATTTAAAAAAAAATATATATAATCAAACTTCTATTTATGATTTTGTCATATAGTTCAACATTATTTCGATTTTAATTTTCAGTTGTGTTTTTCTTTTGTAAAAGTAATTTGATAAAATTTATGTATTTGTTAGCTTCAATACCATTGAAATAAATGTTGACTCATCCTTTTATATAATCAACTCCAAACTATATTCACATATATTTATTATTTTGTGTTCCAACTAGATTTGATGTATTACCAGTAAAGAAAAGAAAAAAAACAAGAAACCACATTATTAACATTTCGTAGAGCATTAATTGAGTTAATTGTAAAACTATATCAACATATAACTGCTACAATAAAAGTATACCACCACTTAATATTGTTAGTTTATTAAAAAGTTTCTATATTGTAAACTGAAAAATGTTCACTATAATAGCTGAATACAAACAAAACATCCAAAAAGTAATGATTTTTACATAATATGCAAAATTACTGCAAAATCAAATTATTTGGTTTATTATTTACATATTTATTTTGCTTCTATCTTTTTTGTTTTTTCTTCCTAATGACAGTTGCTCTGCTTATTCAAACCATTTTGAAATATTCGCCAATATCAGCCATTAAAATAAATATCTAATAATATCAGAAATAAATAAAAATTTTATATGGCCAACACACGCCAATTCTTGGTGAAAAAAATCGAATTCCAATCGATAAATATTCATAGCTCAAGAAGAGCAGCAACAACTTATTTAATGCAAACACGCACACTTGACAGCGACAGTTACAGCCTAAAAATGACAGAATTTTAATAAAACATGTAACGACTTTGTTCGCCGCACCCCTACCCAAGCTCACTGTACTTCATAACATTTCGTACTCACCAACATGTTTTCTTTTATTATTTCTTTGCTTTCACTGTGATTATCCTTCACCACTACATAAACACAATGGAACAATGGCAGCGGCGGCGACAACATGACGCACAGTGTCGCGGCTCCATATAAGCCGCGGACAAAAGTAAAGGAGTTGCAGCAGCAGCATGAAATTTCATGAAAACAAATTTTACGACAACGGGTGCTATTAACACAAAATTTTGTTGAAATAGGATGCATAAAAAGCCCAACTCCCATATAACCGAAATCGGTAATCTGGTATATTTCCCCAAAAAAATATTCCAGAACATTAAGAATTTGCATGCGTGGTTTTTTGTCATAGCATATAGTTGGTTCACAAATTAACCAAATCGTTTGACTAACGCGCTCATTTCCCATATAACTGAAGTCGGTAATCTGGTATATGGTATTTCACCAAAAACATTTTTCGGATCAATAAAATTAAGTACGCAAAATCGGCTAATACGCCTACCTACCATATAACCACTGCCAGCATTGAATTATCTGTTATATTTCCCCTAAAATGTATCCCAGATCAATAAAATTATACCCATATTTATTTTAAAGCAACAAATAATTGGTGTCAAAATTAACCAAAATCGGTATGCTGGTGTATTTCACCAAAAAATTATCCCAGATTCATAAAATTTGGTATAAATAATTATTTTATAGCAAGAAATAGTTTCACATGCGAAACCAACTGCTTGACGAATTTAAAAAAAAAAACCTAATTTTTCACTATGAGTTTGTTTTGTATGAATGTGGTACCAAAAGTACCCGACTTAATAAAAAAAATACAATACATTTAGGAACAAATATTTTTATTTTTCTCCTTTACATAAAAATAGTCTCCTTTAAGCTCAACGAACGTTTTCTAACGATGTTCAATAGCTTTGATATCCTTTTTAAAGTGAGAACCGTCGAGCGCGTCAAAATAGCCATCAACCGCAAATTCCAACGCTCATTGTTGGCAAATCTTTTACCATCGAGCTATTTTTTCAAGTTTGGAAAAATAAAATAATCCGAGGGGGCTAAATCTGGCGAATAGGTTGCGCGAGAAAGCAATTCAAACTTTAATTCAAATGATTTTGGCCACCGCGATAATGGATGTGTGAACTGTTGAATTGGTGGAACTGTCTTCGCCTTTTTTGGAGCCAATTCTCCCCTTTCAGTCCATTGTTTTGACTGTTCCTTCGTCTCAGGTGTGAAGTGATGGACCCATGTTTTATCTCTGATTATGAATCGGCGCAAAAACTCGGCTTTATTGCTATGGATTGCTTTATTCCTCACGATGCTGTTTTTATTCCATTGTGAGCAAACGCGGCACCCATTTTGCGCACAGCTCTCTCATGTCCAAGTTTTTAATTAATATGCGATGTACAGCACTTCTTGAAATGCCTACCATATCAGCTAGCCCGCGCACTTTCAATCGACGGTCATCCAATACCATTTGTGGATTTTCTTTACCATTTCTAGCGTGGTCACTTCATTTGGTCGGCCACTGCAATGCTCGTTTTGGCAGCTTGTACGGCCTTGCTTAAACTCTGCCACCCAATGTTGTAAACATTGTTGTAAACAAAATGTTCCTTTATTGTTGTAAACGAAGGAACAGACTCCCTCAGAGTAGAATCTAGCTTAGCTTTGATATTGGTTGAACTTAGATCTTTCAAATGAAAGTATTGTATCACATAACGATGACCAATTTTTCCCATGTTTACAAATTCTCAGAGAGTGTTCACTTATGATGGCTGTGAAACGTTTTAAAACTTAAAAACTTAAGCTTTATAAAAATAGTACTTTCTAACATAGTAATATTTTAAAGCAACAACCGCTATCTATACGTCAAGTCGGGTACTTCTTTACTATTTTAGCTAAAAAATGCTGCAGAAAATTAAAATATCTTCTTCATTTTTTAGCTTCCGCAGCCAATCTTTTTGGAAAAATGTTAAGAAAGCTTCCATTGAAATCATATTAAAACTTAATTATTATATAATATTATTAATTAATATTTATATACTAAACTATTGAAAATGTTTTTTTTTTTTAATTGCGTCTAAAACTTTTGGAAACTATTATATTTTTTCTATACAAATTTTTGCATTTTGGCAAAAACATGCTCTAGAAAATTGCCCAAAACTTCTGTGGTTGTCAGTTTTTTCAAACCAAATTTAAGAAAAATACTTACAAAGCATAACCATGCTAAATAAAAAACAAAAAAAAACAAAAAAAAAATTATATAGGTACAGTAAAAACTATATGGTTTCTTTAGGTAAAACTGCTATTTTTTAATAAAAGCTTATTTTTTCTTCATACGACTTTTAATAAAAAATTTTAAACGTTATCATGTAAAATATGTTATATGTATAAATAATATTGCATAAGCATGATACTAAAATGTACGACCTGTTTTGGAATCTGGAGTGGAGGAATCTAAACTGTGAAAAATTAGATTTCATGACATTTCAGAATCCCATTAGGGGGCGTGGCATGTCTACAACAGAAAAGATATCGTTAAATCCTGTAAAATCCAAAATAATAAGATTTCTGTCTGTAATTCTGTATACTCAGATTTTTTAAATTCCAACAAAATATATTTTTCGACTTTTGTCCGCACCCGCGACACTGTGCGACACCATTTTACTTGACATTCAAATGTTGCCAGTCTTCGTTGTATCTTGAACTTGCTTGTCATTCTTTGTTGAAAATACATAAATATTTGATATGAGAACAAATGAACGACCGACGGCAACGTATTAATCCAGCTGCTACTACTACAGAGTGGTTGAGGTTGGGACTTAAGTTTATGTACTGAGTTTTTAAGTTTTGAGTTGGTGACGAAAATTTGTTGATTGTATCAATCGATGTGTAAATAAATTAGATGTCCTAAGCAGCCTGTTTCAATGCAAACCCAAGTTAGCTGAGCAGGTTCCATGTGTTATAAGTGTTAATAGTTTTGCTTCAGTTTAGACACTTTTCCCTTTTTAAAGTTTAAGCTCTTTACTTTTGTTAACAAACATAATTTACCATCTGATATTTGTTTTGTTTTGTAAATAAATTTGAGTAGTATAACGCAGGCCCGTAGTCAGAAATTTCCATAGGAGGGTTAGGGGGGATGGGGTGGTTATAAAAAAAAAATGTATAAGTAGATACGAGTAAAAAATAAAAAGCAAGGATATGGAAATTTTTCCAAGCAAAACAGTTTGTTTTTAAGATTACTCTTGAATATGCCTTTTATTTAAAGAGATGACAAGAGTATATTGATTTTTTTTATCAAATTGATTTTGAGTACGAAGTTTGAATTTTTGCCTATAATACGTATATTTTTGAGAAATAGTAAAAATTGAGAATTTTTAATAGTCTTTTAAAAAGTATAATTGCGAAAATTAGCATAAAAAGTAAAAATGTATGTCAAATTTATTTCACCAATACAAAAATATTAGTTTTAAAATTATGATGAAAAGATTTCTTGCAGTTTATTAAAATCAAAATTAAAATTAACTATGAAAAATTTTTTTAATAAGTTCACTGGTTGAAGCTTGATTCACAAATTTTATGGGACGTTTAACATAAACGGAAGAACCAAAAAATTAAAATCTATATGATAAATTCGGTTTCTGTTTTGGCTATCTTACGCTTCTATTGATCCTTACCCTGCAGTGGAAAATCATACTAGTCATGAATTTGACTAGTTAACACACTAGTTGAAATAAAACTAGTCCAAAAAATATTAGACATTTAACTAGTCATAACTTACTAGACAAAGAGTTGCTAGATAAGTAACTATCTGTAATGCAGCTACTTCAAAAATACCAGGTGTTTTACTAGTATAAAAATTACAAGTTGCTTAATTTTATAGTTAACAAGCCAGTCGCTTTTGAACTACTTAAACAAATACCAGCTGTTTTTCTAGCTCATAACTAAGTCGTCATAATTGTACTGGTGCTTTGGTAGTTGCTTGTTTTAGACAGATTTCCAAACATAAAAACAAAATTAAGTTTTAAGTTTTAACTAGTAAGGATGGAGCTTCGGCAGGGTACCGAAGCTAAAATACCCCCCCGCGACCATATTGAAGTATATTCGAAGCCTTTAGCCACGACATACACGATAACGTTCAGTTTTATATATTAACGAAAGTTTTCCTATTTTGATGACGTCATTTTGTATGGGAGGTAGGCGTGGTTTTGATCCAATTTTGGCAAATATCATAGAGATGGTTCATATTATATATCAAAGTAAATGTGCAAAATTTCAAGACATTTCCTTAATTTTTGTGAATTTTTTTAAGAGATTTTACGTTTAAAATAAAACCACTTTGTATGGGAGGTAGGCGTGGTTTTCATACGATTTTTTCCAAATTTCATAGCGAGGATTAAGATTGAAGAGCAAAGCTAAAGTGCCAAGTTTCAAGGCATTTCTTTAATTTTTGTGGATTTTAAAGATATTTTACGGTTAATATAGAGTCACTTTGTATGGAAGGTAGGGGTGGTTTACATCCAATTTGGTTTTCGAACTTGATCTTCCTCTCTTAAAAATAAACTTATATTTTGAATTTCATCGCGATAGCTTTAAAATTGCGGCTGTAATCGTGTCAACAGACGGACAGACGGACAGACGGACACACGGAAATCGACTCAGGAGGTGATGCTGATCAAAAATTTATATATTTTTCTATACCTGCCACGCCTCCTACTTGGCGTTACAAACGGAATGACAAAGTTAATATACCCCTTTCGCAGTACGCGTCGGGGTATAAAAATGCGGTAAATATTTATGCATTAATGGAAATTAACCCTCTAATGCCACTTTTTTTGCATGCGCTCCAAAAATCAGATTCGACTAATTTGTTTAGAAGAAAAACTAGTCTAAAGTTCGTTTTTCATTTTGATACTTCGTTCATTTGTCACAGTTGAAAAGTTCGTCCCCTTTTAGAGGCGGGCTTGGGCATAAGCACAAAAAATAAGTAGAAAAGTGCGATTTAGATTTATAATAGTAAAACAGTTATTTATGTAATGAACATATTTCTATTCACCAGTACTTTTTTCACTTCAATCTCACATCAATTAATGTGTTTTTGAATTCACTTTCAGTGTTTCAAGTTTTTTTTAAATTAATTTAATTTGTTAAAATACGATGACATTTCATTTCAAATTGAATAGTTGTCAAACGGAGCATGCAAGCGCCAAGGAGTACTTGTGAAATAAGAAATATTTTTAACCGACTTCAAAACGGGGGAGGTTCTCAAGTTCGTCGGTTTCTCTGTTTTTAAATTACCTCTTGTTTCCTCCATATAAACAACTTTTGTCTGAACTCAGCCCTGGGCCCAATGTTTTGGATAGCTTCTTTAATTTCGACTTTGGATAAATATTTAAGGGACTGCAACGTAATACCTCGAGTTATATAAAACAAAAAAATGATTTATGTTACATTTCTTGGAGTTAAGTAATTTGTATTTTTAAGCCAAAACAACATAACATTTAGAAGAGTGTTTTCCAAATGATAAAGACTAACTTATTTGCAAGAAGTTCATAAAGCAAGACTAAAAAAAAAAAAAAAAAAATATCACTATTTGAATTGTGTTTACCCTACAAACATTTACAATCGCAGAAGAGTCGCCAGCGAGTGTCAAAAATTCGCCAAACCATCGCTAGCGAGCTCGCATTATCATCGCCAACGAATTCTCCGTTGTGAGTAGTTGGTGCCTTGCAAGGGAGTCGCGAAAAAGACTCGCTAGGGAATCTCTAAGACGCGTCGCAGAGGAGTCTCTGGGGGGAGCCTTAAGCGAATTGCGAAAAAGATTCGCGATCGAATCGTATTAAAGGTTCGCTAGGTAATCTCTCAGAAGCGTCGCAGAAGAGTCTTGGGGGGATGGGGGGATGCCTTGAGCGATTCATTAAACGACAACTTCGTCGATAACTTATTTCGAATGAATGGTTTGAAAATATTTCTTTCTATTAATTGTTTAAAACCTGCACCAATTTTGAACTAAACTCTGCGAAGTGCTTAATTCATAATTTAATTCATAATTTTATTTATTTATAGGATTTTTTCAATGCCAACTAAAATGTTTTAAGTCATTTGAAATTTTTATTGTCTTAATATGCAAAAATTTCAAATTCTGTGTCGCTTTTCATTCGCCTGAATGATCAAAGAGCGATTCATCTTCCTACAAATATACAGGCGATTCGCGAAAGAGCCGTTAGAATCTCAAATAGCGATTTATCTTCTAACAAACATATAGGCGAATCGGGGAAGTGTCTTCAAAACCAACTTCTCTTCCAACGATCTTCCAAAGAGTAGTGACAAAAAATGGTAAATTTTTATGAAGAAAAAGATATCTAATGTTCAAACATTTGTTGGAGCTAAAAAATTGGAATGAACCATAGTATTAAAATATATGATTAATCGTTCAAAATGGTTTCACGTTGTTGCTGTCACGCTTTCATATAAAAAATGATTGAATAAAATATTT
Source organism: Coremacera marginata (assembly GCA_914767935.1). Taxonomy (NCBI): domain Eukaryota; kingdom Metazoa; phylum Arthropoda; class Insecta; order Diptera; family Sciomyzidae; genus Coremacera; species Coremacera marginata. The sequence continues at coordinate 166,591,001 of OU612046.1, forward strand.
CCGGTTTCTTATAGTTTTCAATAAAATGAAAAATTTACTTACATTTCAGGCTTGTGAAAGGCTTTCCAACTCAAAACTTTTTAGCAGACCAGAAAGTTTTTTCCAAATTTGTGACTTCACTCACACTATTGAGAACTATTGTGTCCAAGTGAAAAAGTTGTCCAAATTCATTAAAACATTGTAAATTTTCCATTTCATTACACTTGAAAAATATTTTTTTTACTTCGTTTTCACTTTTGACAACTTGAAATTTAAAAAATTTAATTTTTGAAATTAATTTCGAAGTGGATATACTTTAATGAATAATAACTAAAAAGGATCATTATTTTGAAGTTTTATCACTTCTAATTGAAGATCAAAATGTTTTCATATTTCAGTTAAAGGTTTTCAATGTAAATTTAAAGAAGACTTTTTACAAAGTAAAATTGACACGATATTCTTTAATTTAAAGTTGCGATTTTTTCCTGAGTGTACTCAGCTGGATAAATTTTCATAAAAATAATTAAACAGTAACTTTTTCTTTGTCATTTAAGAAATTGTTCGGAAGTAGATTTATATTTAAGTTATATGCAAATTAAAGAATTTTAAAATAAAGTTAAAAATAAAATTTTATGTGCTTCGATATTATTTTTTCATTTTTTAACATAACAAAAAAAAAATATTTTTAAAAATGCCGAAGTTTAAATAAATAAAATGGCTAATTTTGCTTATGAAAATTTGGTAACATGATTACTCATCAAATCCCCCAGAAAGTAGGACTGTTTAAAATGTTTTAGAATTATTTTTTTTATTTTCGAAAATTTTTATTTTCAAATTTTTTTATTTTAAATTTTAAAATTTTTATAAATTTTATTTTCGAAAAAAAGCATATTTAAATTTTAGGTGATTTTCCGCAGCCTGTAATTTGAAAAAGACTTCACAGGGCAGAATTTTTGTGTCAAGTTGGAGGTTTTATATGTCTAACTTACCAAGAAAATAAGAAAATTGAATGGGATCCATTCTTTTTAGTCATTTTTTAGTCATCCGCTTTACGTGGAACACCCCATAATGTGTTAAATTTCGTGGTTCATGCAATTTTTGCATTCTACAACTTTACAAAATTAAAAAAAAAAAAATACTTTCAAACGAATGTTTTCTCAAAAGTTTTTGTTTGAATAAGCTTAGAAATTGCATATGTCAGCCTAAATGTCAGCCTAATTTTCTACAATTCATAAAGTTATATTCATTCGAAGTATAATTTTAAATACTCGTATATATATGTTTTCGGATATCAGGAACTTTTTAAGCATCAAAATTTATAATTGATGAAAGTTTTTTTGATATAAAAATTGCTCCCAACTAAATTCAAATATAATGATTATGACATTTATAATTCAAGTTTATCTCTTATTTGGCGAAAAAATATTTTCATTGATTGAGCGAAGTTTTTTACATTTGTGTTCCTCCCTAAGGAGGGAAGAGGTGGATTTTGAACCCCTAAAATCACCCCTTGGCTACGGGCCTGTTCTAACGATAGCACTCTTTCTTATCGCAGTTCGTTTAATTGAGAATTCCACATATGACGAGAGGCACTAAATTTTCTATGCCACCCTTGCTCAACTTCTACAAGATTTTGACATATTTCGCTAATTGTAATCTGAGTCCAAGATCAAGGGTTAAATAAATGCAAATATTTCAATAAAATATTCAGATTATTTACGTTTCAACAAAGTGCCGCCTTTTCTCAGAAATATTTACAAAAATTGTTTTAGTTATATTTTAAATTTCAATCGCAGCATTTATAAATTTTTACAAACTGTGTTCGTATCAAGTGGGTGTTTTATTAAAAAACAAAAAATTAATTTGTTTTTTTAATTAATAAATTTTAGACTGTGTTCAAATTAAGTGGTTGTTTTAAGAAAAAACAAAAATTTGTTTGTCAAGCAACTATAACGATGCGGCAACGAAAGCTTCGAAGGAGTAACAGACAGCTCAGAAGTGGGTTTAAGAATTTATATTTTATATATCAGGTATTTTTATACCAATGTCAAATTTTATAGGTTTAGAAAATACTCGGTGATTTTCAAACGAAATTTGTTTATTCCTGAAAATAGTTACCGTTTACGTCTATGGTGCCTTGCCAACGTTTTGGTAAATCAAAAATTCCATTTTGAAAAAAAATCCTAATGTTTTGCTTCCAAAATTCTTCAAAGGACGCAATTACAGCGTTCTGGTTGGAGTAGCGCTGTTCTTGTAAATAGTTTCCCAGACTCCGGAAAAGTTGATGATCTGTTGGTGACAGCTCAGGTACAATTTCACCTAAATAAGCCTTAAGTAAAGCTTTGTATGAGGAATTTATGTAGGAAGGAGAATTTAAACTTCTTTGAACAGTTCTTGAAACAAATTTTATGCAAGGACTATGTAAGGAAAAAACGGCGTATGAAATGAACTCCTTTATACAATAATTTATATAAGTTTTAATATAAGGTTTTTATTCAAGGCTTATTCTGGAAGACGGAAACTGAAAAAAAAAATGTTTAATTGTTTTTATTATATTTACGTATATCTTCTGCAGTTGTTTCTTTCATTTTATTTAGAACAGAAATCTTGTGCATTTTTAAATATTTTGTATATTTACTATGGCCACAGCCAGCGCGGATTAAGTTCGAATCCTTTGTATCGACAGCCGCACGAGTGGATAGAGCCACTCGCCTAATCAGGAGCTTGCTCGCGAGACGTTGTGACTTGATACATATTTTCTTTGAATTTCCCTAAGTGAAACTTTATAAATGCCGTAATTGCAATCATTTCATATAAGCACTTAATTTGGAAGCCATAAATTGCCTCGGTAGCTCTGCGGGTTATAGAAACAGTTTATCAGCCGAGAGATCCACGGTTCGATTCCGGACTCAAACAAATATAATATTTTTTTATTTTTCTTTTGTTATTATTGAAATATTTTTTTTTTATTTTTTTTTTTTTTAAATAATTCAGGAAATTTTAATGTTATTCTTATCACAAACTGAAACTTTGTTTATCTAAAACAAAAAAAATCTAAGCTTGAATAAAAATCTTCTTGAATACTTCCTTAAATGTATCATTGAATAAAGTCTTATATAAAAAATTATACAAGAAAATGGAATTTTCAAGGCTTTCAAGAAACGCATGAATATTACTTTTATACAAGGCCTTTTCAACATGAGCATGAATACCTCAAATATTTAGGTGAAATAGTTATCTGAGAGATCTGGAGAACATGGAAGGTGAGCCAAAACTTCGTACTGCAACTCCTGTAGTTTTTGCACGTTCAAACGGGGCACATGCGGCCTATTCTATTCACCTACTCATTTCGCGTCCATTTCGTCGAATTGTGCACAGTAGGACTCCGTAGTTATCGTTTCACCAAGATTCAAAAGAGAATAGTGAACGACGCCTTCAGAAGTCCACCAAACAGTCACCATGACCTTCTTAAGGTGCAGTCCGGCTCTTGTCTAGTGGCTGCGAGCCTCTCCGCTATACAACTATTGTCCTGAAAGTTTCCTATTATCATATAGGATCCAATTTTCGTCACAAGTGAAATTTTCGTCTCATCAGCAATGAAGAATCTAGCTGAAGTATGAACATTTTGTTTCGGTTAGCTCATGGAACTCGTTGAGTTTTTTCACTTTTTCAATTGCTTTGAGACGGCGACTAATGGTTGGTTTTTATACATTAAAGGTCTCAGCAAAGCATTGTAAAGTTGTCGATGTATTTCGCTCAATTTCTGCTCGCAGTTCGTCGTCATTAACAATGCTACCTTGTTGCCACGTGGTTCATTGTCCAAGCCGAAATTGGCAAACCATCGTTGCAGGTATCAAAACCTAATTTCATTCGCCACTGCATTTTGTCCCTTTTTAAACATAAACAGGTAAAGGAATCGAATATCTCTTGTTGCAAACATATCTTTAAGAGCGAAAAGGACAGATATAGTAAACCGCACATGTAATAAATAAGGGACTAAAAGAAAGATATTCACCCCTATTTACAAAAACAAAACTTATTTTAAATTTTACCAAACACGTCTCTTCACCAAGAAAGCACTTTAAAGTCTGGCAGAAAATCTAACTTTTGATATGAAACTACCTGATATTTTTGTTTTTATATACAATCTACCTATCCGCCAGTATCGAAGGTAACCAATTGCTGCTTTCTCGCTAGCTACTTAACTAGTTCTATACGAATTAGCTCCTTTTTTGACCCAAGGTAATGCATAAGAGGGTCAGTTCAATCAACTTCTAGCTTGTATGGCGTATTATTTATTTTTCTGACGTCTTGATTTTGTATCCATGACTTATATAGTTCGAAGTAATATTTTCGAGAAAACATGATATGTAGGTGTTACAATTTCGTTAAGGAACATGAAGAAAAATATTGTGATGAAAAAAGAATAAATTTATTAACTGAAGATTGCTTTCAGAATGACTACGGTTTTTTTTTTTTATCTTTCTGACTAGTAAATTAGCTGGCCCTGTAGCACTAGTTAAGTGACTAGTGGAATGGTAATGTAAGAGGTAGCAATTGACCCCTGCGTATGACATGTTCACGTAAAATTCTCCAGTTGAATGCAAAGAAAATAGATTGAAGTGGAACTAATACTGGTTACCATAGGGCTAGTAAAATCGTTAGTTCTGTACTAGTGCCAATTACTGCAGGGTATTGATAGAGTTCATTGTAAAAAAAACTAGTAAGGACGGAGCTTCGGCAGGGTACCGAAGCTCAAATACCCCCCGCGGCCATATTGAAGTATATTCAAAGTCTTTAGCCACGGCATACACGATGACATTCAGTTTTATATATTAACGAAAGTTTTCCTATTTTGATGAAGTCACTTGGTATGGGAGGTAGGCGTGGTTTTGATACGCTTTTGCCAAATTTCTTAGAGATGATTCATATTATATATCAAAGCAAATGTGTAAAATTTCAAGACGTTTCTATAATTTTTGTGGATGTCTAAGAGATTTTACGTTGAAAATAAAGCCTTTTTGTATGGAAATGGGCTTGTTTTTCAAACGATTTAGCCATATATCATAGAGATGGTTTATTTTAAATATCAAAACTTATTGCATTATTGCGTTTTTGCAGATTCTTAAGAGGTTTCACGAATAATATTAAGCCAATTTGTATGGGAGGTAGGCGTAGTTTTCATCCGATTTTGCCAAATATTATAGTGGTGGTCTTTTATTAAATCAAAGCCTATGTGCAAAATTTCAAGACATTTCTTTAATTTGATCAGATTTTTAAGAGATTTTACTTTTAAACTAAAGCCACTTTGTATGGGAGGTAAGCGTGGTTTTCAGCCGATTTGACCTATTTTCGAACTTCATCTCCTTTTTTAAAAATAAACTTTTATTTTGAATTCATAACGATAGCTTTAAAATTACGTCTGTAATCGTGTCGACAGACAGACAGACAGACAGGCACACGAAAATCGACTTAGGAGGAGATGCTGATCAAAAATATATATATTTTTCTATACCTGCCATGCCTACTTCTTGGCGTTACAAACGGAATGACAAAGTTAATATACCCCTAACGCAGTACGAGTGGGGGCATAAATATATTTTTGAAAGCATTTAATGAGTTATAAAACTATCACGGATGATATTGTTATTGACACAGATCGGTTCGTAGATCTGGCGAAAAAAATATCTCTCGAAGGCTACCAAAGTCTTTTCTAAGAACATCTAAGCTTGTGCTGCATATGACAGGACGACGATTAGTGACTTATACAGTGTGACTTTTATTACGACGAAAGTGGTCTGAGTTTCTTAATTGCTTGCACAGTCCAAAGTATCACCTGTTGGCAAGAGTTATCCTTCGTCTCAAGCAACTGTCATTCATACAATTTTAACATCTTTATTTCATTCAATATTGTACGATACAAGCATTCATTTACAAGAAAAAAAAAAACCTTATCTGATCTGGATATATCTACTAAAAAACTTAACTTTTATATCTCATTTTGTATTGCCACATCTTCGCAATCGCTGTAGTTATGTGACGATGGGTATAGATTTAGGTAATCTCGCAGCCTTGAGAACGTTTAGGGTGCTGCGAGCGCTTAAAACCGTAGCCATTGTGCCAGGTAAATAAACCCATATTGGCCATATTTGTGCAGCACCGTATCAGCGTTTTAGCGTCTCTTCTGTACTCACACCTTGTTTATTTGCTTTGTTATCATTCGTTAGGCTTGAAAACCATCGTTGGTGCTGTCATCGAATCGGTTAAAAATCTACGCGATGTGATCATTTTAACCATGTTCTCACTCTCGGTGTTTGCTTTAATGGGCCTGCAGATCTACATGGGCGTGCTAACACAAAAGTGCATTAAGAAGTTCCCCCTCGACGGCTCTTGGGGAAATCTGACCACTGAGAATTGGAACTATCACAATCGCAATAAAACCAACTGGTACACAGAGGACGAAGGTCTGTCGTATCCACTCTGCGGCAATATATCGGGCGCAGGGTAAGTTCAAAATCAAGTTGCAAAGCATTTTAAATACCTACTCAATACCTTAAAATTTACATTCTCTTCAAAGGCAATGCGGTGACGATTATGTTTGCCTACAGGGCTTCGGTCCCAATCCCAACTATGGCTACACCAGTTTCGATTCCTTTGGCTGGGCTTTCCTGTCTGCCTTTCGACTGATGACGCAGGATTTCTGGGAGGACTTGTATCAACTGGTTCTGCGTGCCGCTGGACCCTGGCACATGCTGTTTTTTATAGTCATCATCTTCCTAGGTTCATTCTATCTTGTGAATTTGATTTTGGCCATTGTTGCCATGTCTTATGACGAATTGCAAAAGAAGGCCGAAGAAGAGGAGGCTGCTGAGGAGGAGGCGATACGCGTAAGTAGCGGCGCAGTAGTAAATATTTTCAATGAAAATTTGCATCCAGTTGAAATTTTTATTGAAAATATTTATTCATTATTTTTTTTTTTTTTTTTTGTTTTTACTCGTACGTATACATTTAGTAGCAAAAACTCCTAAGCTAAGCGAGTGCTCTAATAAGTTTGAACTGTATTCTAACTGATTGAGTCTATCTCTGGCATCTAGCCAACTCAAGCTAACAACGAAAAAGATCTGTTTTACCCACTTTTATCCTACTTTTAAACCCAATCCTACTTTGCCCCAACTAATAACGCTATCATGTGCACACATTCATTTCTGCTCCCCCTGCACTGTAGTCTTAAACCCTTCCAATTAATGTATGCATTCTAGGAAGCCGAAGAAGCTGCCGCAGCCAAGGCTGCCAAGTTGGAGGAGCGTGCTAATGCAGCGGCTCAGGCCGTAGCCGATGCTGCCGAAGCAGCTGAGGCGGCGCTACATCCCGAGATGGCCAAGAGCCCGACCTACTCGTGCATCAGCTATGAGCTCTTTGTGGGCGGTGAGAAGGGCAACGATGACAACAACAAGGAAAAGATGTCCATACGCAGTGTCGAGGTGGAATCGGAGTCGGTGAGCGTTATACAAAGACAACCCGCACCTACCACAGCAATCACAGCCACCAAGGTTCGCAAAGTGAGCACGGTAAGTATTCCGCAGCTGGCTATGTGCTTTCCAGTTCATTTTCTTTACGTTTTCGTAAAAGTTTGTTTTGGTTAATTTAATTATGTTTGATTTCATTCTCTTTGTTTTTTTTTTTTTTTGTTCCGTTTTGGTTGTACTAAATTATTTATGATTTTTATGATTTTCACTGGTTTTTAATTTAAACTGTTTAGTTTTAGAGATTTTTTTTTAAGGCTCTGCTGAAGAACGAATGAAAACTTTTTAAGTTTTTCAATTTTAAAAAATTTTCTTGAATGCTCTTGACTTGAAAACGTTTTTGTTGTTTTTTAACTAATCAAAATAAATACGAACCTTAATGTTAATGAACAATATATATATATATATAAAATTTAATATACCTAAATCGATACATTATATAGTGATATATAGGAATGAGTATGTTTTGTATTTGTCTACTTGTTGAACTATTCTAAACTATTAATTGCTTTGCCAGCTTGTAGAATTACTTACAAACTTACTTCTGTTAATTATTTTTGTTCTTAATTAATCGATATATATATATATTAATATTAAGTTTGTTTAACAAAAAAAAAAAAAAAATAGAACCATTAAATTTCAAGTTTTTGAATTCGTATATTAAATGCATGGTAGAAATAAATGGATGTTAGACTTGAAACTAGCCTTAAAGGTGAATGGAGTGAGTCGGTCAATGGCTGAAAGCCACAAAGTTAAAAAACTTTGTTAAAAAACATAGTTAAAAAATTGTTTTTTCTTTATTCTTCTAGTATACTGCAGGCAGTGAAAAACTTGCTGTTATTCAACATTTGTTCAGGTTTTCTAGCCGCATTTTTTTCAGTTCTTCCAGTCTTTGAAGGATGTGATTAGAGTGTAGTTTTTTTACCCCGTTACTGCTCCTCAGATTCGAGTCTGTAGGGTTTTTGTTATTTTTTTCACATTCTTATATATTCCTTTGCTTACTATGTAAAGTTTTTATCGAAACTGTATCTGTACTATTTTTTAAAATATTGTAACTTTTGATTGCTTTTGACAGTTCAACTTAGGACCTCGTTTGCATTCATCTGAAGCTTAGTATGGTTTTTAAGCCGGTTTTTTTTTTTTGCTGAGTCCTTAGGTAAGGTAGTTTAGGTAGAGGCGACAGCGGGGTACATACATACACTAGCTCACTTAGACCAGATAGGTCCATTGTGATACCGATGTGCACAGGCCTTCATTCAAAATGGAACCACCTTAAGCCCTTGATGAACCCTATTAGATGCCCGACATTAGTCGTTGACAGGTTGTCAAGATCATGAAAGAAGAAAGAGCCTAAATATTTGTGCATTATTCTGGCTAGCGCTGGACAGGAACACAGAATTTGGAAGATGGTTTCCTCTTTCTCCTTATCCCTGCAGCTTCTACAGTAGTAATTTGAGATAACTCCTAACCTGTCTATATGTCCGCCTATCAAGCAGTGCCCTGTGGTGATAGCCACTATTGTGGCTAATTCTGATCGCCCGGAATGTAGAGTCGGCCAGATAATTCTTAATGCTCTACATGTCGAGAGTTCAGCCCACCTAGTGTTGGCTTTCGATATAATATTGTTACTGATTAGCAGCTTAAGAGTAGCTTACGGAATACCCGGTAGGTTCAGCACCACTGATGCCGCTCGTATCCCATTTCTAACAAGCTCGTCTAACTTTTTATTACCTTTTATGCCCTTTTAGTACCCATATTAGGTTGATGTTGAAATAATTCGACATTTCACCTAATGAAGCATGACCTACTTTGCCTAGTTTAGAGTTTATGCTACTTGTTTCATCGATTTGATCACAACTTGGCTATCCGTGAAGATATAAATTTTCCGTTTCGAAACAACGTTGTGTGGACCAAGCATTATGACCTCCACTATTCCCATCATTTCGACCTGAAACACACTACAGTGGTCGGGAAGCCTACGAGATGAGTCCTTAAATTGCTTCGAATTGTAAAAGCTTATAATGCGTCTGGATTCTAGCCATCGGTTGATAAGTTCCCTGTCTGACACACAGATTTTGCCACAAATACAGAATTATTATTTTTTTTTTTTTACATTGTTTTGAAAATAATAAAAGTTGTTTCACTAAAATCACTGATTGGTCCTAAAAATACAGTGGTTTTAGTAAAACACCAATTGTTGTTGTTTTCAACAACACCATAGTTGTTTTGATTTTCAAAACAATGACTAAAATCATTTCGAGTGATGATAAAAATTGCTTTTTGATGGGAAAAAATACGGTTGAAAAAAAAAGCTTGGCTTGATAAGTATTATCCGAACTCTCCATCAGGAAAATTGACCAGTATTGACAGGTCTGCTGAGTTTAAACGTGATCGTACAAGCACCGATTATGCGGCACGCTCTGGTCGCCCAAAAGAGATGGTTATAACACGGACAACATAAAAAAGTCCACAAAATCGTTTTGGAAAACCGTAAAGTAAAATTGCAGAAGATCGCTGACACTCTAAATATATCAGAAAAGCATGTAGACTTTATTTTGCATGAACACTTGTCTATGAGAAAGCTGTTTTCGAAGTGGTTGCTGAATGTGCTAAGAGTAGACTAAAAGCAACAACGAGTCGAGCGCTGCTTGGAGCTGGTTTGGAGACTTTTTGCGTCGATACGTAACGCTGCATAGTGTGAGATTTTATCAATCTAGGAGGACAAAAGTAAAAAAAAAAACAGCCAAAAAATTAATTTTTTTTTTTCTTGAAAATAAAGCTAGTACACACATAAACCCACTGAACCATAAGCGAAGGTTTTGCGTGAGGTGAGAGTTTTACGAACGTTTTTGGGTAGAATTTTTTTATTCTTAGAATTAAAAGTAGAATTTATTTTCTTTAAAGAGCTTGCTATAGAAGATTTAATTCGTAAAAATTTTTCCCATAAATAAAAATTGTACTTATAAAATACTTATTTTGAGTCGAAAAAGAATAATTTTTTCATCAAAAATTTCTCGTAAATGGACCATTTTTTGTTCATAAATATGTTCAGAATTGAACCGTAAGTGTTTTTTTTTCATTCTTAAATGAGTTCAAAGAAGAATATTTTTTTATATCATAACAGTAGGAAATAATTTTCCATAAACGAACCATTTTTTGTTCATAAATGAGTTAAAAATTGATTCATAAATGTTACTTTTTTATATTCTAAAATGAGTTAAAAAAGGAAACATTCAAACGTTTGGTGATATTTTTATAATAGTAAATTAAAATGTTAACCTCCATATAATCGCCGAATGAACTTTTTCACAAGTGCGAATTGATTCTCGTCATAGGAAGTTAGATGGATATACTGCTACACGAATTTTCATCTTTTATCAAGTCTGTCATAACATTACAAAAGTTCTTTTAAAAATCAAGATCAAACCCAAATAGAATGAAAACCACGACAACATTTCATGCAAAAGAGTAATCAAATAAATTCCCCAATTAATAACTTTACTATTTTGATATTACACACATAAGTTAAAAGTTTTTCAAATTGGAAACAATCACTTATTTCTGAACAAAGAGAAAAATTTCGTTTTTGGGACTAACTCAGTCCGGCGATTGATAAGAAAAGGATTTATTTCCGAATACCGAAAATAACTTTTCTTTGGTTCATTTTTTAACTCATTTCCGAACAAAATAAGATTCATTTTTGAGAGGCATTTCAGTCCGACGAATGATATAAAAAGGGTTCATTTATGAGTGCCGAAAATGAACGTTTCTACCCAAAAAGATTCATAAATGAATTCAAAAACGGTAGTTTTGGTTCACTGGGAAGCCATGCCAAAAGTTTGAAAATGATTGCTTTTTGTGTTTTTCAAAATTGTTCTTAAGCCTCAAGATAGTAGTTTTTGTATTCAGTGCGCTGATTAAAGTTGTTAACTTTTAAACTTTTTTTGCAATAGAAAACTTTTGTAAAAATATGTATATTAATTCAAAATAAAATAAGTCTCTTAATAAATCTGAGTTTTATTTAAATTAGCGAAAGATAAAAAAGGAAAGATAAAATCAGCTAACATTTTAATGGACTGCCAAAAAGTTTGTATGCATACGTATGCATATAAATTGAATTTTTTATTAAGTTTCACTCTCATAGATAGTTCATAAAAAAATTTTGCTGCTAGTTTTTGCAGATAACCAAAATATTTGTATTTTTGGAAGAGGCCTTAATATCTCAAGAATGCAACTTTATGATGTCAAATAAAAAATGACAAAAGCCCAAGACCATCATTATAAGCTGATAATGCATACTAAGATACTATATAAATGCAATGTTTAGTATACAGTCAAAAATCTTGGACTAATTTTAAATCCAAACATTGAAATCATGGCTTTATTTAATTTTTTTTCTTTTTTATTAAATTTCAAACTCTTCAAAAGATTAAAATGTTTCTTAATAAAGCGAGGAATAAAATTTAAGCTGGACGAATTTCTTAGGACGAAATCAAGAACCAAGACATATATAGAAATATTGCATAAAGGTTTGATAACTTCGGACCCTGTGGTTAGCTCATATATAACAAAAGCCAACTATAATCCCAAACCTCCCATTCTTATATATCAACAGCTTTTTGATAAAATATGAATAGGTTTTTCTTTGGAAAACTAAATTTCTGCAAGCTCTTTCTTTTTTCTGCAATTAGGACATAATTAAAATAACAGAGAAGACACACAATTTTGTGTTGTTCTAATGCAATTTAGTCTTTCAAAGTTAAAATAGAGAGCGTGAATTTTCCTTTATAGGCAACTCAATGAAACACCCTGTAATTATGAGGGTGTTTGAGATAGACCCCAGCTCCGAAACAATTTTTTTTTTAGGAATGAGCCAAGGAATCATATCACAAAAAATTAGAATTTTGTCCGCCTAGATTGGTCAAATCGCACACTGTGCGCTGGACGAAAATTGGATTCACCATTACACGTTAGAGTCAAATCAGCAGTCAGCTAAGTGAACAGCAGTCGATGAATCTCGCCCAAAGCGGCCAAAAGCGTAACAGAGTGCTAACAAGGTTATGACGTCCGTAAGTAACGACCGCTACATAGACCAACTGGCGTAGTTTAGACGAGGAAATTTCGAAAATGGCCCCATATGCAAAGAAAGAAATCTTTCAGCAAGATAATGCACCGTGTTACAAGTCTTCGGATACAATGGCAAAATTGCACGAATGACACTTTGAATTTCGACTACCACTTCGTAGACCTAAAAATAAATGCTCTCCAGAAAGAGATTTGGTTTGAATGAGAAGGTGATCGCAGGAACAAAAATCCTTTTTGGAGGCCAAAGAGCAATCCTTCTACAACAAAAATTACGAAATGTTAGAGAATCGCTAGAGTATCGCTCTTGAAGAGGAATATGTTGATGAATAAAATCGAATTTGATCAAAAAAGTTGTGTTTTCTTCATTACACCGGGAACTTATCAGCGGATGTGTTACACCAAACCATATTAGCTCTGTAGACTATTAACTGAAAAAGTTTAATTAAGAACCTTCCCTAAGTTTTTATTGATCAGGATCTCTATGAGATTCTCTTATTCATTTTTACTGAGTTTAATAAATGTTTTTAACGTTTTAAAGTTGCAGTTTCGTAGAATATTTAATTCAAATGCCTCATCATTGACTACCAGTTCCAAGCTGAATATGATACCCTCTGAAAATATTCCTACACGAATGCTTATAAGTTGGTTATAAGATGCCATTTGAATCTTCACTTTACCCTTACCGATATGGTTAATGTTTGGCAGAGCAGTCAGTGCACGTTCCCTCAAGAAATTCTGTAGATAGTTAAGTATATACTAGTTATGGTTTGCTGGAAGCACATACAGCTCTAACGCCTATTTTGTCCTCACTTCAGTGGGTAACTTTAATGATCAGTTTTTTTAAATGAAACTTTTTAGGCGGCGATGTGACGATTTTTATTCAGGAAAAAATTTCAACAAACACGTATAGATTTTCATAAACATGTCAGAAAAAAGTGAAACGCTTTTGTTTATAAACAGGCAACAAAACAGTCGAAACGTTTGTTGTAAACATTGTATATAAACACGTACAATGCTTATAAGCGTTGCCCAAGAGAGACACCGTGGTTGGCAGTTTAAGGGGATCGCTGGTATCAAATCTGATGTCAGGATTTTAAAATTCCAGATGGCGTATAGGGTTGCCACTTAGTATTTTTGCGAATCCTTGTAATTTTGAGATTCGAAATCAAAGACGCCCTTAAGCTGTTGGATGATATTTTAAAACTCTTAAAAATATGTACATTTAATTAGGTGTAAAAAAATACATAATTTTGAAATTCTGAAATTAATGTTTATCTATTGTTCGGCCCAGCAATGAATTCATAAAAATAAAAAAAATTAGGTGGCAACTCTATCCGCCATATTAATTGTTAAAATCCTGGCATTAAATTCAAAATCAGCTACCCTCCAACCTGTTCAATGATTTTTTAGGCTCTTAAAAATACATTTTATTAGGTGGCATCTCTAGTGTAAAAAATTACATAATTTTGGAATTCTGGTAACGGAGTAGGATTCAGCGACCCATTTTTGCCTAGTGTTTGGCCCCAGCATTCAAAACATTCGTAAAAATGAAAGAATTTAGGTGGCAACCCATCCGCCATCCTGAATTTTAATTTGACCAGAGAACGAAAATAAACAATAACAAATCTTAGCGTACGAAACAAAATCGATTGAAATAATTTTTGTTTGCTGTTACGAGCAAAACTATAAACAAAACAAAAAATCGTGTAACCAAGGACACAAATGAAATCGAAACAACGATTCGTTAAACGATCATCGTATAACAACAAACTAAAAATATTCTACTTCGCATTCTTTTGCGCTCTTTGTGTGTTTGCTTTGTTTCTTTAGCAACTCAGCTCTCAGCAAAATTCTCTCCTTCCTTTGTTTTTTAATAGCATAATTTGCTGTGAAACAACAAAAACAAAAGCCACGCTCACGCTGTGTGCAAGCAAGTCTTGTGTTATCGTTCAATGCGTTATGCATAACAGTGATCATATCATTAATGAAACGTTAGCTTTGGTTTCGTTTTTTATACTGACACATTAGCAAAAATTATAAAAATTACGTTAGCTCTCTCTTCCACTGAATGCTTTCGTGGTTCGTTCGTCCTCACTAACGATTCGAATGAAAAATATCGATTTTGTATCACTCTCTGAGAGATCGGTTTGGATATCGTTTCGTTTATTTTCGTTCTCTGATTTTGACATCAGATTCGAAATCAGCAAATTCTCAAAACTCTAAGAAAATGTTTAAAACTCGTAAAAAACGTAATTTACGTGGCAGCCTTGTGGTAAACATTTTGCCAACCCTATCCACCATCTTCAATTTTAAAACTGTGATATCAGATTCGAAATCAAATCGAATCGAATCAAAATTGCTAAGATTCGCAAAAATACCGCTAGCTTATCCGCTATCTTGAATTTCAAAATCCTGACAACATATTCCAAACCAGCGTTCCAGCGTAAACTGCCAACCACGATGTCTCTCTTAGGCAGCGCTTATATTAAAAACGTATCACTTTTTTGTTACATATTTAAAAAAAAATTGTTTACGTGTTTTTTTAAATTGTTTCTCTCTTGCCTACACCGAGAGAAATAATCATAATAAGAACATACAAGTTGGCTTTTGTGAATGAAAAATGTACTGAGTAGCAAAACTGATGTGTAATGACAAACGTTTCTGTGCAAGCTAAACATGGTTTAAAAATAAGAACTTCGATAATTTCTACAAACATAAATTGTTTGAACTGTTAAAATTGAAATTTGTAAAATTGATAAAATACTTGCTAAAGTACACAAAGGCTTTGTATTAAATTTGGTTTAATCACAACATAAACTTATGTAAAATTATATAAAAAGACTTATAATAAAAAAGATAGAATGGATATATGTTAAAATGTACAAAATATCGACAATTTGTCATTCAAATAAAATTCGATAGATCAATAAATAAAACTTGGTTGCCATATCCAACACTTGGAAGGCACAAAATTACCCAAGCCATTGAATAAATTAACATAAATTTATTGCTAATTTGTCTCAAGTTTTTTTTTTTTTGGTGTATGGGCAGGAGTCCGGTGCAGAACTATTTTATTATTCAGAGCGTTTGAGAGAACATGACAGTCTCTAAAACTAGCTTGGCTTTGATGATCTGAGAATACAAAAATATATTTTTCCTTACATCGTGATTTTTACTGTACGCTCCGACACATCTGCTTATTGAAGATGATCTCTCTTGGAAGATGGTGGACCATTGGCAAAAGCGGAATGAGTGATTTTTTTCGAAATTATATACAAAGCTTCCCGTATCCTGATTCATTTCAGATCTGCCAGTAAACAAAATAAGGTCGGTTCGAGTTAAATTTCTCGTAGTCCCAATTATGCTTTGTGGAAATTATTACGAAGTTTTTATTGAAGCGCATCAGAGAGCGTGTCATAATAACATATAAGGGGCTGTTCATAAATTACGTCACATGTTTTTGTTGTTAAAGGTGTTTCAAATGCCTTTAATAACTATGCTCGATTGAAACAAACTTGGTTTTAGCTGCCTTTTTCAGTGTGTGATCCGTTAGTTCTATTAGATGCGCTTTTTTATTGTTAAAAAATGAAATGAATACTTACAATAAAATTTAAATTTAAAAAAATTTAAAATTTTGAAAACTAAATTCAAAAATTTTTTTATGACGTAACGCACGACCTATCCCTCCCCCATGTCACACTTCGTCACAAATGTTCAACCTTCCCCCTCTCCCCCCTCGCCACCCCTAAAAATGTGACGTAATTTATGAACAGCCCCTAATAAGTGTGACAAATTTTTGGCTTGAAAGTTCTTACCTGCATTTGATTTTGACAAATCACTCCCTACCTATTTAAGGCACTAGCTATTCCCAAAAGGTTACGTTTACTTTATTTCACTTAAAAGCTCATTGCTTGCTCTTAGTCTTTATCTGAACTTGGCTACTTGCTCAATAGAAGTCTTCTTTTCAGTCTACAAGATACCACCAATCATCCTTCGATATTGCGGAGGCTCTTTCGGTATTTATATCCTTTATAGATTTTTAGAAACTATTGAAAGGGAAACTCTTAAAATTTGTTCACTAGATAAGCTGCGCAAAATTGCATTTAATGTTGCTCAGCCACTCCCACCGCCCATTTTGCATTTTTATCATTAGCCTGTCTTGCAGTAGCTTAAAGAGAAGTATTTCTTGCCTATTAACTATAAACTATTTCCTATCTAATCTATTTATTGTTTAACCTGAGTTACGTTCTCCTTGTGTTCCTTATCATTGTCTTTTTTATGATTTATCTTATTATTTTTTCATATAATTTCGTTTCATACACTTTGAGGGCAAAACACGCGTGCTTAATATTAATTCAAAACTTATAGTACGTATTCGCCTGTGGCCCACATAGCACCCCAGCAGCGCATATTCAAGCATTTCTTTAATCACTTTCATACTAAAAAAACAAATTTTTAAAATTTTTTAATTTTGTTAAAAAGAAATTCATAAAAATTGTCATACTTCATAGAAGCGCTACCAAATGCTACACAAATTTCACAAAGTTTATAAATTATTTTCGAAATTAACACAAATACAATTGGCCTCATCAAGCGTATTATTTCACTTCTGTTTTCAAAAATATCTTTCACACATTTTTGGCTTTAGTTTTATTTCATACTGCATTTCGATATTCAATAATTTGTTTCAATTAGTGAACTTCTTCTTCGATTTCTTCATTGGAATACTTCACTTTTTATTAAACAAAAATTCAGTAAAAATACTGACGAGTAGTATGCCGAGCTAATTCAAATTGATTTAACTTTGATGACTTTGAAAAAGTTGCTCAAATAAAATTTTATTTAAAAATAAATTTCAATTTCGGATATATAAAAGTTAAATCAATTTTGCTCCATCGGACTTGAAGGTAGGTCCTTAATGTAGACAATTAACGTATTATAAGTAAAACATTGGCTTCCATACATACCCAATTAAATAAAAACCAAATACTTCAATATAAAAAATTTAAAAATAAATATAAAATTACAAAACAAATACAAAGTCATAAAACGCAAAACTAAAAACAAAAAAAAAAAAACAAAACAATTTTGTAGCTTAGTGTGTTGATTTTGTAATTAAAATTTAACAATTTTCTTTTGAATTAAAATTTTTTACCCCCAATAGCAGTAGATTTTATTGAGTTTTTGTAGTTTAAAATGTTTGACAGTAAAATTAGCTGTTCAATACTAGAAAAGCAACGTTTTCAATGTTTAATAATATTTTTTTTACTTTTTGCCCTATCTCTATATGAATCCCTATCTAAGCTAGGGTAAATGCACAATGTATAAAATAAAATTATAAACAGCTGATATATTCGATGAGAACGTGAAATGGTCTATATTACGTCAGAATTAGTGAAATCGATTTGGTATACAGACCAATGACTAAAGTTGAAGAAATGTACAGTTATACATGAGAAAACTCAATAAAAGCTTTCCAATAATTAAAAAAATTACACTCAAACGTGTTTAAATTGAGTGGATATTCATTGTGTTATAAAACACTTCAGTACACTCAAAGAAAAAACTTTCACAGAAACTTTTGGTGACTCTATACTGACAAAAAATTTATCAGCTCAACCTAGGCACAATGTTTTTCATATTAACGAATTCCTAGGTTGAGTTAATAAATTTTTTTCAGTATAGAACCAATAAAAGTTTGTGTGAAGGTTTTTTCTTTGAGTGTAGGTAGGAGCTAACCGCAAGATTAAATACTTTCCTTAAGGCCGGAGCAATTACAAAGCCAAAGTCAAGATCATACATAAAGACGCAAAATTTGTTTTCTAAGAGTCAAAAGTTCCCTCAAAATCAGAGTCATAGGTTTCACTCCTTTATAAATTTCGCCGTAGACCTAACTTTAGGTAATAAATTACATTTGTGTATTATAGTGTCCCTTATTTAACGATTTTTTGAAGTATCTAGGGCCAGAAAGATTTTTTTTTTATATTTTTATATTCAAAGAACACTGTGCATCTACCCTATACGTAAATATTTATTTCAATATAATACCCCCTTTTAACACGTAGTGCTGTTTTATCCCTCACAAAAAAAAACTATATGCCTTTAAAGGCATTTCTTTCTATCAAGTCCCCTAAAGTACCTGAAACTGCGTTAATAGCCTACACCTTCTGTTAAATGGCGAAAAATTAATGTTTTAAGAATGTAAAATATAAATTTTAAAAGAAAAGATAAACATTTTATTTCATCGCGACTTAATCCCACCGTTGATTTGTAAGCTGTTTGAAGGGGTAGGGTCCAGTGATTATCTGAAATGTTCACTGTTTTTTTGTAAGCTTAATTAAATGGTTTTGAAATAAAACAATACCTTGCAAAGTAGTGTAGGTGACTTGATTCTGTAATTCTGATTTTTCGCATTTAGATGATAATTTTTTTGCACATCATAGACTTTAGACTGGTTCAAACAAATCAACAAAAATTTTTTGTCAGATCTTCAGTTATGGTGGATGTAAAAAAATACTTTTTTAAAACAATACCTCGAAACCGGACAATATTTTACGGGTCGCCCAACAGCACAAATCTCTTTAAATTTCTTCTTTATATGTATAGATACGAGTACTTTAAAATACTGAACTTTTGGTCTAACAGAATGTTTTCGAGGTCGCTGAATTTTTTTACTTACTCCGAACTTGTTTCGCCCATTTATGTACACAATGCTAATTTAGGTTTTTTTTACCCCCGAACAAAAAAGATGGTTGTTTTATAATGAAATTGCTTTATTTTATTTTTTTTTTACATCCACTATAACATACTCGAAGAGCATCGCGATAAGCTTTCGGTTTTTTTTTTTTTGGAACAGTCTAGATAAACATATAATATTTCTATTAAGAAATTTATAGTAGGCAATTTATTAAAGCAATAAAACTCGCAAGAAAATTAAATCCATCGAAATTAATATCAGTACTAGTAAAAAAGGAAGCTGGCGGTCGTGGCATAGTGGTTAAGATGCGTGACTGCTATGCGATAGTACCCAGGTTCGAGTCGCATCTGACACAGATTTTTTTTTTTCAATTGAATTAATAATTTTGTTCAGCCCTCACCTCCCTGCAGACAATGGCAAATCTTAGATCGAAAAACTACCATGTCAAGCTTCTAGAGAACATGAGTCGTTTGGAGTTGTCATATAATTTGTAGGTCCAGTTCGCGAACACGCACAACACAATTTATCATAAAGAAGCTCGGCCAAAGTCCTTTTAAGAGCTGAAATTGCCAATACGTTTGTAGTAAAAAGAAAGTCATTACTTTCCATGAAGTTAAGGGATTTATTAAGCATAGTGGAAATGATCCGATTTAGTTACAAAAGAATTAGAAGTTAATTTCATTATGCTTCTCCCCTAGAAACTCCCATAGAAAATTCCCATAAAAAATTCGTCCTTTTTCGCAAAAAACTGGAAGTGCTTCGCTATAGACGAAAACAGTTATTAATCACTTGGTGCTAAGTCCGGCCTATAAAGTGGATGCATAAGAACATCCCAACCAGGCTCCCGGAGTTCTAGTGAGTCACTATCGATGTGTGTGCATCACTGCGTTGCTCTGATGGACCAAAATTCCACATCTACTGACCAAAGCTTGTCACTTCTGGGCAAATGCTTTTGCATACGGTTCAATTGTTGACAATACAGGTCCGAATAAAGAATTTGGGAGCAGCATTCGTATGGGAGCAGCACATAGTAGATAATATCGTGGAATGAATTCCACTAAACACAGAGCAAAAACTTCCTAACCGCGATTCGACGACAGCCGTTTTTGCTTGACGCTGTCTTAAGTAACTCACTTTTTATCACAAGTCCACCATCTGTTTTAGAAATGGTTCGATTTTGTTGCGATTTAGCTTCTAAATCGACCAAAATTACAAGTGAATTGGTGTTACAGTATCAGGACTATAAGCACTAGAATGGATCGATTTGTATGGCGGTCCAAAAACCTATGTTGCCTGGGTGATTTTTGGTTCAGGCATGAAAAGTTTTAAGAAATAAAAATAAAAGAATTTTGAATAGAGATGCACTCGACTCTGTCGCACATTCCATTTTAAACATTTTTTTTTTTTAAAGAGTTTTCTTCGATAAATTTTTGTATAAAAATGTGTTAATTTTAGACCGTTTTTAAGGTAAATCGGGAGCTAGAATTTCATTTTTGGCATCAGGTTTGCTCCACCAGCACTTTATATGGCCGAAGGAGTTGGTTTTACCCATGTCGAAAGGGTCTAGAGCAAAAGTGATGCCAAAAATGGAATCCCCGCATTCGATTTGCAATATAGCCGCTCTAATAGTTATTGATTATGGCTCTACATGTGGCGAATCTTGCACCGATGTTGATGGTGCTGGTGGCTCCCATTCGCTCCAAGTTTTCAACGGTTCAGGTGTCATCTGTAAACTGTTCTTCTGGCAGTAATCGTAGCAATGGTATTGCTGGTGATGATGGTAGCAAATATGGGATCCTCTCACCCGATCGGTAAAACGATATAAAATTTATATGTTTCTATACAAAAATGTAGCATGAATTTTTTTTAAGTGAAAACTTCTTTAGGCGCGTTAAGCACTTTTTGCTAGAGAGCAAAACTATAGATTTGCAATATCATCACCCTGTTAGCTGTTCATTTCTGTTGCCGATTACTGAACCAATTACCGATTACCAACCGATTATCGAACCGATTACCAACCCATTACCATTTACCGAAGCCATTACCAGCAGATTACCAACTATTGAAGCGATTACCAAATTATAGCGATTATCAAAATGATTACCAACCGATTACCGAAGCAATAACCAACGGATGACCGACTACTGAAGCGATTACCAACCGATTATCAATAACGGAAGCGATTACCAATCGAATGCCGAAGCGATTACCAACCAATTGCCAAACCAATTATCGATTGCCGATGCGATTACCAACCGATTACCGAACCATTTATAGATTACCAAAGCGATTATCAACCCATTATCAATTACTAAAGCGATTACCAACTGATTATTACCAATTACCAAAGCAATTACCAACCGATTACCGAAACGATAACCAAGCGATTACCAATTACCGAAGCAATTACCAACCGATTACCGCTTACAGAAGCAGTTACCAACCGATTATCGAAGCGATTACCAGGCAATTACCGTTCACATAAGCGATGACCAAACGATTTCCAATTACCGAAGTGATTACCAACCGATTCTCAATTACAAAGCGAGTACCAACCAATTACCGAAGCGATTACTAACCGATTACCGAATCGATTACCAACGGATTATCGAAACGATTGCTAACCAATTACCAAATACCGAAGCAATTGCTAACCGATTACCGAAACGATAACCAACCAAATACCAACCGAATACCGAAGCGATTACTTATTATTATTATACTGTAAACATTGAAGCGATTACCAATTACCGAAGCGATTACTAACCGATTACCGCATATCGAAGCAGTTACCAACCGATTATCGAAGCGATTACCAGGCAATTACCGTTTACATAAGCGCTGACTAAACGATTACCAATTACCGGAGTGATTACCAACCGATTCCCAATTACAAAGCGATTACCAACCGCTTACCGAAGCGATTACTAACCGATTACCGAATGGATTACTAACCGATTACCGCATCGATTACCAACCGATTACCAAGTACCCAAGCGATTGCCAACCGTTTACCGAGCCAATTATCGATTACCCAAAGTAGTTGTGCTACAAATATATTATATATGTATAAACATTAAAAATAGCAGTTTAAACACTCAATAAGGCATAAAAAATAACGCATGATAAAAAGAGTTAAAGAAGTAAAGGGTGCTTTTTTTTAGAGGTATAGAACTTTGAAATGGAATAAAACAAGGATTGACATGAAATTGACTTTATTCTTAATATAATCTTTTGGCATTATAATTAAAATATGATATCTTGTATATGGCCACCCCGGCTGGCTCGGACTTAATCTAATCTAGAGGTCCAATTTTCAATCAATTTTTCCAACATTTGTGGTCATATATCGACAATTACGTGGCGAATGTTGACCTCCAAGTGGTCGATCATTTCGGGCTTATCGATGTAGACTAGCGACTTCACATATCCCCACGGAAAATAGTCTAGCGGCGTTAAATCGCACATCTTGGAGGCCAAATCACGCGTCCGGAACGCGAAATTATGCGGTTACCAAACGTTTCCTTCAGTAAATCAATTGTGGCACGAGCTGTGTGACATGTTGCGCCGTCTTGTTGAAACCACAGCTCCTGCACATCATGGTTGTTCAATTGAGGAACGAAAAAGTTAGTAATCATAGCTCTATAGCAGTCACCATTGACTGTAACGTTCTGACCAGCATTTTTTTTAAAGAAGTAAGGCCCAATAATTCCACCAGCCCATAAAACACATCTTCATATCTTCACTCCGATTACGGCAGTTTTGTTTATTGACGTAGCCATTCAACCAAAAGTGAGCTTCATAGCTAAACAAAATTCTCTTATGAAAAACGGGATCAACGGGCCCATCTGGTTTTGGGCCCATTCACCGAATCTACGCCTTGCTAGGTGATCGTTGGATTTTGTAAGCACGCAAACCAAGATCATTCCGCAAAATCGTCCATAAAGTGGATGGACATATATCCAATTCCTGTGCACGATGACAGATAGACTGATTAAGGTCTTCCTCTACGTTACGCTCTATGGCAACAATGGCTGCTTCTTCTGTACGCACTGTACGACGTCTCTATGGATGCATATTATCATTTAGAGTAAGCGTGGTGGGAAAACGGTCATTAGTCGAATTAATTGCTCTGATGGACGATTATGTTGACCGTAAAATGGACGTAGTGCGCGATACGTATTTCGAACAGAAGTAATATTTTCAAAATAAATTTGCACAACTTGGAAGCGTTGTTCAGGCGTCAGCTTATTTATGTTGAAGTGCCAAGCCAAACTAAAGACAAATCACTTTACTATACCTTGACTATACCTCTAAAAAAAACACCCTTTTTCTGATTTACCGACTCCACCTACTTCGAAAATTAATAACAGCTATGTTATTTCATAGCTTTTTGTTTTCACTCCGGTTGGCATATGCTTAACTACTTTTCATGCCCAAACCAAAAATCACCCAGGCAACATAGCCTTGCAAATCATTATCGAAGAAATTATCGAAGAAAAATTGTTAAATATGGGGTATTTTCTCTTTGCTGGTGTCCATCTTCCTAAGTCAAGCAATTACAAAACCGTCTGAGAAATTTTTTTTTAATAAGAAATTTTAACTTTCTAACGCCACCCAAAGCCATACAAAGCCAGATACAGATTGCCAACGCCATCTATTAGAAAAATGCATTTCTTTTTACTACGCCTGATATTTATATCACAGCTTTCATGAAAACGACTCACAAATCAATACAAATTTAAGAAACATTCCGTTCCTTGCTAAATTGTTTTAATTCTTTCGGTAATAATTTAGATTAAAGTGGATGACTTACAACCCACTCAACTCACCCTACATAAAACAATATGTCCCGGACCGTTCGTTGAGTCGAAATGCCTAGATTCTATTTAATATATTAATTTCCCTATCTCCCTCCCCCTCTACACCATTTAAGATCTAGTTTTACTTACTCACACATATTTTGGTCTGCGCAGTTTTCAACGATTATGTTGAATTGCAACCGTTGTATTTTTCACCAAAACCAAAATGCAAGACATGGCTGAGATACTGTAACCGTTCTGTTACTTTGATTCAGCAGTTTAATTTTTAGTTTTAGTAAATGATGTGGTAATTTTGTACAGTGTTTTTTGGTTTTTTATTTATTGCTTTCTGATTAATTTGTTTAATTTTTTTCTTTTAAATTATTTTTTTTTTTTCAAAAACCATTTTGAGGTTTAAACATAAATACATACATAATCAGATCAACATTTAGACACACCCACATGCATAACTGCCAACAACATAACCACATTTATATAAATATATTCAACAACATTTAATGAACATACCAGTACACTGAAAAAAATGCTCTTCTCCAAATAAAACATGCTAAAAAAAAAAATGAAAATAAACGTAAAAGTGGAAAATTTTATTTGATTTATTTTATTTCTTTTTTATCTTCTTCTACAATTATTTGATGATTTGTACTTGACTTAGACATCCTTATCCTTACCCGGTTCACCGTTTAATATACGCAGGGGATCACGTAGTTCACACAAGGTAAGCTTTAACCACAGAGCGGCAAGCCTTGAGTACAAACTCAATGCACACACACACATACACACACACACAATAATAACCCAAACACAACCACAAATATTCGAATAACTTCAAGTATTGTATAAGTAAAAAACAAAAAAAAAAAAAAAACGAAGTATCTAGTAGATACCATCAAATTTTCTTTATAATTGCATATGTATTAAATATCATAGGTATTATTATAACTATAGTACAAGCATATAAACGTACACATATATATTACTACATATATATAGTCCCAAGTATTGGAATCATGCACTAATATAACTACTATATCTGATCATGTACTCGTATACTCATACCTATATTTCGTTGTGTCTTCTGTTGTTTGGTTGTTCGTTTGATTTCTCATCCAGATCGAAATGTACGAAGTCACGCGATTTCGTCAGTTATGACCTATTATATAAATATATATGTATACTCATTATACGTATGTAAATGTAACTCCGACATATATCTACATACATATGTATATTCGATTTATGTACTTCATGTCGCTTTATGTGTTATTATTTTCTTATTTTCACTTTCTAATATTTTTTTTTAACTTTCTTCTCCCACAATGTTAATACGTTTCTTCTCCTCTGTTTAATTTCAATTTCCTTTTTTTATATTTAAATTTGTTCTCATTTTTCGTTGGCATTTTTTTCATGCGCCATACTGTTATTTATACGTTATGATTTACAAAAAAAAAAAAAAAAAATATCTGAATAAAAGGATGTATTATAATATAATATAATATTTACCACTCACCACTACTACTACAACCTCCTTTAAATGTGTGTTAATAAAACCAATCCAAAAACCAAAAAAAAAAAGCAACTACTAACCAAAACTTCAAACAAAAAACCACCTCAGTACACGATTCGTAATGGGCGTGCCCGATTCGGCATACCGGGAAGTGATCGCAAGCCGCTCGTACTATCAACATATCAGGATGCACAACAGCATTTACCCTATGCAGATGACTCGAATGCGGTGACGCCGATGTCTGAGGAGAATGGCGCCATAATAGTGCCCGTCTATTACGGTAACTTAGGTGAGTCTGATGAGTACGAAATGCAACGCAAAGGTGAAAGATGAGTCAGAGCTGTAAAGTACTAATGTGCAACAGTACGCACATGTGTACACAACATGTCTGTCTGTACACATGTACCTGTACATACATAGAATACAAAACTCAGTACATATATGTAATGGAAATATTAGAATTTCATAACAGTCTCTCTTAAGCAAAAGATTGCTACTCCTAGAGAGAGAAAGATAGAGAGAGAGAGAGAGACAGAGAGAGTGAGAGTGAGCATTCGTTGAGAAACGAAGTTCTTCAAAATTTCAAAGTTATTGCCAAAAGTTTAACTTTTTTCTCACTTTCGACAGCTACTGGGTACTTGTATGGAAATTATGTACAAACGTACTTTTATCTCTGAGTTGAGCTGAAAGAACGCTCAATCGCTTTAAAACTACAACAAAAATCGAATATTTTGATTGAATCCACATTAATACTTTTGCAGGATCTAGACACTCATCGTATACCTCGCATCAGTCCCGAATTTCCTATACATCACACGGTGATCTTTTAGGCGGCATCGCACCTTTGGGCGCCAGCACCATGACCAAAGAGAGCAAATTGCGCAGTCGCAATACGCGCAACCAGTCGCTGGGTGCTACGAATGGCAACAACTATGCGGACACCAATCACAAGGAACAGCAGCAACATCGAGACTATGTGAGTGAGCTGAGGGTGACGTATTTAATACTCCAAATTAACTGTTTTTTTTTCTCTTTTGTGCCTACTAGGAAATGGGTCTCGAGTGCACAGATGAGGCTGGCAAAATAAAACACCACGACAATCCTTTTATCGAGCCCGTCCAAACGCAAACAGTGGTTGACATGAAAGGTCAGTGTCACGTTTATTTAATGTTATTACTCATTTACTCTATATTTTTGCTACAGATGTCATGGTACTGAACGACATTATTGAACAAGCCGCTGGTCGGCAGAGTCGTGCTAGCGATCGAGGTGGTAAGTGCGCCCCCATATATATATATATATATCCCTACTCTAAAGCTTCCTTTAGGAAGAAAAATGTTTATTTCTTTCCAAGTTTTTCTGTTGTTTTATATTTTATGTCTTCTGTTTGTATTTCTATAAATTTTAATGTTGTGTTATATTTTTTACATTGGAACGTTTTGTATATAATATGTTTGTCGTTTCCTAAATTGTAAATATTTTCTATTTAAATACTAAATTATAAATGTTATCGCTTGTTTCATATATCTATAAAACAGCTGTATGCAACCGGCAGCAGCAGCAGCATTTCTATTTAACTAAATAAGCCGATCTTCATGAAACTAAACCTATGAATTCTATGTTGTTTCATTGGCTGGTTATGTTTAAATGTTTTTTCTTATTTTAACCATAACTTTCATTTATTCAATACCGTGGAATAACATTGTTTTGCATATAAAAGTTCTAACATGAATGCCAGATTTTGTTATATGGAATGGTTTAGAATAAATATTTTGAAATAAATAAATTTTCTTTTCTTACACTTTAAAATGCGCACTATACTACTTTCTTCAGTTTGTTTTTATTTTTTTATTTTTTATATATTACTGTGGGCAAAAAATTTCGGGAAATTTATATTAAAATTTTTTGGGGATTCCGACAGGGAGAAATGTTATTATTTTCAAGATGACACTACTGTCACTGACGTCTGTCACCACGCCAAATTACACGTCAAAATATTCATTAATGTTTGAGTTACGCATGCTTTTGTAAATAGCTAAAAGTGAATTTTTCGTTTTTTATAATATCTGAAATTATTCAACAACGCAGTTTCATTAAATTTTGTGTGCGGAATAAAATTTCTGCTGCCCAAACGTTGAAAATGCTGCAGAAGGCCTTCGGTGAGCAAGCTCTGTCGAAAACAAGAGTTTATGAGTGGTTTGAACATTTTCAAAGAGAAGGCGTTGAAGACGAGGCACGACCACCAACATCAACTGATGAGCTACACGTCAATAAAGTCAAAGAATTGTTGCTATAAAATCGTCGATTGATAGTCCGAGACCTTGCTCGAGAGAGCCAAAAAGCCAATATAGCCCTCTACTCATGCAAAAAGGCAGTGGGTAACAAATGGGGCTTACAGCCAAGTATTACTCACTGGCTTTACACGGCAGTAGTAAGGCCAATATTGCTATATGGTGCCATTGTCTGGTAGCAAACACTAGACAAAAAAAACATACCTCAACGTAGTGAACCTCGCAAAGTTCAAAGATCAGCTGAGCTATGTATTAGTGGAGCATTAAGAACCACTCCTACAGACGCATTAGATACTATGCTCCACCTTATACCACTTGATATCCTAGTAAAACAGATGGCTACCAATATAGCCATCTGTCTAGAGACCACCTTTCGATGGAGGGAGGGCACGTTAGTACACTCTAGCATAAGGAAGTTCCTTCCTCCGATACCCAAATCCGTAGACTACATCACACAAAACTTTTCTTTGACAGGAAATTTGATGTATCCATTCCCTACCGCGAAGAGTGGGCTGTTGGAAACCTTCCACCAAACAATGTCATCAGAATCTATACACATGGATCAAAATTAGATGGCAAGGTTGGAGGAGGAGTCTCCTCTGATACGTTGAACATTAATCCCCGACTATTGCAGTGTCTTCCAAGCGGAAGTAGTCGCAATACATGAAGCAGTTACTTGGCTTGGCTAGTATGGATACCTACATACTATCTGATAGTCAGGCCGCCTTGAAAGCCTTAGAATCTGTTGAATCAACATCCAAAACAGTTATTCGCTGCCGCAGATCCCTAAATGAGATAGCAGAGCAGCTCAAAATACAGCTATGCTGGATTCCCGGACATAGAGACTTTCTAGAAAACTGCAAAGCAAATGAACTCGCTCGCACTGGAACAACCAAACAACTCTCGATAGAGAAAGAAAGTATTGGTATATCCCTCACTACATGTAAACTACTCACAAATTAACTCTCCCTTAATAGAGCCAACATTAGATGGTCAACGGCAAGCGCATGCCATACAGCGTGTCAGGTTTGGCCAAAAATCACCCTAAAACGCTCAAAAGAACTGATATCCCTGAGAATGGATCAAATCAGTACTATGATAGGTATCCTAACAGGACACTGCCTAATAGGTAATCATGCACGAAGATTAAACAACCTCCACAAAGACTTCTCTAGAAGCTGCAGAGATGAAGAGGAGGAGGAATCTACAAAACATCTTCTCTGCACTTGCCCAGCGCTAGCTAAAAATCGCTACCTTCACTTAGGTAAATGGTTCTAAAAAGATCTCGATGATCGCTCAGAGTCTTCGGTCTACCGAATCCTTAGCTCTGTCAACAGCTCAAACTGGTTTAAATAGAGAGGGAAATTCACCCAATGGTATCACAGTGGGCGTCATTGACCTAAGTGTGTCTCAAAGGAGACAGCCGCTTCAACCTAACCTAGTCCGAGACCTTTCTGATCTTATTGAAATATCGTAAGGATCAGTAAAAACCATTTTGAGTGACCGTTTGGGCCTGAGAAAAGTGAAATCTCGATTGGTGCCAAAAGCGCTCAATTTCATGGAAAAACAGCGCCACGTTGATGCGTGTGAAACAATGCTTTTCAACTATCAAGACAAAATGAAACGCATCATAACTGGAGGTGAGACTGGGGTATACGCCTACTACCCGGAAACAGTCGATCAATCGGGTGAATATCGTACCAAAGATGAGCCGAGAGTGGTGTGGTGCATTTCGAACTCCTTCCAACCAGCCAAATTGTCAACAAAGAATACTACTTGGGTGTAATGCGCCGTTTGCGTAATGGTGTTCGTCAAAAAAGACCGGATTTGTGGAGGGACAATTCTTGGTTTTTGCATCACGATAATGCACTATCTCACACTGCACTCGTTATTCGTATTCGCCTGACTTAGCACCATGTGTTTTGTGGCTATTCACTAAACTCAAGAGACCGCTCCGTTGACACCGTTTTGAAACGATAGAGAAGAGCTATAAACCGAAACGAACAAGGAATTGAAGGCTTTACCAAAAGAGGATTTTGCAGCATGTTTTGAAAATTGGAAAGAACGTTGGCACAAGTGTATTGCATCCGGGGGGGACTACTTTGGGCGTAATTAAAATAATTAAGAGGAATATATGCAGATTTGTTGATTTATAAATAAATTCCCGATATTTTTTGCTCATAGTAATATCTACTAAACTTTGTATCAACATGATATGCTACAAATATAAAGATATATTATGATATTCATATGCCTTCTTCATAAAAAAAATAACATGTATTTAAATGCCACTTTTATAAAATCAAACAAAAGTTTATGTTTTCTAAGTTTGTATGAGGTAAAGTAAAGATTTTGGTAGAGCTAGCACATTTAGAGCGCTAGATTTTGGAAAAATATTTGCTAATGCCTTTTAAAAACTAAACTCTAAAGTTAAAACTGGTAATATTTTCAAATCTTATCTTATAATACATTCACACTCAACGGTCAATGCACATTTACAAATTGCTATATATAAACATACACCTACTCGCAGTTCTTGGATCAACTGAACCTTGTAAGAGTGCAGATGCAGATCGTTTACCAAATAAAAGCTGCAAAGAGCTCCTGCTTACGCCCAATTCCAAACAACGATGACAAAACGACATTGTTGGATCATCATCAACGCTCACCGCTGCCATGGCTTTGTTTTCATCTGAACGGGCGGAACGAGAACAACCACTCCCTTGCGCGTCCATTTATCAAAGCTAGTTAGATTTATTGATTAAATTGACCACAATGTTGCGAGACGGTTAGTTATGATGACCGACAAGTGTGCGAACCATCTTCGCAAAATTTGCACACATTTTGCAGTGAATTTTCACAATTTGTACGCGTTTTGTTTGTTTGTAGTGAACCCATGTGCACCGCGTCCCTTGGGTTCTATTGTTCATGCCCTTCATTAATTCGCCAGATTTATATTTTTTTAAATCTCAGCATTGTTTTTGACTTGGTATCCTATATTTTTAAAAGAGGTACGGATGCCCTGCAAAATGACGATGTCTATGGTTTCGTCCTCCTACTTGCAGTCTGCAGACATCTGAATCAGATAGGTCAAATTTTTGAGATAGCATCTAAGTAAACAGTGACCTGTAAAAGTAGTTTAATCCGCATCGGATCAAGGTGGGCCTGTCATGCCCTCGATCAAGTTTAAAGCATGATCATGACTTTCTCATGACTTTCGATATCATAATGGGATAAATATGAAATATTGAAATAGTGTGTGTAAATAATATTTTGCCTGAGTTTTTGAATTTTTTTTTTAAATATTGTTTTTTGGAAATTTAATGTAATTAATGCGTTTAAAAATCCAAAAGGGAATATCGAGCCCGCTAAAATTTTTGCTTACTTTTAAAAGTTATTTCATCATTAATATATTTGTGTAATTTTTTCAATTATTACATTATCCTTTTATATGCATAATTTTGGCAATTATTGCATCATTCTTTTGTATCTACTAAAGCAGCAAAAATTCAATTCTGATTTTTACACGCGAGCGAGCACATCGGTCAATACAATCAATTGTAATCAATAAGAATAAAGTCTGTGTTGCGAACTTGGTCGGTTTATTTATTTTTATGGATTTTAGATTGAATTTTATTCACACCAAAAGGAGGGTTCAGACTATAGCACATGTTGGAGTGCATGGTAGGACAAACCAGGTATTTGACCGCTCGAACGCTCGAAACGGCAGACTAGCAACATGTTAACATGAAATCAAAACTTTTCAATACCCAAGGCCATCACGCAAGGTTCGACAACATGTGCTATCGTCTGAACCCCCCAAAAGGCAAGATTTGAAGTCATTATTGTTATGTTTCCTTGATAAGCAGTTTCCTTGATATTTTACTATAGCTGGGCCTATCAAGTCCACCTTGACCGGATATGTTGGCAAAATATTTTGATCCGATGAGGGTTAAGTAAACTCTTTCCATTAAGCTCTGCGAAAGTAAGTAATTTCTTTGCTGGCCTTGTTCATAAGTATCGTTGCAGTGACACTGAAATCGATAATATTTCCAGATCCTAATCTTTTCCACAACGTAGCCTTTAGCTAGACTACAGAATAGTTCGGTGCCCCCATAAGAGGTCAGGATGCTCCTCTTTTGTCAAGACAATCCGCCCTCTCGTTGCCCTCGATTTATGTTCCTGAACTGATTTCCACAAAAATTCTATTTTATTGTTTTGTCTCAGTGCATTCAGTATTTCGATGCAATCAGAGACTAGTCTTGATTCAAGCCCATAACAATCTAGGAGCTTTAACCCATTTTGTATTAAATGTTTGTGTGTGTGTACTAAATTTATTTGAATCAATAACCTATTTAAATTAATAACGTTTTTTGTTATTTTTCTTTTGTATGCAGGTAGTTATAATTAGTTTAAAAAAAAGGCTAATTTTAAACTATGCTTGTGTCCTTCAAGATGGGACTTTAGAAGGACGAGAGAGGATGAAAAAATTAATTTAATTCCACTAATTTTAATAATTTTATGACTACCCAATAAACCATAAAACGAACTCGGATTGGTTTCGAATTAGTAACGAAATCGAGAACTCGGGTCAGATATCTCTTATTCGACATTTTGATATAAAATTCCACATTTCTAAGAAGAGTAAAAATTAAAACCACTTTCTAATTGAGATGCTTGAAAAGAAAATGACTCTACCTTAAAGTCACCAATATTAATTTGGTCATAATTTTTGTTTGAGTGTTCCACATATGCTTTGATCTACCTGCCTATTATAAATTTGAGTACAAAATTGCATTTTTTCTTTGACTTACGCTTAATTTCGTGTCAAGAATTTTCATATTTAAATGCACTGATTTCATTTAATGATCCAATATTTCGAGCATCGTTTGCAAAATGTTGCAAGCAATGCATATTGTAGATCAAAAAGCTTCATAATAATCGATTTGGGTAAGTAATGAAAATTTCAAAAAATTTCAATTCGAAAACGAATTGCTAAAGTTATTCGAAAACGATTTGCTAATTCTTAAATTTTCGTTTCGTATGTGATTCGATTATATTGAAAATATCGTTTCGAGAATGAAGTG
Source organism: Coremacera marginata (assembly GCA_914767935.1). Taxonomy (NCBI): domain Eukaryota; kingdom Metazoa; phylum Arthropoda; class Insecta; order Diptera; family Sciomyzidae; genus Coremacera; species Coremacera marginata. Next base: position 166,623,993 of record OU612046.1, read on the forward strand.
TGATCCCGCTCTCGGATTCAATAGCAAATCGAGAACGAACTTCGTTTTCAAAATGAATATCCGAGATCTCGGTTTCACCTGGAATTGAAAACGAATTCGTTTGGCTTATTGGGAATCGGCAAAAGTTTGTGTTCAAGATCTCGACTGCTGGTACAAAATGGGTGAATGCCGCTTGACTATCTAAAAATATGTAGATATGCGCCAGATATATTCTCTATGAAGACATTTCCTCATACCTCCCTCATACCATAGACACATACCTCAATAGTATTAATCTTCGCCTGGAATATGGTTTGAGTATAGCCCATTGGAAGAGCTTTTTGGAAATTGGGACCGTAAACCTCTGCTCCCGCTGCTACGTTTTCAAATTTAGACCGATCGATTAGAAAGAATAACTGTGAGCTATCTCTGATCTGAAGCTCTGAGCTGAAGCCATCACTTCTCCACAATTGCCTGTTGGGTATAACAACCCTGCAGTGCTTCGATAAGCTCAACTTTGGTAGCATCCCATCTGGGATTTTGAAAAGAGGTCATCTGCGAAGATTTGAATAATCTTTATGTGACCCTTAAAATTCTCAGACTTGTAATCATCCAGCAGTTATTTTGGAGTCAATTGAAAAAATGAACTAGTTTATATCTAGCGCAGTTCGAAGTAGCTCTGATAAAGTATAATAGGCCAATGTAGAAAAGTTCACTATGCTTTTGTTTTCAAAGGTATTGCTGAAAAAAAATAGAATGGAATCTGATCACACATTGTGGTAGAAACGGGTTGCAGAAAACGTATTGTTGTTGAAAACGCGTCCTGGCTATTTATTGAAATTTGCTGCGCACAAGACAATCGGTTGTTGCCCTGTGAAATTATGAAAGTTTAAGTTTATAAAATTAATGAAAAATAAAAATAATTCATTAATTTCTTCTTTAATAAATCTTGTGGATGGAAAAAATTACACAAATAGGGTTTTTAAATTTTTTGCTACATTACACTAAATTTTTACACTTTCAAAATGTTCACTTTAAGACTAGTTAAAATAGAGCCACTTTTAAGCTACTGCCAACGCAACCAGTTTAAAAATATTCCTAATGTAACTAGTTCAAATATGGGGGAAAAGGAGTTCTAAGAGGGACCATTGCCTTTTACTTTGACATCAACCCGCAAAAAGCGTCAGTTCGTTAAATTTTAAAGGGTATTGTAGTGGACCTAGTACTGTTCCGTCTTGGAACTAGTTCAGAACTATTTAAAATTTGGTAAAATTTTCTGCTGGGCACATCATTTATTCATTCTTAGTGCACTAAAATATGCCTCTTTTTCGATATCAATCGCTTATAAAGGCAGTTAAATTAAAACACCCTTCAGAGCTTCAGTGGAGCACTTTCTCATTGCCCCAGTAATTGCATTGCAAGCTATCCTCTGCAGCGTTTTAACATGTTAGCAGCTGTACATTGTTGCTGTGCATTTGTACTCTTTGCTCCACCGTCAATTTCTCCATGACTAAACCTTCATGCTTGCTGTTGAAGGCTGTCATAGATTTGTGACGAACCTTTTTCTTGCCGAGGTATAACTCGCCGGTGTCCAGGGTTCGTTCACAAAATTTAATACACGGGGTTAAGTTAGTTATCGATTTTTGTTAGTTTATTACACAATAGTTAATTTGTAAATATAGAAAATAATATATACTATAAATTTGAGTTCACGAGTTATTGATAAATCTGATAAATTTATATTTCATTTGCTTATAGTCAATTTTTCTCAACCTTTGTTCATGTCAGTACAATGTTTTCGATCCGAGTTTCTTCGTGGCCTGATGTACCAATGTCAGCCATCGTCAGCTGTTGGAATCGTCAACCGTTCTGGCGCAACGCGTGGGTAGGACTTTGAATGGAAACGCCGTCCTCAATGGCACAACGCGTGGGTAGGACTTAGAATGGAAACGCCGTCCTCAATGGCACAACGCGTGGGTAGGACTTAGAATGGGCACGTCGTCCTCAATGGCACAACGCGTAGGGAAAAGGTTTATTAGGAGGAAGGTTTATCAGGAGTTAATTATTTGAAGATGACTTACCCGTGTGGCTGCTGCTGCAAGACTGACCAAGGTTGATTTATAAGGTTGTCGCAAGGGAGAGAGCGAGTGCCCATAATTGTCAAATCGAAGTTGACATCTCATAGAAAATCTGCAAGTGCTCTCTATTATCATCCGTTTTTCTTTCGTAGTCATTCGCAAAATTGGCTGGTTTTGACAATTATGGGTACTGAGAAGAGAGTGCAATTAGCCCTGCGACAACCTTATAAATCAACCTTGAGACTGACTTTTAATTTGCCACTCGTTGTGTAAGTCACCCCAGCTTGACTGCACAGTCATGGTGTGTTGAGTTTATGTTTCAGCTGTTTCCTTGTTCTTGACACATCGCTTTTCACCTCGGGCTAGTATTGCCATCCGGGTGAAATTTTATTAAGGTGTATGTAACATTTAGCTTTTTCAATACAGTGCTGCTTCAGTGTTTAACTACCCAAGTTATAGTTGTTTTATTTACTGGCGATGTATTAAGAGGTATTCCGATAGTGCATACACATAGATTAAATAAATGTGATGTGTAAAAATAACAGATTTAATTCATGTTTTAGTTAATGATCCAAATAAGGCAACAAGGTATTTTAATAAATTTCAACAGAAAGAAAAGAGGTCACGACTGGTACTGGGTGTGCATCTAGTGTGTGTGGAAACGAGATCCGACTTCCACCTTCACAGATTTATGTTAGTACTCTGCGCTTGTCACAAAAAGAATTTGTACCCGAATCACTGACTTTTGGGAAAAACTTTACTTCAGAAGCAATGCTTCTATTCTTAGTGAGCAATAAATAATTCAGAACCAGAATATTAGTGTTTGCATTTTTTATAAAGTCAAAACTTCTATGGTTCCTAAAGAAAGCATACAATTACTGAGAAAAACCTACGGGTATTGAAAAAATTTCCATACAAATTCACAAAAAATATGCAATATTTGACGTGCCTTGACTGAATTTGTTCGGGTTACTGAGGTTGTTGAAATGTGTTGAAAAATTACGAAATATTTCAAAATATTTCAAAAAGCTCCTACAAGTCAACTTTACACAGTATAGCATAGATAGACTTTAGATGGTTTTTTTGAAGCGTTAGCTTCTTTGGCGAAGTTATTGAGGCGTAAGCTTATTTATAATGTTATACAGGAGTGAAATGAAATGTTTACAAGCGTCAGTTACAATTTTTTTTTTTACTATTTATTTCTTCGTCAGCTCTTGTAAAAATAAATTCCTCTTCATTTTTTCTTTTTTACTCATTTCAAAAACATTAAATTTGTACATAACTGATTGCCAGAAGTGGCACTTAAATGCATGCCTTACAATAAGAATAACAACAACAAAGCACTACATTGCTCCATTAACTGTAAATTAAGAACTTAACTCAAACTATACTCATCTCAAACATTGTCTAATTTAACAAATTTTTCTATTTCTTCATTTACCTTTTTTTATATATCGAAAGCCTACCAAATAAAATGACTTCTTTGACTCGTCCATTTAAAAAATACTTCTTGAGCTACTACGTTGATGCCAGAAGAAGACACAAAACAAAAAAAGAAATAGCCAAAACACGTTCACTCACATTTTTGCTACAATTTTCTATAAAAAAAAAACAATACTTTAATTTGGAATTACTTCTGCTTGGTAACAATAATATCTACAGAAGTGATTGCAAAATTAAAAATTTTCTCAAAAAAGAGAGGTTTATCCTGAATCCCCAACTGCAAATCTTTAATATCACATTTTACAAATTTTCACTTCGTTTATTCGTTTTAGTTTAGAAATGCTTTTAAATACTTATTTTTTTTTTTTTTTTTGATTTGATCATTTTGAGATATTTTTAGAAATTATCCCAAATTATATTATAACTTTAAAACTTTGAGAATGTAGTTGAAATGCTGAATACCATTTTAAATGTATTTTCACATAATTTATGAAATATATTATTTTAATTTGCATGATTATTTTTCAAATATAACAAATGTACTGCTCTTTCAATACTTTTTTTTTAATGTAGCCACTTGAAGCCTTGCGTTAATATCGTTTAGCTTAACATTGCATTCGAATGTTATTGATTGACTCAATGTTAGCTGAATGTTAACTAACAGCTGGCTTTGCGCTCAACAAAACAGTTTAGTAACAGTTTGTAATAGCAACAATATTAAATCATGCTTAAATTCATTCAGAAAAACAAAAACAAATGCATCAATTTTTTTACAACAACACGTAGTTACAAAATTAGCTTATTTTTATAACCTTATAGTTGATTTTCCGCCATTGTTTATTTTTAATCAAAATAATTATTATAAATGTTTTATTTTGTGTTTATCAAAAATGCTTTAAAAATATACTAAGTAGTTAAAATATGCAGAAAATAATGAAATAAAAGTAAATGGTTTTCATAAAAAATACTATATTAATATTACCAGATCAATTTGGAAAGCAACTCTAACAAAAAAAAAAAAAAAAAAACAAAAAAAACAACACCAATGCCGCTTTAAAGCACAATGAAGTTGATAGTATTAAAAACTCAATATTTTCTTTCCTTTTTTGTGTAGTTAGATAAATGCAAAATTTTTAATAATGGGGCGAAAAAGTTTTTTCTTGCACTTCTTTTCAGCTGTTTGATTGTCGGTATATTTAAATTTGTTAAATGTGTAGTAGTCTTAGTAGTCTAAAGAAAATAAAACCAGATCGAGATATTTTACTTAGTTTCTCGAGATACGATTCGAACTCATGAGATATGAATTGAATATTAATGAACTTCTAGCTAATGATGAGTTCGGTCGAGAAATTAGGAAAATCTTTTAAAATCAAAATTATGTGTAAAGTGCAGAAATAGATGTGTGAAATAATCAGCAGAATGTTAAATTAGTATTTCATATTTTTTCTAAGTAAGTTTTAAGACAATACTAAAGGATGTGTCCATCGTATTCCTTTTCTTTCTTCCTTTTCTGTTAATTATTAAGTTTCTATATGCTTCCCATGCTCATTTTAAGAATAATCATGCTCATTTTGAAAATTCTAAAAGAAACAAATATATTTTATACTTTTCAGTTATTAACCCTTGGCTGCCCCACCTCGCTCCAGTAATATAGCTTCCACCCTATGGTAACTCATTACCCCAACTAACCAAGGGTTAATAACTGAAATGTATTAAATATTTTTCTTTCTTTTAAAATTTTCAAAATGAGCATGATTATTCTTAAAATGAGCATGGGAAGCATATAGAAATATAATAATTAACAGAAATGGAATTTTGTTAATACAGATCCACATGGTATGAAAATAGGTTTTTAGTAATAACTTTTGATTGGAAAAGAATATTGCGATATTTTTTTCTAATAAATTATTTTTGAAGCTATACTCTTTTTTAAAAAATATAAAAAGAAAATTTTTAAAAAATTAATTTCATCAAAAAATCGAAAGGGTGTACCCTCGTTTTTTTATGATAGAAATAGTTAATAAATTTTTGTTTAAAACTGAATCAATTTTTGCTAATGACCGTCATGCCATGTGAAAGGGAGTTTAAAATGCAATTTTTAATTTAAATTATTTTTACAACAAAAACAAATTTTACTTAATTTTTTGAGGAAACATTGAATATATTGGGCCTTTTTTGAAAAAAATATTAAAAATATAAATGTACAGTAATTAGTATTGTTAAAATATTTTTTGGCAAGTACTTTTATTAAACTTTATAACAAAAAAAAAATTTTGTGAAATATGTTGAAAACTAGCGGAGATATTTACACCGAAAGTCATATTTTCAAATTTCCGATGGTTTTTTTCTATTCCTTCAGGCAAACAAGTTAAAAGCACAAAGTTGTATAGAAGCCCTGTTAAATATAAACTTTTCCGATCAAATATTTACACATGCGGAAATTTGGAGAAAAAACAAAATTTTTGATACCCATATTGTGGTCTTCACCTCTAAAAAAATTTTTTTTTTAAGAAAATAAATGCCTATTTTAATAAAGAAAATTTTAATATAAAACGTTGAAAATTTAAAAAAACAAAAAAAAGGGCACTTTTAGAATTCTCTTAAATAAAACATAAATGAAAATGAAACAATTTCGAAAATGCGCTCTTTATGATATCGACAAATTACTGTTAAAAATTACAACAACAAAATTACAATGAAATTTATTTCCCCAAAATGGATGCCAGCATGTGTGGCTTTAAAATACCTTTCGTTTGATACCAAATTTGTATATATTTCTAAGGAAAATAGTGAAATTGTGGCAAAAAAACGAAATTTTCGTTGATTTTAAAACGCCATTTTGAAACCGTAAACTATCGATTGAGCACGTATAAAAAAATACGTCGACCTTAGATTTTTGTTCTCTATCACATAACCAAAAATTATTCAAATCGGTGAGTGACACCTGGGGACCTTTCCTTGTCAGTCATTACAATGTAAGCTTGTCGCGCATATATAAATAAATAGGTGTAGATCAGTAGACGTAAATTGCCCGTTTAAATTTTTCGACCAATTTCTATAATTTTTAAATGAATTGCTAGTAGAGTTCGAAGTGCACCGAATATTTTTATAGAAATCTACCATTTTTCAACAGATGAAATGATGTATAAATGATGTAATTGTGTATTCATATGTACGTAGAGATCCGCACAAAAAGAAGAGAAGAAAATAAACGTTCTGCATTGTTTTGCTAGATTTTTTTTTTTCTTTACGCTACGGTAAGAAAAGAAAAAATTACGAAGAACATAAGCAGATACGAAGAATGTTAATCTGTGTTTATTTGTTATTCAAACTTACACAAAAAGAAAATTCCATAGTAGAATAAATTAAGGTAGAATTACCTACATTGAAGGTAACTGTCAAACAAAAAAAAAAAAAAAAACAAAAAACAAAAAAAAAAAAAAAGCTAAAACAACACTACGCGGCGACTCAGTTGAACACAGTTTGCCAAGTGACAGAAAATTATATTGTATTAATTAATGACAATAGTGGTTAATTTTGACTTGACAATAGTGGTAGCTGAGAAAGAGAGTATAATCAGCCGCGATGCTACCTTCTTTTCATTGTACCATGGAAAGATCCATACAAGGTTGATTTATAAGGTTGTCGCAGGGCTGATTACACTCTCTTCTCAGTACCCATAATTGTCAAAACCAGCCAATTTTGCGAATGACTACGAAAGAAAAACGGATGATAAAAGAGAGCACTTGCAGATTTTCTATGAACTGTCAACTTCGATTTGACAATTATGGGTTCTCGCTCTCTCCCTTGCAACAACCTTATAAATCAACCTTGGTTCCATATAAACTTAAAGAATCGCAAAAAGTGAAGAGAAAGAAAGCTCGCACTTGACGCCAAAAAAGACGAAGAATTTTCTATTCCCGGTTTGTCGCTCATATTGTGCTCACAGTCATTAGGAAAAAGAAAGTGATATCAAATTTTTATGGGACAACATATGCTGTTGGCATCATTAGAAAGAGAAAAGCAAATTTTTTTCAATAGTTTCCGAACATATGCATTAGAGTGTCCCAAAAAAGTTGAAGTTGTTTTTTTTTTATTTGTGGTACCCCCTTTAATTTTTTTTTTTTTTTTGATGTTAAAATAAATGTAAATAAAATTTCGCGTACCTAAGACCACGGGAGCATGCATCGGTACATGTCAGTATTGGCGATATGGGGAAAAATGTAAATATTTTCAAAAAACCCAAATAACTTTTGTATTGGCGTAAATTTTCAAAAAGCTGGGTCACAGCTCGTTTTCTATTTAATATTTCTTTAAAATAAACAAACATGAAAATTGGACGAAAACCTTCAGAGTTGTGATTTTGTACTTTTCGAAAAAAAAACTCATTTTTGCTTTTGTATTAAAAACATCGATAAAATCCTAAATTGAAAACATTTCAATGAAATCTTGTGAAAATATTTTCTTAAACTATATCAAATGCAGATGCAAAAAATTGTGTTATTATGTTGAATAACCTGGTCGTTATGAATTTTTTGCTAGAAGTAGAATTTTTACGAAAAAAATACCCAAAAATCCAAAAAAAAAATTTGGTAAAACAATAGCATGGCTGGTTTAAACATAGTCTTGATCTATTTTCTGCAAAAAAATAAAAAAATAAAAAAAAAAACAAATTTCGGAAAAAAGTAATAACTGTTGAGACTGTTGTGTCCTTTTCTAGCATTACGATCACAAAAAAAAAATTATAAAACATATATTTCTCACTTCAGAAAATATTTCTGATTTTTATTTCAAAAAATTTTGAATTCTAGGGCTTACTAGGGTTACGCCTGCGTACCTTTTTGAGCGTACCATTTAAAAAGGTACACAAGAAGCGTGGGCTCGTGAACGCGTACAGTAGAAAACATTTTATCGTTCTCGTCTACGAGAGCGTACGTTATGATGACATTTTGAAGTAAGCTCTCATTCTGTGTATCTACCAAAACGTAGGCGCTTAGGGAAGAGAACGTAAATGAGACTTTTAACGCTCATGAGACAGCTCAAAAGCCGCTCACGGAAATGAAGGGCAGGAATGAAAACTGAGCAGTTTAGAGAAAAATTTAGATCCCTGTAGAGTCCATTGCAATTATTATGATTTCTGTAGATTCTGTGTACAAGAAAGCATGATTCCATGGCCAAAAATTCCACATCGATTGTATATAGTACTAGTTGGGTCGTTGGAACTTTTTAAGATTCTGTGGTAACCATGAATAAAAATCGTGGTTTTCTTAACAAATTCTTTCTATTTGGGCAAATATTGCAATATTCTTGGAACAAGTTGGGTCATTGGAACATTTATGGCTTAGGAAACTGCTTGATATAGCCTGATTGTGGAAAACGTCTGATCAGTTGCGGCGGGAGTTGATCTTATCTGCACTCGCTTGACTTTTCAAAAAAATCCCATTATTGAAACCGTGCGAAAGAACTGCAACACCGATCCGCTAAACTCGCTCCGAAAAATAGTTGTTCAAGTACTAAAACAAAATAATCAACGAGTAAATATGAAAAACAGTGAAAACTAAAGTAAAATAAAGAAACAAAGGTCAAATGAAGCTGGAAACTAAAGAAAGCTAAAGAACTGTAAGTATTTAATGAAAACATGCTGAAAATATTTTCCAAACAGGAAACAGAGGATTCTATTGCTTTGCTTTTAAGACGATAAAAAAACAGCTTTTAACGCCTACATTAGCCGCGTGTGCACAATTTGGATGTTGGAAAAAAAGCAGCTAAAAGTTAAAATTATTTTTTGTTAAATTTGCAAAAATAAAGTTTTTTATGGAAAACTGAAATTTTGGCTTGATAAAATTGGAAAGTAATTTTTTTTTTTTTATTTTTTGACGAATTGTTTTATACTTTTTATATTTTTTTATCTTATTTTTTTATACATTTATTTTTATTTATATGTAAACAAAAAAAAATTATTAATTAATGTATCACATTCCATTATTTAAAACTAAACACCAAACTTGTTGCGAATGAAAAGTGAGTAATTTTGTATGGAGTGCGAATCTATTGCGTTTTGAACAATCGCTTTTTTGACTCCAAATCCGCGAACTATGTTGTCGATCCGAACCGAATTTACTCGGGTTTCTACAATCTACAATAGACCAACGAGTTCGAGTAATTTTCTCGATGCAACTGTTCAGCCGGATTCCACATGATAATCAACATGATAATTTTTTTTTAAATAGGTTGCATTTGAACAGACACTTTCCATATTTTGCTAACTAAATAATTGGCGCATTTAAATGTTTTTTTTTTTTTTTTTGCTTAGTGAACTCCTTAGAAAAACATTTTCTGAAAAATCCACTTGGTCAAATAGGTTCCACTTACACAATTTTTAGGACTAATTGATCAATTTTAGTGATTTAAGTTAAGTAGACACGTTACACACAAACTTCTAATTTTATACTTTTAGGCTTAACTCGCAATATTTTTGTAACTTTTTGTAGTTTTTTCGGGTTTAGTGAAATTATTGGACAAAAATCTTGAATTTTTTGAACCGTAGACCAACTAGTTCCAAAAGTGCAATTGAAACCTATTTGTTCAAGTGGAACCAATTTGTCAAAAATTCAAAGATTTTTATCCAAGAATTGGTCCACAAAACCCTAAAAGTTCCAATGACTCAAGTAGTTTTAAAAATAATCCAAATGGAACCTATTTGTTCAAGTGGAGCCCATTCTTAAGCAAATGTTTATCCAAAGATTCCAAAAATAACAAAAATGGAACCTATTTGTCAAAAATCCCCAAATTTTTTGTCCAAAAAGTCCACAAAAACAAAAAAGTTCCAATAGCACAACTACATATTGTAGTTTCAAAAATATTGAAAGTGGAATCTATTTGTTAAAAAAATGTTTGCCTAGGGAGTCAACGAAAAACAAAAAAAAAAAAAATCAAATGGAACCCAATTGTCGAAAATACATCGACTTTTGTCTAAGAAGTTCATAGAATGAATATCAGCGTGAAAATAAAAATATTCAAAATATTTTAGAATAATTGTATTAAAGTATTTTCTGAAAAAGTTGAAACATAATGGTCATCCACATAACTCACTGCACATTTTCTCAATAGATTTTTTTTCCTTGAAAATTACTTAGACAGGTTAAGAAAATCGCCTGCAATCTATTAATTTCGTTAATTCAAAATTGATGCTTTAAGAATTTTATAATAAAAACAAAACTAAAATCTCAGTTTCTGCTGATTATTTCATGATCTTTGAGATATTGTAGGTAGTGTTTTTGTAAATTCATAGAACTTTAAAAAGGATTAAAATAAAAAAGTTTTTTTCAACAGATCCAAATTGATGCAGGCCCATTGAGAAATACATTTTCTATAGCAGTTTTGACAAAAACCCTTTTGTTAAAACTTAAAAAATCGATTTTCGGGCACTTATATAGTAGATAATAATAAAAAATTATTGAAAAATATTGAGAATGAAATAATAAAAAAAAATAAAAAGAAAAATATTGAGAAAAAGTTTCTGAGATTTAAAGGCATCGTTCTAATAGCAGTTTCGATCCAGACTATTGAAAATTAATAAAAACTCTAAAATGAGTGTAGGACAAAATCTTAACGGAAATTTCTAATATAAATGAAAAAGAAAAATCCAATAGTCTGAAAATGACGTTGAAGAGAAACAGTCTATGAATAGAATAGAATCTCCAAAATTTTGACAAAAGATTTTCAAATATCTTCGGGTCCTCTAAATTTTTAAAAATAAAAATTTAAATATAAACATCATTTAGAAATAAAAATTCAGGCAATGAGTAAAAGCTTTTCCTTTTCCTTTGCCTTTCGAAGTTAACCTCAAAAGTGCATGACTTTCTGACTAATCAGAGATATATCGCACGAGTATCGCATAAAGCACGAGTATTTTGTGCTGAACATAACTCGACATTTTGTTCTATTGCATTAAGAGGCACCGCCATCTTTATTCGCAACACTCTCAAATATCTTTTTAAAAACTTTTTAAAAAAAAAACAACCGACTACAAAATCACTACAAAGTAAAAAAAAATTTTAAAAATATTTTTCCTTTCAATTTCTTGGTCATATTTGATAATTTATTTAAACATAATATCATATATGAAATTTCATTTTCTTAATTTTTTTCTTATTTGTTTTATTATCATAAATATATTCATTTCTTTATGATTACAAAAGCTTTTAAGGTCGGCGCTAATATAATCAGACTTTTAATCAGAAGCGCCAACTTCAAAGCATTTGTATTCATCAAAAAATTAATATATTTGTGATAATAAAACAAATAAGAAAAAATTTAAGATAATGAAATTTTATATATAATAATATGTTTAAATAAATTATCAAATATGACCAAGAAATTGAAAGGAAAATTATTTTTAAAATTATTTTTTACTTTGTAGTGATTTTGTAGGTCGGTTGTTTTTTTTTTTAAAAAAGTTTTTATTTCTTCCTTTTTAGAGAATATGATAAATTTTTGAAAAAAGTGTATAAACAATATAAATACAATTGTTCTGAAAAAAGTTGTTCTATTAAGTTCTGAAAGTTTGTTGGTTATTTCAATTATCTGCCTCTTAAATTTAAATTAGATGTCACATGTTTTGAAATTATTATACCAATTCTTGTAACGAGTTTTATTACCCTAGTGTCAATATTGTTCGAGATATAGTGTTTTTCTAATATTGCCACTCCCCTTTGTTAAATAAGCGCCCACTTTCTTGAGCGTTATTTCCAATAATTGTGCCTACCCCTGTACTTTATTTCAGTACCCCAGCGTCAATATTAACTGCGATAGTGTTTATCTAGTATTGCCCCGCCCATTTATCGAAGAACGCCTACTTTATTGACCATAATTTTTAATAATTCTGTCGACCCCGTTACTACAATAATTTTCAGTGCCCTAGTGTCAATATTATTCGAGATACAGTGTTTTTCTAATATTGCCACGCCCAGTAGTCGAAAGCCGCCCACTTTCTTCACCGTAATTTTTACTAATAATGCCTACCCCTATACCAAATTGCAGTACCATAGTATCAATATTATTCGTGATATACTCTTTTTCTAATATTGCCACGCCCATTTGTCAAATAACGCCCATTTTCTTGACAACAATTTGTAATAATTGTGCCTACCACTACACTAAATTTCAGTACCCTAGTGTCCATATTAATCGAGGTACAGTATTTTTATAATATTGCCACGCCCATTTGTCGAATAACGCCCACTTTATTGGCCATAATTTGTAATAGTTATGCCTACCCCTATACTAAATTGCAGTACTATAGTCTCAAAATTATTGAAGATACACTGTTTTTCTAATATTGCCACGTCCATTTGTCGAATTACGCCCATTTTCTTCTCCGTAATTTGTAATAATTGTGTCTATCCGTACACTAAATTGCAGTACCCTAGTGTCAATATTATTTGAGATACAGTAGAATCTAGTGTTGCGATATCTATTATTGCCACGCCCCGTTCTCGAATACCGCCCACTTTTTACTGGCACCTCCATGATTATGATATCTATCTGTTCCCCAAAAATTATGGTAATCAGGCATATGGTTTAGTAGTTATCGATGTACATACATTTAAAAAAAAAAAAAAAAAATAAATAAAAAAAAAACAGAGAAACCGACGAACTTGAGAACCTCCTCCTTTTTGAAGTCGGTTAAAAATACAATTTTTTCACTTGATTTGACTAAAAATTCCGAAATAGTTTTTGTTTTCAAAAAATCAATTTTTTCTTTTAATTTATAATAAAATTAAAAAAAGAGAATACAAAAACGTAGATAATTCTTGTAAATTGAAAAGTTTTTGGTATCAGACATCATTTGAAAACTATTAAAAATATTATCTACTTTGAAATTAAAGTCTAAAACCCACAAAAAAAAAAAAGTTTAACTCGATTGAAATAGTTAAATACGCTCTAGTCTCCAGTGAATGTTCTATCAATTTACAAAAACATCTCCCTTTAATACCATTTAATACCTTATAAATAGTTAAATTTTAGCTTACAATCATGTTATAATATACGTAGCACATTAAAAAATATAAGAACATTAAGAGAACTACGCCTTCGATAGTTTTAGTTTTTAACATACTCTCGTACATAACTAAAAAAATATAACTTAAATTTTGATTAAACGTAGAAAAAGAATTTCTATTTTAATTGGGCTTTAGAATTAGATATAATTTAGAAAAAAAAAACTAGATAAAAAAAAACAAAATCTTATATAAGCATACAAAGTCTTCCTGATCCGTCGTAAGCCTCTCTTTTTTTCCATGTGAGTTGTTTGCAAAAAAAAAAAACAAAAAAACTATTGTTTCGAATGAAAACCTATTTTAAATTCTTTTCAAAGCGGCACATTTGCAGCATATATTCTGTGCAAAAATTAATTGACTAATTTTCAAAACAAACAAATCGGCTGAGTCAAAGTTGGTCAAATTCCACTAATACGCAACTTTATGGTTCAGTCTCCGTTTACTATTTTCCCACAGAGGATGACGACGAAGACGGTCCCACGTTGAAAGACAAGGCGCTCGAAGTGGCGCTGCGTGGCATTGATATCTTTTGTGTGTGGGACTGTTGCTGGGTGTGGTTAAAGTTCCAGGAGTGGGTGTCACTCATAGTGTTCGATCCGTTTGTTGAACTCTTCATAACACTTTGCATTGTGGTAAACACAATGTTCATGGCCATGGATCATCATGATATGAACAAGGAAATGGAGCGTATACTAAAGAGCGGTAACTACGTGAGTATTACTTGTATATGATTTTAATGAGAAACTGTAATAAAATTAAATTTCTTTTTCCACACAAAAAGTTCTTTACGGCCACGTTCGCTATTGAAGCCACTATGAAGCTGATGGCCATGAGTCCGAAGTACTACTTTCAGGAAGGCTGGAACATATTCGATTTCATTATTGTAGCCTTATCACTGCTGGAACTTGGACTGGAGGGTGTACAGGGCCTGTCCGTGTTGCGTTCTTTTCGCTTGGTAAGTCATGCGTTTCCAACCAAAATGTTTACTATTAAGATGAAAATGATGAGTAAAACTTTAAACTCTGCTCTTTATAAGCCTCTCTTAGCTCTAATACGCGTCGTCTTGATTGCGACTCTTTGCTATTGCAACCTTAGTTAATATATAAAATTTCCTTGACTCACTTATGCCCAACTTCCAGCTACGTGTGTTCAAGCTAGCAAAATCTTGGCCTACGTTAAATTTACTTATTTCCATCATGGGTCGTACAGTGGGTGCCTTGGGCAACCTGACATTTGTGCTGTGCATTATAATCTTCATTTTTGCCGTGATGGGAATGCAATTGTTTGGCAAGAACTACACAGGTACACGGAAGTATTAGCCAGCAACAGCAAAAAAAAAAAAACGCATTTCTTCCTCTAATCTTGTGGCTTTTCAAGCAATAATAACATCTTTTTCCCACTTTCCAAATCTTTTGACTCTTTTTGAATTTTTACTAGCAAACTTATAAGCCATGAAAAATATATAGCTTAGAGCACGTTGCAGCTTTAATACAGCGCCTATTATTAAGCATAATTTTTTTTTATTGTAATAAAACAACTCGCCAAAAGTAGCTGGAATCCTTTAAATAATCCAAGTAATCCAAACATTTTGGCCCATTTTATCATTGATTAAAAAAAAAAAATATTTTTAAATTCTCATTGACATTGAGAATGAGTCAAAATTTAGTTCTCAAAAATTTATTGTAAGTTTTATATAAAAGTACCGCCAACTTATGTTTAACGTATTATATAACTTTTTCTCTACTCTCCCTCTTGTACTTTCTTTTATTTTATTCTATATCTTTGTGTATATTATATATAAATATATTTTTCAATACAATTAATTTTTACTCCTAAACAAATAATGCTTTGCCCGGCTTCTTTTCCAAAAATAAAAACAATCATGAAAAAATCATTGCTATACTTAAACGCCCACGCAATCATCACAACAACAACAACAACAACAACCACTACCAACAATTGCTGCATTGGACAATTTATTGCAAAATTTAACAAAAAAAACAAAAACAAAATTCAAAATAAAATTCTACTCAAAATTGAAACGAAAACAATAGCTGCGTGTTTTCAAATTAGCAAAATCTTGGCCAACACTTAATTTGCTTATCTCGATCATGGGACGCACCATGGGTGCTTTGGGTAATCTAACCTTTGTCCTTTGCATTATCATCTTCATCTTCGCCGTCATGGGAATGCAACTGTTTGGAAAGAACTATGTTGGTAAGTAATGCTTTTTGGCTTATAGAAGATTATGCGTCGCTTCGACTTAAGACTGCTATTTTGTGTTTGTTGTTGTATAGTTCTTTAAAATGTTGTACATCATCTTCTGTTTACTTACTTAGATATATTTTAGGTTAGTGTGTTATATGAAATTTTGATTTGCACAGTGTTTGTCGTTATGGTCAGTATTTTTCGAATGTTTAATTTTTTCTTTAGTTTTGTTAAAGAACATTATATTTTTTAATAAAACACGCAGTAAGTTTTTTTTTAAATATTTGTAGAGGAGTATATAGATAACAGCTAAAGTCTGATTTTTATGTTTCGACAAATTTTGTTTAAAATTTTTTAATCGCCATTAAAGTTTCATGAGAGGCTTAGGCATAGAACACATCAACATCAATAACTCAATTATCGAACTGGCCAAACGTGGCATATTTTACATTATCAAGATCAAGACATTATTTGTATAATACTAGCTATAAAAAATTTAACGTTACATCAGCACTATGAAAAAAAATGCAGACATAAAGAGTGATAAGATTTCATATAAGGAATTTCATGTAGGAAGGAGAATTTAAACTTTCTTGAATAATCCTTGAAACAAGTTTTATGTAAGGCCTATATGAGGAGAAAAGGCATATGATATTAATTCCTTTTTACAAGAACTAGTTTTATATATCGAATGGTTAAAAACACACAAAAGTGTTTGAAACGAAAATGAGCTAACTTCATTTTCCAACTCATTAAGTTAGATCATAATTGTCTAAAATAAGTGTGAGTAAATTGCCATTGGAAGCTGGTCAGTGCAAAGTTAAAATAAGCATTTTGTACTGAAATTTATTAAAATTCAAAAGCAAAATCAACGTTCCTGATCATTCCAAACTCTTAACTTATCACTTTTGTGAGCTTAAGCATCGATATGTTTGAAAATTTATATTTTTAAAAAAACTTCATATAAGTTTTATATAAGTTATATAAAAGTCTTGTATAAAAGTTTAAAGTTTCGAAATCTTTTGAGTTTTATATAAAACTTATATAAAAAAATTTGTAAAAATATAAAAAAGTTTTTTGAAAGATTTTTATAAAATATATAAAACTTTATATATTTTAAACAAGCACATGTATAAAGTTTTACATAAAGTTTTTATTCAAGGCTTTTTCTGGAATTCGAAAACTGTAGATACAAAATCAGATTTTAATTATTTGAATGTATATGTCTGCAAGCACATTTCATTCAATTTTCAAACAGTAATTTCATACATTTTACAAATTTTTGATTATTTACCATGACCAGCTAGCGTGTACTTAAAACGAAACCTTTGCATCGGCAGTCGCACACACTATCCAGGCGATTATTTAGGAATTTGCTTGAATACCGTTTAAACTTGAATTTTCTTGAGTAAAATTTTATAAAAGCCTTATATAAGGAAGTCTTGTATACTTCCTAAAAATGTATGCTTGGAAAAAGCTTTATACAAAGAATTATGCCTAAATAAAAATATTCTTGAATACTTCCTGAAATAAATCATTGAATCGTGGAATTTGCAAGACTTAAAAGTGCTCTTTAAGCAAAGCTTGAATAATTTAGTTTTATACAAGGCCTTTTCAAGATGAGTTGGAATAACTTAAAAATATTTAGGTGAAATTGTTATCTGTTATCTTTATCATGTATGGAATAAAATTGTAAGCTATGTTCTAAAAATATTAGCTAAGATAAAAAAAAAAAAAAAATGTAAAAAAATATATTTCCAAAATCCGATTAATAGATAAAGTGGATAGAAATTTAGAAATGAAAAACAGTTATTCAGTTATTTTCAATTTCAGTTATTTTCGAAATATTTATTTCTATCTTTATGTTGTGTCCAAGTAAAGTTATAGAATAAAGAAGAACTCTTCAACTTCAGCAATGTTAACGTCAGCAGTGCTAACGTCAGCAATGTTATATCGCCACTACTGTTAATGTCATCACTGTAAAGGCTTGCACTGTTAACTCCAGCATTTCCGATTCAGCTGCCATGCAAGCAGAAAACATACCAACGTTTTTGTGTTTCGTGCTTGGTATCCCCAGAACGGTGGCAAAATGGCAAAAAATAATGTAACCAGGTTACATATTAGAACCAATAGGGATCAATTCGGGAAAGATATGAAATATAATTAACAGTTTTTGTGTTTTTTGTATTGTGATCCCCCAGAAGGGAGCCAGATAGCAGTGATGATATTTAGGGGCTTTTAGGGCTTTTTTGGGCCCTTTTTCATTTCAAATGCCCCGAGGCCCTTCTTATTAATTTTAGGCCCTTTGGAAAATTCCACCGAAAAAATAATCGGGATTTTTTAAAAGAAAAGTTTACTGGTTAATGTATGTGAATTCAATATGCCAAAGAAAAATCGCACAAAAAATAAAATGAAAAATCCTCCAAACGAAAAGAATAAAAAAATTTTACACAAAAACGAAAAATTGTTCAAATTTTTTTTGGAAAATGTTCCAAAATGCAATTCAGCGGCGTTGTAGTGCTTGACAAAAATAAAATGAAATAACCACGAACCGCCGTCACAAAGGGGTTTACTTCTAAATTGAAAATATTGTTGCTTGTATAGACGACGACGAATAAATGATTATAAGGCTTCCAGAACTTACGCCCGAATAAAATGACAAAAAAGCCCGAAATTTTGGAAGCATTAAATTTCGGAAAAAATGCCCGAATTTGAAATGGCAATTGAGCCCGAAAGAAAGAAATAATGCGCGAATGTTTTGGATATAAAGCCCTAAAGAAAATGGAAGTTACGAACGAAGTTTCAGCAGTTTTTCGGTATTTATTTCCAAATTTTTCGGGTATAGTTTTCGTGATCAAGATTTAATATAAGATTACACTGTGGAACAAATTCAGGTTAGCAAAAGTTAGGTCGATTCTGAGAGTGAGGGGTGAAAATAGAGGCTAAATTAGAAGACCTGTATCGCGGTGTTTGTTTATGTTAGTTCGAATTTTTTTTATAATCGACCTTCGAACTTTGCAGTCAAATGCCGATTTTCAGCATATTGTTTATATGGTTTTTTGGCTATAACTCGTCGACTAATTAATATTTTTTCAATCTGTAAAAGCCAAATTATTGCTAGAGACCTGTGCAACAATTAATATTTTTTAAAAAATTGATTTATTGATTATTGATCTATAATATGCTTCTCAGTTTCTTCAATAAATTTCATTTGAACCAAAAAACCATATAAACAATATACTGAAAATCAGCCTATGACTGTAAAGTTCGAAGATCGATTAAAAAAAAATTCGAGCTAACATAAACAAACGCCGCGATACCGGTCTTCTAATTCAGTCTCTATTTTCACCCCTCACTCTCAGAATCGAATTATTATTTTTTAAGGCAAAAATAAAAAGCAAATTGTGGATCTAAGCTTACAGTTCTTCATGAGTCATCATCATCATCATCATCATGCGTGGAGCGTGCATTTTCTGTATGAAAATTAGTAAAACTTTGGTTCAACCGTAAACTTAGATCCACATTTTGCTTTTTATTTTTGCCTTAAAAAATAAAAATCAAAACTTACCAGTTATTTAGTGCTCAAAAAATTATCGGTCAGATTTTGGCTTTTATTTTTTTATTTTTGCGTTAAAAAAAACAAAAAGCAGAAATAATTATTACTTTTTGCTCAAAATTTTAAAAGTCAAAATATAATTATTATTTTTTGCTTTTTATTATAAAATGCATAATTGGTACAGTCTCTGATATTGAGTTACAATTTTTTTAAAACTAAAAGCCCTATTAATGTCAAATTGGCCCTATTTTATATGAATTTTGGCCCTTTTACAGTAAAGCCATTATCATCCCTGCCAGATAGGGCTTAGATTGTTCAGAAGAAATATAAGATAAGAAATAATAGGATCGGCTCATATATTTGAATCCTCAAGGCGGGAGAACAATTTGACGATGCACCTATGATACTAAGTAAAGACTTTAATATTAACTTTGCAAATGATAAAAATCTAAAAATAAATGCATTTTTGAAAGAAACAATACTCAGTACTATTAAATATAAAACCCCGACCAATATGGTTTTTTTCGATACTTACTTAAGTTAGTGTTTTTTACTTAAGTTACCATTATCCATTACCCTTATATACTTACCATTAGTTACCATTGTATACTTTTTGGGATATAATAAATTGGTTGAAATATGAAAGTTTGATACTACAATTGGTTTCAAAAATCAAATAAAAAACTTTTTCATTTCATAGCTTTAGGTTTTTCAAGCTGGTCATACATGTTAACCAGCTAAGTCAAGATGTATACCTAAACGTGCTTCTGCTGAAAAAATTAAAAAATACACCTAATGTCTGCTTTGTTTATGACTTTATATGAAATGTGCTTTAAATGAAACTTTATTTCTTTTAAAATTTGTTCATCAACATGAAAGTAACATTTGCTGTCTTCATTGGACTCGAATTACAATCTCGTTGAGCCCTCACGTTTTAAAACACGCCTGCAGAGTTGATCTTAGAAAAAGCACATAATAACTATAGCACAGATTAACTTCAATTTAATCAGTCATCAATTGAAATTCAGAAAAGATCAATTGAAATTCGGAATTCTATTTGGAATTCAGAAAAGAACAATTGAAATTCTGAATTCCATTTCATATTCAGAAATGAACAATTGAAATTCAGAATTTACGTTTTATATACAGAAAACATCAATTAAAATTCAGAATTTTCACTTGAAATTCAGAAATTCCATTTGAAATGGAGAAATTTAATTTGAAATTCGGAAAAAATCAAAGTGAAATTGAGAAATTTTTAATTTCAGGAACACATCAATTGAAATTCTGAAAAGATCGATTGAAATTAAAAAAAAAATAATTGAAATTCTGAGAAAAAAATATTTTAAAAGTCACATTTATTCAGTGGTAACCATTATCATAGCCTCATTATTATCATTGTCCTTACCATTACCATACTAATACCATATAATCAGCTCTTTTTTTTATTATAAAGATAAATCTTACATAGATATAAAACTAAATAATTTAGAATAATGTAACAAGTAAAAAATCATATTTTTAACTAATCGCTTTAATTACGATAGGTTTAAATATTGTATGGCAATGGTTGTTAATGGTTTATGATCATTAATCATTAAGTTATAAGATGAATTTGAATTTTTGAATACCAATTAATTTATTCTGAATTTGAAATGATTTTTCTGAATTTCAACTGATCTTTTCTCAATTTCATATGCAATTTCTGATTTTCTATTAATTTTTTCCGATTTTCAATTGAACTTTTCTGAATTTCTATTGAACTTTTCTGAATTTCAAATGGAATTCTGAATTTCAATTGATCTTTCCTGATTTTCAAATGGAATTTCTGAATATCACTTGATATTTTCTAAATTTCAAATGAAACTCTGAATTTAATTTTTCTTTTTAGAATTTCAAATTATATTTTTGAATTTCAATTTATTCTTCTGAATTTCAATTGAACTTTTCTGAATTTCAAATGGGATTTCTGTATTTCAATTGATATTTTCTAAATTTCAAATGGATCTCTGAATTTAGATTTATCTTTTTTGAATTTTAAATTAAATTTTTGAATTTCAATTTTTTTTTTTAAATTTCAATTGAATTTTCCTGAATTTCAATTGATCTTTACTGATTTTCAAATGGAATTTCTGTATTTCAATTGATATTTCTAAAACTCAAACGGAACTTAGAATTTAAATTGATCTTTTCTAAATTTTTTTAATTAAATTTTTGTATTTCAATTTATTTTTTCCGAATTTCAAGTGATATTTTCTGAATTTCAACTATAGTTCTGAATTTCAATTTTTCTGTTCTGAATATCAAGTAGAATTTTTAAATTAAAATTCATCTTTTCTGAATTTCAAGTGGAATTCTGAACTTCAATTGAATTTTTTTTTTTTAACTTCAAATTGTATTTCTGAATTTCCATTGATATTTTCTGAATTTTAAATGGAATTTTGAATTTCAATTGATCTTTTCTGAAGTTTAAATGCAATTTCTGAATTTCAATTGATCTTTTCTGATTTTCAAACTTAATTTTTGCATTTCAATTGATATTTTCTGAATTTCAAACGGAACCTGAATTTAAATTGATCTTGTCTGAATTTCAAATTAAATTTTTTAATTTCAATTTATTTTTTCTGAATTTGAATTGAACTTTCTAAATTTCAATATATTTTCTGAATTTCAAATGGAATTCAGATTTTTAATTGATCTTTCCTGATTTTCAAATGGAATTTCTGAATATCAATTGATATTTTCTTAATGGAACTCTGAATTTAAATTTAGCTTTTTTGAATTTCAAATTAAATTTTTGAATTTCAATTTATTTTTTCTGAATTTCAATTGAACTTTTCTGAATTTCAATTGATCTTTACTGATTTTCAAATTAATTTTAAATTAAATTTTTGAATTTCAATTTATTTCAATGAATTTTTTCTGAACTTCAAATGATATTTTCTGAATTTCAAATAGAGTTCTGAATTTCAATTGTTCTTTTCTGAATATCAAGTAGAATTTTTAAATTTAAATTCATCTTGTTCCTTTTTTTCTGAATTTTAAATGGAATTTTGAATTTCAATTGTTCTTTTCTGAATTTCAAATGCAATTTCTGAATTTCAACTGATCTTTTCTGAATTACAATTGGAAATGGTGTGATAAATTTCGAATTTTTTGCGAATAAATATTTTGTTTATTTAATCAAAAAATACATTTTTTATTTACTAACATAGAATATTTGCAATGCTTAACAAATTTTCTTAAGTTTAAAATAGTGGGAAATGATTTTCTTTTTTTTTTTGAGGAGTTTGCAGTGTACCCTCCGTCCATTTTCGCAAAACTTCAATTAAAAATTACACTCAAACTGCAAACGAGTATTGATTATTTTAACTAAACCTTGCTATATCTATGACCAAAACTATACACATAACTAGTTTAACATTTCAACAAAACATTAAAGTAGTTATTAAGTAAGTATTTTTTGGACTCTAGTAAGTTTTTTATACACCTTTTTAACATTTATCAATTTTTATACCACTGTTTTTAAGTATTATTAAAATTTTAAATAGTTCCTTTCTGCAAAATAATCACGCTTTTCTTTTTGTCATTTCTGAACGCACTCAATTTGTATGTTAACTTTAACTCTATACATAATAGCGCATCATACTCCAATAGCTTTTTATACTATACACTCTCTTTCAGTAATCAACTTTCTCACACTTCTTCTCACTACTCTCTCTCTCTCTCACACAATATCAGATCACATGGACAAATTTCACGATGGTGAACTGCCGCGTTGGAATTTCACAGATTTCATGCACTCATTCATGATTGTGTTCCGTGTGTTGTGCGGCGAATGGATTGAATCTATGTGGGACTGCATGTACGTTGGAGATGTCTCATGTATACCGTTCTTTTTGGCCACTGTCGTTATTGGCAATCTTGTGGTAAGTATTACAAACACAGATCCAACACAGACAAACATAAAAGTTGAACACTTCACTTTCATTTTGCAGGTTCTTAATCTTTTCTTGGCCTTGCTTTTGTCCAATTTCGGTTCATCCAGTTTGTCAGCTCCGACCGCAGACAACGACACCAACAAAATCGCCGAGGCCTTCAATCGCATCGGGCGCTTCAAGCGCTGGGTCAAGCGTAATGTAGCCGATTGCTTTAAATTAATTCGTAATAAATTGACAAATCAAATAAGCGATCAACCATCAGGTGAGAGGACCAATCAGATCAGTTGGATTTGGAGCGAAGGTTTTTATCCACTTGTTTACAACTACTTACTTTAAATTATATAATCAACAATCAATCGATAGCAACATTTTAGCAAACTTGTAGCGTTTGCGAGCTATGAACATGACTCATGGTTCAGTAGAAAACGTAAAACGTATCCGGTGGGTGAAAATGGCAGGAATTCTCTCAGCGCGTAGCTTTTAAATCTATTGTTTTTTATTAATTTCACATTCGCTGTGGGAGAAATTTTGCCATTTTACTAAAAAAAAAACGAGACCCACTGAGTTGAGCGTTACTGTAATTCGATTATCTATATATCTGTCCACATGAACCGCTGCATTTGAACATCTTTGAGATATTCGTGTAGTTATTTTTCAAATAAAATTATTTCAATAGAATAGCGTTTGGTTTACTCCTGAGATGTGAAAGTATAGATTTTTGTGAACAATTTTTTATTAGTTTTTCTTCATAATTTTATACAATATGTTTTTATTATTTTCAACCCCATTATAACTGTAACGCATTTTATGTTCAGATTGATTGATATATATTATGAAAAATTACTTATATAGTCTGTTGCTGTAGTTGAGTCTGACAACTCGATTCTACGTAAAATGTTCTAAGTAAATGTTATCAAAATCAAACGTGATATTTATTTTTAGTTTTGCTTTTTATCTACCGTTTAATATAACGTTTTTTTAATTTAACTCTCATTTATATTCCCCTAATCATTGCATATTTTTTGCTACTTAAAGTGTATATAAATAATCCAAAATTTATTTTTGAAAAAAAAAAAAAAATAAAAGCAAATTAAAACCTTTTTAAAGCAAGCCCCGATTTCGCATTCCATTGAAATGTTTTAACGTTGTTCAAAGTAAAAATTATTATATAATATGAAAGTAAAACAGTGGATTCGATCCTTCTTAGCGTTATTGTATATTTGTGTTTTAAATGTTTATTATTTATAATTTTTGCTATTGTTTTTTTTTTTGTGTTTTATTTTTGTCTATAATAACTATGAACTGCTGCAATATAGTACAATTTAGATTTAGTTATATAAAAATTTTTGCAAACTTTTCATTTATTATCATTGGCTTTGTTTTTTCAAAAGTATAATTGACTAGTTTGGGTAATTTTTTTTTTCTTTTATTAAAATCAATGCTGTTTTTATATTAAAGAAGTGAAAAAAACAATTCCAAATAAAATGTTGAGAAAATATTTAAGGTATATTTGTAAAATATGAAATAAGTCTTCGAAATGCCTGGGAGTACTTCATTAATCTGTCGACTTTTGTTCTCTTCGTCAGACATGGACTAAATTTTATTCCATTTTAATAGTGTTTCATCTTAACTTCTTCAAAATGTGAATCATCGATTATATTCTTATATGTAACTTCTGCACAATGAACTCCATTTCTGAGATAAGAATTACTAATTACAGAATTAAGAATTACTATGACGTGCCTGCATATTAGTTTTTGTAGAAAAATTTTCAATTTCAACTTTAGTGATTTTTGTGAAGCGAAGTAATGATACTTTATTTTTCAGTATTTAAATGTACGCTAGAAAATATGAAATTGTTTTTTTGACTCTGTTTTTTTCAGTTTGACAAGCGGATTTTATAAAATAACAAGATATTGATATAAGATATACAATATCTACAAGATATCTATTGAAAATGTAAGTCTATCTCTTAATGCTGATAAGATAAAGCAATCAAATCTAATATTCACTTAAAAATCTTATAAAAACAGCATTGTGTGAATTTGTTTTTTTGAAAAGTTACATTAAATGTTTATTAGTTTGTAAAAATAAAACTACACTCATCTCATATGCGCATTATATTCTTCATCACATTCAATTATAATGATCCCAATCAATATAAAGCTACAGTGCTGACAACTTGCATTTTAGATACAGGGATGTCACGTTTGTGAACTAAACGTATATAATCTGGGAATAGATTTTGTTGACTTAACTGATCTCTACTGATCATATTCATAGTTTTTTTTTTTTTTCCAGTGAAACTTCTTTAGCCACGTATATAACAACACAGCGCATTAGATTTAGAGTACCATAAAACCGATGAAACAACATCAAAACGATAAAATTGTTATTTTAAGAGTATTTTGTTCACAGTGCGACTCAAACCCACTATCTCTCGTTTTTCAAACGAATCTTCTATACTCTGAGCAACGTATTCATACTGATTAACTATTAAATACTAGTTCCTTTTTTTCCCCCTAATTTGATGGTTTTGGATTGTGTCTTGGCTATATTTATCGTGATGCACAAACCACAAAGTTTACATAAAATTCACGAAAATGTACTAAAATTGAATTGTCATTAAATAATTACAATATAGAATGGACACCACGAACATCTACTACTAGGTTTATGCTTTCCAAAGAAAAATTGCCCTGCCAACTTGCTGCCTGGCTGATCCAGCTAAGAGCTATGGGGCCTGAAAGAGCCAATAGAAGATTAAAAATTCATCAGACAATTTCAAAAAAACGATCGATTCTATAAACTTATAAACTGAGAACCATTTTTTAATAAAATTATGAGAAATTTAACTATAAATAATTATAAGTGTTAATGACTACTGTGAAACCGAAACTGAAATTTTGGACGAAACCGAAATCTACCCTGTTTGTAATATTCGGCTGAAATCTAAATGGATTCGACAGGGTACCGATGCTAAAATAACCTCCCCTCCCCCCGCGGCCGTATTGTAGCATATTCTAAGTTTTTAGCCGTCAATAAAATGTGTATGTTATGTATGTAGCTGCCACATAGAGTAGTTTTTAACCCCAGTGGTGCGTTCATGTAACTTAGTTGAGAAATTCTCTACGTCATGCTCAATCACTCTGCTAAACTCTACCGATAGAAAACAAGTGTTTATGTATATCATGAAACTCACCAATTGAGATATTCATGGTGGGTTGACAATTTGACATTTGTGATTGAGAATTGTATTCTTGTTTGAGAAAAATTTGTGCCAATCAAGTAAATATAAAAAGAAATTTTTAATCTCAACTGCATCAAGATCAATATATAAGGTAAAAACTGTATAATTTTAATTTGAAAATTGTTTGTAATGATTGTTTTTTTTTTGCGTAAATTTCAGCCTTGAAAACTTGGCTTTAATTTTTTGTATTGAAATGCTTGATCGCGCTGTACTGTCGCTTATGTAGTTGATGCTGTCCAGCGGGCATTCGGAATGGTGCGCGCCCAAAAGCCCCTGCACCGGAGCTCTATACAGAGTGCTGCACTCTCAACAGCAAACACATGTAAAAAGTTCAAACAGAAATCGCCGAGCAGCCACATGCTAGCACCGAGCACCAGCACACTGCAATCGGGGCTGGGGACAAATAAAATAGTACGTTCACCGAGATCTGACGCTAGGAAATACCCGATACACGGAAAATTTTACAGTTTGTTTTTTAATTCTAATTTAACGTGACAACCATTCAAAGCATGATGAACTTTATCTCTTCTTCGAGATATGGCGCTTAAAATATGGCTCCCCTAACAAAAAATTAAGAAATTACTTCATATCTCAATATCCCCTTCGAGATATATAGCATTTTATATTTTTCCAAAGATTTTTCGAACTTTTTATCGATATATTTCGAAAAATACTCGAAAAAAACTCGAAAAAATAGAAAAAGCGAATAAATGCGAAAATATTTAAATTTATATTAAAAATAAAATGCCAAAAAAATTAAAATAAATATCAAACTAGTAACGAATGGAGCTTCGGCAGGGTACCGAAGCTAAAATACACCCTCCCCCCCCCCCCCCCGCGGCCGTACTGAAGTATATCCAAAGTCTTTAGACGTCTATAAAATTTGTATGTATAATCTGCAAAAATATTTGTGTCATACGCATAATTTAATTTTACCCTCAGCTGCCACATAGAGTAATTTGTAAACAAAGTAAAATGCCGCACCCACTTTTCTAGACCACAGACTCCACATTTTACCGAAGAATATATATATGGGCTGAATAAACGACGTGGGCGGAACTTGGGTACATACAGACACGATGTCATTCAGTTTTATATATTTACGGAAGATTTTCAATTTTGATGACGTCATTTTTTATTGAAGGTAGGCGTGGTTTTCATCCGATTTTTCCAAATTTCATAGCCAAGATTAAGATTGAAGATCAAAGCTTACGTGCCAAATTTCAAGGCGTTTCTTTTATTTTTGTGAATTTTAATAACATTTTACGGTTAAAATAAAGTCACTTTGTATGGGAGGTAGGCGTGGTTTTCATCACATTTGGCCCATTTTCGAACTAAATCTTTCTTTTTTAAAAATAAACTTATATTTTGAATTTCATCGCGATAGATTTAAAATTACGGCTGTAATCGTGTCGACAGACGGACACACGGAAATCGACTGAGGAGGTGATGCTGATCAAAAATATATATATTTTTCTATACCTTCTGTTTTTCTACGCCTCCTTCTCGGCGTTACAAACGGAATGACAAAGTTAATATACCCCTTAAATATAAATATGAGAAAAATCAAATTGAAGAAAAATTAATTCTTAAAACCAATACAAAATTTTAGCAATGCAGTTGATGATTTTATTGGCAATCGTTATTGTTGAATTTCAACAATAATTTTGAGAGCATGTTTTAAGTTTTGTTTTTGGATTTCAGTCACCCGAAATAAATAAAAAATTTTAACAAATTTAAACGAAATCGCAAATTGACAGACTCTACAAGTATAAAGCTGACGAGAACTTTTCAACTAGTAGAAAATACAATACTCAATTCACCACAGATCTATGAACACTCTAGTTGAGAATGCCGACATTATGACGTCACAATCTCATCCAGTTGAGAAAAAACTAGTAGAGAAGAGTTACATAAACGCACCACAGGTTTTTTGTCAATTCAACTTGGTTTTTTTTTTTTAAAACATATTATTTAATAAATATTTGAACATCAAAACTTTAAGGCATATATCAAACAAAGTTCATATAATTTGGTGAGTCAGAAAACTTAATCTCAAGTTTAGAGAGCGGTGTTTTGTCGTTGGGGTAACGAATTATCCCAGTGTGGCACAAATGTTACTTTTATTTTTGAATTCCTAACATCTCAATACTGTTGCAGTTGTTTTTTTAATACAAAATCACGTAAAGTTTTATCTATGACCAGGAAAGATGCACCCACTTTTCCTCCTGAAACTTTTCAGCTGTGAGAGTATAGTAGTATTATGAATCTTAAATCTGAGATATAGTTTTTTTCATCTGCAGGAATACATTTGTTTTGCCTGCAGCAAAGTGCACACTCTCGTACTGTACCACATTTTATAGTATCTTTCAAACTTGTGTACAGTGCTTTCAAATCCAACATAGGCTGAAACTAGTAGTGTACAACATCTGGTTGGATCTTAACAGAGTGTGTATACAACTTTGGGGTAGTTGCATAACTATTTTCCTCCAGACTACTTTGTCCTTTCAAAACATAGCAAGTATACCAAGTAGATATTTTAGGTACCGCTTGAAATAGATATGAAGATCAAGTTAAAAAATCATGTCTAAAAAAGTGTCTATTAAAAAAATAAAAAGAATTTTCACATTCTTTTATTTCTAACTTACATACATGTACTTGGTATACGAGCAGAAGTACGCAAGGAAATTTCATATCGAAAACATTTCGGTTTTGAGGACAGTACTTGAATGTTTAACTTTTGTTTTGTAGTGTACTCACTCGTAGTTGGTTGTTGACAATGATAGAGTGTAAGTATACGTGTTTCAAGCAAATGTTTTGAAGAGGCGCTCGGATGTATTCGTGCAGATGTCTAATTTCTACTCCGCTTTTCTAGTCACTTCAAGATTATGCATGTTGCTTGGAACAGTTCCCACCAACTCCTATGCCAAATATTTATACCATAGTGCAGATATTTGCTGAGATTAAGTTTTCAAACTAATGTAACACGCCCCCTTGTCTAATCCTGCCAACTTTTCTAGACTACAGACTACACATTATTCCAAAGAATATATGTACAAAATTTGGTAGAAGTCGAAAAAACGATATAAGTTTTGTTGTAGTCGGAAAAATGTTGTAGAAGAAATTTGATTAAATTCAGTGCGCCACACCCTATCCACACCATCTACACCTTATCCCGCCTTCTTTTCTGAACTAAGGACTGCACATTATTCCAAAAACTATTGGGAAAAATTTGTTTGACGTCGAACAAACCCCAAAGAATTTCGTTTTAAATTAAAGTGCCACGCGCCTGTCTAGTCCCGCCCAGTTTTCTAAAATACAGACTACTCAATGTACCGAAAAACATATGTGCAAAATTTAGATAAAGTCGAAAATCGGTGTAGCTGTTCGAATAACATTAAAGTGCCACGCCCCCAGTCTAATCCCTAATACTATTCTAAACTCATGAATGAAAGAATATATGTGTAAAATTTGGTTGAATTCAAACCAACGCACATAGAGGTATTTGCTCGTTCTGGGCGGCCAAAAGCCCAAAAGTCAAAGTAAGAATAATATTGAAAAAAAAATAGTCACTGCGTTAAAAGAGATTCCAAAGAACATTAGACAACAACCAAAATTTTTTTCCGCGCATCACGAGCTATCGAAAGTTGAGTGTTTCACAGAGTTCTCGTAATAGTACTCGGTTCCCTTACAAAACAACCGGTTTTCATAGTAAATATTAGCAAAACAAGTTAATCGCACAAGAAAAAAATGATGGATCCTTTTTGTACTTCAGATAATGGACTTATAAAAAATCATTTTACAACATATAATTAGTCATATCAATGCTGATTTCTTATTGATTGAAAGCAACCTTCTTTTTGTAGTAAATTTTTGTTGTATTTATATCAAGAAGCTTTTTGATATGTTATCAAGGTAGATCAAGCAATAATTTTTTTTTTTGTTTAGCATTATTCAATCTTTCCTTTAATGAAGTACCCAAAAAATTTTTCCCGGATAGTCCCGGATAAGCACTTTTTTGATACTTTAAACATTTTGGATATCAAAAGCTTTTTATAATAAGTCGTAACTCTTAAACATCATTATAATAAGTGTTGTGAAATTCGTGTGCATAGCAAAAGCAACACTGATCTATGTATATTGAAATGGAAGAGAGACAGCTAATGTATAATTGTTAGTTTGTTTTATAGTTGTTTGTTTTATTTATGTACATACTATTTGTTATTTTTTTATACATTACATTTGTGTAGGCATTTATTGCATTTTACTCATAAATAAACATACTTTTATATTACAGTCTTAAATTATACGGTTCCTAAATGAAAAATGTGTAAAAACATCTCCAAAGTTGAAAAATAGCCAATTTTTTTTGCAAAACTTAGTTTGCTGGAGGAATACACACAGATGTCTCAATATTACTTAAATATCATTTTCATATCTTCGAATTGGCTTAGTTTCTTCTTTCTAAATCCACTGAGAAATTCAAAATCAGTTCATATTCCACAAAGTTACTAGCTTATATCTGCAAAAGGGCAGAAAACCCGGGTTTTTGCCCGGTTTTAGAGGGTTTCGCAAATTTCAAGGACAGAGTCTTGTTGTATTCGACATGATATCTGCATTTAAGCACAAAAATAATTTTGGCCGCCCAGATCGTTGAAATATCTCTATGTGCAACGGTGTGAGAGATTTCATTAAAAATTTAGGTCTCACGCCCCCTGTTCAATTCCGCTCAATTTTCTAGATGACCGATTACGCATTATACCAAAGAATATGTGTGAAAAATTTGGTTAAAGTCGGACAAAAGCTATAGAAGAAGTTTGCTAAAAATCAAGTGTCACGCCCTTGTTGCCAAACTTCAGACTATGGACTACTCATTACAGCACAGAATATATTTACAAAATTTAGTAGAAGTCTGAAAAATGGTGCAGCAGGAATTCGATTTAAATTGTCAAGCCCCCTTTCTGATTCCGCCCAATTTTCTAGACTAATCACTGCTCTTTATTCCAACGAATATGTGTTGAAAATTTGGTTGAAGTTGAACAAACAATGTAGAAAAAGTTTGTTTTATATTAAAGTGACACACTCCTTGTCTAATTCCGCCCACTTTTTTAAACTACTGACTGCTCCTTATGTCAAATAATATACCATGCGCAAAATTTGGTTTAAATCAGAGAAACGGTGCAGAGAGCGTTCGATTAGAATAAAATTGACACGCCCCCTTGCATAATACCACCCACTTTAGTAGGCTTAAGGCTTCTCATTTTACTTAAAAATATATGTGCGAATCGGACAAACGGTGCAGATAGAGCTAGATTAAAAATAAAGTGCCACGCCCCTTGTCTAGTACCGACCATCTTTATAAACTTAGGACTGTTCTAGCTACCAAGGATGTTTGATGTGTGCAAAATTTTGGTTGAAATCAGACACACAGTGTAACAGAAGTTCGATTTAAAGTTAAATGACACGCCCACTTTTCTAGTCCTAAGACTTCACATAATACTAAAGAATATGTGTGCAAAATTTGATATAGGTCAGGCAAACGGGTGGAATTTGGGTACATACCGACACGATGACATTCAGTTTTATATATTTACGAAAGTTTTTCTATTTTCATGACGTACTTCGTATGGAAGGTAGGGGGAGTTTTCATTAGATTTTGCCGAATTTAAAAGTGAGTATTCAGATTAAATATGAAAGCTTATGTAAAAAATTTCAAGACATTTATTTAAATTTTGTAGATTTTTAAGAGAAGTTACTTTTAAAATAAAAGTCTTTTGTACGGGAGGTAGGCGTGGTTTTCATCCGATTTTTCCAAATATCTATAATAATAATATATAGTGATGTTTTATATGAAAAATCAAAGCAGAGTGTGTGGCCCATACGCCAGACAACCCTGATTCGAATCCCACTTGACACGGAAAGTTTTTTCAATTCAACTCATTTTTCTGTTCGGCCGTCACCTCTCTGCAGACAATGGCAAACCTCAGAGAGTAAAAACTGTCATGAAAAGCTTCTTGAGAACATAAGCCGTTTGGAGTCGGCATAAAACATGTAGGTCCAAATCTCGATCATTTGTGTTCAAACATTTCACTACACACACAATACAATTGATCATAAGAAGCTCGGTCAAAGTCCTTTCAAGGGCTGAAAATGGCCATTTCGTTTTTTTTTTATATGCAAAATTTCATAATATTTTTTTTATTTTTACGGATTTTTAGAGATTTTTCGGTTTAAATAAAGTCACTTTGTATGGGAGGTAGGAGTGGTTTTCATCTGATTTTACGCAGTACGCGTTAGGGTATAAAAATACGCAATCATTTTCATTCATTCACATTAAAATGCAATATCTCCTTTACGAATTGTAAAAACAAATTTTATATGAAAAAAATGCGGAATTTGAAGAAATCCCCTTTAAAATCTTAATTATTCGTAATAACTAAATTTTATTAGTGATGGCAACAGAATCTATTTCATGGTAATATTTTCGTTACCGCAACTGAATATTACCCTTATTTTTGTTTCAGTGCAAACACTAGGAAACAAAAAACTGTCAGCACTTTTTTGTAATCATTTGATCTTTCTGCCGTCACCAGCAAAAACCACTTAACTTTCAACACCATTAGAGCTCAACCATTAAACAATCGATACAAAATTCGTCACAAATAACAATTTTTCAAATTAAATTCATTTAAGTTGTTTTTGCTTTTTGACATCGGCAGACATCGATGTTGTGCGTTGTGATGTTTATCTTTGGTGTAATTTTTTTTTTCTGTATGTCATTAATTTTCATTTCCTAAAAAATACATTTATAATTTTTCTCTAACCGAAAAACACAAAAAAAAAAAAACATTGGCTCTCAACGAATTCATCATTGAAATCATCACCTCAACAACATTTGTCGCCCAACAACTACTGCTTGGATCCGTTTCGTTTATGCTAACACCACACAAAAAAAAAAAAAACAAAAAAAACCTATCATCATGTCCTTTGGCGAACTCATCATTAACTCACATACACATCTTAACTTATGCTTAAATTTCACTAAACTTAAACAAAAATAAATAAAATATATAAAAAAAAAAACATGAAACGAAACGGATACGTTAGGCAAGGGGGTTTGTCGTTGTATATCTGCAGAACACGGAGACAACGAGCTGGAACTGGGCCCCGATGAGATACTCGCAGATGGACTGATCAAGAAGGGCATCAAGGAGCAGAATCAGCTGGAGGTCGCCATAGGCGATGGCATGGAGTTCACGATACACGGCGATCTGAAGAACAACAAATCGAAGAAGTCGAAATATCTGAACAATGCAACGGTGAGTCGTTAGAACAGTCTGCAATTGGCAAACGAATGGAACTAACAAAAACAGGCCAATACATTAAAACATTGCTTAAAATTCACTTTAAATTAATCTCTTAATTTACTATCGAACACAGATGATTGGCAATTCAATTAACCACCAAGACAATAGACTGGAACACGAGCTAAACCATAGAGGTTTGTCCTTACAGGACGATGACACTGCCAGCATTAATTCATATGGTAGCCATAAGAATCGACCTTTCAAAGACGAAAGTCACAAGGGTAGCGCCGAAACGATGGAGGGCGAAGAGAAGCGCGATGTGAGCAAAGAGGATCTTGGGCTCGACGAAGAGCTCGATGAGGAGGGCGAATTGGAGGAGGGTCCGCTCGATGGTGAAATAATAATACATGCCACAGATGAAGATATACTGGATGAATACCCGGCGGACTGCTTTCCCGATTCATACTATAAAAAGTTTCCAATCTTAGCAGGCGACGATGATTCGCCTTTTTGGCAAGGATGGGGCAATTTACGACTGAAAACTTTTCAATTAATTGAAAATAAATATTTTGAAACAGCTGTTATCACTATGATTTTAATGAGTAGCTTAGCTTTGGTAAGTTTTGAATTTTTTCAAAATTAGATTCATTCAAAAAAAAAAAAAAATAGTTGAGCAAAAAGTACGAGTAAAAAAGAATAGAGCATTCAAAACTGAAGTGTGAATCGATGCTGGACATCGTTCGTGCAGTGCTTGTTCTCTCGTTATTGTTGTTGTTGTTCGAATATGTTCAAACTAACAAAAATTATTGAAATTGAAAAAAATAAAACAAAATCATTACCAAAGTTCATGTAGTTCAAGCTTGTTGTAGATAGCATACGTATACCAAATAGTTTTATTCAAATTTATACTTGTAAAAAAACATACATTTAACTTAAACTGAATAAGGCTAAAATGAGTTGAAGTGGTAACAAGGATGTAAAACTTAAAGTGATTTAAACTCTCTCTTCTCTCTTTCGCTCTGATTTTTTTTTAATAATAATAAAATGTGTTTTTAAATAGTAAAATAGTAAATAGTCAAAAATAATCGTCATCGGTAGGCGATATCAGAGGTTTGTTACCGTACTTTTTGGACTAGAAACGGTAAAACTGTCAAAAACGTGAGAGTAAGAAAAATTCTCTCAAAAATAAAGAAAAACACAAAAAAATACGGGAACGCTTTTCGGACTAAAAATGTACAAATTGTCAAGAACCCAAAAGTTTGTTGGGTTCACCGCCAGCTCTGGCTTGATGTTGAGCATCGGCATTGCAAACGACATGCTAAAGACTTTTAACAATAATGAAATTTATTCTCAAATAAACATTTATATTTAGTTTTTACACAATTTACCATATCCAATTTAATAGTTTTTATTTATTTTTAAGGAGTTTTGATATTTTGGATTTTTTTTTTTTTTTTTTTTTTATTTTGTTAACTTTTGATATTTGCATTTTTTTTTTTTTTTTGGGACTTTTTTGCCAATTTTTTCAGACGAAAATGAAAATAGGTTTTTAGTAATAACTTTTGATTGGAAGAGAATATTGGGATATTTTTTTCAAATAAATTATTTTTGAAGCTATACTCTTTTATAAAAATTATAAAAAAAACATTTTTAAAAAAATTAATTTCATCAATAAAATCGAAAGGGTACCCTTGTTTTTTTATGATAGAAATAGTTAATAAATTTTTGCTTAAAGCTGAATCCATTTTTGCTAATAAGTGTCATGCCATGTGAAAGGGAGCTTAAAATGCAATTTGTAATTTAAACTATTTTTACAACAAAAACAAATTTTACGTAATTTTTTGAGGAAACATTGAATATTTTTGGATTTTTTTGAAAAAAATATTGAAAATACAAATGTACAGTAATTGGTATTGTTAAAATATTTTTTGGCAAGAACTTTAATTAAACTTTATAACACAAAAAATTTTGTGATAATGCATAATGTGATAATGAAAAAATTTACATAGAAATTCATATTTTTAAATTTCCGATGATTTTTTCTCATTCCTTCGGGCAAACAAGTTAAAAGCACAAAGTTGTATAGAAGTCCTGTTAAATATAAACTTTTCCGATCAAATATTTACACATACGGAAATTTGGAAAAAAAACAACATTTTTGATACCCATATTGTTGTCATCTCTAAAAAAAAAAATTTTTTTTAAGAAAATAAATGCCATATTTTAATAAAGAAAAAACAAAAAAAAAGGTGACTTTTAGAATTCTCTTAAATAAAATATAAATGAAAATGAAACAATTTCGAAAATGCGCTCCTTATGATATCGACTAAATAATGTTAAAAATTACAACAAAATTACAACGAAATTTATTTCTCCAAAATGGATGCCATCATGTGTGGCTTTAAAATACCTTTCGTTTGATATCAAATTTGTATATATTTCTATGGAAAATAGTGAAATTGTGGCAAAAAAACGAAATTTTCGCTGATTTTAAAACGTCATTTTGAAACCGTAAACTATCGATTGAGCACGTTTAAAAAATACGTCGACCTTAGATTTTTGTCCTCTATCTCTTATCCAAAAATTATTGAAATCGGTGAGTGACACCTGGGTACCTTCCTTGTAAGTCTTGGAACTTTTGACAGAGAGGTGAATATTTTTACTCACTCGATTGCACTCTCTTTTACTATTTTTTTCGAGTACAGAAACGCTTTTCGACTAAAACCTGCAAAACTAGTAAATGAAACTAGTTCCTTAGAGTACGGGAACAGATATAATTTGACAAATAAAATAATCATTATCAGTTAGTTATTTGATAAAACTACAATATTTTTCGGAACAAAAATTAGAAAAAAATTCGAAATTAAAACGAAAAACGAATGAAGTCGTTATCGTTAAGCCTAAAACTCAGAAATAAGCACTATTTTACAACAAAAACAAATATAATAATAGTTATTGTTGAGCGAAAATAGTTAATCAAAAATAGTTCTAGAAACACAATTATTCTAAGTTAACCTTAAAATATTATAGCTAAAATAATTCAAGATAACATACTTAAAAGTGGCTCAAAAAGAACATTTTTTAGTTTTTATTCATCTATAGCTATATTCTTAAATCTAAAAGTAGAGTAATCGGTCTGACCGTCTGCCAAAGGTTTTAAATTAAAAAAAAATCGATTTTTTGACAAAAATTGTTGGTCTTCCCAAAACAAGGTTGCAAAGTAAAGGTCTTTCAAGCTCCGAAGTTGTGGATTGAAAAATTATTACAAACGGGATATTTTTTTTTTTTTTAGTGCACCAGTGTTAAATTTTGTACAAAATTTGTGTGTTTATATCACAAAAATTGCTATAAATCCACTTTTTTTCATCGATTTCAGAAAATTTTGCATTTTTGAAAAAGACTAGGTGTAATCTATTGATTTACCAAAATAACCCGTTGCCCTTTATTTGTTTTTTCTTGACTTATATAAGTATTAATTTATTACACATTCCAGTTGATCAAACCACCCTTCTATTACAGTCATCCCAATTATAATTTTCTTCTCTTTCCCTTTTTATTTCATTCTCACTTCGTTCTCTGTCCATTCCTTCTCCACTCTAATTCCATTCCTATTCCATTTGTGTCTCAGTGTTTGTCTTTAATACGTAACAATTTATAAAACATCCCAATTGATCAAACCACTTTTCTATTCCCAGTCATTTCAGTTATAATTCCCTTTTCTTTCCCTTTCCATTTTATTCTCACCTCATTTTCCGTTCACTCTTTCTCCACTTGAACTGCAGTCCTATTTCGTTTGTTCTTATTTTATTTACATTTCATGCCATTCCATTCAATTTCTATACTTATGCCCATGGATGAATTATAAGGTAAGGTCGACTCGGAGAGGAATGGAGTAGAAAGCAGAATAAAGCGAGATTGGTGTCAAAATCAGCTGTTCATCGCGAATTTCTTTATGCTCACGTTTCGCAGTTTTTAGGTTAAAACTGTTACAGGTTTTTTTTTGCAATTTTAAGACTTCTTTCACATTTTATTGTTTTTATTACACTTTTTTTATAATATTTTCACTCAAATTAGCACAAATTACTGTTTGCAACTTGGAAACATAAAATATTTTCTTCATTTGTAATTTCTACGAAATTCATCGTTTTGACATATATCTTCCTTCGCATTATCCTCTCTTCGTTGACGCGTGAGAGCACTCAGTGAAGCGGCCCTACCTTATCATTGTATCATGCTTATGCCCATTTCATTCTAATCCATTTGCATTTTCATATCATACTATTGTTTTCAATTCACATTTCATTATTATTCCCATTCTAACTATTTAACCATTTCATTTAAATTTCGATTCTATTACCATACAATTTCCATTGCCGTTTTGTTAAATATTGTAGTGGATGTTTATTTATGGATGTCATTGAATTGAATTTAAAAAATCTTTTCGGGATTCAACCGATTTGTAGCGTTCTCATAAATCCAATCCAAGTTTCGGCCGTAGCATACTGGTTGAAGTGAGTGGCCTGTATGCGATAGAACCCAGGTTTGAATCCCATCTGACACAGAAAGTTTTTCAATTGGATTACTTTTTTTTGTTCGGCCATCACCTCTCTGCAGACAATGAGAAGCCTCAGAGAGTAAAAGCTCTTGAGAACATAAGCCGTTCAGAGTCGGCATAAGGCCTGTAAGTCCAGTTCTCGATCATCTTATGTGCTCAAATATTTCACAACACGCACAACATAATTGATCATATGAAACTCGATCAAAGTCCATTCAAGAGCTGAAATCATTGCAATGTGTTTCTTCGATACTTAGATATGGGTATTGTTGCAACTCACCTTTGCTTCAACTCATTGTGTAATTAAATAAGTTGTTGTGCGCAATTTCTTCATCTCTCTCAAAAAAATTTTTATATACTTATATACAAATACTTAGATATGGGTATTGTTGCAACTCACCTTTGCTTCAACTCATTGTGTAATTAAATAAGTTGTTGTGCGCAATTTCTTCACCTCTCTCAAAAAAATTTTCGCTACCTGTATCACCATTCACTTTTCTACAGTAAACCTCTCTCTGTCAAAGACAAGCATATCAAAATTTGTAAACGTCACGTTCACCTTGTTTAATTTCACCATGGTTTCAACTCATCGTTGTCATAACTCACCGCGGTCTCAACTTTTTAAGCTTTGTGCTTTCATGTAGAAAACTTGTCAAACTTTTCAGTTATTTTACAACAATCAGTACAAATCAGCTATTTATCAGCCGATCATAGAATATTGATGTTGTTTGAAGTATTTTGATGGGACGTAAGGATTACTTAAAAGAACTAATAGATTATTCCTACAAAAACAATCATTATCTAATGCACATCAAATAGTCACTAAAATTAGTTTGCATATTAATGAAAAAATTTAATTTGAATAAAAGGCCATCTTTGAAAATACTGAATTTTCTGAAATCGGCTAAAAAATAGCGGATTTACAGACATTTTTGTGAAGCATAAACAAAAATTTTGTCCAAGATCTGATATCCTAATCCTAATAATATTGCCATCCACAACTTTCGGACTTCAGAGAATTTTAATTTGCACCCATGTTTTGTGTTAGTATTTCACCTTGATGATTTTGACGAAAAATTTATTTTTTTTTTTTTAAATCAAAACCGCTGGCAGAACGATCCTAATGGATTTCAGAACTTTTTGAATACTGTTTGAATGAGTATCGAAAAAAAAACTTTTTCCGCCTGAACTAAACGAGGCAACTTACTTAGGATGCGTTTGTAGTGCCGCTAGGTTGCTGTGCCGAGCCGAGCCGAGCCGAGAAAGAAAGCTGAAAAACGCTGCTCATACAATCATACGAAATAAATTCAAAGTTTCTTAAAGCTGCCTACTCGGCGGCACTATATGCACTTTAAGCTTATTTCATACGATTGTATGTGCGTGTTTTCAGCTTTCCTTCTCGGTTCGGCTTAAAACAGCAAGAGGCTGGCACTATAAACGCGCCCATAGTGTGTACTTCACATTTTTCTTGACAGTCTCTTACATATAGATATTGATTTTAAGTTTTTGGTTCCTGAAAAATATGACTCAAAATAAGTAAATTGTTGAAAAACTAAACATATTTATGAGCTGTTTCAGAAATTAATAATAATTTGATATATATAAAAAAAAACAAAAGTCACAAACCGTTTTGCATATGAGAATTTCGTAAGGTTGAAATAAAAACTTCAGTAGTGTTGTCAACTGAAGTTTTCTACTAATTCAAAAAATTCGTGCAGCTTACAAATTTAACGAAAAGCTTGCTAAAGCTGCTTAACCCTTGCGAGTCACACTTCACTTTTATAACGTAATGTAAACTCTGACGTTAAAACTAACATAATACTTAAGATTAAAAATTCAACATTTTTAAAACTGGACTTTTTAAGATTAGGTAGTTTATTAAGCAAATTTTTCAAAAATTACAAATTTTAATACCTGAATAATGAGTTTTTTAAAATTTGTGCTTACTTATCACCCTATCAACCGGTATGGTATAAGCTTTCTTGATCACTTTTACTATAAATCCTTGTTGCCACACTTGTTAAATTACAAAGAAAAACTTAAAAAAACTTAAAATTCTGACTAAGACTTAGATTTAGCTTAGTAAAAATGTTAGTAGATTTTTTTTTAAGCTTTTAATGTGCCAAATAGAGCTTTGATAAAAGTTAGTTAAATTTACAAACTTTTAAAAAGCTTTCTAGAGAGTATTTATATAAAAGCGTATGTTTTTGTAAAGAAGTGATGCAGTGATTCCAGTGCGAACAGTAGTTAGCCGATTTTTGCTGCAGTGGCTATACTCATTAATATAACTATTCGATATAATCGTGATAAAATTTCAGTTTACACAATTGCAATAATTTTGCATTTATTAGAATGCATTTTAATATCAGTGCTTCACTTGCTTATGTATTTATAAGTAGTGCATAGCTTATTTTTTTTTTTTTTTTTTTGTAATTGAAAAAAAATAAGTCTCTAGAACCATCAGTATATAACATAACTATAGTTTGAAGAAATTCCACTAAAAAATTTGTAATATAAATATTTTTAATACGTATATGTATGAAATAATCTATAAAAAGTTTACAAGAAAACAAAAAGATACTTCTTCTAAATGTTTTTGAAATTTCTTATCTACTTCAAGTAGATCTTTCCTAATTTTTTAAAAATTAGAGCTTTAAAGTAACAGAAGTTGAACTTAGATAACAGATTAATCTTTGAACCAAGACATGCGTTGGTTAATTTAATGTAAAGTTTATTTGTTCTTTACTTATCTGAGAAATCCAATTTTGGTGTTTGCATAATTTGTGATTATCAACTATTTGTGAAAGCACTAAAAAAAACAATATACTAAAATCATGGAAAAATTGCACTAAAGTTATCATATCTTATATTAAAAGATGGCTTTTTCCTTAATTTAAGTAAAACTTACTTAGTTTAAGTAAAACTTATTTAAGCCTCTGCAACTCACGTGCTCCAAATTTAACAATATAACTGACGTAGGGTCCATGAGACCTCACTTTTAAATTGATTTCCTATGATTTATTTCTGACTGTAACTTTCTTGACATTATAACATATAACAACAAATACATTTTAGACTAACATACAAAAAATGTACGTTTTTTTAAAAGATTTGGTTTGAATTTGGTTTCGGTGTCTGTGAGACTACGTTAGCTGCAGAGGGTTAAACAAAAGAAAGCATCGTCTTTTCATATAGAATATGATGTCTTTGTGCAATTTTTCCTTGATTTTAGTATACTGCTTTTTAGTGTGGAAATCACGAATATCACGATTGAGCCCCTGAAGTGCTAATGAATATTTCACTCTCTCTCTCTCTGTCTCAGACATTCCATCTTGCTTTGATGGGACAACACATAATAAGAACAGTTTTTGAGTCATGTTCATGTTACATAACTAAAAAGTGAATTCAGTTAAGTGGATCAAATCACTTTAAACACAACAAATTTAATTTATTACAGAAGGTAACTTCTTGTAATCGAATTAATGTAATTTCATACCTATTTTCTCTCTCTCTCTCTCTCAATACTTCTGTGACAATTCTTTTTGCAATAATAATTATATGCATTTCTCAATTTCTCTCTTGTATCTTCACAGCGTATAATCATATTTACCGTTAGGTCAAAAAATAAACTTAATATATATATATATAGCATTAGTTTTATTTATGATTTTTTTTCTATTTTGTTATATACAGTTCTTTTCTGACTAAAGATTTCTACAATTGATCTCTTCATTCAAAAAAGAACTAATTAAGTTTAAATTCAATTCCAAGTGATTTTAAGCAAATGTGTTTAAAATCCTGCGGAATATAGTAGTTGTTAATATTTTAGTTAAGTTATATTTTCAAGAATTTTGTCTTCAATCTCTTTGAAAATTTTTCTGCAATATGCATAATTTTGTTGCTTATTAAACATTGCCTTTAATCCTTTGCGTAGTAGTTGCAAAAAAAAAAAAAAAAACAAAAAAGGACTTACAACGTAGTGTTAGTGTTCAAGCGTTCAATACATAGAGAAACTTGTATTATATACAAAAGTGTATTCGTTCTCTTATGTAAAATACATGCATACATTTTTTTAAAATTTTTCAAAATCATGACTAACGTGTACTTGTACACAATAAACTTTTATTCTTTTTGCTTTCACAGGCTTTAGAAGATGTTCACCTTCCCCAACGACCCATTCTTCAAGATATTCTCTATTATATGGACAGAATATTTACCGTTATATTTTTCTTAGAAATGTTAATCAAGTGGTTGGCGCTGGGCTTTAAGGTTTACTTTACAAACGCATGGTGCTGGCTTGATTTTGTGATTGTGATGGTGAGTTGAACGTTTCCAATACTTTAGTAAGCTGACATGTTAAAAAAAAAAAAAGGACTCAACTTGTATACTAATTCGATTTAAAAACAAAATATTAACTAAATTTTAACAATACTCTACAACTACAACAACAACAACACAAAACAAACAAACCATTGTCTGACTGATTGACTGACTGTAAGGACCCAATTTAACATACATACATGCATAATTATTAATTATCCTTATGATTCTACTTATTTGATTTCCCAGCGAGATAAACAGGTTATAAAAAAACAACTTAATATTTGTAATTATTTTGTTCAATTCTGTACAGTTATTCATACGATCGATCTATATTGTTTAAACTAGACTCATCTTTAAAAATATTCTTAGTTGAATTTTAGTTATTCTGAATATTTTGTTGTATATTTTTTTTTTACTTTTAATTTTATTTTTATTAAAATGCTTATTTTTAGAGTTGTCAACCCCGCAGAATTTGTAGCCCTAGTTTAAGATTTTAGCAATATCGGACTACGTTAACTGCATTCCTTATAGTAGTAATATTTATGCTAGTGTTAAGTTGAATATAAACAAAAACAAAAAAAAAACACTTACTGAACATAAACAAATTTTAATTTTTTTTTTTCATACAATCCATACATGTTCTATATACGAAAAACCAAAAACAAAACGATTATCATAATGTTCGCTAGCTTTCGCTAATTAATTTGGCCGCCGTATGGTCCGGCGCTGATGATGTTCCAGCATTCCGTTCCATGCGCACTCTAAGAGCCTTGAGGCCTCTACGTGCGGTCTCACGCTGGGAGGGTATGAAAGTAAGTAGCGCAACGCCAAGGTTAGGCAAATCATCTTTAAAACTAAATCTACTCGTCGTCATGTCTGAATGTCGTGTTGCAAATTATTGCAGAGAAGAAAAAAAACTTTGATATAAAATGCATAAAAGCTGTTAACATACACAGATATATATATATATATACATATATACATAGATATATGTACTAAAATTTTAATTTTCCTAAAATTTCCAAGAGTTAATAAATACTTTGCTATTTGTTATAAATTATGTTATAATATGCGTTTATTATAAGACTGGACCCGACGTTGACCAGCATTAAGATCTATAGAATTTATGTTTCTCCACTATGTTTCTTTGAGTGTTTTGTAGATTTCGTTTTTGACAGTTACTGTCAAAATATTAACTCTGTGTTTGCTTTTTACCTGGTTTCTAAATTAACATTTTTTTGATTTTGTGGTGGAATCTAGTAAAATTTATGACATTTTTTTTAACAATAAGCTATTTTTATGTTTAAAATTTAAAACAATTCTTTGATTGCTATAGTATCTCCGTTTGCAAACGTTCCATCAATCAAGCCACTTTGAGTTACGATCCGTCAATTTGACGAAGAAGTTTATAATACGAATAAGTTTATAAATAATAATGTAATAATATTCGTGCATTCCAGTTTTTTAGGTTTTTATTGAGTCAGTATATGACTTGCATAAATAAAATCAGTATTCCCGGTATCTCTCTGAATGAATATAGACGAAGAATGTTTTGATATTAACGCAATTTTATTAATATTTCTCTGGTGAATGTTGGGCTGAAGTAAAATAAATGCGGGTAGAGACGAATAAGCATACATGAGTATGTCCCAAAAGATTTAAATATCCATTAATTTTGCATAC
Organism: Coremacera marginata; assembly: GCA_914767935.1. Classification (NCBI taxonomy): domain Eukaryota; kingdom Metazoa; phylum Arthropoda; class Insecta; order Diptera; family Sciomyzidae; genus Coremacera; species Coremacera marginata. The sequence goes on from OU612046.1 coordinate 166,668,377, forward strand.
GAGATCTTAAAAAATATTTATTAAATCAAGGAATTTTTTTTTATACACCATACATATATGAAAACTGAGATTTTACAATTTTTAAATCAGCTTTATAAGGGGCTACAAAATTATTCCTATATATATAAACTAGCAGGCCTCAGTAGTTCGCGGCTTCGCCACGAACGATTTCTGTATCAATAAAGAGCATTAACACATTTTTGTTACTCTTTGAATGAGTGTGAAAAGAAGTAGAGCACAAAAACTTCATATAAATAAATCCTAAGCACGCTACATGAATGATAGAAACAAGATTACCAGTTCCGCAGTCGCGTTACGTAGTGCTCTCTTTCTCATTTGAATAAATAACATCACCCAGCTCTTTTGCATAACAAAAACTAATGCAACTGTGCGATCACTTAGACAAATTGAACTAATTGGTAAACAATTTTTGAATTAAAGTGAAGTGAAAATGAAGTGTGTGTTGAAAAATTTTTTAAGCGATCAAAAAACACTGAACACAAAATAAGTTTATTTTTTAGTATAAAAGTCTTGTAAAGTTAAGAAGAAATTTAATAATTTTATGAATTAATAAATAATAATAAAATGTGTTCATTTTAAAAACAAAATAAAGCAGTAAATCTTTTAAAATTACATAGAAAAGTCTGGCATAGTAAATAAATAAGTATGTGCAGGGAATGTAAACAATAGCGCTGGATGACGTCATGCTCTCTCTCTCTCTCTCTCTCTCCCTCTCTGCCGCGGAACGCGCAATCTTGTTTCTATCATTCTTGAACACGCTAAAGGTAGTCAGTGGAGGTGTTCATACGTCAGTCAAATGATTGAATCAACCAAAATTTGTTGTTGCTTTCCTATGAAAGAAAAAATTAGCTTTATCTCAGAGCGAAAATGAACTCCAAAATCTTCTCTCGTCAGTCAAAATTTTGATTGAGCTCCAGACCTGTATCAATCAGTCAAAGGGTTGCATTATTTTACTTGTCTTGTAGTTAACTGGAAACAAAGGTAGTTTTTTTAAGTGAAAAAGAGGTGTAGTTTCTTCAGTTCCTGTCATAATTTCATTAATTCTATTGTTTTTTTATGACTTGCATCCGATGGTCATTCAAATAGGTATAATTTCTGGCGTATTGATTTCCTAATGTGATTAGTTTTAATCCTAAAAGATCAGCAATATTTCGGCTATTGTTTTCTATTTTGTAAAATTATTATGCACACAAAACAACTTAATAAAAGAAACACCCAAATAAAGTGATGCACACAGCATGATATGAATTCACAAAATAGTAGGTAGCAGAAAAGTAACAAATGCCTGCGTCGGAGCTTTAACCAACAAATCGTGTATGAGCAAGCGTCAATCAAAATTTTCAGAGAGAGTTAAAGAGATTAAAAAATCGCGATATACTTCAATCATTTGACTGATGTGTGAACACCTACAGTCCATCGCCTTGGCTGAGGTCAGACGATAATTGTTTGAATGGCGTTCGATATGCTTTGTTGTTGCTTTCAATGCAAAACTGTCAAAAATCAGTGAGAGCGCTAGCGGATGAACACATTGTAGAGCAATTCAAATTTGTTCACTTTTGAACGCTGCACATGACAACAATCATCGCTCAGGAAAATAATAAAAAAAAATTGTGTTAAAATAAGAGTTCTTGGCTATACTCACACAAACGGCGACCAAAGCTTGTCATTTGTTAACATTTTTCATAGATTGTCAAAAATCGTACAAAGTCGAAAATAAAAGCAAGTAAAAAAATAAACTAAAAAGTTAAATTTACAAGCAAATGACAACCTATGGTCGCCGATAATGTGAATATAATTGCATGATGCAACTAATAAGGTGGTAGGGACGGTTCTTTTGGCGATCATAAAATGTCAAAAATGGTACAAAGCAGAAAATGAAAAAAGTAAAACTAAGTAAAAAGTTATGTATACAACCAAATGACAAGCTATAGTCGCCATTTGTGTGAATATAATGCATGATCCAAAAAAGAAGGTGGTAGTAACAGTTCTATAACAGTAACAGTGGCAATAAAATGTCAAAACTGGTGCAACGTAGAAAACGAAAAAATTGAGAAAAAAGAATAGAATGTAAAATGTACAGGCAAATGACAACAAATGATAGCCATTTTGTGAAGCCAACTGTCACTACTCCCATAGTTTTATATATGATTCTATGAAAATGTCAAAATAAGTCAGCCTATTTTTTCTGATTTTCCGGATGAGAACACCTTATATTTAATCCACCATGACTACTACCTTATTGATTACATCATGCATGAGCTAACGAATACCTTCCAAGCACAACTGGGCATGTAAGAGCAATTTTTTTTATAGTACGAAATAAAAAGGGAGGAGAAAAAGTAGAAAAATTTATAAAATGTCAAAAACTTAACTCCAATCAATTTGCTGCCGTCTGACCGACTACTAATCAAAATGTGAAAGAGAGTAAAAATATTTCATTGAATACCGTTCAAACGATCATCGTCTGACCTCAGCCCTTGCGTTCAGAAATTAACAAATTTTGATCGTTCTACAATGTGATTACCCGCTCTCACTCTCACTGTTTTATTTTTGCAGTTCTATTGAAAGGAACAAGAAAAATTTTTGAACGCCGTTCAAACGAACACCGTGTGACTTTGTAATGCCTTTTGGCATATAAGGGCCATTTGAGCTTTAATGATCGGCTCCATTTTTGCTAGTAAAGTTCTCCAGTGATGGAAAGTGATTGAAGAAGATCACTCCGAGCTGATCCCACCACCCAGCAGAAAACTCGCTAAGCATAATTATGCCTCCATTATTCAGCCCTTCAGACAATGCATGCATGTCAAACGAAATAAAAAACATTTTTTGTTTTATTTTGTTTGTTTTTTTTTTTTGCAGCTCAGCAGTGCATTTTGTATATATATCCCTCTTTTCTCCTTGCGCTAGGCTCAGCTGTTTTTTATGTTGTGCTGTGCTAGCTGAGCAGAAAAAAAGATGAATAGAGAACAACATGGAGTTTATTGAAATTCTCTCAACACAGATGCGTAAAAAGAAAAACGATCAAGCAATTCGAAACAAACTTATTAATATCAACTTATTATTAAAATTTCGAAATAAAAATACACCTACACTGTGCCGTAGCACAAATATGACATTTTAAAATTTATTTCATAAAAATCGACCCAGTAATTTCGGAGTTTACCTGGAAACAAAAATGTTTACTTCAATTTTCTATAATAGTATAGATAGATAGATAAAGATAGATAAAAACAATTTAATTCACTGATTTAATTCAAAGTTCAAAGAAAGCTGAAAGAAAAATACAAGTTCTAGTATCAAAATTAACATAAATAAAAGTGTTACCATTTTAGCTAAAATAATACCAAATTTCGGCTTAAGTTCAATAAATGGCTTATTACACCCAGAGAAAAAGCTTAAACATTCAAAGTAAATCAAATGTTTGGGAAAACGTTCAAGTTTTAACTATTTGTCGAGGACTGTATGTTATAAAGTTAGTTAAAAAAATTCTTCTAATCTGATTCAAAAACCAAAAACTGGAATGCACGAATACAATATTTTAATGCCTACTATCATACTTGGCTGTTGTGGCCGAACATGTGTGTGTGGATCGTTCTTTGTTAATTTACAAACCAAGAAATTCCGGGTTTAAATCCCATTTAACATAGAACCTTTTTTCAATTGAAATAAATTTTTTTTTAATCGGCTACCATCTCTCCGCAGTCAGTGGCAAACCTCAAAGAGTAAATAGGTAGATTCATGTTAAAGATTTTTGGAGAAAATAAACATTACGTGTTCGTGGTCAGCATAAAACTTATAGGTTCAGTTCTTAATAATTTACTATAAACACTTAATAACACGCGGAAAACATTTTAATCGTAAGACGCTCTGTCAAAGTGGCTTTTTTTCAGCTCGGTATTTCTCGTGTGTGCAACTAAAAATCCAGTTTTGTCCAAATTGTGTTATAATCAGTGCTTTATGCAAACGTAACTAGCGTAGAGTTCTATCGGCAATATGGGAATTTCGGACTATCCTACATGTAGGATCAACTTGACAGGTCGGATGGACATATAGGATGTGTGAAAGCAAATACTGCGGTCCGTCCGATATGCAGGATGAAAATCAAAAAGTTGATTTTTTTTCTGTTCATCCGTTCTACATGTAGTAAATGTGAACGCACATTCATCCGACTTCATACATATTCTCATTTCCAAAGCGCAAAGTTGGATATATTAAAATGGCAGATGTTTCGCACACTGTGTTTTTCCCCCTTGTTTTGTTCTATTTCCTCTTCTTCCAAAACTTCATCAATTATTAGAGCAGCAAGAAATTGTTTTGTCATTGCACGATGCTATATTCTTGAACGCTGAAAAATAATGAAGGCCATCCGATATGTAGGATAGTTTGAAAGCTCGAACAGACTTTCCTGCTATTCTACCGTCCTACATGTCCATACTACATGTTGCATAGTCTGAAACCCCCTCACGTGTACTGTTATATTAATACACGCATATACTGTTATATAAGGAGATGAGAAGCAAAGTGGTCCAAACCACACGGCTTTAAAATAACATATTTTTGTAAAATCGCTTTTCTTTAAAATTTTTGTATTATTTCAACTTTTAATCGATTTATTACGACTACTAGTGAATGTAGTTGGAATATTTAGCTTTTCACATTCTCATATAAAAGGCTTGCGTTTGCATAACTGAGCTTAACAAAACTTTACTAAAGCAGTATATGTATTAATATATATATATATGTATATATATATATGTTTGTGTAGACATTTTTATGCATATAAAATTATATGTTTCATTTATATATAAATCGGTGATCGCTAGCAGAGCATTTTTTTAAACTTGCATACATATATATCTTTGAATATATAAATATAAATATTTTTTTTCAATTGTAATCTTACTGTTTGCCACGCTCTCAATAAAATCAAATCAATCAACCAATCAATTAATGTTTGTATGTGTGCTGTTTTCTATATAGTGTTTAAATATTTATGTACCATAAAGCTCTCTACAAGTGTATTTTATAAAACTACTAATTAAACAACTAATTGTTATAAATGTTGCAAAGTGTAAACTACGCTAAATTGAGCAATGCAATAAAAAAATCATGATGATATTTTTAAGGAAATTGATATATAATAGAAGACTTATTAAAAGGATATAAGTGGAATATACCGCTTAACCCATGAAATAAAATAATACTTTTAACTATCTAATTAGTAGATCTTGAGCCGGCATAATATTTTTGAATAAATAATTTCATTTTAATTTAAAGGAAGCAGTTGCAAAATTTTGTGACGGCCGTGGCGTAGTGGGTAGAGTGTGTGGCCCATACGCCAGAGAATCTTGGTTTGATTCCCACTTGGCACAGAAAGTTTTTTCGATTGAACTAATTTTTCTGTTCGGCTGTCACTTCTCTGCAGACAATGGCAAACCCCAAAGAGTAAAAACTACCGTAAAAAGTTTCTTGAGAACATAAGCCGTTCGGAGTCGGTATAAAACTTCTAGGTCCAGTTCTCGATCGTAAGAAGTAATCGATCATAAGAAGCTCGGTCAAAGTCCTTTCAAGGCCTGAAATTAGCATTTCTGTTCATTCGTTCGTTAAATTCAAAATTTTGTGTCGTGCAATTAAGCATGAAAACATTGCGTAATTTAACCCGAGTTGGCAATATTAAATCAACTGAATTTAACATAATTTCCAAAACCATCATTCACAAATTTAAAACTTGCATACGAGTAATTTGTTCAAACAGTTGATATTGGGTGTACAAATAAGTTTTGAGGGACTTTTTTTCAATTTTAAAACTGTATTCATAGAAATTGGTACAATGTACTTAATTCAAAGTATTGTCCATCGTTAGCTACGACTTCTACCCACCTTTCAAGTAGCATACGGAATCCGCATTAAAAAAACAGTCCTCTTCTTTTGAGGCGATCCAAGAATCGACCCAATTTGTGGCTTTTTTGTAAGAAATTAAGTGCTACTCGGCCATACCATGACTCATCGGCCGGAACAAGTAGTTTTCGGAAGGCGCAATGTCTGCTGAATACCAGGTATGATATTTGGAAGCTTTTGAGCATTTTCGGGCTCTTTCCAATTTCAAATTTGCTTTATTTTAAGCCTTTCTGAAAAATCCTGAAAAATAATCGCCATTTTTTAAAGCAAAAGTTGACTGGTTAATGCATGTTAAGAACATTTTTATACTATTGCATCGATTTACATATAAATTTTAATTCCTTTAAATCTAAATTTTAAAAAAGTTCGTTTATTTCCTATTTTATTTTAATATGCTGAATTCTTTAATATACAAAACTCGAAACTTGAAATCATTGCTTCGGAAAAACAAAAACCTTAAAAAATTTCCCTTTATTTTGTTTCATTTAACCTGCCTAAATCTACTCAGGTAAGTTTTTGGTTGGTCATAGAAATAGCACACTTGTAAAAGAAAATGTATACAAATTTGAAGAAATATTTAAAAAACTAATTATATTACATTTTGTATAAAGCCAACATGTTGTATTATATATATCATAATCAAGATTTATTTATTGTTGAATTTAAAATACAGGATAAGCTCCTTACAAGCATTTGGCATCAACTATGGGGTAGGGTGTGTCAAGATTCCTGCTCACCCGCCAAATGAATTATAAAATTTTATAGCCGATATTACTTTTGATAGTATGAGTAGATTTCTCAAATTTATAGGAACTGAACTTTGATGAAACATGTAAAAAAATAAATACGATACGTTATTATACCATGCATACAGATGAAAAAAGCGAACACTAAAGGCTCTATCGTAGTCTTGAGTATATATTTAGGTACACTCAAGACTGCGATGAAGCAATTTATCCGAATTTTATCATCAATTCTTATCAGTGGCCAAATTCTGTGATAAGAAAATGAGGCGTTTAAGAAAAGTGCTTTTTATGTGATCATCGTTGTATATCGAAATAGCACATCTTCAATACTGAATTACCACTTTTTACCACTAAAGGTCGCATTCATGTCAAAAAACCATATTTTTTATGAAGTTTGGCAATTTTTAAATGCAGCCAATATCATCCCTGGCGTATACAGCAGATTGGGTAGGAAATCCATTTGCAACATGTGACCGAGCATTGTTGTGCTAATAGAACACTTTGTAATGTCTTTTGACATATTGGGGGCGTTTGAGCTTTAATGTTCAGCTCAATTGTATCAATTTTTTGTAGGTAACCTTCTGCAGTGATGGTTTCGTTAGGCTGGAGTAGCTCGGGAAGATCACTCCGAACTGATCTCACCACCCAGCAGAAAACTTACTCAGGCCTGTAATAGTCAGAATGGAATTCGGGACTGAATTTCTAAACACATGCCCCTTTTTTTTCAGTTCAGATTTCAAGGCTTTAAATAAAATATAATTCAAGCTTCCTTTTGACAGACCTGTATTTTTACCTGAAATTAAACAAAAAATCAAACCTCTTTTATTTCAGGCCTTATTTCATATCTGAATTTGAAATAAAAAATTGATATTCAGACCAGAAATCATAGATGAACATTAAAAAAATATTACCATATTTCAGGTCTGAAGAGTAGGACATTTGTATGAAAAAATCAAGGATATCGGTCATGCGTGTCAGGCCTAAATTCCAGCCTGATCAGGCAAGACATTTTCTGCTCTTGCCATGAATATTCGGTTAGGCAGTTGCAGTTGATTCATGGCCTAGTTTACCTCACGGTTTTCTGCGCTTTGGGTTATCGTAGTGGATTCACTTTTCGTCCCCGTAGACATAATCCAGCTTAAACTATTTTCGCATTTTTCCCAATTTTACTCTCGATCCTTAAAGCAAAAACTTTAGAAACGTTCAACTGAAGTCCAATTCCATTCAATTTTTTATTTACTTCATTTTATTGGTTTTTTAAAATTGCCATAATATTGTTTCCAAATTTTCACATCGAATTTGGAATTGGCAACCTTAAAAAATTAAATGTTATGCATACATTTAAATCATATTAAATATTTCTCAAAAATTACGAGCTCAAGACCTATATTCGATAGCAAGGGTTTTGCAATTTTAACCCATGATTTGAAATTTTGAAACGTTCATATGGAAATCAACATATTTTTCTCTTGTTTTATGAACTTAAGACCACATTTTTAATATTTAACGTTTTTCATTATTGTGTGTAGTTTTTTTTTATTATAATTGCCTCCTGGTGTAAATTCCGGTAAACATTTTAATCAAACTTCATCATGATTTTCTTATTTCGCCCTAAATTTATATATATACTAACATAAACATACTATGTACGTCTCTCTGTGTGCTCTCTTAATATCTTAGAACATTTGTATATCGATTAAATGTTGCTATAAAATATATTTCATACCGTAACTTTCGCGTTTAACTTTCTCATTTGCTAACATTTATTTTCGGAAATCAAACTAGGACTAACTTTCCTGCTGCTATATATATTTAAGCTTTAACATAACCCATATAATCCATAATTTACATAAACATAATAATATTGTATGCAAAACAATTATAATGCTTTATCCTTAGGACCTTGGCTTGTAAAACTTATTATCTAATATAAATAGTTTAGATCTGGTTTAAAGCAGAAAATTAAGCTCGCGAATTTAGTACAAATAAACTATATAAGAGTAAAAACATTGCTAAAGTTTAGCTTACCTTAGATGTATTTGTAATTACATGTATTTAAGTATATGTATATATTTAAGATTTTTGGCATATTGTATATAAAACTTACTGAAGTTAGTTATAGCTTAGAAAACTTCAATAAATTTGTAAAAATAAAATATAGTTTGTAGTAGTTCAAATAGGTTTAGTAAATCACATTCTGAGCTCATATTTTGCGCGTTCACACTATTGAATTAAGCCCCAAAAAAATGTCCCTGCTATATAACTCCAGCTTTATTAAAAGAACGTTCTAGTTCGTTAGTTATTTTTAAAACTAGTTCACTGCATAAGTGATAAATCACGCTCAACTCATAGATTATGCTCCTATCTCCTATTACTTCTGAATATAGTTCTACTAAGTTTTGTACAAAAAAACACATTTTAGAAAAAAAAATTTGCTGCTGACGTCCTTCAACGTTTCTGTAAAAAGAACTTTCGCATATAACTTTGTTTTGTACCAAAAAAAAAAAAAAAAAACCAAAATTTACAAAAGTGAAAACTCGCTTCTTTTGTGTGAACTGCATCCACTGTATTATTAGCTGATTTTCTAAAACTCTCTCTCTCTCTCGCTCTCTTCACTTTCTATCTCTACTCTACTTTCTCTCTTCTAAACATCTACTTATATATCTGTCCATCTGTTAAACTGTTAATAGCTCTTTCTTGTAAATTTCGGACATGTTCCACTTTTCACTCAGCTAGTATCCTTTATCCACTTTAAACTGAATCTTGCCTACGCAGTGGTGGCAGTGTTTCACTTAAGATTGACATTAATAAAAACGAACTCCTCTCATAACCGCTTGGTCTTGTTCTGAAAAAAAAGTGTTAAAAATGGGCCAACTACTCCTCCACGAAGTTTGGCAGCAAAGTTAGAGCAAAAATTTGTCAAAATTGAGACAAGCCAACCTAGACTAAAGACAACTCCATCATTGTCAAATGCCGCACCCAGTCCGAACGTGTCATCATTGAAGTTGTATTCATAAAAACAAAACAAAAAAAAATTAAATTTGTAAACAAATTCTCTACACTATTTGTAGCATCAAGTAATGATTTGTAAATATTTGTATACGTACCTGTAAAGCACACACTTCACGCAGTAATAATACAGCACTAAGATCAGCAGACTTGGCGTAGCATTCGACCATGACGGAGTTCATGTCCAACTATTAATTGTACCGCAACAAAGCTCCTACGATTGAAAAAGCATGTTTTGCAAAAAAAAAAAATTGATTCTATTCAACTCAAAAAGCTGTTGAGTATTGCACTTAATATGAGTCTCTTTGGCATCTTGCAGTCGATGCAGTTCTCTTGTAGGGTATTCTAAGCGTATAATAGTTATAACAGTTTGAAAATGTTGCTAAGGTATGTTTAGCTTATTACAGTAGACTTCAACTGCTAACAGTGAACGTTCGTATTGCCAACTTAACGTAAATTTTAAGTATATTTTAACATAGGTTAACATAACTGTGTATGCTTGATATTTAACGCTATTTGTAATGCTAATGCCTTATTTTAAGTGTACTAATCTAAGCCGAAATGTTTTAATTGTCAGTATTGAGGGTTGGTTGGCATCGCTTTCTCCCTGTTTTCTGTGACGGGCTAAAGTTGTAGGATTATTTCCATTTACAAATTGCTCTCAAATTGAGCCTAAAGCGTTCACGAAAGACGTGTTGATGGGAAATATACTATATATTATTTGATTTTTTGTCCTATGTCTATTTTTTTATAATTTTTTAATGTTAATAATTTCGTTTCTTTTGTTTGATGTATTTGCTCATTCAACAAACTGTTTTGACATTTCAAAGGACTTTTCAACCAACACACTGAATATAATTAACACTGCAATTTGAAAACGTGCTCCTCTATACTCTTCTATACTAATAATATAATAAACTAAAAATTTCTTTCAAAAGAGTTATTTCCAATATACACAACAAAAAGCTACTTAAAAACCATGAACTAAATACCCACAATTAATTCCAACATTATATAAACAAATTAGTATTTTAATTAAAAAAACTTTACAAAAAAAAAAAAAAAACAACCAAAAATTTTTTAATAAACTTCGCAAAACTGAAACTAGGTGTCGCTTATCAACTTCGTTGCTTCACTTGTTGGAGCTGGTGGTATTCAAGCCTTCAAGACTATGCGAACGTTAAGAGCACTGAGACCACTACGTGCCATGTCCCGAATGCAGGGCATGAGGGTACGTACTTTCATCAATATCATCATATAATTCACCACTAAGCAAAAACAAAAACAAAAAAACTAAAAACCAAAATCAACAATTCAATTTTAAATACCAAGTGAAACCTAATTCATATGATTATTTTACCAGTTACATAATTATATATATATTCAAATTTTCCTTACTTACTTACAAACATACATATATTGACAATGATTTCTTTTACGTAACACCCATTGGATTGTATTTTGTTCGAAATTGTTCAAAAGAAATAGAAAGTGTTTTGTTGTTATTTTAAACTAGTTACAATTTAGTTTTTTTTTTAATTTTTTTTTTTATATTTTAAATGACTTAATTCAGATTTTCAGTTTAGTTTCGGTTTGAATGACTTTTATTAGATTTTTTATTTTCTTTATTTTCCTTCGATAAAATGCATCTGAAAATTAGTTAGTAATGATTTATTTAGGTACTCGATTTTGTACACTTAATTGTTCATGCCTAAACGATATTTCCTTAAACACCAGCTTAGCAAACATTTTTTTTTTTTTAAATTATTACTACAAATCATTGCATTAGAAAAAATATTTAGTTACGCTTTTAGACCATAACATGAGACCAAACATAAATTAGATAAAGCCTCCAGCTGACAACACCAAAATCAACATATCATACAAAATGTTATAAAATATTATGAATAAGTTTTGAGTATTATCACAGTAGCTCAAAAAAGTCGACTACACTATTTAATGCTTAAAACACACAAAAGAACACGCGCTTGAAATGAGAATTTTTTTTTTTCTGTTAGTTTTACAAATTAAGTTATTGCATCTAGCATTTTTGACTTTGATATAACGTATGTGTATAACACAAAATAGCTCTAAGTATGGAGCAAAATTAACAGTATTGCATGAAAACAAGTGAATTTTAACTTAACTCCATCGCGTAAAATTTGCAATTACGAGAAACATTTAAAAGCGATTTTTTTAGTTTTTCTGCATTTTAGTTGTAAAACTTTCTTTCAATACTAAGCCCGAGTGCACAATTACATGTTTCTCGTAAAATTTGTGTGAAATTCGTTGAATTTTGCAATTAATATATACACGTCAACTGTAGAACAAAATTGCAATAAATGTATAACACTTAAATCTTAATAGTGTGTACTCGCCCTTAGCGGCTCTTACTCACAAGTGTTGCCGATTGTAAATAAAAAAAGCTTAGGCAGCAGCAACGGAGGAGTTTGAGCTCTATTGCATGTTGTCAAACTTTGTACACTGCTTATACATTTTTTTTTTTTACTACTTATCTGTTGTGTACAGCATGTCGTGCTATCTGTCATATTAGATATATATATATATATATATACACCACAATTTCATTTCTATGTAACTAACTTGTTATGCACTAAACTTAATTTAGAAAAATAATCATTTAATTCAACCATAAAACAAAACAAATCAATTTTATATCAAGTAAAAACTGTAATAAAAATTTTTATTCTACAATTTCTCATCTTAATCCCAATCCAATACCTAACTTATCTACCAAACCTATTACCTACTTCAACACATCTACACGAATTTGCGTTGACATCGCCATGGAAATCACCATATCCACCAAAATCAAAACCAAAACACCTTTCATCGACCATCTTCCAAAAACCACCAAACCACCAATCTACCATCAACGTCCAATATACGACGCCACACAGGTCGTCGTCAACGCGCTGGTTCAAGCTATACCGTCCATCTTCAATGTGCTATTGGTGTGTCTAATATTTTGGCTTATTTTTGCCATTATGGGTGTACAGCTTTTTGCTGGAAAATATTTTAAGGTACGTTTGCAAAACAAATTCAAAAACAGAAAAAAAAAACAATACCAAAAAACCAAAAATCTAAAAATTAAACAAACACAAAACAACCAAAATAGGCTTGATTTGTGTTTTCAAAAAAAAATTACTTCAGATCGGTTATATAAACAGCAGCAATTAAAAAAGAGTCAAATTAATAAAAAAATTCGCACTAGTTTAACAAAAGCAAAAATTCCTAATAATTAGCAAGAGGCAGAACAAGCAATACTATTTTTGCACTCCTCGAAGAAGCGTATCTTTACATCTATTTTTCGTGAATAGTTGGCGATAAAAAGTTGCAGATTCTGCCCTTACAGCGGCAGCATTTTACAACTAAAGCCAGAGAGTTATTAATAAAAATTTCCAAAACGGACGGTTTTGTAAATAAATACTTGCAATAAATGTAGTTTTATGAAGCTTCATGAGAGCGCAATGAGCGAGTAAGTGAAAAAAGCTCGTTGAACAATATTTTGCCTTTTGAGAGAAAAAACTTTTGACTTTTTGATTGGAAATTAATAATAGGAAATATATGCTTTCCTTTTGTGGAATAAAGAAAAGAGGCGATCATATTTTGTGGCCAAATATTTTTTATTGAAATTAATGTCTATGAACATTCCAGAGATACGATCAAAATATATAAAGAAAAGATTTATATTTTTTATAATCCTTTTTTTATTGGAAATGAAAGAAGCTTTTTGAAAGTTGTAATTTAAAAAAATTATTAAGACTTAAAATCAATACTAGAGATAAAAAAAAGACTCTATGAATGAAATAAGGTCCTAAGCATTTCTATAAAAACAACAGCACAACTATTGGGCTAGTGTTTTCTATTTTGTGGGCTTTATTGCACATTTAAAAAAAAATGTGGTATTATTTAATAATAAAACAAAGCCCCAAAAGTAAAATTGAGTGTGGCCCCAAAAAATTTATTTAGGAAATAATAGTTTTTGGGGCGGCTTTAATTAATTTTTAAATTTGGCCCTTATTTCATTGTTAAATAGCGCCTCAAAAATTTCAAAACTCATTGGGTGTCTTAATTTATATGTTGGTTATAACAAAGTTTCAATTTTTGCTATTTTATGAACGTAATTATGTCATGCTTAATTGCAAGTAGCGTAAAAAAAAAAAATTAAATTATTCAAAACAAGATTCATTCTCTCATATTGCATGACAATTCATGTTATCTTTGATGGTTGGCCAAGTTTAAAAGATTTTAACCATCACGAAGAGCTGTCTTAGGACTTGGAAAAAGTATTATTCTAAATATTGGGAATGCGTGTACTGTCAGGAATTAATCAAAATTGGTCCGGAAAAAGACAAAAAACTTGAAAAAAACGACTAAGCTTGAAGAAACAAAAAGAATCCAGGCTTATCCAATCGCAATTTGGCAAAAAAGGCAAACACAAGTTAAGCAATGATTCAACGAGAAAATAAACAACTTAAAGACAACTAAGAAAGAAAAATGTTCGAAAAAGTTTGAAAAACGTATTGTCCCGTGCAAAACCAGGCTACAATTTACGTGACATACGCAAAAACAGACTCTGCATCTTGCCAGATGCACAATTCTACACAAAACTTAAAGGACAAAATGTCGACTGGAAAAATATGGCCAGAAAGTTCTGGTCTGGCAAGTTATTTACAATTACGGCCTTAAAACATCAACTTTTTTTACAAAAGGCAAAAATAAGTGATGAAATTTACCAGAAGGAGTGCCTGAAAAAACAACTAGTTTCCATTTTGCAAGCGCCATAAAGATTCAATAATATTTTGGCCTGACTTGGCAACATCCCAACACGCGAAGTCAGCTATAGAGCTTTTGAATCAAAATGTGGTCAAATTTGGTTGTAAAGAGAAAAATGCACCAAACTTTCTAGAGCTTCTCCCCATCAAGCGCGATTTGGCTGAATCCAAGAACAAGTCAAGAAGTCGAGCAGGGTATTCTTTATGTTGGAGCTTTATTTTATCAAATTGGGGGCTTTATTTCATAAGGTGTTATTTCATCATAAAATAAAGCCACATATTTGGGGTCTTATTTCCAGTAACCTTATTTCAGAGAGCCAAAAAAAAAAACTATAAAATTTAAATTTTTTACATTCAATCTTTTACACATGGAAAAAGTTAATACGAGTAATACGTGTATATTAATGTTAAATTTTTAAGATTGAAAGAGAAACAATTCCTTTTAATGCCTTTTTGGATCACTTCTAACGCTCATGAAGCTTCAGTTATATATTAATTTTTTTTTTTATAGCCGCGCAAGTATTAGTATATAAAAAATTTGCACAAATAGAAAAGCGTTTCTTCATTAGTTTCGCAAATTTCCAAATGTTTTTTTATGATAACACATTCACAATATAGCTTTTCAGTCAACTTTATTTAAAATAACTGCTATCTATTATAACTACTATGCTGCTTTACGAAGCTTTAAGCTTAAATCGAAATAAATGTTAAGCGAAAAAGTTTTATAAGCTTAATTATTCCAGTTTTAATACTCAAACGCTATTCAATACAAAATATAATTTTAAAAATATTAAGAACTTAAAAAATAAGCTTTTACCCTTTCGAACTTTATATGTGTTAAGCTCAAACATTACAGATTGTACAGCTGATTTAAATTACAGTTAACTTAAACCAAGCTTAACTCAATTACGGCGTTTAAATTCGGTAAATTTTAGTGAAAAAAGATACTTAAATATGAGCTCACTCTTAACAATCTAGTGTTTAAAATGCACATAAAAAATTTGTTAATTAAAAAAACTAAATATTTTGACTATCACGTAATTTCAAAAGGTTTTATTTATGATTATGATATTAGATATGAACATTTTAGAACTTTTCTTATTTGTTCAAAATGTATTTATATAAAAATTGTATCAAATTAATTTGAAGCCTTTGGAAAAATACTTTTTGTCGATCGTTACAATTTGTTTTTCTTTTTTAACTTGTAAAAAATGTTTTAACTTTGCTTTTGAAAAAGTCTTTAAAAACGAAAAAAAATATTTCTTTTCATACAGTCATCAGCTGATCTAATCTGTATCTATTCTATTCCATATTCGGATTTCAAAACCTTCTCTTGAAATATAGTTTACAAGTACAAAAGCCCGTCCTACAACGGGTTGGAAGCATTGACGCTTAAACTGTAATTATTTTTGGCCATTATTACAGTGCTTTTACAACATATTGTTCTAAAAAATGTTCAGCCTGAAAGTATGCACATACACAAAAGGCAAGCATGTTACTGATAAGTATCAAATGAATTCTCTGTGCATACTTTCAGGCTGAACATTTTTTTCCAGAACTACATGTTGGGAGGTAACTGTAATAATCGCAAAAAATAATAACAGTTTGAGCGATATTAGGTTTGAGATGTTCATATTTGGATCATATTTTAATAATTAAAGAAGTTTTTTAGAGTAGAATTTTTAAAATATTTTTTGCATATTTGCGAAGATTAGACCTTATAGAATAGATTTTCCAAAGGAGTTTTTTAAATTTAAATTATTTCCGGAGTTATAGCTATTTCAGTGACGCAGTCTTTGACTGCCTGTAACTTTGTTCAAATCTTTGAAAGCATTTTTCTCGAAACTCTTTTTTCCAACACGTTCTACATGATATCTTAAGTTGCATGGACCGATATACTTTGAATTTGATGTGGGTCTTTTTTATATCTCCCTCTACGACCAAAGATATTTTTAAAAAATTCAAAACTTTGGAAAAAAGTCCAAAAAATTACTTCAAATAGTCACCATTTTGCAAAAAAATGTCTCTTTCTTTCCCTAATCAGGCATATAGCCACATTCTTACAAATTAAAATGGAGGCCCGCTTTTTTTATCACCTCCCACTTAATTGGTAATTCTCAATATATATTTTTTTTTAAATTTTTTTTGTGTAAAATGGATACTAAAAAAGTTTTTAGTTTTCTTTTATTCAATTTTAAAAAACGCCCAAAACGTCCACTCTAGACTAGAATACTGCCTTAAGTGTAAATTTAATTTCCCAGAAGCTAAATTTAAAAAATATTCATAAGTATAATTCAAAAATATTTGAGCTGTATTGTCGCAATTGGTTCGAAAGGGTTAAAAGATTGAAAGAATATTAAGAGAAATAAAAGATTGTTTGTATAATGATATTAAATTGCGAAGCACCTATAACTATTTAATCTATATTGCTTAAAATAAGAAGATAATAAAAAATTCTACTGTTTAAAAAAAAATCATTGGAAAACAAAAAATATATTCAGTGAAAATTTCCAAAACTTCAAAACAAGCTTTTATTATTTTTAGTATTAAATTTTACTACTTTTGCTACAACTGTGTATTTATGCATGTGCTAATCAATAAACTTGAAATTTACTCTCTTCACTCTTAAACACTTAACTTTTTTTAAAACACAACACGATATCAACAACAACAACAGTGCCAGGATCTGAACGGTACACAGCTGAGTCATGAAATCATACCCAATCGAAATGCCTGCGAGAGCGAAAACTACACCTGGGTTAATTCAGCGATGAATTTCGATCATGTAGGTAATGCGTATCTATGCCTGTTTCAAGTGGCCACCTTCAAGGGCTGGATACAAATAATGAACGATGCTATTGATTCACGTGAGGTAAAGTATAAAACTGTAAATGTTAATTTAAACTTATTTTTCTATGTTTTTTTTTTTATTTTTAATTTTATCGATTTTTGCCCCCCACTCGAATGACTAATCGTAATAATCTTTTTCTTTCTTTTTCTACGTGTTAATCAAACGACACCTCCACTAACACTCTACAAACAACATTGTCAACAAATTCAACATCACCACAACAACAACAAAAACAACTCAAAACTATATACAACATAACCCAACAAACGAAAAAAAAAAAACACTATCGTATCGTTACTTCTTGAAACGCTCATTCACCACACACACATGCACACACAACCAAACTAACAGGTGGACAAGCAGCCAATACGTGAAACAAATATCTACATGTATTTATATTTTGTGTTCTTCATTATATTTGGATCATTTTTCACATTGAATCTGTTCATTGGTGTTATCATTGATAATTTTAATGAACAAAAGAAAAAAGCAGGTGGATCATTAGAAATGTTCATGACAGAAGATCAGAAAAAGTACTATAATGCTATGAAAAAGATGGGCTCTAAAAAACCATTAAAAGCCATTCCTAGACCGAGGGTAAGGCTCACTAAAAATAATGAAAAAAAAAAAAAAAGAAAAAAGATATCAAAACTAAAATCAATTTTCAAACAAAAAAAGTGAAGAAACACAAAGAAAGAAACGTTAAAATGCGTTATTGATGAATCTGTGCCAATTGTTTACGCTTTTTTTCCCCTCAAAACACACAAAAATGCAAAAAAAAAATACAATAAACAAAAAACCTTCATATTCTATATACTATAAATATTTCCAAACTCACCACGTACTTATGTGTGTTGTAATAAATGTTGTTGCTAGAGCTAGAATTTCACCACGCAGTGTAAGCAAAAGCATTCAATTTCAATTTTTTTTTTTTTCACGAAAAGTTCTTGTTTTCCTACAGTTACCCAGAATTTTACATTACAAATTCAATGTTATACTAAGTAGGTTTATGTAACGGTTGTGTTAAATTTCAAGTTTAAAGTTAAATAAACATCAATTACTGTAGCTTAACGAAGTTCTCTAGAGTTGTCAATGTAATTAGAAAAATTTCAAGTTAATAAAAAAGGGCAAAATTTATTTTGATTGCAAAATATTGATAACTCTAAGAAATTCATTTATAAGTTGTTACATTGTTCGTTAAAAATGTGCAGGCTTCCTTACATATTTAGGCTCAAGCAGAACTCACCACGGGCCCGCCCATTTATCTAGCAATATGTTCAAGTAATAAATTTATTATAATAATTAACAAAAAAATTACCTATGTGTCTACAGTGGACGAAACTCACAATTAAATGTTGTTTTGTTTTTTAGTTTTTCCCAAATTATGCGTTTCCATCACTGTATATACAGGTGTTCAGGCGTTCGTTGTTATGAAAGCCCCAGGATTGAGAAAAGTCCGCACGGTTGTCTGTTCTTAAACATTTTTATGTCTGCCATTCAAGAAGACTTTTGAAAATTTTATATGTAATCACACATATATATATTTATATATATATATATTTACTCAATAAATAAATTAATCTTACTTTTTGGGCATGGTTTTTTTTTTTTGTGCAACTCACAAAGTTTTTGCATTGTAATGTTAGACAAGAATGCGCATTTGATCAGAAAATATTTGAGCTTGGAACAATATACAACTTATTTTAATATTCCTTAATATTCTCAGAAAAAGTAATTTTTTTTTTTTTTTTGTAACAAAAACACGTTTTGATTTTGCATGTCTGGCAGAATGTCTAAAAATACTACTACTTTTTTGTACTAAAATTGCTGCTATTTTTAACAACTCCCATTTAATGTTAAAATATACAAAATAGCAGCTATTTTCTTAGTGGAAATGTATAATAAACTCTTTGTATAACCGTTATGTATAAAATTTTTTTTAACTACTTTTCCAAATTCTCACTCTATTTGAATTCGTGTTGTATTATATTTTTACTAAAAAAAGCACGTTTTTTAACTACTTTTTAAGCTAAACTGAATAGATTCCTTATAAAACCAGCATTGAACACACACGATACCGTTACTTTTCAAAACAATTTCGTTCCCTCTGTATTTTCAATGTTTTTTTTTTTCTCTTAAATAAACTAACTTTTTATAACACAATCTTCTACAACTTAACTGTATACATACACAGAAAATAAAAATAATATAGTACCTATGTTGAAAAAAAGTTCGCTCTTGGCACAGATAAATTTTTTTTTTTAAAAACTTACACAGCCGCTTAAAATGAACTACGTTATAATAAAAAATAAAAGAAAAACAAATCATAATAAAATAATAAAATAACAGCGTCAAATATTTGTATAAATTACAACAAATCAAAATAACGATATGAAGAAAAAAAAATAACAATTATCTTGTAGCAGCTGTTAAAAAAAAACACTTAACAATATGACTCAATTTATTTCTCTCTCTCTCTCTCTTTCTCTCTCTTACAGTGGCGTCCACAAGCAATAGTATTTGAAATAGTTACTGATAAAAAATTCGATATAATTATAATGTTATTTATTGGTTTAAACATGTTTACCATGACACTCGATCGTTATGATGCCTCGGACACATATAACGCCGTTTTAGATTATCTCAATGCGATATTCGTAGTTATTTTCAGTGCCGAATGTTTATTAAAAATATTCGCTTTACGATATCACTATTTTATTGAGCCATGGAATTTATTTGATGTAGTAGTTGTCATTTTATCCATCTTAGGTAAGTAAAAGCCGAACACTTTCTTCTTCTAACTGTACCTACTACCCCCTCGCTCTCAGTGTACTTATATCAAAAAAAAAAAAAAAAAAAAACTAAGAACTGAAAAATTGTCTAAATGTTCATATATGTATATATACATACATACATACAATATATGTCATTATATATATTTATATATGTATTTATATATCGTTCGTTAATATATATGTATATGTTAATTCGTTCGTTTAAATGTTGTTGTTGTTTGTTGTTGTCCGAGTACTAAGTACATATGTACAATTGTAAAAACATCAGTATATACATATAAACCATCATAACTAGAACAAAAAAAAAAAACAAGTAATACAAGTTAAGCCCCGAGTAAATGTTGTGCTTGAGTATACCATATAAAATCGGTAAAATTTTCCCATATAAAACTCTTAAGTTACAGTTTATTTTGTGTTTTTGTATCCCAATGTTTTGTATAAAAATAAAAATAGCCTTAATTCGTAATGTTGTTCCATTTATTTTTATTTAACTGTTAAATTCATAAAATTAAATCTTAAAATTTTGTTCAAAAATATATATATTTCCTATATAAATTTGAATCCTTTTGCTTAAATAAGACTCCTTTTATTTCCAAAGCTTTAAGTTAGAGTCATAAAGTTTGGCTCAGAGTAATATACCTGCTGTTAAAGTTGTTGCAGTATTTGTTTTTTTTTTTTTAATTCCTGGTCTCTAAGAATATGCTTTGAGTTGTACACAAGTATTTTTTTTTTTTAGCTAAAAACTTTCTTAGAAAATTATATGCTGCCGTAGAAAAACTTCCTGTATTTTTTATCCCTAAAAATTAGTTTTATATATGTTTATCTACGTTTAAGAAATATTTCTCAACCCAGGATCTAGAATATAAATTCAACAAAATTGACAAAAAAACTTTGACCCTTAACTTTTACAAAAAAAAAAAAATATTTTATCATATAACTTAAGAGGGTTAGTTAGTTATATATATATATATATATATATAAATATATTTTTTAACAAAGCTTACTTTAATATATTACATTATATTTTTTTAAATATATCAAGGAATTTTATTTTACGTTTTGCAGTGTCAAATATTTTTTAAAACATTACTATTCGTTGTTCAAATTCAACTTTTCAAAACCAAATTTTGCATAAAACTCTCATCGTAGAATTTTTTATTTCTCAGTTTTATATTTATAATGTAATAAAAATATAATTATTATATAAATAATATTTATTTTTTCTTATAATATAAATAATTTTTCTAGTAGAATATAAATAATAAAGAATATTTCTATTTTTTATTAACAAATTCCTTGTGCATATTTTTTTGGAGTAATCTTTTAAAATTCATCCTTTCTGTTTTTTATTCATTAACAATAATATAAATAGCAAAACTAATTTTTAATGTATGTAAAAAATCTTCGATTTTGTTCTAGTAAATATAAATTTTTTTATTGAATTTTTTTTATTCAAACTCGAAATTAACCAATTGTATTTTCATATGTTATTCCAAATCATATAAATTCTACTCTATTTTCGGAACACCTGCTCTCAAAATATAATTTATTTTCACATTTCAAAAATATTATAATAAGGAAGGATGATTTTAATTTCCCAGAAGCTAAATTTGATTCGTTAAATGTTTAATTTCATTTGTTAAAAGTTGAATTTGAAGTAACTTATAAAACCTTCATATTATAAGCGGAGTATTTAGTGTTAAAATCTAAATTTAAGTTCTACAGATTACATTGTAAGTGATAAAACTTGCTAAAAAATGTTAACTAATTTAAGTAAAGCTATGTTTTAAATACATCTAACTGCAGTCTATTTTTTAAAATAAATTTTCACTAACTATAGCCACACCTATATTTTAAAACAATCTCATCTCTTAAAAATCATTAGGAAAAAGTTAAAATGCAGTTGAAAAAGACATTAGAAAACGATAAATTTAAAAGAGATTTTTCAAAATTTGTGTTGTTTTGTTAATAGTTATAACAACGTAAAGTTCGCTTTTTGGGCGGTGCAAGACTGTAGGCGGATTTAAATATTTAACATAAATTAAGAAATTTTTCACTTTTGTATATACATTATTTTTACATAAATAAATACATAATTTTGTACTAGTTAATAATAAGTGGTGTGTATATTCTGAGCAAGGTTAACGCAGACATTTTAATCAATTGACTCCCATGCGTTAATTACGCCCATTTTATAGTTCAAAATGCTATTATGCTACTTATTTCTTGAATGTAATTTACGTACAATAATTTCCCAAACGTTTGTAATGGGATTTAGGTCAGAAGAACAGGCTGGGCATGCCAAAATCTCAACATTAATTTTTTCCCGCCATGAGCGAGTCACATTTCTTTTTTGCACAAAACTAAATTATCCATGAGGCATTGCTATAAATATGGAATAATTTTATTATATTTTAAAAATTTTTTTTTTCGAAATTTTCAAAATTGGTACAAAAAAGGTGTTTTCTGGTAGCGCTTATCTAAATAGGTAAAAATAGGAAATTCGAAAAATGTATTTTTCTTCTAAATTTACATTTAATCAAATCGTGATATTCTGAAAAAGTTTG
Organism: Coremacera marginata; assembly: GCA_914767935.1. Lineage (NCBI taxonomy): Eukaryota > Metazoa > Arthropoda > Insecta > Diptera > Sciomyzidae > Coremacera > Coremacera marginata. Next base: position 166,691,063 of record OU612046.1, read on the forward strand.
AGAAGTTCTTGGATATTGGATATTTTTTCCAGAAATCAATTTAAAAGTAAGTGGTCGAACATAATTCTAGTCCAGGTCAAATTTTAAGTTAATCGGTACATTAGAACTTAAGTTATCATGTCAATCGTGTTGGAAAAAGTAGTTTCGAGAAAAACGTGTTTAAAGATTTGAGCAAAATTGCAGGTGTCACTAAAATATCTATAATTCCGTAAATAATTTCAAATGCCTTTCGAGGATATATTCTTAAAGGTGTAATCTTTAAAAATTCTTAAAAAAAAAATCAATTTTTTTTACGAATTAAGAAGAATTTTTTAAGAATTAAGATAAGCAAATAATGTACTCCTTAACATTTCCAACATATAATAGTGGCGGCCGTAGCGCAGTGGATAGAGTGTGTGGCCCAGATAACCCTAGTTCGAATCCTACCTGGCATAGACAGTTTTTTCAATTCAATTAATTTTTCTGTTCGTCCGTCACCTCTCTGCAGGCAATGGCAAACTTCAGAGAGTCAAACTGTCATGAAAAGCTTCTTGAGGACATAAACCGTTCAGAGTCGGCATAAAACATGTAGGTCCATTTCTCTATAATTTGTGTTCAAACATTACACAAAATCCTTTTGGTCAAAATCCTTTCAAGGGCTGAAATGGCCATTTTTTTATATTTATATATAATAAAAACCAAATAACAGAGAGCTGAGTCAAACATTTTTAAAACTAGAAAAAGTAGCATTTGTTTTTTAGAACAAAATATTTTTTTAAAGCAATACTACAACATAAGTAAAATATATAAAAACATATCCACTTGTATGGTTTAAGATTAGATTTGATTACATTAAGCATATATCTTTGATAATAAATTTTTAAATTATTTAGACATAAGATTTATTTCAATTTCAACATTCTCAAGTTAATTATGCTAAGAATTTTCATTCTAATTATATAAATATTTAAAAGTAACTACATAAAATATAACAAAGCAATATATTTTCTTTGTTAAGTAAAGGTTTTTAAAAATTATACAAAAAATACTTTCAGTAAAAACTTAATCACCACTATGGAAAATATAAATATTCTACCTATAATATTTTTATATATTTTTTGTTCTTATTTATCAAAAGTTATCGAAATCTTGTGTACAGAAAAAGCTCTAGGAGACCAATTTTTTTAAGCAGTAAAATTTAATCAAAAATTCTGAAGAAAATCTCCATTGATATACAAAAGCACAATACCGATAACTCTGACTAACACACACATTTCGGCATAAAACGGCAACTCAGAATACTTCCCAAATATAAAAAAAAAAACCTGAACAAAAGAATGTTTTTATACAGAAGATGGCTTAAAATATGCTTTACTACATTATTAAACTGCAGAAAGCTTCTTTTTCATGACTATGATCATGAAAAAGAAGTCAAATTTTCTGCTGCTTAAACTACGTTAGTTAATAACGTAACGCCAATGGCCAGGATCTGCTACAGAATCTAGGATCTTTGTTATAGTTTATTTAAGACAAAAAACGCTTTTGTTTAACTTTGCTTTATTTTACTAACATCAAGACCAATTTAAAGTGTTTCACTGTTGTGCTTATGTTTTATTTTTTTTTTTTTATATATATACCTATATATTTTAAGTGTCGAGCTTTAATCGTTTTAACTTTGATTGCAGCTTGCAGTCTAACTGCAAGCTCATTTTATCCAATAACCAAAACTTTCCAAAAAGCTTAAAAGCCTAAAACACTTTTCTATTGTTTTACTTGCCTTATTATTTTCGCCGCTTCTGTTAACTTTTATACTAAGATTAAAAAAAAAACAATTACAGCGAAATTGCTTCATTCAATACAGCTTTCGTTTTCAACAAACTTTGCTTAACGGTATTTCTCACCTCAAGCCTTAGGTTAAGATCAGGACTCGCCACTTTAAAAACCTTAAGTCCTGTGCTTCTCAAAACTTTTAACATACATACATACATATATGTAGCTTAATGAAGCTTTTTGCTTCCGGCTTTCTATGTTAGTGACGCTTTTTAGGTTTCGATGAACACGAGTTCGGAAGCTACCAACAATCCCATTCAGAGGCTAAACTTTATAAGAATGTTAGGTCAAAAGCAACAAAAAAAAAAAGGTGATATCAATACTGACGAATATATTAATACACGATGATAAATAAAATTAAAAAAAAAAAACACAAAAATTAATTTTAAAACATAAAAGAAAAAACTAGAAACAACTTCGATTGAAGAATATCAAAGGAATAAAATGGCTATAAAACGTAAGAAACGATACACTACGTAAAACAGATTCAATCAGAGATATCAATACGTGCTTGATTGCATACCTCTGTTTGCTTTTTGCCCAGTATTTTGCAGGCGCTCAAATATATTCGCCGCGCAAAGTAAAATAAAGCTTCCATCTTTATGCGACGAATGCATTTGTTTACAGATTTGTACTAGAAGCCAGCAACCATTGGCGACAGCCCGGTCTACTCCGGGCGTCGGCCACACCAATAATACCGGGCATTAGCTGAATCTTCTTAATGGTTTTTGTCCATTCTGCCGATGGAGATTATGTACTTTACTATGAACGTCAATCAAGCGACGCATGCATTGAATGCTCAATCCTCAGTAGAACACTTAAAGAAACCATTAAATAATTTAAAAATCAAAAACTTAATAATTTGTATGGAATGCTCTAACCATTTCATCACTTTTGAATTATATAAGAATAATTAACCTACGCACGTAACTCTACATATGAATCACAAAACACGGAAACCAAACCAATTCCCAAATATTCGAAATAAAAAAGAAAAACAATAAAAAAAAAGTAGTGCAAGCCCTTAGATCCTAAAGTAGTTGAACTTAGTTGTCCCGAACACAACTCTGGAAGAACACATAAAACACACTAATAATATTTAAAACTGTTATAATAACCAAAAAAAAAAAAAAAAAAACAGGTTACTTTGTACAACCCTGTTAAGATTCCGAGCTCCGATTCCATCGACATAAGCTTCAGACTAAAAAGTTTTTCAACACGCATATAGAGCTTTTTGTTATTGTTTATGAAATTCTTATTTTTGATATTAAAGCTTCACTTAGAACTTAGAGCGTAAGTTTGCGGAGAGTAAGTTTTTGAGTTTTTTTTTTTTTAATAACAGTTGCAGGCCAAATCTTACTTAAACTTTAAAGTAAAGCCGCTAGCTTTTGCTTAAATATAAAATTATTTTAAACTATGGCAAAGCTTTCATTTTGTTAACGTATCATTAATTTATATTTTAGAGTAAAGCTTACAACTTTCCTTTCATTTCTCTATTTCGACTTTTTTTTAACTAAATAACTATGCACTAAAGCTACTAAGAGTGATTTTAAGCTCTGATATGGCGCTATAACAATTTTTAACTAATTTTTAATAATTTTTTTATTACTTTAACTCAACTCACACCGTCACCCCTTGATAACAATTCCAGTGCAATTTGCCTTAGCTTGGCTATTACTTATAATTTTTTCACATGCTTCATTCATCTGAAGACTCATAAAAAACCCCAAACGCACCCACATTATTAGCTGCCATTGATTGCAGAACATTCGTAGATTTTCGCTTTATACATATTTTTATTCAAATTCCCCAAAACCCAAAATCAAACCAATGAACAATGCAATAAAATTACTTCACTTATTTTGAGTTGCCTTTGCAAAGCTGTTATAAACTTTTAAAAAGCTTTTAAAATCGGGTCTTGAAATCGATCCAAATTATAATGCCAAATGCATGGACAAGGAACTTTTGGACTTACAGCCTGTCCAAGCTCGTTGCAGTCGCTTATAAAGTAAAATTTAAAAAAAAGGCCTACACGAACGTACTTGATTTAAGAAAAAGCGACGTATTTAAGACAATTTGAGCTTTTATGCGCGCTAACAAGCTTTGCTGCTGGGGTGATGATGTTGATGATATTTGGCACTAATAATATGCTGCGGATTATCGCTACTTTTTTTTCTTCCTATTGAAATTATACTAAAAATATATACAATAGCTAAGATAACAAAAAAAAATTTGCTTACATTTAAGATCTTTTTTTACTAAGATATTAATAAGATTTTGTAAACTAAAAATTTTTATTATAAAAAAAAGTTACACTTACTACATACCTAACTTTGTAAGCAGTCAAATTTGTTGATCATCTAAAAAAAAAAACTTTTTATAAAATAGCTTAACAAACTTTTACGGTGATAAACAAAGCTTTTTCAACCTAAGCTGGCCTTTCAATATTTTTGTATCGTTATTTTTCTCCTTTCTAAGCAGCCCTTTAGAGCTTTATTGCAAAGCTTGCTTTATAGAACTAATCGCTTTTAATTTTGTACCTTATTAAAATATTTGTATCTAGGTTATAACTAGCTATTGTTATTGTAATATTGTTAAATGTTTAAAACTAACATTGAAATCGTTATTATTTATTTATTTTTCGTAATTTTATTGTTATTAAAATTTTCCGTTTTTCTTGCAAAGAAGGATCCGTCTTGTGCGCATAACAGAATCTCAAGTTCGAAGCAATATTAACAACAATAATCTTTTAATTTTATTCCAGAAACATAAAATTGCTTTTAAGTGAGAATATCTTAGAATCCTCAAAAGAAACTTTTAAAAACCAGCTTATTTTCATAGAATCGTTCTGTTAAGAAATTAACTATTTTTGTACTCAGTTATAGTCAAACTTTAATGTGTTGACATTTTTTATTTCACTCATAACAACTGACAACTCGAATGAATTTTCGAAAAGAATCCATTGTAGTTTCTTTGTTTCCTCCTACAAAGTCTGATTCTGCTTGTACAGGTGGAAGTTTTTTGTAACTTATGTTGTTGTATCTTATATCTTAGATACTTTATTCCATTTTTTTTTTCAATAAACTACTCTAAGCTGTTGAATCGATATTCCTTCTTCAAAAAATCATTCGTATTTGATGTCGCAACAGGACACACGTCTGTCATGTCGACATGGCAAAAATCTATAAATTAAGTTACGAAATGCTACTCTATCCACCATATTCTCCAGAATTTAGACCCCCCCCCCCTGCGACTATGCGACTATTTCCTATTTTCAAATCTGTAGAAATGGCTCGGCGGTAGGAGATTTCCTTTGAATGTAGAAGCCATCACTGAAGCAAACACCTACTTTGAGGATCTTGATAAAACCTATTTTTTGGAAAGAATAAACAATTGGGAAAAACGTTGGACTAAATTTATCGATCTAAATGAGACTGCCGAAATCTAAATGAGACTGCTTTTTTGCTGGAAAATATATGTTTTATTCAAAAAATCACCGATTTCTCAAATTGCGCTCTCGCATATCATTATAAATTTACATATTTATATATATAAATAGGTTTTTTTTATTTGTTGATCTTAACTATGTCTGGATACTATATTTTTTCAAAAACTAGCTTCAAACGACTGAGAATTGTTTAAAACAAGCTTTTTCCCTTACAATAGAGTTAGTTTCATCCCATTTACACGTAATTTTGTAGTATTTATACCAATTTTTGAATTTTTCCTTTTGAAGAAGTAAGTAAAGCAAACCTACAAAGCTTTAAGCGATCTTTTTTGTTTTTAAAATAACTTGGGATTTACTCAATTGTGTTAAAAAAAAATAGACAAGAAAATTAGATATGAAAAGTAATTTTTGGGCCTTTTTATTTAGTCACGTTTTTTTTATCCTTGTTTTTCCTTTTATCCTTTGTTTTTTACCATATTTTGACAAATTTTTTATACTTTTGCAAACCTTTTTTTTTTGACCTAACTTTGTGAATCTTTATTAAAAAATGAAGAAAATTATACCTTATAGGAGAATCTTAAGATTGCTCCAAATCATTTTTATGTTACATAGCCTTTCCCACATTTCGACATAGTTTTAAATACTCTGATGAACTTTTATATCAAATTGCAGGAATTTACAATATTCTCTCACTTCTCGCGAATTCACTTTTTAAATTCGATTTTTATATAATTATTTCGACAATTTCTTTGTCATATTTTTGCTATTTTTTATCGATTACTTTTATAAAGTACATTCTATGCAATCCTTAGCATTGACAAGTTTATAAAAATGGTCATAAAAGTAATCATATAACGATAGTTTATTAATAATTTTATTTCATTTAGTCTTATAATATTTCTCTTTCTGAGTATTTGTTATATTTCGTTATATCTAATATCTCGATTTTGTTTATTTTCCAGTCCAAAACTATTATGTAAACGGAATATAGAAGTAAACTTGTTTTTCTTTTAAAATTTCTGCTGATTGTTTCTTTTCATAAACTGAAAGTGTCAAATTAATGACATATCATATTTTGTATTCGTGCATTAATAGTTCTAGTTTTTGATTTAAAAATGTGGAACGTAAAAAAAAAAATTCAAAATTTGAATATGTTTTATTCAATGGATTTCATCTTTTAGTTAAAGTTTTCTTACATTAATCATTTAATATTAATCGTGTACCTACTTTCACTTCTAACTTATTTTTCTTGCCATCACTGTACTTGCAAGTCTCTTCTTTTTGTTGTTCTTGTAAGCTCTTGTTCTTCAACAGTTATAACTGTGCTACATACTTGTAAGCCTATGAAAACTCAAAAATTACTTTTTAAAGAAATAAAAAAAACAATCTTGTTTTAAATTAAATTTTGAGGCATTCATCTACAGATTATTTGTGAGTGAATATTTTCCTTTTCGATATATTTCGAGTTTATCTGCATGGTAAGAAATCCTGAAATAAACTTTAACTATTCTGGAATAAACTATAATTATTATAGCGAAGTATTAAAAATATTTTTTTTAGTAACTATTTAAAAATATTTCAATACTTTAAAATATTTCAATACTTTAAATCTTAACTTTATGATTCTTAAGATTCAGAAGTTTTATGATTCAGAGTTACTTTTTCTGTAAACAAAGCTTTATAATACAATTTTTGTTGAACATTTATTTATTTGATAATGGCGCAGAAGCAACGATTGCTCTTCAATTTCAATAGTCGTAAGTTCGAAACCTATGATTGGAAAACATTTATAAATTATAATAAAATAAAAAATTATTATATAAATTGTATATTCTGTACATAGAATCTAATTGAAACTGAAATCAAAATCAGTATTAAAATTTAATACGAAATGTGCATTAAATTTTAATACAAATTGTATTAAAAATTAAGTGTAATATTCGGCAAGTATTAAAAATCTATACAATCTCGGTGTGGTCGTATATATTTCAATAATATATTTCGTAAGCATATTTCAATTAAAATTTATTCCAAAATTTCTAACCGTGTATATGTTTACTCTTTCCAATCTATTATTCGGTACATATATCTCTTTCTTTCTGGCACACGTGGTTCACAGACTTAAATATAAATAAGCTTTTTAGGGGTATATTTCGTTAGCTTTGTTTAAAAATCCCTCACAACTCTTCAAAATGAACTTTGTTCAAATTTGAATTTTGGAAAAATCATACAGGAAACCGAATTTCTTCTTCTTCTTGGCACTTTTTTAAAAATTCTTTTTAATTGCTCTGAATTTGCTTAAACCTATTTAAGCCCCATACAATCTTTATTAAATATTATATTTAAAAATAAATCAATATATAATTCTTTTAAACTTTCTGCACACTCGACGGACTCCTATATAAATATAATGCTTTAAATTTTTTTTTTCGTATGATTTCGTAATTTTTGTACTAATATTAGCTAATATATAAAATTGTGCTATTTTTATATTTATATACGTATATATATGTATAGTCGTATATGTACTAAAATATACCTAGGATTAACTCCTATACTTTGTATCTATTTATCTTAAGACATCCTGTACCATGTACCTAAATGTGTTGTAAAGAGCGTCCGTCGTCTTATAGTGTCTATAGCTTATATCTTTTATTTAAAAAAAAAAAAAAAAAATAATAATAAGATTATGTGTTGTGTTCCAAGTTTTTATTACGTTGAATCGTGTCGAATATTGTGTCAATATTAGCATTGATTTTGTTTTATACATTCAAATATACATATACTATATAAGTTTATTTTTCGAACATGTTTTCGAACATTTGAATCTCTTCCCCTACAGGTCTCGTTCTTAGCGATATTATCGAGAAATATTTTGTATCGCCAACATTACTGCGTGTGGTGCGTGTAGCTAAAGTGGGACGTGTACTGCGTCTGGTCAAAGGTGCCAAGGGTATACGTACCTTACTCTTTGCACTGGCCATGTCCCTGCCAGCTTTGTTCAACATTTGCCTACTGCTGTTTCTGGTCATGTTCATCTTTGCCATATTCGGAATGTCATTCTTCATGCATGTCCAGGAGAAGGGTGGCATTAATGATGTATATAACTTTAAGACTTTCGGACAGAGTATGATTCTGCTGTTTCAGGTAAGAACCCAACCACTATCACTACTAAACTACTATAACTACTACTAACTACTAACTACTATTAAAAAAAACATTTACACAATCGGTTTGTGTTGTCTATTGTTGTTGTCGTTGGGTGGTGTTCCAATGTGCGGCTGGATTAGTCCAACGGCGCAAGGGACATCACCAAGTTGATTGATGCTCCGGTAGTTGTTGGTAAAAAGCTAAATTAGTACGCTTTAGTTCAAAAGTTTTCAGTTATTATTATTATTATTATTATGATTAAACGAATATTTAAGCTTTCCTTTAATTTTGCTCTACTTGTCTTAAACTGTGCTCATTAACGCAATAGATTTATTGTATCCTACAATGATTTCAGACACTTTTTCCATTTGATTTTTTTTTGTATGTTCATTTCCATTACTTGCATTGCTATAACGCTAACTTCCAAGCTATGCCTTAAATTAAGCTTATAATTTGTTGCTTTTCATTGGCTTTTCTCTACAACAACATACTTAAAAACAAAAAAACAAAAACTACTATTTTGTTTTTATATTTTGGCAATCATTTCCATTTACTTTTAGCATTTCTCATACTATCGCTTAAAATCTCAAAATCTGTTCCATTTCCTTGTTTTATGTTTTTTTTTTTTATTTTATTTTAATTACATCACTTTTTTTTATTCAAACCTAATTCAGCTCTTTCAACAATCACCAAAATAATGTTTAATTCCTCATTTAATCGCTTTTCAGCAATAAAACAAAAATAGTACCCGAACCAGCTGATTCCTAGAGTTAATCAGTGCACCTCGCCAACTTGACGGCTTTACCAATTTTTATTGCTTTTTTGTACTAAACAATATCATAAGAGCTTCCAAATAACATGGCTTTAGCACCAAAAAAAAAAAAAAAAAAAACCATATCCTATGCTTTTAAAACTTTCCCTGCATTTAAAATTTAGACCATAGAGTTAGCTGCCCAAAAAGGCTTTGAATGTATGTCGGCCTATATCCTTGTACAAAAATCAAAACACAAAAATAACAGTACAGTTCTTGCCGATTTCACAGAACAACGGCTTAAAAACTCAAGAGCTATTATAGACAATTTTACATACGCGGATTTACTTAGATTTTTTTTTTTATCACGTCTGAATTTCATATAAATCCAGTTTGAACATTTTTAAAATAATATACATTCTAGTTCAAAACAATCGGTTTATTCTCAATGCTCAAAAATTTTTAAAGGTGTTCTTGTATAACTAAATTATGGTAAATAATGCTGAGTCGAGCAAGCACACAGCTCAAAGTGCGTATAGTGCCAGCTGAGCAGGCAGCTTGAAGCGACTGGCTTTGAACTTACATGCAAGCACTGCACATACATTCCTATGAAATAAGCTCAAAGTCGCTTAAAGCTGCCTGCTTGGCTGGCTCTATACACACTTTGAGCTTATTTCGTATGTGATGCGTTTTTTTCCTTCTCGGTCTAGCTCGGCACAGCAAACAGTCGGCGTCCTAAGATAGTGTGCTCAAGTTTTTTCTATCACATCTAAGCAAAACTTATATTTTTCATTTATATTTAACAACATTAGCTTGACCTTCCGTTAGACGCAGTATTTTTTTATCGAGACTAGGCACGGTGTATTAAATTGATATAAATAAAAGTACAGTTAAGTTACAAAAAAAATAAATTATTCCTTTATATTTTAAAAAAAATATAGTAATATTCAATTCGAAATATATTATATATAATATTATATTATATATAAGTACTTATAGTAGCAATGTATATAAGTACTAAAGTTATAACAAAATAATCGTCGCTTGTATCAACTAGAACAGCCTAACGTTAGGTTAATATCCTTAGAGCTCGAAAAATTTAATATATATCCTTGTGACGTGCAGAAAATTAAATAAGAACTGACGAGTTAAGGTTAATCAAATTTTTTATTTATTTTTTTACAAATTTAATAGAGATAATGTTGGTTAAAGTACGTACCTACTAAATCGTGACCGACTTTTCTTATGTCGCAATAAATTTTTCGCATTATTCTCAATATCTTGTTTGTTTTAGTTAAGACTAAAGTTTTTGTGATTTTTTTTTGTAACTAAATAGTAATTTCTAAATAATCAGCATCTTAACTTTTCATTCATACTCTTAAGTTTTGCAGAAATTTCAAAATTGTGTGCTGTATGTAGACTTCTGTTGGCCACTGTATATAATTTTCCACGCATGCTAATGAGCATAACAACGGGAGTGACAAAGTGAATTCTCTTTGCACCCATACGCAGTGCGCATGGGAGTATATAAATATATGCAAATAACTTACCGCTTGTATTGGCACCTCCTCATTGAGAATCTTCCTTCAGAGTTAACTACAACAGAATCATTTATGCGTTTAGAAACATTACTTTGAAAGTATTTTTTAATTGAATTTTCACCCATCTTCACTTAGTTAATGAATAAAACTGACTACGTTATAATTGCACATCACAGTATCGCTGCTGCATTAACGGTACTCTTCTATACAGAGAACAACAATGTGGTAGACATGCATACGTGTATAGAGCTTTATTTGTTGTTGTTGTTAAATTGTAAATTTTTTTGTTTAGTTCTCGTTTAATTCTCAGCGTCGATCTGTGCACCAGTGTTGCAGATCGGCGCTTTTGCACTAGATTAAGTGCTTTTTAATATAGTAGTAGTACTATGCTAAGTAGTGATTTGTGCAACTACTCAGAGATGAGCATGCAAAACAATAACTAAAAAAAAACAAAAAACAAAATGGCCATAACAGCCCTTGAAAGGACTTTGACCGAGCTTCTTATGAGCAATTGTGTTGTGCGTAATGTGAAATGTTTGAACACAAATGATCGAGAACACTCATCATGCCGACTTTGATAGGCTTGTGGTCTCAAGAAGCTTTTCATGGCAGTTTTTACTCTCTGAGGTTTGCCATTGTCTGCAGAGAAGAGACGGCCGAATAGAAAAATTATTTCAATTGAAAAAATTTCCTGTGTCAGATGGGATTTCAACCCGGGTTCTAAAGCTCTGCATTGATCTAATTGATCTCTGCAGTTATCGTCTATTTACACCAACTCATAACCAGTGTATTTGATTCTCCAGAACTTCTTTCTCTTATAAATTTAAAACTCGAAGCCCAGTAGTAGTTCGACGCTTAGTGTGCGTAATAGCTAAACTCTATTGTTAACATCAATTTTCTAACTATTATATCAAAAACAAGGAACGTGTTGGGGAAAAAACTGAGTACGCCATCTTTTTATCATCATTGTTATTCATAAACCCAGCTGTTATTTCAAACGCAGTTCGAAGTAGCTCTGATAAAGTACAAAAGGTGTTCAAGTAGAACAGTTCCCTTTGCTTTTGTTTTCAAAGGTAGTGCTGAAAAAAAAATTAATAGAATCTGCAATCACACAACCAGTTTAAAAATTTTCCTAATGCAACTAGTTCAAATATGGGGAAAAAGGAGTGTTTGTGGGTACAATTGTCTTTTAATATGGCATCAACCCGCAAAAAGTGTCAGTTCGTTCAATGTTAAAGGGTATTGTAGTGGAACTAGTACTGCTGCTTTTTGGAACTAGTTTCAAACTATTTCAAATTTGGTCCACTTTTCTGCTGGGAAATTCATTTTTAAACTTTTTGAGTATTGAGAATATTTAGTTTTTTCATGCTAAATCAAATGCACTTGGTTTTACATAAAATTCAGACATGATAGAAAAAAATGAGCTGTTAGGCTATCTAGTTTCTTGTCACTGATTTATCATCAATCAATTATAAATACTCTTGAGCATTTTTCAAAACCAATTTCGTTATTCTATATTATTTATTAAACAGTATTGCGTATGTAAAAACTTAAAATCTGCCAAGTATTTAGAACTTCAAAACTATTCAAAAGAATATTTATAAAACGTGTACTACTGTACTAAAGTGTTCATAATGAACACTAGAACTATCGTTTATAGAAGTTGAAATTTATATTAAAAGATTTGATCAATGGGTACCTGTATTAGGAATGAAGACGTAGGTTTTTCACAATTCTTTGGTTTTTTTTTATTTATTTTTCAACATAATCTCATTTTAGGTCAACACATTCCGATTTTGCCAACGTTTCTGATGGCGAGTCCAACGATTTTCTAACTTTTTTATACCATCCGAAAAGTAGCCCTTCGGAAGCTCTTCAAAATGGGCCTTAGTCTCAACTATGAGTTCACTGAACGGCCAGCTATCTTTCCAAATTTGAAAATACATAGAGTCACATAGAGCTGAGGTACCAGTCGAAACCCGATTTCGTGGAATTTTGATTGAATGAGCCGACGATGATAGAGGATATTTTTCTCCTTCAAATGCGGTCGTTTTTCTGCGATTTCGATTTCCAAACAATACAATTAAGTTGTGGCCCTACCTTTTTTACGATCGTCAAGAAAAGGCATGGGTTCCTTAAAAAATTATCCTATAAAAACCTTTTAAGACTTACATTATGCTTTAAATTTGTTGCAATTGTATTAAATGTTCTTTCAGGCATATAGGACGATTGCATGTGAAGAAAAGAAGAAGAGCAGAGGTAGCATGATGAACGAGTGGAGGCTACGTCAACATATGGTTGTAGTTGATGTCGATGGGCTACAGTTCGCAATCTGAAAAATAAGGAAATATTTATCAGAATAGGGGTTTATGTTTCACCTATATTTCAAGAATACTTGCAACTCCATGTGAACAAATCTCTAAACAAAAAAGTTGGTTGCCCGTTCCGTTATATATGGAATTACTAGCTATCGTGTCAATTTAATGATAACTGAACGACGTTTGTCTCTATGTTTTTGTGGTTTCAACACTTAGAGAAAAATTTCCAAAATATAGCATATAAAAATAGCACCTTACCGTTAGAAAATCGGGCTTCATTTAGCGCCATGGCCGATTTTCTAAAAATGAAGTATATATGAAATGATTGAAGTAAACTTGTCTTCAAAACAAAGAAACTACTTCTCGAAATCAAGACCTCACTTCTTGAAACCATGTAAAAACTCCCTCTCTTAGGGAGAAACCTCTATAAAATATAGAAAAATCCATGACTATGAATTGAAGCTACGGTTCCTTTGGATCCGGGAAGTATATTTTTCTGAGTGAAGTCATCATAGATTATGAATGAGGCCAGGCCAGCGATATCAGTGCGTAAAACAGTGTCAATGGGCACCGATTTGTCGAACACTTACAAGTATACCCAGTCCACAGCTGATCCATTGTGTCGACGCCCACTTTAAATTGATTGTAGTCCAATATTTTATTTGATTTTGATGCTTTTGATGGAACGATGTCACGACGGTAATGAACATAGGATCTTATGACAACTGGCTTCTTTGGCTTTGCAGTGTAGGAACACAATGCCACGTTATTATTGTGGAAGTAAAATATGGTGCTATACGCATGAATTTTTTAATCCAGTAAATGAGTTGGAATTAAGGTTTTGTTCTTTCTGACGGTGTCCACAAACGCCACATTTCTTTCCATCAACATATCTGCCAAATTGTATGACGAAAAGAAGTTATCAACGTGAAATTATCTGCCGCTGTACATATAGTTAAACATCCATTTCAAGACGATCCGTTCGCCTCGTTTCATCTCTCATTGGTCACCAGGTTGTTTTCCTGTATAAATTATTCCTTCCAAATGATAATTTGTAACGCAATCACATATCCATCAAATTTTTATTCCGTATTTTGCAGTCTTACTGGGAATATATTGAGTAAACCGGGTTTGTCCACGATACGGAAAGAACTGCACATCGACAGTCAGCTGGCAGCCCCGCGTGTATGCCTTCTCTAAGTTGCTCATCAGCATGAGCCATACTACTGTGGGCAGAAAATATCGGGAACTTGTTTATAAATCGAAAATTTGTATTTACTTAGCTGGTGCCTACAACCGTAAGTCGGTTTTCGCCTGGTGTAAGTTATTGCGCTAGCCATTTCTTTTTTGTGCTTGCTGGCGCTAGTTGGAAGCTCCAAAGTTCATCAGCTTGTCCTCTACTTGGTCCTTCCAACGCAAAGGCTGTCGTCTTCTTCTGCGTTGACCGCTGCTGGGTACCGAATCGAATTTTGTCTTAGCTGGAGCGTCGTCTTCCATCCGCTCGATTTTTATGCGATTTACTATGACGATGTCAGCGTAAAGCTCATACAGCTCATCGTTCCATCGTATTCGGTACTTGCCATTGACGCAGATTGGTCCATAGACTTTACGATGAATCTTTCTCTCGAAAGCTTCCAAAGTCTTTTCATCAGAGCTTTTCATCAACATCCAAGTTTGTGCTGAGCGTGACTTTTGTTCGTCGAGAGTGGGTTCTGCTACTCAATTGTCTATTGAGCCCAAAGTAACACCTGTTGGCAAGAGTTATCCTTCGTTTTATCTCTCTACTGATATCGTTGGTGGAGTTAATGCTGGATCTGATGTAGACGAAGTCCTTCACAACCTCGAAGGAGGTGTTGTCAATAGTGACTTGGGTGCCAATACGCTGCGGCGTTTGTTTGTTCACACCAAATATTTCGTCTTATCTGCGTTTACTGCAAGACCCATGTGACTCGACCCTTTTTCTAATATGAAGAATGATTCACTGACTTTGCGTGTGGTAGGGTCAATAATATCAATATCATCAGCATACGCTAGCAGCATAACACTCTTGTAGAAAATGGTGCCGCTTTGTCTCAAACTTTTATTTATTCTTCTAAATTCATTTCATCCTCCACCTCAAAGTAGTCCCACCCAGATGCAGTACACTTGTGCTAATGTTTTTTCCGGTATAGCCTTCAATTCCTTCTTCGTTTCAGTTTCTATCGATTCAAAGCGGTGTCCACGGAGCGGTCTCTTGAGTTTAGCGAATAGCCAGAAGTCACATGGTACTAAGTCAGGCGAATACAGTGGTGTGTGCAGATCGTGATGCAAAAACCAAGAATTGTCTCTCCACGCACACCTTGATTTTTGACTTGCTTTGACGTGGTTTCTCCGGTTTCGACTCATCTTTGGCATGGTATTCACCCGATTGATCGGCTGTTTCCAGGTCGTATCTCCAAGTCTTATCTCCAGTTATGATGCGTTCATTTTGTCTTGATAGTCGATCTTGATAGTTGAGCTTGATGAAATCGAGCGTTTTTCACTACGATCACTCAAAATAGTTTTCGCTGATCTTTTCGTTATTCCAACAAGGTCAGTAATGTCTCTGACTGTCAATCGACGATTTTGGAGTACCAATTCTTTGATTTTGTTGACGCGTAGCTCATCAGTTAATGTTGATGGTCGTCCTGGCCGTGCCCCGTCTTCAACGCTTTCTCGACCCTCTTTGAACATTTTGTACCACTCATAAACTCTTGTTTTCGATAGAGCTTACTCACTAAAGACCTTCTGCAACATATTCAACGTTTCGTCAGCAGAAATTTTATTCCGCATGCAAAATTTAATGAAACTACGTTATTGAATAGTTTCAGACATTATAAAAAACGAAAAATTCACTTTTCACTATACACAAAAGCACGCGTAACTCAAACACTAATGAATATATTGACGTGTTATTTGGCACAGATGTCAGTGACAGTTGTACCACTCTGAACATAAAAACATTTGTCCCTATCGGAATATCCAAAAAATTTTAATTCATATTTTACGGTACGGACACAGTTCTTTCGCTGGCTGGAAATTGGCGCGAAATAAACCAGCTATTAACAACATTCCAAAAAAAGGCAAGAATACATTTCGATCTCGGTGGTCATCTGTGGATCATCGGTGGACCTTCAGTCCAAAGACAATGTGATTCGAGAGCTTTTCGATAAGTTTCCCGTACAATAATATTTACGATTTCGGAGGACAATAATGTTTTGAAAATAGTTTGGTGATGCGGTAATGTCCCACGTATTGGTACCTTACGGGAAATCGTTGGCACATTATGCGGTCGGGCCCTTCCAGAAGGTGGTGCACTCGTTTTCCAGACCTTGTCGTCTTTTGAACGATAAACCTGTTTCTGAAAAGGAATAGCCACGGCGGCTACTGCCTCTCAATATAATTCCTTCGCATCATCACTTTCATCGTCATACCACCAGAAGGACCTCTACCTCTTCTTCAATATCGGATGCCTCAAACACATTTCTTTGAGCTCTCTCTTCTTCTGGAAAATAGTTTTCATCGTCCAAGTCATCACCTGATTCAAATGGGTCCAACTCCTGCCCCATAATTTCTTCGACTTTCTCCTCAAGTCGCTATCGTTCTTGTGGATTAACATTTGGTGCATTTAGTTAACGAACCAAACGCGTCAACATAACATCTTCATTAAAGCCTTCTCGATTCATTTTACTGCAACCAAATAAAATAAAAATAAATACACGTGAACTGAAGATTAAATTCAATGAACAATTTTTAATACCAAAATATTATTATAAATTTAATTACTAGTCGTAGATCACTAAAGCAGTACGTGAGCAATTTAAATTTAGTAATTAATTTCTAATCACAATAAGTTCCAGTGTGCACGCTCTGAATTCAATACATCAACTGATTATATAATGTCTTGGTCTGTTCAGACACTTAACGAACGACGAAAACGAAAATGGTAATTTCAGCCCTTGAAAGAACTTTCACCGAGCTTCTTAAGATCAATTGTGTTGTGTGTGTTATACGTATAATGTTTGTACACAAATGACCGAGAACCGGACCTACAAGCTTTATGCCGACTCCGAACGGCTTATGTTCTCAAGAAGCTTTTACTCTCTGTTTGTAAGGTTTGTAAGGTATGTAAGAGGTTTGCCATTGTCTGCAGAGAGGTGACGGCCGAACAGAGAAGATAAAAAAAAAAGCTCAGACACATATGTGCACCATTTACGAAATAAGTTTAAAATGGAAGTTTCCACTTATAATATTTAAAAACGTAACTGCTACTGTCTGACCAGAAACATGTTGTTGTCGTGTTGGCAGGTAGAGCGCTAGCAGAAAACGTAAAGATTGAAATATTTCTATTTCTATTTTTCTTTGTCATTTTTCTGAAAGCTCTCTCACTTCTCTCTAAAAATATTGCCATATTTTTATCATGGTTGAATTATAAGGTTGTCGCAAGGTAGAGAACGAGTGCCCATAATTGTCAAATTGAAGTTGACAGCTCATTGAAAATCTGCAAACCCTCTCTTTTTTCACCCGTTCTTTCGTATTCATTCGTAAAATTGGCTGATGGGTACTGTGAATGGAGTGCGATCAGCTCTACGACAAGCTTATAATTTAACCATAATTTTTATCAAAATAACACACATTTGAAGCTTTATGACAGAAGAACTGTGTATGCTATTTTATTCTAAAAGCAGTGGAAATCTGCATAACATTTACTACATTTCATTGAAAACTTACTACATAGAGGAGTAGAATCGAGTAGGAGAAGGAGTAGATTAACTTCAATCAGAGCATGACGAGAACACAGATGCAAGTCAATTTAACGACAACGCCAAAGCCATAATTGTGGGCCAACTCTTAGCAATTTACGTTTGCCGACACGACAACGACATGATTCTGGTCAGGCTGTTCAACTGTTCCCTTATATTGAGCTAAACATATTTAAGGAAGTCATGGACTGGCGTCGCTCAGAAATACTGAGAAAAAAACTTATGTATTCTTAAAAACCGTTTGGGTATGGCCAGACCCATACGCTCATAGGCGGGTTAACGCCAACTCTTAGGATTATTTCAAGCATTTGGATTCACCAGTATTGCACAGGTACTTACAGGTCTTCAAACACAGGTACTTCTTAATCGACCCTAGTATATGAAAAAAAAAGATAAATTTAAAATGTTCAAGCACCTCTTGATTATCCTAGAGCTTAAGCAAATACAACAAGTTTTTAAACTTATTCTTCCAAATGAATTAAGTTCAACAGCTTGAACAGAACACTGCCAGCAACTTCTTGCTAGATATACAACCTAATTATCAACCAACCCCCCCCCCTCCCCCCTCAGTTGTAGTTGCTTTTTTACTAGCAAGTTTAGTCACGGTCCAAAGGCAGATTTGTTTTTTTTTTTTTTCTTTACTTATAGATCAATAGAACCGTAGTTCCATTTTTCCGTTAGCTTTTCTAGAGTCTTATGAAAGCTTCTTATATTAACTCAAGAGAGCAGTTTTTGTTTTGTTAAAAAAAAAAAAAAAAAATTTATAAAAAATATTACATGTTTTGTTGCTTTGTTGCCGTGTTACTCATGCTCAAAACTCAACTCACATTCAGCTTTAAGAAAACACACAGATTCTAACCTAAACAATTATTCTAAACTCTTTTCCATTCGCCACGCCATCGTTCCAACCAACCGACTGATCGTTCGTTCCATTCATCGACCGATCGTCCTTTCGATCCTGTCCCGTCCTGCATCCTGTATGTACGTGCACCTCTCTGTGTGCGTGCCCCCATACAGATGTCTACCTCAGCCGGTTGGGATGGCGTTCTAGATGCCATTATCAATGAGGAAAAATGCGATCCACCCGACAACGACAAAGGCTATCCTGGCAATTGTGGTTCAGCAACTGTTGGAATAACGTTTCTTCTTTCATACCTAGTTATAAGCTTTTTGATAGTTATTAATATGTACATTGCTGTCATTCTCGAGAACTATAGTCAGGCCACCGAAGATGTGCAGGAGGGTCTCACCGACGACGACTACGACATGTACTACGAGATCTGGCAGCAGTTCGATCCCGAGGGCACCCAGTACATACGTTACGATCAGCTATACGAGTTTCTCGATGTGCTGGAGCCGCCACTGCAGATACACAAGCCGAACAAGTACAAAGTCATCTCCATGGATATACCGATCTGTCGCGGCGATCTCATGTACTGTGTAGATATACTGGATGCGCTGACCAAGGACTTCTTTGCGCGCAAGGGCAATCCTATCGAGGAGACGGGTGAGATAGGCGAAATTGCAGCGCGCCCAGATACCGAGGGCTACGAGCCAGTCTCATCGACGTTGTGGCGACAGCGTGAAGAATACTGCGCGCGTCTCATTCAACATGCTTGGCGCAAGCATAAAACGCGCGTCGAAAGTGGCGTCGACGACACCGATGCTGATGGGGGGGCCGATGGCGGCCCAGAAGATGGTGGCGATGATGGTGCTCTGGGACGCACAACATCGCTGAGAAGTGCAGATGTAGCCGGTCTGAATAGCCCCGAGTCAGGCGCCAATGGTGGACCGCTGAGTCCAGGCTGTGCCAGTGCTGGCAGCAATGGCCGACAAACTGCCGTGCTGGTCGAGAGCGACGGCTTCGTGACGAAAAACGGCCACAAGGTTGTAATACACTCGAGATCTCCGAGTATAACTTCGAGGACGGCAGATGTCTGAGCCAGGCCTCGCCCCCCTCTCCAAGACGCACGACAGAACTAAAAAAAAAAACTAAACAGATCTTTTCAACGAATAATTTTCTGCTACAACAACAACAATGATCTTTATTTCAGTTAAACAAAAACAACACCAGCAACAAAAACAACAACATCATGCTTAACTAATCTAAGGCAAAGAGAGAGAGGACAAAGAATTTACGAAAAAAAAAACAAAAAAACAATTACAACAAAGTAAAATCAAAACCAAAAAACTTGCAAGAAGAATTCTAAAGAAGAACGAAGAAATGTTAATTGAAATAAAAGAAAATGAAAATTATTAAGATTCGAAAAAATATTTTTATATATAAAAGTAAATATTTCATTTTAATTTTTGCCAACACATGTTAGAAAAAAATGTAATAATGATTTTTAATTATTTCCAATTATTTCTTAACGTATTTAAACAGAAAAACAAAATATATATAAAATTAAGCTCTGGAAATTGTAAAACATATAACTAAAAAAAAACAAACATAAGAAGCAAAAACAAAGAGAAACACATAAAATGAGAGAAGTTTTAAAACAATTCACAGACACAAACACTGATTTTAATACACACACACACAGACACACATACACACACTTATACACTCAGAAAAGCAAATAAAAAAACTTGGAGTTGGGGAGCAAAAAAAACAGTCAAATTAAAAATAAAAAGAGCAACAACAAAAAACAGTAAAAACAGCTTCGCTTCAAAAATAGAACAGTAAAAAGTTCGAAACAGATTCAAGAAGAGTAAAGAAGCACAATAAAAACTACAAACAAGTTGTGGTGATGAACAAAGAACAATGATTGAAGTCAAAAGAATCAAAACAGTGCGAAACGCGTAACAAAAACTTAAACGCAAAATGTGTGCAAAGAGAAAAAATGCAAAACTTACAAACTATGTTAAAACAAACAAAAAAAAACAAAAAAAAAAAAATGTGCAAAAGAATAGTTGTTGTTGTGTGTCGCAACGAAACAGCGTACAGATAAAACGTATAAGCAAACAATTTAAGATACAGACAATGAAATATTTAATTAATTCATTTTAAAAAAAAAAAAGCTTTAAAAATAAAATAAACAAAATACAAAAACAAAACATGCGCAACTCAAATATAAATAAAATAAAAAAACAACAAGTGAAAAACAAAACAAAATTTTAACATTTAACATATTAATGTATGTATTTAATTAAATAATTGTTTTTTTTTTCCGAACACAAAAAATGGCAAAAATAGTTGATAAACAAAACAAAACGCTAACAATTAAATCGAAACAATCATTGTATAAGTTTTTAGATGACTTAAAAATATTTTGCAAATTATTTGCTTAGGCAAAGTTGTTGATTTTATTTCGCAAAACTTATAACTTTGAAGCCAAAACTGCTTTTCTTGTTAAACATTGATACTATTTTTAAAACACTTGCATATAATTTCCTTATGTTTCACTGTTAATTGCACATAAACACAGACGCACTCACACACACAC
The DNA here is from genome assembly GCA_914767935.1 of Coremacera marginata. Lineage (NCBI taxonomy): Eukaryota > Metazoa > Arthropoda > Insecta > Diptera > Sciomyzidae > Coremacera > Coremacera marginata. The sequence goes on from OU612046.1 coordinate 166,712,310, forward strand.
ACATACACACAAACAAACACACTCTCAACATACACTTTGGACTCAATGACACAAGACAAAAAAAAACACTAACACAACATTTAAAAAAACACTAAAATAAAAACTTAAGCATAAGCTTTGGCGCAGTTTTTCAACAATTCGACTATCGTTGACAGCCTGTGTTTTGTTTGCCAAGACGTTCTGCTTACATCGTGGTTATGCTAGGCAAACACAATTTTTTGTTGTTAGTGTTTTACGCATGGTGCCGTGGTTATGCTAGGCAAACAAGTTTGGCGAGCTTTTATGTTGTTAATGTTTTATGCATAAAATGAGAAATAAGCTTTTCTCTCGTATGCGTAAGAAAATAGCAATGGAAAAAGTTCATCAAACATGTTTACCTAGCATAATCACGGTATAAGAGAGAAAAGCTTATTTATTCTTGCCATGGAAAAAGTTTTTATATCGTAACTTTTGTACTACGCTCGTCGATTTCTCGACGGATTTGTGAAACTCTGAAAAACAACAACAACCTTGAAATTTTCGTGCGCATTTTACACTAAACAATTAAAATAAAGTGCAATGTTGATGTATGACGAACCTTTTATTAAGATATCGATATAAATTCTTATAAAAAATTTAAGAATTTTCAATGCAAGCTAGATATATTTCTTTCATATACAAAGAAAATTTATAATAGTGTATACCCGTGTCGGGCAGCTTTGTACACTTCAGATTATGTTAGTGCAGTAAAATATGCATTCAGCTCACGTACAGAGTGATCAAAGCTTCAGTGCTCAACAGAGATAAAGAGAAAGGATACTTCGATTTTGGATTGTGGGAAAGGGATAGCCATAAATAAGGCAGGACATAAGTCCTGATTGTGTCAAATACTAACACAAAATGTTCAATACAAGCACAAAAACGACAGAAACTCTCCTCAAACATAGGATATCCAAACTCACCATAAATGTGTAAAAGGTTGATAAACCACACAAACTCCCCTCAAACATGGGATATTCAAACTCACCATAAATGTGTAAAAGGTTGATTAGTCACTCAAACTCCCCTCAAACATGAGATATCCAAACTCTTATACACAATTCGTGAGTTTTGAATAAAAATAAAGTTGAAAAAGGTGAAATTTGAAATAACCTTGAAAAACATGAAGTTTCCTATCTCTTTATCTCTGGTGCTCAGATAGTAATCAGCAGATAATATCTAGGCTTGAGAGTTCTATGAATGCATGACGAAAAATTGCGAGATTTTACACTGGATAAAATTTTATAACTGAAAGTACACTCAACTCTCTTTTTACACGGTAGGTACACGTTCCTAAGTAAAACGTGTAAAAAAAATCGTGTAAAAAAATACAAGCAACATATGGTAAATTCAGATATGTGTTTCAAAACTTTGAAAATCGTGTAAGTTTGGAAACTTTTAAATTTTTTCCCACAAAACCATGCAAAAAAAGTAATGATTTCAATAAAACATAAAATTATATTAAACTAAAACTATTCATTTGTATTGAAAAATCCAAAACAAAATGGATATAAGAGTACAACGTCAAAAATAAAGTTAGTGTACCACAAAAATTTTAATCAAGATGAGGAACACAAATCAATTTCACAACTTTTCACAAGCGTGTACGTTTGTTTCAAATTTCATTAAAAAAATTTATTAGATACGTCTTGCACATCTGTCGAGTTGTACGTACTCAAAAGAAGAGACTTTTTATAATTTATAAAACAGTGTTGGTGAAAAATAATTTCTTTAATTGTGTAAGATCGAAAAATTTGCGTCGAAAAAAAAGTTGTTGGTGAACCGTGTTATTTCAAAATCGTGCAAAAAAAATACAGTGTAAAAAGAGAGTTAAGTGCATGTATGAGCAAAATTTTTATTTTTAGAAAATAACAGCATGGCGTCATAGTGTGCATAAAGAGGTAATGTTGAAAAAATTATGCATTAAAAGATTGGAGTTTGCATGTTTGAGTAATTGTAAAAAATGCGAGAAGAAATTAATTAATAATTTAAAAGTGGCATCTCCACATAATATTGATTTTGCTTAAAGCATATTGGCATTTTTCACTATTCACCCTGCCTTTTTACATGCCCGTCTGTATGTACTATTTGTATTTCACATTATGTAATCTGTATTTCACATAATCCGTCTATTTTAATGAAAGTCACATTAATTATTTTGCCATATAAATGAAAGCACAAAAAGAAATCAGCCTATGACTCATAAGAATTCTGCAAAAAGCGCTTTATCACTACTATGTTTTCAGTGTAAGCTTCAGTGTAAAGCGCCCATTAATATATTCTCAAGATGAGAGCGTATAGGCGTGCAAAGCTCTATCAAGAACGCTTTCCAAAGATAGACAACATGTGGCATCCGCAGTTGTAACTTTGAGCAGGGCCAGTAAAGAATCACAAATGTCGTAGTTTTTTACAAATCGCACTACTCACTATTCTCAAGTTTTTGTTGAGGTTTCATCGTGGAACAAAAAAAAATAGTTATAGCAAGGCAACAAAAGTTATCGTTGTTCGTTCGTCATAAAACATGCAGCCATTGAATTTTTTTAACAATGTTTTAAAGCTATCTCTAATATATTTTCTTGCGCATATACATGAAGAAATATATGTAAATTCAGATGTCGGATTTACTTTTTCTGAAATCGTAACATTTTGAAGAATTTTAGCCAAATATCGGATCATCAGTTTCAAGTCTGAAAATCGTAATAATATAGGAACAAACTAATGTCAACGTAAGAGAGAAAAGCTTGTTTCTCATTTTATGCTTAAAAGCTCCCAAACATGTTTGCCTAGTATAGCCACGGTATTATGAAAACAAAAAAACTGCACATATTTTCAGGCACTCTTTTTGCCACAATTGAAAAACAGCGCCAACATTAACTGAAATTATAAATCAAAAATGGAAGACATATAAAAAAAAAAAAAAATACTAAAAGTACAGAGCTTTAATATCTATAATGTATTAATTTTAAATTTAAACTCATGCAAACATATTTGACATACTGCTTTGTCAAAAATTCCTTTCAAATGCTTAGTTTTGACAAAAACAAAATCAGTTAATCACTTAGATTTTAGAAGTAAACGCATATTTTTGCTTCTTTTTTCAAACTCTTGATTTTGTATCAAAATATTGCTGACAAAATCTATAGCTACATTTTTGTATTTTGGTTTTTTTTTTTTTTATTTCTACCCACATAATATTAAGATGTTTGAACAAAAACAAAAGAAAAAAAAAGTACAAGATTAAAAATTTTTATGAAATATTAAGTTTTATATTTAAAACTTCTGCGTGCACTCTTAACAGCGAGGGGCGGGGCGAGATTAAATAAAGAACAAAACCCAAATAAATCACAAAAAAAAACACGTTAAATAATTGTGAAGAATAAAAGAATATATATATATATATATAACGTGATGCGAAAAACGTTACACATACACAAAAGCAACAACTTAATTATAACACAACACACAATAAGTGGAACAAGCGAAAACGAAACGCGTGATTCAGTGAACGAGAGAATCGCGCACTTTAGAGCAACGGTTGATAGGAAGCAGTGAAAGTGGTTTAGTTTAGAGATTTATATTAATTTGTTATAAATAAAATAAATAAAAAAAAAAACAATAAAAAAAAAATTATCTAACATAACATAACAAATTGCAATAATTTACATTTGCTTCTTCAAAATTTGCCACGTAAATAGCTATGAATTTCTTTGAACGCAAATACTTTAAGCTTAAAATTGTAAATTAATATATAAAAATCTGCTTACAAAATGGAAAAACAAAAACAAATGCTTAACTTTTTAATTGTTGTAAAAATTTTTAACTTTCATTTAAATGTTTATTTACAAAATTTCAAAGAAATTCACAGTTATTTTTTTTTTGCTGAAACTGCGAAAAAAATGCTAGCAAAACGTTCAATAAGCGAAAAATACTATAAATAAAAGAACAAAGCTACAAGTAACAAAAACAAAAGTTAAAAAAAAAAACTAAAGCAACAACGTATTTTGGCAAGATACTAAATACAAAAAAAAAAAAAAACCAAAACCAAAAGATTCATGAACTCATTCATTAAAATATGTAAATTTTTCCCCGCAATTGCAGACAAAAATCGTTAATAATGTTAGTTAAATGTACTAAATTCAAATATAATTCAAAACGAGAGGGTAAAACTACACCAACTACAACAACAACAACAACAAAATGCTTCTTTGTTAACACTAAACTTTAGCTTTATACATTGTAAAATATACATAAAAAAGAAAAGAAAAAAAAATTCTAGTTAATTAAAAATTTAGATTAGAAAGCATAAAAATTCAAATGGAAATGAATAAGAAAACAACAAGTAAAACAAAAAAAAAAAAAAACAAAAATCATAAATGAAGGGAGTTTAGGAAATCAATAAAAATAATATTAACACTCAATTTTATTTTATGTCAACTTTTATTAAAAACTTAACTATTAAATTTTCTTTTCCTTATCACTCATTCAAACGAGTTAACTGTTTCTTGTTGACCCGCCTTTTATTTCAAAATCTATTTTCAAAACCTGCGTACAAAAAAAATATATATGTAAAAATCATTTATGTTCAAGAAAAAAAAAAATTAAACAAAAAGTCATATTTACAATTTATATATATATTTATAAATAAACACATTCATAAATGTATATTTTTCTTAGAAAAACAAAAGAACAACAAAAATTTAAAAAACAAATAAGACAAATTGTTAAAAAGTTGGCTTGTATGAAAAAAAATAGGAAAAAAAATCAAGTGTAAAATTATTGAATTATTTTTAAAAGTCAAGAAAAACAAAAAGCTTTGCATACAAAATATCTTTTTTAACATTTAACTATGTGTAGAACCTTCCGAGGCGTGTGCTTTATGGCCGCAATTTTTTTCCCCTACTCTATCTCTCTCTCTCTCTCTCTCTCTCTAATACCGTGGTTATGCTAGGCACACCAAACATATTTGCTGAACTTTTATGCTTTTAGTGTTTTACGCATAAACTGAGCGATAAGCTTTTCACTCGTATGCCTAAAACACTAACAATAAAAAAGCTCACCAAACATGTTTGCCTAGCATAACCACGGCTTTAACAAGCTTTTCAATACCAACAGATTCTAGCGGCTTGATTATGAATGCGCCTCACTTACGGCCCGCCAACTTTTATTTCATCAACTCAGCGCTATGCACGCCTTCGAATGCATCTTTAATTGCATTTTACCAGCATTTTTCTACTTTTCTAAATTGAAATTGTAACAAGAGCAATGAAATATTTTGTATATAATTAATAAGAAAACAAAATAAACACACTATACATAAATACAAAAAAAAATTACGCCTACAACTTTTAAACATTTCAAGCAATCCGCACAAACTCAAATCCACTTTTTTATAAATATTATTTGAATACAGAAGAATTGCTTAAATATTAATGAAAATCTAAAAATAATTGCCATCCAATTGCTAAAGTTACAAAATTAAAAAACCAAAAAAAAAAAAAGGAAATGCATAATAAATTTTTTAAAAAATAGACTGAAATGTACTAAGAAAACAACAACATTTGCCATATTTTACACGTCGTATTTTGCTGCGTCGTTTGATAATATTATTAAAGAAAAATTAAAAAAAAAAAACAAACAGTTTATTGAGCTAATCATATACATCTATATAAATGTGTAAAAACAGCTGAGCAACACTAAAGAATATAGCTTAATGGTTATATTCAAGAAAAAAAAAAAGCCATAGAAATGCTTTATTCGCTGCAATATTTTTTAGCAGAATCCAAAAAAAAACAGCCTCCTTTACTGCATCGAGAGTAATTTTTCCGTGTAAAACACAATTTCTAGTTTTTTTTTACTCTTTCTGGATTTATTTCTTTTTTTTTTTTTTTTTTTTTTTTTTTTTGAGTCTTGAAAGTTTCTTTTAGGTCATCAAAAACTCTATTTTATAGCAACTTCCCCGGCTATACTGGAGTTAAAGACTGTTTATAGTACCGCGTTTAGTTTTCTTTCGAGGCTTTATTTTATTTCATTTTAGCTCTATTTGCTACTGACATATATTAAAAATAATTCAATATAGAAAATAGCATTAAAAACTATGACTTAGTCCTAAACTGACATATTGAGACGTACGCTAAACAGAATATTACAGAAATTTATAAAAAAAAAAAAAATCATAAAGCAGAACACTCTGTCATTAAATTTGTTAAGTTTGCATTTTTATAAAGAAACTGCTATAAATTATATATTTATATATATAATTATTTAACTGTAATATAATTTTTACACTAAATTTGTTTTTTAAATAGCAAAAGAAATATTTATATATACAATACATATATATATATATAAATTATGCCTGAAGTAAAAACACAAAAAAAAAAAAAAAATATGCAACTCTTCATAATAAAGAAAAAAAAGAAAAGGATTAACCAATTCATACCCGATGCACAATAAAATTAAAATGTATTTAAGAACAACAACAACAACAAAACTTAAATTCAAAACATCAAAATGAGAAACTTTATTAATATAAATAAAATTTAAAATTATTATTATTATTATTATTATTATTGCTTTTTTTAGTTTTCGTAAGAGTTACGTATTTACATAAATCATAAAAATATTTAAAGAACTTAAATAAAAGAACAAGAAAAAAAAAACAAAAAAGTAAATTGTAAATTTAATTAAAAAGCGAAATTTTTTCACACTTTAGCTTAATAAATTGTATAAAAAATGGAATAAAATATGAAATTTAATTGAATTTGTTATGCAAATGAAAAAAAAAATGTGTGTGTTTTACTTTATTTGGTGTGACAGGCTGAATATAAAGCATTCTTAATGCTATGTCTACAGTTTTACATTTGCACTCAAAATAAACTACTTTTGAGTTTCCAGTACAATTATGCAGGATGAAAATCAACTAAATTCAGCTGCTTTCTGAGCTTATCAAAACTTAATTTGAGAAATGCCTAGAAGTATGCTTATGTTCTGATGAAAAGTTACGTTCACACATGGTGGTTCACATACAAATTTTAAGACGGCAAGGTACGTTCAGAGCATTAAACGATTTTGTTCAGAGAAATTTCAAAGACACCTAAACTCAATTCTGCTGATGCATCTCAATGTGAACTTACTACCTGGATATTTATATAATGCGAGCTATTTCAAACAAGCGTCAAAAAGATGCAGTCGAAAAAATATAATTTTTTAAATTCTTTTGATTGAAGAGAACAGTTTTTAAAAACCATATATTTTTGCCATTTTCCTTGAAGGGTATGTTCACCAAAAAGTTCCAATTGCTGAGAGCTGTGTTTAATATGTAATGCATTATAAGGGGCATTCGCATGGTTCAAAAATTGGACCCACAAGGCATGTTGATGACAAGTAGTACCGAGCGTAAGCTAAAAACAACAGTCGGTACAACATGTTGATGAAAAGCAAAAATTTTTAATTTTTCTGGCGATCGTCCAATTAATTAGACCATGCGAAAGCATGTTGATCCAACTCACTAGATTTTTTCATTCTGTTTTGGTCGTCGCACAGTGCACATCGCACCGGTTATTCCAAGCACTGAATGTTGGAAAAAATTTATGAAATTTTGTCAAAGTTTTCCTGAAATATGGAAAGAAAAAATTTAAGCAAAAGAAAATAAAGTAAAAATATTGGTCAGTTATAAAAACAGCCAAAAATATTTTTTCATTCCACCGAAGTGATCTGCTTGAGAGTTTGCAAATAATGATGTTGTTTCACATATTGGATCGTTCAAAAGATTAATCAAATTTTTCCATCTAATATATCGTACAACATGTCATCCAATATGTTAGACCTTGCGAAAGCCCCCAATACTGTCAGTGCACAAACAATACAGACTGCTATTACTGTCAAAACGAATTTGACAGCTCATAGAAAATATGAAAGCGATAAGAAAGCTTATATTGGGAAAATGTAAACGAAAAAATGATTTGTATTGATTTTGGTTATGTGCAAGAGAGCGCAGACCGAAATACCTTCTTAAATTCTACCATGGGATCCACCTGTCATGTCATCACACATGTGGGATCGAATGGACATCTCCGATGCAAGACATATATTTTTGAATTTTCTGTCGGTACATCCGGCATGTAGTATTGATTGTGTGCATGTCCAACCAACTGGGTGCATTTTCTCATTCGATTTAAATTTTTGAGAGAAGCACATCTTGCGCGAAAAATGACTAACGTAAGAAATGTTGAATTTTGGAAAGAATTTTTTTGATAAATATACACCTAACCCGATTGAGCAAATTATAATATATCATCAAAAAGTGTTCACACTTAATGAATCTCATATGACTTGATGGTTGTTTTTGTTTTATCATAAATTGTTTATGTAAATTTCCCTGTGACAGGACGTTTCCACATACAATATTTGATTGCATACGATCTGTCAAATTGAATTTCATGAAATCCAAATTTCATGATATAATTTTTTGGTGGGCACTTCATCCCATGAAATTTCATTTTAAGCATGGTGTCAAGCAGATTGTTTCAGATAAGCTTGCTAAGCAACCGAATTGTTTATAAAAGTTTATCAACTTTTTAGTTTAATTCATCCGCCACTATATTTCATATTTATGTAGTTTTTGCGATTAAATGCAAGCCATGCACACACATACTTCAATATTTTGACAGCTTATTTCATGATATATGTCTCATAAAATATTTCATGAAATGAGCGGTCTAAGCTTGTGTATCGTTATCATGAAATATTTCATGAGATCAAATATTGGCTGCATTTCTTTATTCATTCCAGATAAAGAACTGAAGGAATAGAATAGGCCGTTATTTATCCAAAACAGAATGAATAAAAAAACAAAATTGGAAAAGAAAGAATACATTTGTGTTGTTGGTACACAGAAAACTTTATGAACACAAATATGTATGATATATTTGTTGTATATAGGCAAATTTGCAATAAGTTCAATTAAAAGCTTTAAATTGCAAAAATTACCAATTTAATTTTGTTCCATTTTACCTTCAATTAAAAAAACAACATTGGATATAACCAGATGGTACAAAAAGAACGCGTTCGCAATATGCCGTATGAATAAAGAAACACAAAAAAGAATGTTCCGGATAATCAAGAATGAATAAAGAAACAAAATAAGTTATTCCGGACGTATGGAATGAATAAAGAAATACAGCCATTGTAAGACAGCCTGTGACGAAAATTTGTTTTTGACATTTTGCTTGAAGGGTATGTTCACCAAGCAGTTTAATTTGCTCAGAGCTGTGTTCAATATGAAATACGTTAAATTTATCTAATTTGCTACTCGTTTCGATGAAATGATTTGGAAATTTAAATTAGAATTTCTGTGGGATATAAGCAAATTACGCATCTCATTTGTGATTATTGACCGAAATGGGTAAATTAGCTTAGGTGTGAACGTACTATTAGAAACTTCAATGAAAATTTGCATAGGAAATGAGCTAATAACGAATCTTATATGTGATTTTTTACCGAAATGAACAAATTAGCTTAGGTGTGAACCATGGTGGAATAATTATATGGTGTTCTCATCCCCTGACATTTTTCAATATATTTTTTGACATGCTGCCTTATTTTGACAAGCCTCATACATGGTTCGATGTTTGTTTCTATAAAAATGTCAAAATAAGGCAGTCAATTTTTTTCTGACTTTCCGGATGAGAACACCTTATATTTATTCCAACATGGGTGTGAACGTACTATTAAAAAATATATGGAAAATAGTACAAAAATGATTGTTACAATCATTGCGTTCGTCATTTTCACGCTACAAAATATGTAATACGCTCGATGTTCACTCTTTCAAAACTATAAAATTATTAAATCTATCCGATATGTGTGACAGTGTGGGGCCAACGATAAAATGTGCCGTTATCTTATCGAACCACGTGTGCATCCGACATGTTGTATAGTTTGGGGAGCCCTAATTTATCTCATTTTCTACTCATTTCGGTAAAATGAGTCCGAAATTCAAAGTAGAACTTCCATGGGAAATGAGCTAATTACGCATCCCATTTATGACTTTTGACCGGAGTAGCTTTCAGTATTGTGAATGAATTTAGAATAAGTGCTAGTAGTAAATTGTTATAAATTATTGTAAAGTAAATTGCTATAAGAACTAATTGAGGACATCGGAAGAAAATTTGGAATTTATATCGCGACTTATACAACATGATTTATTCAGAGAAGATACATCACCGAGAAAAGCAACTACAACTGCGCAACAATTTTCTGTCTCATTGCGGTACCTAGCTTCAGGCGAATCTTTGAGAAGCCTTGAGTACCAATCAAAGATTTCGATTGGATATTTAGTGGAATGTTTTCTAAAGGTTGTCAAGCAATCTACTGTAATTTGGAAAACAATTATTTAAAGGTAAATATTTATAAAATATTTGAAATAACAAACGACAACTTAATAAGCAAACACATAGTTTTCATTTCACTATCTCTTTTTCTCTTCACAAAACCACTTTTGTGCTCAATAAACTACATTTTAAAAAATAACTTGCTAAATAAATTTATTTATTTCATTCTTTATAAATTAAAAAATAAACATCAAACAAATAAAAATTTTCAAACTTTGATTGTTAAATGTTAAAACATTTAATTGATTCGACAAAGTGTTGCAAGTTCTTTATCGCTCTTGGAGAAAACTAATTTTTTACATACAAAAGCAAAACAAATTTTAATTGATTCATTGATTTGGCCGACGGGTGAACGCCTACTTATATTGTTGTTTTTTTATTTTCTATGAGCTTTGAGAACTTACGCTGTCTCCCTTGATGCTACCTGGTTAATTTTGTCATTGCTGGAAGTGTTACTGGAACTGATCATTGCTGGAAGATACTCTCTTGTTTTGCTGATGAAGCAACAAATGTGTTGGCAACCAGCATTGCCATATTTTTTTAAAAGATTTTAATTTTCAGCAAAAAAACTTTGTTTTGGTGAATTAACTGGGACAAAAAACTATATCTAAAACATATATTTTAAGACGTGTGCTTTAAAGTTTTTATTATTGTATTCAAATTAAATTATTTAAACCAAATTAATAATTAAACAAAACAAAAACTATCGCATTCCTTAACTAAAATAATTTAAAATATAAATTTATTAAAAGACATAAAAATTTGTATAAATAAACATTCAGATTTATATGAATGTAAATGTAAATGGAGATAATTCCAAGTCTTTTCAGTACAAAGAAAAGTTGTACATTCTACATTTGCTGTTGCTATAGGAATCAATAAAATGGCATAAACTAGTTTTCAAGGTAATGGGAAGACTTCGGAATTATTTCCACGTTTTATCTGATCAAAAATTACTTTCCAAAAAGTTTCAATATTATGTTCATTCAGTAAATTCAAACGACTTTAATTAATATGGCGCAACTCATGTCACTTATCGTCAATATCTTGCAATTTTTCTGACTGAATGACTGAATGAATTAGGTAGAAAAAAACACAAATTGAAAATATAAATATATACTTATATAGAAACATACAATTTATTTTATCTATTGTATTTGATTTATAAATCTAGTAAGCATTGTTTTAATCTTAAAAACAAGAAAAACCGGGTAAAAACCCCGTATTTTTTAGGCAAAAACTGGAAAACTGTCTACCCTCTCAAAAAACTGGCAAAAAAATTTTTATCTTCTAATATAGTAACACTATGTTTGACATATATACGTGAAAATATAAGAAAATAGATTTGAGGAATTGCCACAAACTCTGCATGCATAAAATGGGACTTTCTTACAAGCTTTTTCACTTGTTCATGATAAACACTAGACAGTACTATCAAGACAGTAGGTAAGGAAAACGTACATATTGTCATGCACCGTGTGTGAAAAGGCGACCAGACAGTTGGCATGACAATAAACAAATAGGTTTAAAATTGAAATTTTTTAAATATTTTTTTCTAAAATATAAGAGTTCTTCACACTAATAATAATTTCCAAATAATTCCTTCAAATTTGTATGCACCTTGAAATCTTCCAGCTACTGCCTAGCCAACTGCACAAAATTTCAGACAGGTGGCCAGACGGTAACAAAACTTAGTGCGTATGAGTAAAAAATTGTGAATATTTTGCAACTGTCTTAACGCTGCTGTCTAGCTTAGGCACCATATTCTGACTGTCTCATGTCAATATTCAGCTTGTATAAAACCCATCTTTAAGGAAATGCAAGCCTGAAACTGATGAGCAAAAAAATGTCTGAAGCTACACTCAGTGAACACACCCAATAACTGCAGGCATGAAGAACTGCAATTAAAATATAAACAAATTTAAAGGAAATATAAATGGCAAAAGTATTGCATAAAATATTAACCACCTACTATTATTCGGTGTGAAGTATTTGCTGACTAAGTGACTGTGAGTTTCCCGGAAATAGAAAAAGTTTACTCAGATTGACCGTTTTCCAGACCTGTCTGAACAAATTTTTTCTTGTGCATAAAGGAACAGTTTATGCTGCAACATGTATGGAAATATTAGGAATCAACAGTTTCAGCATAACTCCCCCGTGCTATCTGCAGGTCCACAAATGACTAGCAGTAGTAATGGCAGCCATATCCCGCAAGGTGGTGCTCCCTTCGCCCAAATGCAGCAAATGCTTTCAATCACTCAACAACCACCACCACCACCGCAGCCAGCGCCTCAGTCGTTTGTCGAAAAGCTGCCCATAGGATTGGATCATGCACCACACTCGTTTAACTTGCGTGAAAAGGTGATTGGTGCTGCTAGTGCTAACTTGCAATATATAAGTAAAGAGACTGGCGTGCAAATCACACTACGTGGTATTGGATCCTCATATGTTGAAACAAGCACTAGCGCCGAATCACAGGAACCGTTGCATCTGCTACTAGAACACCAGCGTTACGAGAATTTGAGCTCTGCAAAGCAACTTGCCAAAAATCTCATTGAAACTTTACATCAAGAGTTTATACAATATCAACAAGTAGCAGGAGGACCCCAGGCACTCCCATCCACACAGATACCGCCACCTCAACTGAATGTGCCGCCTCCTAACGTGATTGCCAGCGTACCTCCTCCCAGCGTATCAGCGCCATTGGTGCAGCACCAGCAGCTTTCACTTGTGCAGCAGCAGCAGCAGTATGCGCCACAAAATGGACTTCAAATGCAGCTTGCTCAAAATGGCATGATTATTCAACAGCAACCGCCGAATCTAAGCATGCCGCCACCGCCCACATCGCAATCAACAATGTTGCCAATGAAGCCAACAAATCACATTCAATTGCAATTTCATCAACCTCCTCCCACACTGCCAACGCAACAGGCACCGATAATTCTCAATACTCAACCACAGTCCATTCAGTATCAGTACTATCAGCAGACTACGACTCGCGACATGCAAGGTAAGCAGATAGAATTTGCGTGTTGATTCGTTAAAAAAGTTATTCGTTCTTTTGCAACCAGGTAATCAACAAGTCACTCTACAGCCATTTATTCAGCAGTCAAATTTGCCGCTACAGCCACATCAACAATACATAACAGTGCAGCAGGGAAATACTGCTTACATGGTACCACAATCCACATTTATTCAGCAAGCCCCACTCGGCACACAGCCATCCACACAGTTCTCTATAATTCAACAGCAAGTTCCAACAGCGCAGCAAACAGCACAGCTTCAAATGCAGCTGATGAACGTTCAGCCAAGCGCTCAGCATGTGTTGCCGGCGACACAAAGATCGGAAATGAAAAATGATGCACAGAGTGGAGCTCAAGATGCCGATTCACTGTCACAGGAGGAGTCCTCGACAGAGTTGCAGGTTAATAGTTCATCTGATCAACTGAGCCCCATAGTTGCTCGGCAATCGCAAGTGACCATGCCTATTACCAGTGTACCACCTCCTCCACTTAACATGTCAGTGCCACCACCAGTGCACAGTAATCTGCTAGCTACAGGGAACGCTGCAGTGTCAACTAACATGCAACAATTGCATCAACCGGCATCAGTTTTAGTCGACAACACCAACAACTGGCCCCAAGCTCACATACCTCCACCTCCCTTAGGCCAACCTCTGGCGGAAATGCAGTCGCAGCAAGCTATTGGCCAACAACAGCCTGTAGCAGTTACTTTTTCACAACAACCATTACAACAGACAACGCAGCAATTTGTGCAATTGCAGCAACAGCACATTCAACAGCCACAACAACAACAGTTTAGCATTGTTCAAACAGCACCACTAAACAACAACAACAACGCTTTTCAGCAACAACAGATACTGCAAATTCAACAACTGCAACCACAATTTTCACAACAACAACAGCAACAATTGATGTTGCAGCAACAACAGATTAATTTCCAACTCCAACAACAACAACAACAACAAGTAACTAATTAAAACAAATAATTATGCCAATAATAGTCTAATAAAAACTTGTCTTATTTAGTTATCTGCTGAGATCTCGAACCAAGCGTCCAATGTACGCAGCGGCCAAAAGCGCAGATCAACTAGCGAACAGGAGGCAACAGCTAGCGGCGGACCGCCTCCTAGCCAACAAATACGTACAGGCATGGGGTAAGATGGCTCTCTCAACTGATGCTACTTTATTTATCACATAAGCAAGAATATTCCATGACTTTTCAAAATAGAAAGAATATCACCTACTCAATACAAAATTTTAATTTCAACACCGACTCGTGCTAAGAGCGACAACCTTCAATCTCAACATATTTTTAATGAACACATTTTCAGCGCTTCTCATCCAGAAAATACAACTTTTCTGCTCCCTCCAGTCTGGATTCTTAATTAAACTGTGTAGTAGTATTTAAGTTATTAATATTAATTTCAGATAATATACTTCAGTTTCACTGTTTAGATAAGCGTAGAAAATTCTGATGATGATAAAACTGTTGTTTTTTGCAGCAAACTTTTATTTAGAATTTATATTTCAGCATTTTTATTATTATAATTTATCATTTTTTAACAACCTTTAAAACGCCTTCCTTCTACATGTATTTAAAAATTTAAACAGTTCTCAAAGTAGCTGCCCTAGTAATGTTGCTATGACTCTGACGTCCGCTGCAGTTGGAAATGCAACAAATATAGCTGAAGCTGTTGCCGTTAGTGGCCAAGGTTTGTATGAATCAAACTTTTATCAAAACGCCAATTTAAAAATATTCTAGCCTAGCCTTAAATGTTTCATAATGAGTGAATGCTTCGTGGATGTTCACGCAGACTGGGAAGGCTTCTTATTATCTTTGATTTGAAACTTAGTTTTAAGCATTTATTCCTCCATTAGCTTCTAGCTCAAAACTGGCAATTGAAGGCGTATGCAGCTCATAAGTAGACGACTTTGATTAAAATTTAAAAAGTAGTTGTTTTTTCAAAATATTCTGCTATATTTTATTTTAATCTATAAACCGTTAAAACTTGTTTTTCTTTCATAACGTTTTTGTAGATTATTGAATTTTAAGAAGAAAGAAATTTCTCAAGAAATTTTGAGAGACCAAAATTGACTATATTAATATGTTATGATTATAAACTGTTTATATATTTTTTTAAAAACTATTGCATTATTCCTAAATCTTTCCTTATAGCTTATATCTTTCGTATTTTATTTTTTCCAAATTCTTTGTAGCTAATCAAACTGCAAATAACAACTCAAACTCAGCAAATACAGTGCAATATACTCAACAACAACAACAACAACAGCAGCAACATCTTAAACCCACACATGTTGGTGTTATGCGCTATAACCAAAATCCTCAGAGACCAGTCTACGATACAGCGTATCCACCGCCTCGTAGTCGCGTGACGAATTATAATAATATTGCTACAGCAAATCAATATAATACGCATCCACCATCGCAGCAACATCAACAGATACAGCAACAACAACAACCACAGCTGCTCAACAATAATTACGGTCAACGCATGCAGTTTATGCATTCGCAACCACCGCCACCCCTGCCTGCAACGAACGCCTTTGGCACAGGAGCAGGACTCAAACGCATGCCTAGGCCATAAAAACATTAATTCAAACATTTTGCACGATTTGTACGACACAATTCAATTTTGTGGACTTTAACTGATTTTATCTTAGTGCTTAAGAAATGAAATAAATATTTTTTCATAGTATTTCTAAATGGGAATTTTTTAAATGGTCTATAATAATAAACTGCTATTATGTAGCTGACAGAAGCATTTACCTAAAAAACTTAGTTATTTTGAATTTATTTATATTAATTTTTATTTATTATTTTTTATTTAGTGATATAGATTTAACTTTATGATACGTTTAAAATATTTGCGATGTACTGTTAATATTTTTCTAATCTAATAGCAATTCTGTTTATATTAAATTAGAAATCTATCAATATCATACCAAATCCAATTGGAACAAATTCTATACAAATATAATACAATAATAATATTGATACGATAAAAATTGTAAAATCAATCTTATTATATGGTCAGATTTCAAAATCAATCATCAGTAATTTGAATGTTGGCGTTGGTAAAATCTGCGCAATGAAAGAATTTCATGAAAACCCGAAGAAACAATAGAATTCACTTGATGCAACTTGAAGAGTACGCAAAACATTTCAAATCTTTTTAAATTTAATTGAAGGTAAAATATCCCTTTCTTCGCCAAAAACAATTTGAAATTTTTTTTTTTAAATTTTTTTCAGGTACAAGCAACTGTTTTTAATTCAGTTCGACACACATTTATGTGAAAAATTTATTTTGCCAGTATAAAGGTATGTTTCGAAAAAATTTTTTATTATTTATGTTAATTATTTATGCACGTACATATATGATTTTAATCTTTGCGTTCATTGTTTAAATCTTTTGGCACCTGAAAAACAACAATTTTTCCAAATTTTTGGAGTTATTTAAAAACTCAAAGAGAAATTTAAACGGCATAAATTCTGAATGTGTACTGAAATACTAACAGTGCGTTCAAGAAGTCCTTAGGATGACACATAGATGGCGTTACTAGATTTTTTCCATATGATTTTTATTTACTACCAACCTTCAAACGATACGTATAAAAATTTGACAACAATCTGACAATTGATTCGTGAGTTATAGCATTTTGTGTGCAACTATTGTTATTGAAAAAAAAAAAAAAAATATGGAAAAAAGTGAATTTCGAGTTTTGATAAAGCATTGCTTTTTGATGAAAAAAAATATAGTGGAAACCAAACAATGGCTTGATAAACATTATCCGGACTCTGCTCCATCGAGACAAATGGTAGAAAAGTGGATTGCTGAATTTAAACGTGGTCGTACCAGCACAAATGATGCAGAGCGAAGTGAACGCCCAAACCAGACTGTTATTCCACAAAATATCAAAAAAATCCACAAATTCGTTATGAACGATCGCAAATTAAAGGTGCCCGCGCTAGCTGACATTGTGAAGATATAAGAGGGTAGTGTTTTTACCATTTTGCACAAACATTTGGGTATGCGAAGCTCTGTGTAAAATGGGTGCCGCGTGTGCTCACAGGCGACCGAAAACAACAACGAATTGATGCTTCAGAGGAGTGTATGGCGCTGTTAAACCGCAATAAAATTTAATTCTATTGTCGATATGTGACAATGGATGAAACATGGCTTCACTATTATACACCAGAATCCAAATGACAGTCAACTGAGTAACCCAACAGTCGGCTTGTAAGGTGATGGCGTCTGTATTTTTGGATGCGAAAGGGAAAATAATATATATCGACTATCTCCAAAAAGGAACCACCATCAACAGTGACTATAACTGTGCACTGTTAGATCGATTAAAGGCTGGAATCGCCAAGAAACGGCCACATTTGCAAAAGAAAAAAGTGTTGTTTCACCACGACAGTGCACCGTGTCACAAATCGGTGAAAACGATGGCAAAATTGAATGAATTGGGCTTCGAATTGCTTACCCATCCACCGTATTCTCCAGATTTAGCCCCCAGTGACTTTTTCCTGTTTTCAGATCTTTAGAGAATGCTTGCTGGAAAGAAATTCAAGTCCAATGAAGAAGTAATCGCTGAATCTAGGGCCTATTTTGACGAGGTAGAGAAATCATACTATAAAAGTGGTATCGAAAAGTTGGAAAATCGCTATACTCGTTGTATCGCTCTCGAAGGCAACTATGTTGAATAACATAATCGAATTTTATCAAAATGTTTTGTTTATGTTTTTGTTTATGTTTTTTTCTTACTTATCCTACGGACTTGTTGAATGACCTGTTATATCATATTAAATATTATTTTGTTTTTACACTTCTATTGGTTATAAAGAGACATTTTTTAGAAAAAATTTTTCCTTTTTCCGCGGAAGAATCCGCGTTCAAATATCATCTGTAGTTGTAGTCTTTAAAGGTTGTTGTCAGGATACATATTTCATAAACCAGACCAGCAGCTGAATTCCCAAACGCTCTAAATACTATTTTTGGTATGGTAAACTAGCAAAAACTACAACTTTCCATTGAATTGGAACGCACTTTGTCCATAAACGATATTGACTTTTCTCGTTCACTTTTTTGGAATTTTACTGCAGGTAAGATATAGGTTTTAACTGCAATTTTTCATTGGGAAGCACTTCAATTATGAAAATAAAAAGCCTTCGCAACTAATTTTATGTTGCACTGTGTATTAAGTAGACAAGTTTCAAATCAAACACAATTAACTATTTTTGTTAAACTTACGAAACATTTTACTGAGACCGATAATAATTTTTGTTTTTTTCTTCAATGTGTATTTGCTGCTAATAAAGCTAATGGTGAAAAATTTCAGGCCGCTCCCAAGTAGTTTAGAATTTATAGCGGTCAAAAGTTGGGAAAATCAGCCTGAACAACTTGTGATTTATTTAAATAAAGGTTCTTTTCTTAGGTAGTAGAAAACTTTAACTACAAAACTTTACCTATTTTATTTATTTTTTTTTTTATTTATTGTATTCAATTCATTGTTATTTTAAAGCACACAGATCCAATTAATGAAAATCACAGTAGTTTCATAATGTGCGAGTGAAATATTCAATAAAAACTTTATATTAAAAAACTTATTTATTTATTTTTTATTTATTTTTATTTATTTATTTATTTATTTTATATAGCATTAGTACAAATAAGAACAAAGCTCTTTTGCGGTACAACATTTTAGTATAAATTAACAACAATAGATTTGGATATAACAACAGAGTAATAGCAATTACAATAAACAAAATTAATCGCTCAGTTAAACAGTTATTAAAAATTCATAAATATTAAAACTTAAATATCAAATATAATAGAAAGAATTTTAATTCATAAATATTAAAACTTAAATATAAAATATAATAGAAAGAAGAAGATTGCAAGGAAAGACAAGAAATTAAGGAGTAGAGAAGTGAGCTAGAATAGATTGCCTAAATTTTTCCGCCCGAGTTATTTCTCTTACGCTACGTGGCAAAGTATTCCACAGTTTTATGGCATTAATGAAGGAAGAAAAATCTAGAGGTATAAGAGAGCTATACCTTGGAGCAATAAGTAGATTACATCTTCTTGATATACTGAACTGCAGTTTTTCATAAAGATAACGTGGTGTTTTTCTATGTATAATTTTATGAAGAAAGATGCAGTTTCTAGCATTGAGGTAATCAATCAGGTTGCATCCGAGTATTGCATTTCTGAATGTAGAGAGCCGGTCAAATTTTTTTAAGCCAAATACAAAACGTGTGGCACAGTTATAAGCTATATTTAGTTTTAATTGAGAAGACGAGTCGAGTCTGCTGTAAACAACTTCCGAAAATGTTATTACTGGCAAAACAAGCTGCTTCACAAGCATTCGCCTAAGGTCAAGAGTACAAAGATTAGCTGACATTCTCAAATTTCAAAGGATATAATAAACTTTACGGACAACACTATTTATATGATCAACACATGATAGGGAGGAATTCATATAAAAACCAAGATTTACGATTTTCGAAACAACACTTAGTTTATTTGTACCAATGAAGAGGTCAGGAATATTATCCAGATACATTTATTCTTACAGATAGGCAGTTCAAATGATTTGGCAGCATTTAATTGTAGTCCATTAATAGTATTAGCCCATTGATAGATGCTTCTTAGATCCTCGTTAAGTCTGTGGCAAAGGTTATCTAGTAGTTCAAGTCTACTTGATAGATAGATCTGGATATCGTCCGCATAAGCGTGTACAGATGAATGTTTGCAAACAGCAAAGACATCATTTATAAAAATGGAGAATAAAAGGGGGCCAAGAATTGAACCTTGGGGTACACCACTTAATACAGATTTATTGTTAGAGAACATAAGTCGCACTTTAGTTCTTTGTGATCTATTCGATAAGTAGCTTGATATTAGATTTACTGCACTTTCACTAAAACCAAAGAGAGTCCTGAGTTTCTGGCATAAGTACTGGTGACTAACTTTGTCAAATGGTTTCGAAAAATCTAACAGGCAGAGCAAGGACATAGAACCAGTATCATAAGCGGGTCGTAAGTCATCCATAACCTTGACTACAGCCGAAGCACACCCATGCCCTGCACGGAAACCAGACTGGAGGGGAGACAGCAAATTATTTTCAAGAATGAATTTATTGATTTGTTGGCTCATTAGTTTTTCGCAGACTTTAGATAGCGGGGATAATATGCTTATTGGCCTAAAGTCGTTAGGCCTAGAAGGGTTTGATTTTTTAGCCACAGGTAAAACAATTGCTGATTTCCAAATTGCCGGGAATAAAGAAGATATAAGGCAGTGGTTAATTATATGCGTTAACGGACTTATTATGTGTGGTAGAATTATTTTAATAAATTTAATTGGAATACCATCTTCACCTATAGCGTTTGATTTTATCTGCATAACACACTTACCAATGTCAAGCTCACTTACTGAAGTAAATTTAAAGAGTTGAGGTACATGGTTATTTGTAAGGGAAATTGTGTTGTTGTAAGTGTGAGCAGTGTTTTCAATGAAAAAGCTGTTAAGTGTGTCAGGATCAACTTGGCAATCTGAGGTAGTCTTTTTACTAACTCCAAGTCTCTTAATATTGTTCCACAAATTTTTGGTCGGAAGGGAAACATTTAATTTGGCAGAGAAGTATCGAGACTTGGACTGTTTGGTTAAGCGGACATTTGGTTATTAAATGATATGAAATGAAATTAAATCAGCTTTCTCTAACAAAACTTAAAGTAACAAGTAAGTGGGGACCCGACAGCGACAAGATTATGATAAGATTGTTACTAAGAAGACAAATTGCTAAGGTGACGAATAAGGTTGCTCACCTCAAATCTGTAGGTAAGGTGTTCCAGAGTCTACCTATTCTAATGAGAAACGATCTTTCAAATTGTGATGACGAGATCTTGGAGAAGACAATCTGAATGTTTCTTGAAGAGCGAGAAAAAGTGAATAATTCAGCAATGTTGTCAGGTGTTTGAAATTTCACAATTTTGTAGAACATGGACAGAAGACTAGAATGGACAAATTCTAAGAACGAACAACTTAAAAAGCGGTACAGTGGTTAGAGATATGCGCTCTACGTCTAACGTTATACAAAAACCTAACAACCATATTAAGAAGTAGTTGAACTTTGAGGAGATTGTAAGACCAGGTACCAGAAAAAACTTCTAGTCCATAAGTAATGCGAAAAATTAGGAGAGCATGAACTAATCTTAACTTGATTCTTAAAGGCAGATCTAGATTAAGGCTATACAGTTTCCTTAAAGTGAAATTATTTGAGGAACACAAAAGACAAGTTGTTATGTATCTATACTCAACCCTAAGCATTTAATTTCATTGAAAAAATCAATGGGAACATTGTTCAAAGAAATAGAGAAATCTGCGCAGATCTGTCTAAGAGGTTTGAATAGCATGGCTTTCGTTTTGCAAACGTTGACACGCACCGTATTATCTGTCATCCATCAGTTCCATTCAGAACATTCCAGTATATCAAGAAACTGAGTATCACCGGAGAAAACAAGTTGAATGTCATCAGCATATATGAATGGTGTGCACCCATCAAGACAGTTGGTGAAGTCATTGAGGTATAACATAAAAAATATAGGCCCCAGAACAGAACCCTGGGGGAAACCCGCAGATGACATCGAGTGGCTCAGAGTTATATTTACTACATGAGACAAATTTCTTACGGTTGGAAAGATAAGAAGAGATGAGCTTACACGACGATAGGGAAAAACTAAACTCGTTGCGAAGTTTCTTAACCGTGTAATGCATGCTCTCAAACGCCTTACTGAGATTCTGAATGACAGAAGAATGCAATCCTTAGAATCATTATAGCATTTCCTAATGCAATCTGTAAGACCAACCAATAGAGATGTAGTGTTATAACCAATCCGGAAGCCGTATTTACAGCAATGAAATTTATTTTTAATACAACTCATAATTTGGCACATCATGAGATTCTTAACAACTTTGGATAAGTAAGGCAAAATGCTGATAGGCCTAAGATTGTCGATAGAATTAGCGCTTTTCTTGATGGGAGCAACTCTTGCTAGTTTCCAGGCTGCGGGAAAATGAGACGTGGTAAATATAAAGGGTGGTTAAATTTTAAGGGCCGCTGTTGAATGTGAACCACACCTAAACGTCAAGTTTTTTTCTGCATTTCATTTGACATTTCACAATTTTAGACTAACTCAAGTTGAACCATGAAAAGATACACAATCGAGCAACGCGTTAAAGTTAGTTAGGCTTATTATGAAAACGGGCGTTCAAATCAAAATGCATATCGTGCACTTCGTGATTTTTTCGGTCAATTTAATCGTCCAAATGTGCGTACAATCGGAAAAATCGTGCAAAAATTTGAGCAAACCGGGTCTGTAGGAGATGCACCCACAAAGAGTGGCTGTTTGGTGGTTTATGGGCTGGCGACAATGGTTACTGCAAAGTTACTGCGAATGGTGTTCGCTATCGTGAGATGATAACCAACTTTTTATGGCCCGAATTAGAAGATATGGATGTGGACGATATGTAGTTTCAACAGGACGGTGCCACTTGCCACACAGCTAACGAAACAATGGCTCTTTTGCGCAACAAATTCAATGGCCGTGTTATCTCACGTGTTATCTCAAGATCATGTGATTTGACACCGTTGGACTTCTTTCTTTGGGGCTATTTGAAAGAAAAGGTGTACGTCGATAAGCCAGCAACAATTCAAGAGCTAAAGGATGAGATAATTCGGCACATTAACGGCATTAGATTTAATTTTCATTAGAGCAAGGAAAACTTCATCAGTATAAACATTACGAAAGAAAAAAAAAATGCACGTCATCATTGGAATCAGAAAGAATAATATTATTGCTAGAGTTATGAGAATGATGTGCTAAAAAGTCAGCATTTATGCCATTGACATTCGCGTCAACCGGAGGACCTGAGGCTTGCAATTTCAAGTGGAGTGTTTTTTGTAAGTTGCGCAACCGTGTTAAATCTATTGTTCGTAAAGTTAAGAGGCGGATGGATCTGAAATAAAGTCAATCGCCGTTAATTAGTTCGCCGTTATTGCGAAGTGTGTTCCATAGCTGTCTATTTTCAAGTCCCTCGAACATTATTGGGTCAGTCCGCCTCTTAACTTTACGAATAATAGATTTAACACAGTTGCGCAAAAAACTTACAAAAAACTTTTCACTTGAAATCGCAACGGTCCTCCTGAAATGCTTTGAACGCCAGATCACGAAGTGATTGAGCATAAATGATCCGCTGAATTTCATAAAATTCTTACTACCCCTACGCAACTGAACTCTAGAAACGGGTACAAGAGAAAACAAACGTTCAAAGTTACTATTCAAAATTTCAAGCTACTCATCGGTATTACCAGTACCATAAATGCCATCAAAGTTACAAGAAGTAAATCCGAAACCCAACCTGTCATAATCTATACCGTTAAAGTTTTTATATTAAAAAAAAATTCATCCTGACGCAGTGGCTCAATATTTAAGGAAAGAAAAAGTAAAGCGTGATGAGAATCAGGTGTCATATCGCCCAATATCATAAAGCCCAAAGCGAAAAATCTCACAAAGCTCAAAGCATGTTATAACGTTCAAATTTAAAGAAAAAAATGGTCACAACAGCTAGCTCGAATGTCATAACACCCAAGGTGAAAAAATTGGGCGTTATGGTATTCCATTTGGGCATTATCAAATCGAAGTTAAATGTCATATCGCCCAAATTAAAGCATTGGGTGTTATGGCATACGAGTTGGCTGTTGTGACCATTTTTTTCTTTAAATTTGGGCGTTATGACATGCTTTGGGCTTTTTGACATTTTTCGTTTTGGGCTTTTAACGTTCAGCGTTACAATATCACACAGACTATAAATTCAAAGTCATAATGCAACATTTCGTACAAGGGCATCTTTTGAGAGAATCTTGCAAAATGGGACTTATTTCCATTTGAAAATGAGATAAAGCAATTCGGATTTATTTCTCTTTAGTTTCCATCCAAACGTGTTTGTGGGGATTTAAAAAAATCATTCCGATGATAGTCGCTGCAAGCTTTGTTTCATTTGTGAATAAACTAAATTTTTAGTAGCGCTTTGATTGCTGCAATATGTAAATATTATGCTTTGAGTACAACAACATAAATTAGACCTGCTCTTATCGGCTATGTGAAATACGTTAAAATGATTTTCCCTTCTACGGAATGTTGCTTAGTATTATATTTAGAGGAAGAGTGAAATAATTGATAATATCATAAATCCCAAATTTTAGTCATATTACCCAAAAATATTCGGGATGCCCAAACTTTTCGTAAGTAACTGCTTGTTACAAGTAAGAACCTTATATAACTTTTTACTTATACGTTTTGGATTGCGCAGAGAGCGTATCATCTCTTTCTCTGGCTCTCATTGTAGTGTAAGCTTTTTTTTCTCTGTATCGGTTTTTCAAATGGATATATCCATTCAATCAAGGTTGGTTAATACAGGTTAGGTCACTTGAAAGAAGCTCGGTCGAACTGTCAGAATGGATAAAAGGAAATCAAGAAAAAAAAAACTGAATCTGTACGATTTTTAGCTATCAGCCACTTTGACAGTTCAAGCAAAGGCAAAAAAAGAGTGCTTTTCTCTCAAGTGACTTAACCTATATTAATCAACCTTGCATTCAATACGGATATTACAGATAGTTCTCTTTGTGTTAATCTCGTGCTTTTACTATTTTCTTTTCTACTAAAAAAAAGTAATGGTGTAATTAATGGATATGGATGCTGTGAATCGATAGCTTTATATAAGGTACTTGTGCTACATTTATAAATTTAAAAAAAATGACTTTGTTATGTTTATTTTTTTATGAAATAAATTTTAAACTTAAATGCATTGCACTTATGTAAAGTGTTTCTTTTATTGTTTAATTGAAATAATTCGCTCTTTATCATTTATGTTTTTGACGTCACATATCCAGATGTTCCAAGTTGAGATAACAATATAACCGATTATCTGTTTGTTGCGTATGTGCTCAAACTAGTATTCTTGATGCTTGGTAATAATTTCACTCTCTCATATCTGCTCCATTGTTATCTAAAAGAGAATATTACATGCATACTCAATGCTTACAGAGCGAAACCGATACAAGTTGATATAAGAAATAAATAACAACACATAACTACAATGCTTGAATGGTTCCTTGCAGAGCTTTAGTATCCATGTTTGAAGCTTGCTTTAACAAAACTAAGTCAAGCAATCAGAAAATCGTCTGAGAAATTTTAGCACGAAAACTCATCTTTTTAACGACATCTAGCGTACTTCAACCGCATTTATACAATGCGAGATACGGATTACTAAAGCCATCTATTAGAAAAATAATGCATTTCTTTTTACTTCATCTGTTATTTTTTTTTGACGTAGAATTACGTCTAACAGCGCGGCTTAGGGGTATTTTCACAAATTTTTTCAAGGCAATGCTAACGTTTTTTTTGGGGACACTTCAGTTGCGGGATTCCCAAACGCCTTAACGACGATTGTCGCTGTAGTTAACTAGCGAAAACTGTCATTTACTATCAAACTGTGCATGCACAATGACCGATAACGACAACTATTATTATCGTAAACTTTTTGGGAATCCTGGTACAGGTATACATACACCCTTTAATATTCATCGTACAAAGATAAAATTTATTCCAAAATATTAGTTATTTTGTGTTTTGTCATACTTTGGATTTTGTCGCTTCTTTAATAAAGCCACAAAAGATAGCAAAAGAAAAGAAGAAAAATTCACATGTTTGTATGAGAAAAATAATTCAGTTGCTGCTGACGTTGTTATGCTTGTTGCTTTAGTTCGTGCCGAAATCTCGAACGCAGCATCGTGTTGTTTGTTGAATAGAATCGTTTTATGAATTTCTCAGAGCTTTACAAGCAATGCATACGCATATAAATGCTTGCGCCGCTAAAAAACATTCAGTCTGCTGGCAGACTCCAATTTGTTAGAGTAGCGTCGCTTTGTCCGCCTGATGAACAAAGAAGCGATGCATTAGTTCATTATATTAGTTTATATTTGGTATTTAAAAAATGCAGCGCTACTACATATAAACCATTATAATTATATAAATCAAGAATCGTTTTACGAATATTGTTCAGTAACTGCTTGTGTTACTGTTATTGATACGTAGGTGTGAAATATTTGCATATATATACATATATATATCTTTCGTTTTTAGTTTGTTACTGTTTTTGTTAATATTCAGCCAGATTAATACAATAAATAATACAAACATAATACAACAAATTATATTACTACAATGCAGGTTTACATATATGCAGATTGCGGACTGGCATGGTAGTTATGCTATTATAAACTTCATTTATTTTTAAAATATAATAAATTCGAATTATTTATTGAACTAATTTTATATATACATATAAAAAATATATTTTGCTTGCTCAAATTTAAATATTCAATTATATTTAAAATATATACTTATAAGTTCTCAACTGCAGGAAAAATAATAAATTCAAATATTTCCGAAATATGTATTTCAATTTATTAAACAAAAGATTGCATTATATTTATTTTTAACCAAGATACAAATGAACAAGAACAACAAATTATACGATACAATCGAAAATGTGTCTTTTTTTTTTTTTTAATAAGTAACTCTTAATTCAAAACCTAAAAACAAAAACTGAGAACAATAAAAAAATTCCTTAGCAAAGATATTTGCATTATTTTTGAACACCAGAAATGAATACCTACAAAAAAAAAAATGTGTACACTAAAACAAAAATGTTGAAAACTTTTCTTAAATTATTTTAATTTTACATATTTTTATATTTTATATATTAAATTTTTTAAAAATTTCTATGCTTAACTTCACAATATTTGACCACTGTTGCCACTTTATTACTACTCTTCGCCAGCGTGCAAGCTTGGCGCAGCATTGGTTCAGTGTTGTATCGCCATCTCGGCTTCTTTTCTTTCAACTCTCTTCTAAATGTAACTTGCCTAATTCAATGGCCCTTCAATGTTCCCTCTTTTCACAACAACCCAAGCATTTTTATTCCGCTAGCAATGCAGCACTGCCTGCCGTATGAAAAAAAAAAAAATACATATCAACTACAAAATACTATTATTTAACGAACAAAACTTTTAGTTGATTTTCTGAACTGGTGGTTGTTGTACCAGCCTCGAGTCGTGTCTCGTAGTAAACAAAAGTTGCGTGCGTAACACGACAGCTGATGTGATATTTTGTCATATATATATGACAGACACACAAACACGCGAAACAATAAACGAAACATAATAAACTGTCAGCTTCGTTAACTAATAATTAGAAGGTAGCTAGAAGATGTTGATTATTTTTGTGTACGTCAGCGCTTTACTAAGCTTTCAATAAGATTGTGATTTTTTAATAGTATTATTTTTTTTTTTTTTGTTTTTGCTTTAAGTGGCAACATCAAAAGCCGCAAACTATTGCCAAACCAGACATAAATGAACAAACAATGTATGTTTGTCTCTACGTCTGTCCGTTTGTATGTTAGTCATTTAATATCGATCGCGATCTGTGCGCTCACATTGTGTGCTGAAGTGCAACAACAACAAAAAATTGTAAGCGAACACCTTCGCCGTATTACTTAAGATAAGCAATATTCGTAATACACTCATACGCGCTTGTATTTGTGTAAATAATAAAAAAAAAAAAAAAAAAAAAAATGCAAATAAAAATAAAAAAAAAGTTATTAATTAAGTATGTCCAGAACCCAGTTAGCTGGTTTTGTATTACGTCAGCCCAGCAGTTATATTGCACAAAAACTCATGGATATAATAAAAAATAAAGCGCTCTAATGTGAAAAATACTCATTTGTGTCTGTGATGTGTTTGCTCCACCACTTTTTTTATTTGTTTTTTGTTCTGAACTTACACGCTAAACTACTGCCAGTTGAACCTGCAAAGTGAACCGATACACAGTCGCATATATATGAAGGGGTCTGAGTATAAATCGAACCCTTGTATTTGACTTAAATACGAAAAAAAAAAATCGTAACAGCGCTTAAATTGCTCACATATGCTAGAAAAAAAAAAATAAATGAATTGTACAGTAATAGTATCTAGAAGCAAAACACGCCAAGAAATTTGATAGGCAAATCTTAACCAAGAGGATTGAACTCATAAAATGTTGCAATGCAGTTAGACAATGAAGAAAGATGAACAAACAATTCAAATTGTAGCATAAAAGTAACAGAAAGTTTAGAAACAAGTTTTCACAGTTTGCACAAAAATTGCACAAAAAAAAAAAAAAGAATTGTGATTTTTTTAGTGTGTCTTAAAGATAAAAATTAGTGAAACTTCACCATAAATTTGTTATGATATTAATAATCATTCAATTGAATTTAAATTTAAAAAAAAAGCCCAAAACTGAATCTACATAAGTGTGTATGTGTGAAAAGCAATAAAATTGAATGGAACAAAAATTGTGACAAAATTAATTTTTCGTGCTATGAAGTGATATTTTACGTTCAGAACGATAACAATTTGAAGTTCATGCTAAAAATATTACTAACTGTCAAGATAAATTAAATTGTTAAGTCAATTCTGAACGAAAAAATAAAAATACAGTGTTAGTCGATAATTAAATTTTTTACAGGTTTAAAGTACAAATTAAATTTTGTTTTATTATATAAGAGTTAAAATAACTAAAGCTAAATAGTCTAGACTCTCTTAAGTCAAATAAGTAAAAAAAAAAAAAATGAGCAACAATTGTGAAAAAATAATGTTCATAGTTTCCAAGCGCACAAACATCCAACATAGTAAGAGTTAAAAGCTCACTGTACACATTTAATGTATGAGTTAAATTTCAACCACTAAAATATAAAATTAACAGCAATTTTAAAACTAAGCTATTAAACTATTAAAAAAAAAAAAGTTTTTATTAAAAAACTTTACGTTCACAACGTTCAGTCTTTAAAGTCAGCAACAAAAAATATCTCTCTTAATAATTATGTCTTTTATGTTTTTCTGTAAATAATTACAACATTAAAACAGCGTCACTTAACTTTACAAGTCCGTCTAAATCGCTAAACATAACACTTTTGGTTGGTGGGTTGGTACTCTTTTAATTTTATATGGAAAGCGAATTCATTAGTTTGCTGAGTTAAAATGGCCAACAGCTGAAGACCGTTTTTATTTTGTAAAATTGAGATTTGTGAAAACAGCATCGAACTTTATGCTATTGATGACCATAGAACAGTTAAAGTTGCATTCGAGAGAGCAAAGGTAGCTTATGAAAATGCATGTTGCTTAAATTGTTTTTTAGAGAAAATACAGCTAATAGTAAGATCATAAAAATGTAATTGTAATTCATATAATTGTGTGGCGACCGTGGCGCAGTGGATAGAGTGTGTGGCCCATACGCCAGAGAACCCTGGTTCAGTTCCTACCTGACAGAAAGTTTTTTCCATGATACAATAATTGACAAGGTAGCCTTGACAACTACCTCTTTTCTCACGAGCGGCGATCGGAAGTTGTCAAATCAATACAAAGTTGAACTTGCCATCTGTTTTGCTGCTTCTTCGTTTTCTCTTTTTCAATGTGTTTTTGACAACTCCAAATCGCCAACACAACTGTCACTCCTACCTTGTAAACCATTATACCATGATTTTTTCAATTGAATTAATTTCTCTCTGCAGACAATGGCAAATTTCAGAGAGTAAAAACTGCCATGAAAAGCTTCTTGAGAACATAAGCCGTTCGGAGTCGGCATAACACTTGTAGGTTCAGTTCTCGTTCAAAATTAAAAATATAAAAATTTCACAACACACACAACACAATTGATCATAAGAAGCTCGGTCAAAGTCCTTTCAAGGACTGAAATGGCCATTTCGTTTTTTTTATTCGTTTCATATACTTGCTTGGGCAGAACATATACTAAAATTGCAACGATACAGAGAAGATTAGCATGGCCCCTGCGCAAGGATGACACGCAAAATCGTGAAGCGTTCCACATTTTTGACCTGGCTAAAATGCAATAATAAATTCTTTCATCGTAATTACAATTGTTTTCGCTGCGATAGGGAGCATTTCCCAGGTGGTGGAGTCGCTATTTTGATAAAAAAAAACAATCAAAATTATTGAAATTTCTAGTGTTAACACGGATGTTATTGAAAATGTGGGTGTTGAGATAATATTAAGCAACTTATCTAAAATAAAGTTGTATAGTATTTACTTCCCTGGTGGTTCCGCCACTATCGCTCTTCGGCGCAAGTTTAAGGCTGTCTTAAGGAAATTATTTAACGTAAATGGTTCATACGTTTTTTGCGGTGATCTCAATAGTAAACATCGTAACTGGCGCTGTTCACGTGCCAACACTTGGAGTAATATTTTAACTGAGTTTACTACATTCTTCCCTATTTCCATCTCCTATTCAGATGAACCAACGTATTTTCCGGCTACACGTAGTTCATCTCCATCAAACTTGGATTTAATTTTAAGCAATGCCGCTTATCTTAATTCACACCCCTTTCCATATAGCGAATTAAGTTCTGATCATCATCCAGTTAACTTTAACGTTTCGATTGATTCAGTTATGTTTGAAAATCTTAATTATTTTAATTAAAATTAAGTCAGATTGGAAATCTTTTCGTACATTTCTGAAAAATACTTTCTCTAGCATCCCAACCGATCTAAGTGTGATTAATAATACTTGTCAAATTGATAGAAATTTGGAATTTTTTAACGTGAAGTTACTGGAGGCTGAAAGAGCCGCAATTCCGAAAAAGCGTTCGGAAACAAATTTTGTTAAGCTGCCGCAATATATATTAAACTCCAGCAAAACAAGAAATTATTTTCGAAGGCAATGGTGTCGCTATAGGCAAAATTATGACTATGATACTATGATTCGACTTTCTTCACAGATTCGTTCTGATATTTATCATTATCGTAACACTGAGTGGAAAAAAAGAATTCCTAATCTCGAAAAAGGAAGCAAACCTTTCTGGAATATCTGCAAGCTTCTAAAAAAAAAACACAATCATATTCCGTCCTTAAAGCACCAAAGCGGCCTTGCCGTCTTAAATAAAGAGAAGTCAGATGCACCAGCTTTAGAGTTTCTTAAAAACCACAACGTATCTTTTAATCTGGGTCCTCATCATCATGATGCCGTTGTTAATACTGTTTATGATCGTTTTAAATCTCTATCAATTACCACCGAATCCTCTAATTATGTCGATGAGAATTATATTCTATTCTTGTTGAACGATTGCAAGACCAAAAAGTCTTCTGGTCTTGATTGTATTCAAATGGTTTTGATCAAACATTTACCTATGCTAGCTGTTCGTTTTCTCACCTTTATTTTAAATTCATGTTTAAAGTTGCAATACTTTCCAATTGTTTGGAAAGAAGCGAAGGTCATTCCTATAGCTAAGGCAGGTAAACCTCCAAATTAAGTTAGTAGTTATAGACCAATTAGCCTCTTGAACTCTATTAGTAAAGTTTTTGAAAAAATTATAAAAAATAAACTACAAGCCTTTGCAAATAAAAAAAATATTACCCCTAACGAGCAATTTTTGTTTCGTAGCTTCCAATGCACTCTCAGCAGATAAAAAGGATTTGCAAACATGTCAAATCAAGCCTTATAAGTAAGCAATCAACTGCCTTGGTTCTTTTAGATGTCGAAAAAGCCTTTGACTCGCTTTGGCACACTGGATTAATTTATAAATTAATAAATTTTGGGTTCCCACTGCAAATGAGCAAGCTGATCAATAGTTTTCTGGATAGTCGTTCTTATTGCGTCTCGATAAATAACGTATTGTCCGATGTTGTGCAAATTCCTGCAGGTGTTCCACAAGGGTCAGTAATCCGACCGCTTTTGTATATTATTTACTCCTCAGATTTCCCTCAATTAACTAGCTGCTGTCATGCCCTGTATGCAGACGATGTACACTTCGCGTCAAAAAGATAGCCAATTGTACTTTTTTTTTAATACTTTTTATCGCGAATGTGGAAACATTTTTCTTTAAGTGTAACGATAACATGTGGTCGAACGCTCTTTTCTAATTGCATAACGTTCATATAATTAGAGAGAAAGTCCCGTTATATATGCAAGTATGAAAACAGCTCCGACTAAATGATAGCACTTTTTGAAAAAAATTATATTTAGTGTATTCTAAGTGCGCGCAAGAATAACATCATCTATATTGCTTGATTTCTTTAAGTATTATTTTCGATTAAAAAAAAAATTAATTAAAATGGGCCGAGGTAAATGGTTAAATAGCGCAGAAATCCAAGTGGCTTTGAGCCTTAAAAAAGAAAATATGAAAACGAGTGAAATCGCAAAATATTTAAAAAGAAGTCAAAAAGTAATCAAAAATTTATTAAAAGACCCCGAAAATTATGGAAACTCTTTTAGCAGTGGGAGACCAAGGGCTGTACCACGGCGAGATGAGCGCGCTATTTTGAGAGCAGCTTCCAATTTGAGCCTCACTGCCAGAAAAATTGCTGAAGCAGCTGGGGTAAAAACCAATATTCGTAATGTGCAAAGAATATTAAAAAAATCTACAACTATTCAACGCAAGAAATTACAAAGGAAGCCGCCGCTTACAGCAAAACATCGAGCGCAAAGATTGAAGTTTGCTGAAAGTCACCTTACATGGAAAAAACGTTGGCGCAGGGTGCTATTTACGGATGAGAAAAAGTTCAACTTAGACGGGCCAGATGGTTGGTCTTACTATTATCACGATTTAAGAAAAGAGGAACGCATTCTAAGCCGACGACAACATGGAGGTGGATGTGTTATGATATGGGCCGGAATTGGATATTGTGGAAAAACCGAAATAAAGTTTGTTCCGTCAAGAATGAACAGTCAAGATTACTTGAATTTAATTGCAAATGAAGTAGTTAATCGTGGGCAACGATTAACGAAGAATCCAATGATATTCCAACAAGATAATGCAGCTGTACACACAGCAAAAGTGGTAAAGACATTTTTCAGAGAAAAGGAAGTAAATATTATGGAATGGCCCGTACGATCACCGGACCTTAATATTATTGAAAACTGTTGGGGATACCTTGCAAGAGAAGTCTACGCTGAAAACCGTCAGTACAATACAGTTGATAAACTGAAAAGCAGCATTATTTTCAACTGGGAGGCGATTCCGAAAAAATATATAAAAAAACTTTTTAAATCCCTTCCAAATCGTGTAACTGAAGTTGTGAAGAAACAAGGAGGAAACACTCATTACTAATATTCTAAATTTATTAAAACTCATTAATAATTTCCTTTGCGTTAAGCTTTTTTTTAACTACATTTTATCTTTTTGTCGTACCAAAAATAAAGTTTTTGTGTTGTATAGAACAATTAGCTGAGTAATTGGATATCGCTTTTTATTTTAATCACTTCTTTTATGTGTGTTTTCTAAAATATATATATATTTGAAACTTTTAATCAATTCATTAAATAAAAAATTTCAAATGGCTATATTTTTGTCGCGGAGTGTATGTGTATGTGTCTATTTCTCGCATGACTCTGCATATGATATTCTATTGAATTTACAACGGGCATCGCTCAATACATGCTTAAATGGAAAATCAGTCTAAACTCCAGCAAACACTCTCTTCTCAAGATAAACAATCATGGCATAGCTTGGTCCAACTCTGTCAAATTCTTGAGCTTATATTTCGTGGTTAAAAATTTAATATCGCAATCAAAATTCTATATCCACTGATAAACCGTTCCTCAAATCTAAGTACTGAAAACAAAGTTTTGATATGCAAATTATATTTCAATCAATTATTTTGTATGCATGCCCTGTCTGGGGTTGTTGTGCAAGGACACACATTAAAGGTTTGCAAATTTGTCAAAACAAACTATTGAGGATGATGTTGAATGTTCCTTGGGACTATTCAACAAAAAAATTACATCTTAAATCTAACGTCTACCCTATCTCTTAGAGAATCTGTGATTTAACCACCAAGTTTTACATCCTATGTAGCATGTCTAATGCTCGTATCTTGATTTGGTCAAAATACAGTATATTGCCTCAAAAATCCGAAAAATACAGTATTTCAATTTTCAAAAAACAGTATTTTTTACAGTATTCATTTTATTCAATGAAAATTACAGAAAAGAGCTAATTAGTAACTTTCAACTTTTGTATTTATCCTTTATAGAAATTTGACGAAGCAAGTCCGGCTTTGTTGTAAGGTATTTGTAGAAATCAACGCATTCATACTTCAAGTTACATTTTACGATCATAATCGCCTTCAACGTTTCCACATCCAATCGAGTTTTGTCTGATGTCCATGTTTTGTTTACCGCAGCAAAGATTCGCTCGACCGATGCTGAAGTGGCCGGCAAGCATTGAATGTATTCAACGATCGTAGCCATTTCTTTGTATTCACAATCAACGTTTTCGAAATGAGTAAATATTTCGACCCAACGATTCACAATCGAAACGTTGCCATCCTTCCACTGCGAGATTTTCTCACTCGTACAGTAGTTTTTAACATATCGGAATTGCGAGTGCAAATTTGCGGCATTTTCGTTGGCATTGCACAGATTGTTTTCTCTCAACTTGTTCATAACCTCTTGTACATCACTCCATTTTGGTGTTTCTTTCAATGAAGCCCACGCAAAAAGTTTCAGCGGCTCGAATGGTGCTGCCCAAAGGAGGAAATAGGAGAGTGCAGAGTCTGCAAATTAGTAGAAAAAATTAGTATCAAATCATTGAAGAGCTGTACAAAAGCAGGCAAAATATTACCGAAAAATTCGTTGCAGATAGCAGCCATCTCTTCTGAATTGTATCCATCGTCAATAAGTCTTTTTTTCTCAGCTGCTGTTGCTGGTGACAAAAAATCATCTTCTTTCCGCATTTTCAGTGTTTCTTCAAAGATTGTGCCACTTCAATTGCCGTGACATCACCACCTTCAATCTTTAGCACGTATTTAACGAACAATTCAGCCTAAAAAAATAGAGGAAAATGTTAAGTTAAGTGAAGTTGTCAGAATTACATAACAAAAAAGTTTTTTACCTGTTCTTGCACGAACATCAACCAAAATTTCGATGATTCGTTTCTCAAAAACTCCTTCAGCTGCTTTTCTCCTCTTTCATGTGCAAGGAAATACGATTGGAGAGCATCATAGAGTTCCAAAATACGTTTGATAGCTGGTGCAACAGCCAAGAATCGTGTTTTTGCATATCCGAGCAATTTGTCATATTCCACATCTGCATCTTGACAAAATTCCTTCAGTGCCGTCACGCGTACAGTATTACGGTAAAAATGGGAATATATTTTAACAACAACCCATTCTACGTCGAATGGTATCTCGTCACATGCAAATTTTAATGCATTGTGTGTAATGTGAGCGACACAGCTTATGCCAATCAAATGCGGGAGCCACTGCTTTAATCGGTAAAAAACATTATTCTGGCCGCCACGAGTGTCTCCACCAAAATTAACTTTTGCATTGTCGCCGCAGAAGCAAACGATTTTCAACTTCAGATCGAATTTACTGGCGGCCGATTCTATGAGCTCGGATATAATAGTAGAAGTTTCACCATCTTCTTCGGTTAGATTCAAAACTCTAACACGTACACCGACAGTCGGAATGAAATATCGAACGAGCACGGGAAAAAGTTTAATATTTCCATGGTTCGATGCATCAGTGTAGATTGATACAAAACTACATTCTTTCAAATCTTGTTCAAGCAATTTTTGGGCGTGCGATGCGAAAACATTGACGACTATTGATTGACATTTCTTCTGAGAACACGAAAACTTTTTGATATGAAAACACGATTTAAATATTTTCGTGGCACAATCCGACGACTTGAAACTGTGATTGGAATTTACCACATGATAGGCCCACACTCCTTCCATTGCCGCTATATGTGCATCCAAATCCGACGTAAAATGTGATTTTATGGACGTGCTGGCAGAAGCAGCATTTAAAGCATGTCTATGTTTTTTTGCCGTAACATGTCGCGCAATATCCGCGTTACCACCAGATGCAATTGAAAATGTACTTCTACACACTCTGCAAAAAACATCACTTTCACTTTTTGCTGCTTTTTCGAGAAAGGAATACTTTTCACGAAGTTTTTCGGTCAATATATTTTTAGCTTTTGTTTTCGACATTTTTTATTCTTTTAAATTAGTAATCGAGAGCAAACTCCTAGTGACGCGCGTTGAATATGAAAGAATAATGACAAGACAACTATTAAAAGGGAAAGAAAGAGACAGCTATATATGATATGTTGCTATGTACGCTTCGATTTTCGCCGTTTACATGTGTCAATATTCGCAACGTTTGAATTCGCTTTGACTGTGTTGCCATTGTTGTGTCTGATATTTTGAATTTAAGTTGAATTTCGGAGCGTTAAAAAAATTAAAATTTCATTTTTTTCTCCAGCGACAAAACAGTATAGTAAAATACTGTATTTTGGGGAAAAATGCAGTATGCAGTATTTGGATTGAAATTACAGTATAATACTGCGAAATACAGTATAGATACGAGCATTAAGCATGTCTGATAATTCTCTGGTCTCTGGACTTTGTGAATAATCTATTTTATATATATAATAATTATACAGTATATTAATAGTTTCATTAATTCATTGCACACGTATCTATATATTTAATTATGTTCATTAATATGTTATATTGTTTTGTATGTGTTATAATAATCTTATTTTGTTTATAAAAACTCTTTATTGTTTACACACTGTTAAATAAACTATTACCTTCCATCTAGTCAACACAAGTAGGTTTTTCTTGTAGTTTTCCTTCGTAAAATTTTTTACTAAACACTATTTAATTCATTTTTCTTTTTAATATAATGTTAAAGAATTAAGATCAAAACCAATTTCTGCAAATTGAGCATTCATTGATAATTAAAACGATTTTTACTACCAATAAACGAATATTTTTATCAGAATAAAATATACTTGTAAAAATGCCCGATAAGAACTTGTTTAAAAGCGTGAGAGTATTCAAATATGGAAGTACACCCCCTTTTACGATTAACCCCCTCTCTCGGTTATTCAAATGCAGCCAGCACGACTGTCGCTTTTATCCTACCGCCTTGCCGCTAAATATAATCCGTGGACAAAAATAGAAGGAGTTGCCGCAGGCTCATAAAATTTTGTGGAAATAAGTTTTATGACAATTCGCACAGAATTTCGTTGAAATGAGATGAATGAAAAGCTTACATCTCATGTAAGCGAAATCGGCATTCTGGTATATTTCCCCAAAAATTATCCCAGAACAATAAAAATTTGCATACATGGTTTTTTTTTTTGTCATAGAAAATAGTTGGTGATAAAATTAACCAAATAGGTTGATTAACACGCTCATCGCCCATGGAACCGATATCGGTAGTCTGGTAGATTTCGCCAAAAAAATGATCCCAGGTCAATACCAATAAATAGTTGGTGTAAAAATAGAGCAAATCGGTCGGCTAATATGCTTACCTCCCATATAACCATTCCCAGCATTACATAATCTGGTATATTCCCCTAATAATTATCCCAGAACATTGCAATTTTATACCCATAATTATTTTATAGCAACAAATACTTACATACTTAGGTGGCGCCTACAACCGTAAGTCGGTTTCCGTAAGAAATTGCGCCTGCCATTTCTGTTTTGCGCTTGCTGCCGCCAGTTGGAAGCTCCAAGTTTCATCAGGTTGTCCTCTACTTGGTCCTTCCAACGGAGATGCGGTCGTCCTCTTCTGCGTTGACCGCCGCTGGGTACCGAATCGAGTATTTTCTACGCTGGAGCGTCGTCTTCCATCCGCTCAACATGACCTACCCACCGAAGCCGCTCGATTTTTATGCGCTTTACTATGTCGTTGTCGGCGTATAGCTCATACAGCTCATCGTTCCATCGTATTCGGTATTTGCCATTGACGCAGATTGGTCTGTAGATTTTACAAAGGATCTTTCTTTCGAATGTCCCCAAAGTTTTTCTATCAGAGCTGCTCAACGTCCAAGCTTGTGCTGCATATAACAGGACGGGCATGATTAGTCACTTATAGAGCGTGACTTTTGTTCGTCGAGTCGAGAGAGGGCTCTGCTTCTCAATTGCCTACTGAGCCCAAAGTAACACCTGTTGGCAAGAGTTATCCTTCGTTTTATCTCTCTACTGATATCTTTGGTGGAGTTAATGCTGGATCCGAGGTAGACGAAGTCCTTCACAACCTCGAAGGAGGTGCTGTCAACAGTGTCGTGGATCCCAATACGCTGGGATTGGTTGTTTGTTGACACCAGATATTTCGTCTTATCTGCGTTTACTGCAAGACCCATATGACTCGACTCTTTTTCTAATATGAAGAATGCTGCACTGACTTCGCGAGTGTTATGGCCAATGATTTCAATATCATCAGCGTACGCTAGCAGCATATCACTTGTAGAATATGGTGCCGCTTTGCCTCAGATCAGCAGCTCGAATGATCTTATCCTTAATTAGATTAAAAAAGTTGCTTGATAAAGAATCATCTTGTCTGAAACCTCGTTTGGTAAAAAATGGTGGGGAGAGGTACTTCCCAATTTTTACTGCGCTGCTGGTGTTTCTCAGTGTCATCCTGCATAGACGGATTAATTTTGCAGGTATACCAAATTCAGACATGGTGGAGTATAGGTGATTCCTTATTGGACTGTCGAAAGCGGCTTTGTAGTCGACAAAAAAATGGTGGGTGTCGATTTGCTTTTCTATGGTCTTTTCCAAGATTTGTCGCAGCGTGAATATCTGGTCGATGGCAGATTTCCGAGGTCTAAAGCCACACTGATAAGGCCCAATCAGTTGGTTTACGATGGGCTTCAGTCTTTCACATAATACGCTCGACAGGACTTTATAGGCGATATTTAGGTGGCTTATCCCACGGTTATTGGCGCAAATAGTAGGATCGACTTTCTTGTGGATTAGGCAGAGTACACTGAGGTTCCAATCGTTTGGAATGCATTCTTCCGACCATATTATGCATAGAAGCTCGTGAATGCACTTGAATAAAGCTTCGCCTCTGTTCTTAAACAGCTCAGTGGGTAGACCATCGGCTCCCGCGGCTTTGTTGTTCTTAAGCCGTGTTATTGCAGTCAAAACTTCATAGCACCAAATAATTTGTGTAAAAATTAATCAAATCGGCAGACTTATACGCCTGCCACCCACATAACCGAAATCGGTAATTTGATATATTTCGCCAAAAAATTATTCCAGATCCAAAAAATTTTGGTATGCATAGCAAGAAACAGTTTCATACGCGAAAAAAAAATGCATGACCATAAGTTTGGCGGTTTTGAAAATACGAGGGTAAAAAACAATAAATTTTGATACTCTTTTCGCAGCGATGTTCAATATCTTCGATACTCTTTTTAAAGTGTGAAACAAATAGCCGTCAAGCGCCTCAAAATAGCCATCAACCGTAGATTCCAACTCTTCATTGTTGGCAAATCTTTTACCACCGTGCCATTTTTTCAAGTTTGAAAAAAGAAAATAATACGAGGGAGCTAAATCTGGCAAATAGAGCGCGTGAAGAAGCAATTCGAACTTTAATTCATTGATTTTGGTCACCGCAAAAGTGGATGTGTGAACTTGTGCATTGTCTTGATGAAATAAACCCTTTCTTTTTCGACAAATGCGGCCATTTTTTCTTGATTCCATCACTCAAACGCTGCAATAAGTTCGCAATATACACGCCGTTGATTGTTTTTTCTTTTTAAAGATAATCAATGAAAATTATCCCACGCGCATCCCAAAAAAACTGACGACATGACCGAGCCGATTCTCCCTTTTCAGTCCATTGTTTTGACTGTTCCTTCGTCTCAGGGGCGAAGTTATGGACACATGTTTCATCCATGGAAATGAATCGATGCAAAAACTTGGCTTTATTGATATGGAACATCGGCGAACAATCGATTGAAACATCCTTACGACGTTGTTTTTGGTCCATGGTGTGAGGAGACGCAACACCCATCGTGCGCACAGCTTTCTCATGTCCAAATTTTCAGTCAATATGCGATGTACAGCACTTTTTGAAATGCCTACCATGTCTGCTTGCTCACGCACTTTCAATCGACGGCCATCCAATACCATATTGTGGATTTTCTTTACCATTTCTGGATTTGTCACTTCATTTGGTCGGTCTCTGCTATGTTCGTCTAGGCAGCTCGTACAGCCTCGGCTAAACTCTGCCACCCAATATTTTATTGTTGTAAACGAAGGAGCAGACTACCCTAGAGTAGAATCTAGCTCGGCTTTAATATAGGTTGGACTTAAACCTTTCAAATTAAAGTACTGTATCAAATAAAGATGATAAATTTTTTCCATGTTTACAAATTCACTGAGAGCGTTCGTTCATTTATGTTGGCTGCGAAACAAATAGTAAACAACGTAGTGTCTTAAAGCTGGAAAATTAAGCTTCATAAGGAAAGCATCAACCGCTATCTATACGTCAGGTCGGATACTTCTGGGAGCCCCCTGGTAAGCCATTCGAAGTCGGCATAAAACTCGGTGCAAAGATTATGCATAAACATTTTACAACACGCACAACATAATTGATCATAAGACGCTCGGTCAAAGTCCTTTCAAGGTCCATTTTTTTTTTATTTTATGGTTAACGGTTGTGCTAATATGCCTTCTAAGTGATTTGTTCCTTAGGGTTTCCATAAGTGAGGTGATCACTTACTCAGTTTGTGTATCGCAGACCATTTTCACATGCTCCTCTAGAGCCATATTTTCAATGAGTACGCTTCTAGAACTGTAAATGATTAAAGCAACGTGACAATTTCCACTGTATAACTTACTTGAATTAGATCGGTTCATTACTTGTCAGCGGTGGTACAAATAGTGTGGGACAGAACCAGTCTTCAGCTGACTGTGTTTCTCACCAACTGCTTCCGACAGTCTTACATATCCCGCACGCTGAAGGCGTTTGTTATTTTAATTAATTAAAAACTAGTTTGCAGTTAACAATATCACAAACTAAGACATAAGTAACAAACGACGCTACAAAATTTTAAGCAAATTTCCACGAATTATTTTTACGTCAATAAATTTTATTTAAGTATTCTTCTTTTTAACAGTAAGCACAAACATATGGAAAAGGTACCTTAAAAAAAGTACTAAAAGAAACAGCAAAATACTGAAACATGACTTTTTTTCTAGAAGATGACACAACCCGGGCCGTCATTTTTTCAAGAGCGTAAAAATATTTTTGTTTACATAACATAAAGATATGTCAAATATCTGAATAATCCATATAATGATTGAATTAATGGGTCTGCCCAAATTTATACACGCTACACCGAGAAAAAAAGCTAAGATGTTAAATTGAAAAAAACCTAGTATAATTTATAAGATTGCTTTGGCAGTTTTCAGCCACCCGAGCACTTTATCAAAACGCCTAAGTTTTACATGTTGACTTGTCAGTTTTTATTGGGTGATAAATTAACCAAGTATTTGGTAATTTTTTGTACACTACTTTTAAAAAAAATTGAATTCAAAAATATAAGTTTTTTCGAGTTTTGGTTTTTTTTTTATTTTCCTTTTTTTTTTTTTTGAAGCTGCCGCAGCCGCCTCTCGTTCTGTGATTTGCTTGAATGAAATCGGCAACAACACAAAATTTTCTTTTATCAACACAGTTTTTTCTTAGAAATTAAAGACTTCTCGGCTTACATTAAATTAAATTAAATATCAAATACAAAACTCTACCTTCGCATGCAGTTGAGATTCGAACCCACACCAACCGATACCACTGTGTATGATGACACTACGCTACGTATTGAGCCAAACTCCTTCATTACGCGGAGTGATTTATTCAATATGAATTACAATTGAAGCTATGCTGCAGCTATCAACAGAATACTGCGACATACTGCTTCTGTTAATACAGCATCTGTTAATATCTGTGAATCAAATTTTTTTTTTTGGCAGGGTATCCAAGTATGTGCTTTCAAAGCAGTGTATTAAACAATAAATTGCTTAGGTGAATTAACGTAGCTGCAGTTATGTCAGCAAATGATAGCAAAGCTGCTTAGATCAGTTGGTAGAGCGATGGACTTTTAGCACCAAAAGTTCCAGGTTCGATTCCACACGGCGGGCAAAGAAATTTTTTTTCTTTTTCTTGATGAAATGTAATAAAATTTTCTGGTGTGAATATTAAAGTGTGTTTTTTTATTTACTTTATGTTATTTTTGAATTCAAAAGTGGTTTTATTACAAAAAAACCATTAAATTATCAAATCTATCCTTCTCTCGTGTGTCTAATGACGCAGCTGTATTTTTTTTCTCAGAAAATAGCTCAAAACTATGCTTAAGCCATCCACGCTAGTTGTTTTTTAATTTTGTATTTTTGAATTTTGAGCTTAGGTGAATGAAAAATATTTTTTTTTTTGGCAAGATATCGAAGTATGTGCTTTCAAAGCAATGTATTAAACAATAAATTGCTTAGGTGAGTAAGCATAAGTTTGTAATTCCCATACAATTCTTTTCACCCAAGCCGACTTAGGTGATTTACCCATAGCTTTTTTATCGGTGTAGTTTTTATGAAAAAGAGGCAGCTCGTCTTTTTTTGTTCTTGACTATAATCAATAAAAAGCTCATTAGTAGATTTATGCGAACTTCTATCTACAAACAAATTCTTTTTTTTTTGTTTGTAGGCTCAGCCAATTAACACATAGTCGATTCATAGTTTACAAACTGAGCTACATTCATATTAAATGTATATTCAGTATTGCGAGTTTTTATTTTAATCTTTACTCTATGTTTATTAATGACTTTTCTAATATTTTGCCCTTCAGCCACATAGTGTATATTATATACACAGCTGTTGCAAAACACATTTTTCATGTACATTTAAACACAGCTGCTAAAATAAAACACATGTTTCCTTGTAAATGTATATAAGCAAGCCTTACTTTGAGAAAAAGTTATTTCTTATGGAACTACAATATTTAAGTGACTTGATAGTTTTTCAACATTGCGTCAGCACTACTTTTTTTATAGTAATTTTTTAAGGCACCTTGGGCGGAGTTTTCTTTGAATTTTTAGCTGTTAACCTAGTTTTAATTAGCAAAATATACAACGACTTACCGCTGACCATCAATCCTACATAGCAGAGGCGCACACAGGGAAATTTGGGGGTTAAAACACCCCCAAATGAAAATATAACAATAAAGTAAAACTTTTAAAGTAAAACGGTTATTTTTATAAGTTGTAATATTTTAAGCTATTTTTTATTGTGTTATTTATTGTTTTGCACGCTCATCTCTAAGTAGTTGCACAAAGCACTACTCAGCAAAGTACAACTACTACAGCAAAAAGTAAAACTCTGAACAAAGCTGCATTATAGCATGTTCACACACAGGCCGAAAAGCATCTTTTCAGCTGAAAAACCTCTTTTCAGAAAAAGGTGTTCACACTTGAAAAGCATCTTCCATATGTTTGTTATTATAGCGATTTGTTTCATTTTGCTTGGCTTAGCAAACAAATATCGCCTCATGAAGGTC
Organism: Coremacera marginata; assembly: GCA_914767935.1. Lineage (NCBI taxonomy): Eukaryota > Metazoa > Arthropoda > Insecta > Diptera > Sciomyzidae > Coremacera > Coremacera marginata. The sequence continues at coordinate 166,756,243 of OU612046.1, forward strand.
ACTCCACTGCACGCGCTCCTTGTATTTTTTTTTTTTTTTTTCATTTTCAAGATGTTTTCTAATTGGGAAGAAAGTTTGTCTATAATTCACAATAAATGAAAACAGACAAACGAAATGTCAAATATCAGTGACAACTTGGATTTTTGTAATAGATTTTGACTTTGCTTCAACGAACAGACTTCCGAACCAGGGTTGTTTTCTAAGTTTTCAGAGTTTTTCGCTGAAAAGCAAACAACTATCAGCTTTACATTTGACAGTTTTTTTATGGCGAAAAACTTAATATCATGTAGCTTTTCAGCTGAAAAGCCATTATTGTTCGAAAAGCGGCATTTCGGCCTTAATGTGAACATACTATTAAACGAGAAGAAAACCAAAAAAATTCACAATTTGACAATAACAACACAGAAAGCTCTGTACACGTGTGCATGTTCTACCACGTTGTTGTTCTCTGTAAAGTAAAGTATCGTTATTGCAGCAGCGTCACTGTGGTGTGCAGTCAGTTGAATTCATTAACTCGATAAAGATGGGTGAAAATTCAATTCAAAAATACTTTCAAAGTAATGCTTTAAAACGCATAAGCTATTCTGTTGTAGTTAATTCTGAAGAAAGTAGTAGTGAACCTAAAATTCACAAAGAAGAAGTCTCAATACGAGCGGTAAGCTTTTTGCGTATATTTTTAAACTCCCACGCGTACTGCGTATGGATGCAAAGCGAACCCCCTTTGTCACTCCATTTGTAATGCTCTGTAATGCATTCGTGGTAACATGAAGTATGTGAGAGAAATAAGTGTTTTGCATATTTTTTCAGTGTATGCATAGAAACTCATGGCTAATGGTAAATTGTTATAATTTGCCTATTCCCGATTTCGTAATACAATAATTTGGCCAATGGAACGTAAACTTTTGTTTTAAAAACATTAATTCGAAAGGAGTGCCAAGTTTAAAAAGCAATTTGAAGTTGTATTTTTGGTTAAACAGCCAAGAGGCCCAAAAAGGTTAGCACTCATTTTTGGGAGAAGCCGCTCAAAATACACGATATGTTCTATTTCATTTGTAAATAAGTGGATTAAACGCTACAAAGAAGTTGGCAATGTTGATGATGCCGAGAGCATAAGCAAAGAACGCGTGACTTCGAAAGCTGTGGATAAGACAATATGCAGTTTGTTTGAGAAAAATCCGACTCTGAGACTGAACAAAAAATTATATCAGAAAAGAGTTGAAGTGTCTACGTTTACAATCAGGCAGACTTTTGGAATTAGGCATCTCTAACTAGAGTACCAACACAAAACCTTTGTTAACTATAAAACACATTGAAAACAGATTTACATGGGCCCGTGAAAATATGAATCACAACTGGAGCAACATTATTTTTACAGACGAGCCCTTCTTTGTAATTTATAATCGTTTTAAGAAAATTTTGACAAAAAATATCATAAAAAATCATTCAGCGAACAGTCAAGCACTTCTTAAAAATGCATGTGTATGGATGCTTTTCAAAGAAAGTTTTTGAGAAATTTATAGCTTTCACGCAAAATCTGAATGCAGATTGCAAATTGTACAAATGTGAATACTGAAGTCTGCTGAAATGTTGTATGGAAATAAAATAATAATTGGTTACTACTGCAGGAAGATAATGACCACAAGCATCGGAGTTGCCTTTGCACGGCAAGAGAATGATGTGAAAACACTAAATTGGCCTTCTCAAAGCCCCCGGTGCCAATCCAATAGAAAACGAGTGGTCCTTAATAAAGCAAAAACTACAAGGAAAACAAATTTCTTGAAAACTTGTACCAACGTTGAAACGGATTTCCCATGAAATATGTTGCACAACTCAACCAAAGTTGCGCCAGAAGATGCCAGAAGCGGACGGCAACTATGACGATGACGGAACTAAATATTAAATATAGTGCGATTTTACTCTTCTTGAACTTTTCAATAAATAAAACAAAATTTGAAAAAAGTAATTTTTTTAAGATTAATACACAACACTTATTTTTCTCACACACTGTATGCATAGAAAATTATATACAGGGTCTAATAAAAGTCTGCATACAGCGTGCAATTTTTGATATATGCAAAATTTAAGCATCTTAACGAAAAGTTAAAATGCATTTTAATAAGTAATGATAATTTAGAAAAAAAAACAAAAACTATCATATTAACCAATACAACAAGATATTGGCTATAATACAGAAAACTTATCGGAGAACTTATAGGAGAAGCGATAAATTTATTCGATAATTTATTTTTTTTTTTTTGCCTTACGCTAGAATACGTATTTTTTACCTTAACAAAGTTGTTTTTAAATTCTCTACTAATCGGTCGTGCTCATATAATGGCATCCCGAAGCGAAAGTTGAACTATAATATGCAAATGTTATAAATTCATAAAGGATCCTTTATGTGATATAAATAAAATTAAGCCAAGTCAGAGTAAAAATATTATTAAAAATTAAATCGACCCTTAATTTGTTCGCCTCGAACCCTGACGCGGACTGCCAAAGCAATTTTCTAGAGTATATTAAGGCACTTTTATAAAAAAAAATTGCACCATAATTTGGAAATTAATGGATTAAAAGTAGTCAATCACATCGGTCTACTTTCTTGTCGGTCACTGTACATATATTTGCGATCATCATCACCAGCCGACTGGATTTAGTCATGTGCGTCTGTGTGTGTGATTCCAAGTCAAATCGGACGTTTTTGTCCAAAAATTGATTTTGACGATTCCAACTTATTTCAAATTTTGCACGTTTTTCAAATTATAAAAAATATGCAAATATTTCTAGTTTTTTTAAGTACTATCGACATGCAAAGTACCAAATTTTTACAAATATAGGAGTTTCAAAAAACCGTCCGATTTGACATGGAATCATCGATGTATGTTTGTGATGACGATTACAGCCGTATTTTTGGGGCTACAGTTCGATATCGAATTTCAATAAACTAGCTTACCCAGCAAACCATAGTTGACAACTTTGTCGAAATTCCGACTATTTCGAGCTGTCTTAAAGAAATCGTTACCATTTTATATATTTATAGAATATATAGAATTTCGTCATGCGACTGTTTGTACGAAAAAAAAAAAATTGAAATGCAAACAGAGTAAAATTTCCTTTCTTTCGAACTGTCTGAACGAAATCGTAACTTTTTCGTAACATTTTCGTTAAGACTCGTTACGAAATCGTTACGAAGTCGTGTCAACCCTTTCATACGATTTCGTAACGAAAGCGGATTCCGAAATCGGAAAGATTGCGAAATGTTTGTTACGATTTCGTTAAGAAATCTTTCCGATTTCGTTGTGAAATCGTAACGAAAATCGTATGGAAGTGTTGACACGACTTCGTAATGAAATATCGTATCACTTTCGTAACGAGATTTCGTTCAGATAATTCGAAAGAAATGAAATTTTACTCTGTTAGCATTTTAATATGTCGTACAAACAGTCGCACCACGAAATTCTATATAAATTCGTATAAAAAGTGAAACTGTTCCGATTTTTGTGTAACAAAATTTTAACGATTTCTTTAAGACAGCTCGAAACAGTTATAAATTAGTTGGAATTCCGATAAAGTCGGCAACTATGGTTTTCTGGGTTATATATAAAATATAAAGATAAAGTTCGAGAATTAGCCAAATCGTTTGAATCAGAAAAATTGGCCAAAACATTTATTGAATCTCTCAATGTCGACGATGAAAAAAAAAATAATTGTAACAGTCAGTAGATTTCTTCAAGTAGGTGCAACTTTGTCAGTATCTGTCGTTTCAAGCAAATATTCGTTTTCGTCACTACGAAAACTCAAAACATACATAAGAAGTATAACAGGAGCAGAAAGGCTTCAATGGTCTAGCTATGCTAAATGTTCACAGGTATGAAGAAGTAAACTCTAAAAATTATTTCATGAATAAAAAGACTATGAATACAAACGGTTTGTGTACGAAATATCCACAACAAAATATCCAAACCAAAATTTCCAAGCCAAAATATCCAAAGCTAAAATCTACAGAGCACAAAAGATGCAAATTTAAAATGTCAAATCGCCCAACCCAAAAGAGCCGAGGACAAAGTCGCCAAAAATCTCCAAAAATACAGGGTGTCCCGCAATTTAGAGCAATTATTTACGGAGGTGAAAGGTTATATCGAGTTGAGCAAAAAATCGTATAGCAGGGGGGAAAGGGGGTTTATTTTCACATTCTTAGACGCTACAGGGTAATTAATATTTCACGACTTTGATTCACGTATTGATTCTAGCAGAAAAACTAACTTACAAAAAGCTTATTTTGATAACTCATGCAAAAGACAATGAAGTCACCTTTCTAACGGTATGTCAACAAACAGCACCGACTTAACCGTTACCAAGCTGCGCTCGTGTGAAGATGAAATCAATCGGTTGAAACTACCAAATTTCAACTTTGAGTGCAAATTTCTGAGAATTTCTCGTAATAAATGAAATTTGTTTTTTTGATCAATTCTGCAACTCATTCAATTCTTTTTTCAATGACACCATAAACATACCTCTAAAAATAAAAAAGTTGGCTGTACTAAGAAAATTATACTTTTTTTGTAAGTAAATTTTTCTGCTAGATACAATAACGTGAACCAAAGTCGTGAAATATTGATTAACCCTGTAGCTCCTAAGAATGTGAAAATAGACCCCTCCCATACGATATTTTTCTCAGCTCGACATAACCTTCCACCTTCTTAAGTAGTTGCACTCAATTGCGGGACACCCTGTATATTGTTTTATGAATTCACGTGAATTAATAAATGATGTATTGCAAAGCGTTTTTGATGGAATTTAAAACACAATATAGAGTTTTCAGATTTTTATTAAAAGTAAATTAAAATTTTGGTTAATTAGTTAAATTGATTAGTTAAGTTAAATTAAAGTGATTTTGGCTTGCGTATTATGATTTTTTGGATATTTTGTTTTTGGAGATTTTCTAATTTGATATTTTAACTTTGTATATTTTGTCTATGCAAACATAATGGGCCCCCCAAAATTGTTTTCTGGGCGCGACACTGCAGCACCAACAACAATAACAAAAATCGAACCTTTGTGCTATACCGCCTATTATGACAATTATTACCAACATTAGCCACATAAAAATACACATTAAGGCAAGAAAGCGAAAAAAAAACTGCTAATTCAATTTTTATATATTTTGTTGTTTTTTCTTTTTTCATTCCTTCATTATGTAACCTAAAGTTTTCATGCTATTGAGCGTCTGTGCGTCTTCAAATAATTTGTGGCGTATTGAATTTTCGTTGTAATAGGTTAACTTTATGGATTATATTGCGACGAAAAGAAAATTTTTTTGCGTGTTAATCTAATCGGTATGAGTTCTTCATTCAGCCTTAATTGAAAAAAAAAAAAAATGAATGCGGCTTTTTTTAGCAAATTTCGTGGATATTGAAAGCTGCTTTGATGAAAGTTCAAGTAGCTATAAGCTAGACAGAAGATATTTAAGAGAAAATAAGTTTTTTTTTATTTTACTGCCAAGAAATTTTTTGTTTTTACTTAATTAAAAAATGTTTTATTTGAAATGCTTAACAACGTTTTAACTACCAAGCGCACTAAACTGCTTCCTCTGTCCAGCAGTCGTGGACATAAATTTGATTTACCACGATACGATACGGTTCCGGTAACAGTGCTTTTTATGCCGTGGAACACACTCATCCAGGTCAATGACATGGTTTATTATCACAGATAATATTACCCGTCTTCTTTGACTGTGTTATATACAACAGTGTTTGCTAACCTTTTTCATGCAGCGATGCATGAACAACACCAAAAAAATGAAACAAACATTTTCATCATTTACTCTTTAATCTCTCTAAACATTTCTCTTCTACGCTGCATTTTTTTTTTTCTGTTTTTTTTTTTTTTGTTTTTAGTTAGCTATGAGAGTTTATCTGCCAGCTATTCCCTTGGGATAGCTTAAGTGCCGCAGCAGCTCGATTGGTAAACACAGCATTAATGATTAAAAACAATGAACATAAACTGTGCCTGTACCATCTCAGCTCTATCCTTGGTGTACTTTCGATTTGGTCTATCATCAGCATCAGCATGTTGGTTCTTCTTTTGTTGTTGCTGTTTATACGTGGAGTGTTTGGTATCTCTCAACAGCTCAAAATAAATTTAAAATTTTACAATTGTTTACGAAGTTTCAGTCTGAGGTAAAATTACACACGAATTAAAAGTTGAAATACATAGTTGTGTTTATAATTTCAGAATAAAAAAAAAAAAAATTAAAAACGTTTTTTTTTTTTGAATGAGGTCATTTAGGTTACTGCTGGATGTGGAACAACATTATGTAGGGTTCTATAGCGCTTCAAATTTCTGTAGAGATAGCTGGAAATATAAATAATTCTGTTACAAATGTTTTGTTGTTGTTTTTGTTTGTGTTTTTGTTTTTAAGTAATTAAAGTCAATATTGCTTAATGGTATTAAAATGATATTGATCAGCAACTTTTTTTTTTTTTTTTGTTACAATATCTGTGTTAAGCTAATAAAGTTGAAAAAGAGGAAATAATTATTAATGAGTTTGGCAGACGTTACTATATCGTTTGCTTAAAAACATCAAAGAAATTAATTGTTTGATAAATTCAGAGTTAAGATCATCCAATTCGATTAATTAATTTATTTTGGATGGTGTGCTAATAGCAACTTGAAACTGCTTATAACGGCTTACCAGGCTACTGTTAGAAGAAGGCATCGGTGCGTTCCTAGCATCTCCAACTGTAAAAATTGTAAAAAATCAAGTCTTCCTACTATAACTCAGCGAGTTACAGCTTCAACGTTTCATTTTATTAACCCTAGAATACTAATCATATTTTGCTGTACGTTAATACTAAACATGAGTAAAATTTACTCACTTGCTCTTTTTTAATAAAACCAAAAATTATCACGTTTCAATAAATAGGAAATTGCACATATTTATTAATATAACTATTTTTTATCATTTTATATACTCAAAACAGAAAAATCATTTGAGTACTATTATAATATTTTACATATGACATTGGAGTAAATTTTACTCATGTTTAGTATTTACGGTGTTATTTTTTTCATTGGTGGTGATTTTACTAGAAAAATGGCTCGGTTGTATGTTGTATGCTCCGACAACGAACTGACCTGCCACAGATATTCAGTGCGAATGAAAGAAAAATATTCAAAGCAAGCACTTCAGAGAGCGCGAGCGCATTTTAATTGTAACTTCGGAGATATGATCGTTTTTTTACGAGGAGTGAGTAAATTTTACGTAGATTAGTACTCTAGGGTTAAAAAGCTTCCATGCAATTAAACAAAAGCGAGTTAAAAAATCAAATCAACGATTCAGCGATGCATCGATTATACCAATTCAAATAATCTTGATATCAAACCTCATCGCACTAAACAAAACTTTGAATCACCATGGGTTTTGCAAGTTTCACCCTTCATTAAGGATTTGTAGACGTTCCCTAAACGAACGTTAACTTACAAACAACTATTTTGTGAAGTCACAGAAACTTGCATAAGAAATAATGACGCTATGAAAATTCGCCCAAAAGAAAAATTACAAAAAAAAAAATTTAAAAATCGACCATAGGAAAAATGGCCCAAAAATTAATTTTTACCCAAAAAACGAAAAAAAGCTCCAAAATTTTTTTTTAAAAAAAGGGGCCCTATCAAAAAACGAAAACTCACAAAAAGAAATGCAAAATCGCCCATTTTTTAGCATTGTTGCCTGGAGATAAGTTTGCCTTGTACAAAATGAGCCGAGTTTTCAAGGATTCATTTTCCCCAATTTCTCAAGGCAAATTTTAATTCCATGAATCATGCTTAAAAATCTACAAAAAACATTTCGTATGAGTAATTTACTTTTAGCTAAAATCGCCTTTTTTCAATTTTTTTTGTTCCAAATGTGCATTTAGAGCAGTGGTGCCCAAAAGGCCGCCCACGAAAGCGAGTAGCTTTCACATGCATACGACAGCTTTCAATTAAAAAAGCTTCTTAGTCGAAGTGAGAACTTATAACACTGAATAAAAAAATATTTATTTGTATCAAATATAGTGATATGGACAAATAAAAAGTGAAAACAAAGCGTAATTCGTACTATCATAGAACAAGAACGGGGGAAAAAAACGAAATGGCCATTTCAGCTTTTGAAAAAACTTTGACCGAGCTTCTTATGATCAACTGTGTTGTGTGTGTTGTGAAATGTTTGAACACAAATGATCGAGAACTGGACCTTCAGGTTTTATGCCGACTCCGAACGGCTTATGTTCTCAAGAAGCTTTTCACGGCAGTTTTTACTCTCTGAGGTTTGTCATTGTCTGCAAAGAGGTGATGGCCGAACAGAAAAATTAATTCGATTCAAAAAACTTTCTGTGCTAGGTGCCACACACTCCACCCACTGCGCCACGGCAGCCACTCATAGAACATAGAACAAGAATAATATAAAGGGTGTTTAAATTTTAAGGGCCGATGTTGAATGTGAACCACACCTAAACGTCAACTTTTTTTCTGCATTTAATTTGACATTTCTCAATTTCAGACTAACTCAATTTGAATTATGGAAAGATACACAATCGAGCAACGCGTTAAAGTTATTCAGGCTAATTATGAAAATGGGCATTCAAATCAAAATGCATATCGTGCACTTCGTGATTTTTTCGGTCAATTTAATCGTCCAGATGTGCGTATAATCGGAAAAATCGTGCAAAAATTTGAGCAAACCGGGTCTGAGGGAGATGTGAAAATACCAGTGCATGCTCGTACAGCTCGTACTGCAGAAAATATTGCAGCTGTTCGCGATAGTATGGCTGAAGAGCCGTCCACCTCAGCTCGTCGTCGTGCTGACAACAATTGCACCTCTCACGCTCGTCGTTGATGAACATAATGCATAAAGACTGGCATTTACACCCTTACAACGTGCAATTGACTCAAGAACTAAAGCCTCTTGACTATTTCAAGCGTCGTCAATGGTCAGAATGGTGGCAAGAAATGGCAACAGTGGATGATCATTTTTCGAAGAAAATCATCTTCAGTGATGAGGGGCACACTTTCACCTCAGTGGATTCGTTAATAAGCAGAATTGCCGCATTTGGGCGAATGATATTTATTTATTTATTTTTAAAATGAATTACAATTATTAATAATTATAATACGTAGTAAGCAACACTAGCAACAAAGGCTTTCGGCTTGCATATTCATACTTAAACTAGAAAATAAATTTTAACTATTTTTATAAAAAGGAAAGATATAATATACGGTTATAGTATACAGTATATAGCATATAGTACACAGTATATAGCATATAGTATATAGTATATACTACATAGCACATAGTATATACCACACACACACATACATCTAACAGTTATAAGTTATATACGGGTTTTCAGGTTAGATAGAAGTATAAATTTGTAGATACTTTTAATATTAACATATTTAACATATCTGTTGGAAGTTTTTGACCAAAAATACTGTTTCTAGTGGTAGTAAATTTAGGACATGCATTTAATATATGGTTTATGGTCATTGTGCTAGAACTGCAAAATAAACAACCCTGAGGCAATTCGCCACGAAGAAGATGTTCATGAGTGAGTTTCATATGACCGATCCGGAGTCGAGCGAATACTTTTATTTCCCAGCAGGGTCTTGATGACGGATATGTAGGTGTAGTTCTATCGGGATTAACAGATTTGTAGTTATGTTGGTAATATTGCCATTGCTCGCTGTGTTGTTGGTGGATGTATGATTTAATTGTGTGTTGGATGTCATGCCTTTCTGTAGTTTTGAAGAACAAACAGGGAGAGTTTGCAGTGGATTTAGCGACTTCATCTGCATATTCATTACCCGTGATGCCACAGTGGCTTGGAGCCCACATGAGTTTCAGTTTATTGGGATGTTGAATAAGCTTATCTTTGATGTTTTGGATAAAAGTGCTATTGTGGCGGTAGTTTTGTGTTGCAATTAAAGTAAATTTGCTGTCTGTGCATATGACAAATTTTCCTTTAGAGGATGCGGCATGAGCAACTGCGGTGTAAACAGCGAAGAGTTCTGCAGTGAATATAGAACAGTGAGGGAATAGAAGACCATTTTTGATTAACATTTTGTTATCCGTTATAACAGCAAAAGAAGTGCTGTGTGAGTTTTTGGATCCGTCCGTGTAGATAAATTTCCAGTCAAAAGATGTCAAATGAGATTTGATTTCCACAAACATGGTTCTAAATGTTGATGGGTTTGTGTGTGATTTTGAGTAATGAAACAGATTTGTTATAAATGAAGAATCTGGCAACAGCCATGGAGCATTAGTGCTAGTATTCCACAAACGAGGGTGTAGTGGGATGTTGATAGTGTTGGCCAAGTTGACAATATGGCAAATAGTTGAAGGGCGTTTAAGCTGTCGTTTACGAGAAATGATGTTTCTGAGATCTGCTAGAAGGTTGACATTGTTGGAGCAGTACATTTTTGGTATGAGATGAAGGCAGCAGTGTTGGATGCGATCATTTAAATCTGTAAGGCCGGATTCAGCAAGCAAGTTTTTGATTGGTGATGTCGGGAAAGCTCGGAAGCTCCTACGAACAGCACAATGGTAGGGCGGGAGGGATTGCTTAATAATGCTTTTCGAACATTGACCATAAACCGGTAGACCGTAGTCAATAACTGATAGTAATAATGATCTCGTAGCTTTAATTAATAAAATATGTACATTACTATAACTTGACAATAAGTATTTTATTATGTTTAATCTTGAATACAATTTGGTCTTAAGATAATTACAATGTTGTCTGAAATTATAGTTTTTGTCAAAAATTAAGCCAATGATCTTAAGAAATTCTACATTCTTTATAACTCTATTATCATATAACATATTGATACCACTACAATTTATTTTTCGACATATGTGTAATGTATTACATTTTTGAAAAGATATGCTCGCTCCTGAGTCGAGTGACCATTCAGATATGTCTTTTAATATATCTGTGAGCATTCTCGACACTGCGGATAAATCGGTTGTTTTCGTAAACAAAATAACATCGTCAGCATAAATACAGTGATTGACATTGTATTTCGCGATAAGGTTACTGAATGATAAGGCGAATGATAATCCAAGAGTGATTGTCGAAAAACCAATTCACCCACAAAGAGTGACTGTTTGGTGTGGTTTATGGGCTGGCGGATAATTTTGATGTAAAAGATGCACCTCGCTCTCTGGTCGACCAATCACTGAAATGTTGCTAGGGAACTTGGCATTCATCACCAAATAGTTAGCAACAATTTGAAGAAAGTTAGATACACACAGATGTTCAATGTTTGGGTGCCACATGAGTTTACAGCGCAAAATATAATTGACCGAATATCCATTTGCGAATCACTGCTAAAACGAATCGAAATTTCTGAAGCAAATGATCACGGGCGATGAAAAAGGGTTCACGTACGGCAATAATGTGTGAGAAAGATGGCATAGCCAGGATTGACACCAAGAAAGTTAATGCTGTGCGTATGGTGGGATTGGATGGGAATTGTTCTTTATGAGCTAGGTGAACAACCTAATCAAATGATTAATTCTGTTCTCTATTGTCAACAATTAATGAGATTGGAGCAAGCAATTCAATTAAAACGACCCGATAACAACACTGAACAGAACAGGTGTTGTGTTCCATCATGACTACACCAGACCACACACATCTTTGATGACCCGGCAGAAATTGAGAGAGGTTGTCTGAGAAGTTTTGATGCATCCACCATATAGCCCGGACTTTGCACCTTCAGATTATTATTTGTTTCGTTCTCTACAGAACTCTCTTAATGGCGTACATTTAAATTCTGTGGTGGTCTGCAAAACGCACTTGGATTAGTTGTTCGCTCAGAAAACCCAAAAGTTCTACAAAGATGGTGTTTTGCAAAAATTGTTAAAGGTCATCGATCAAAATGGCACATATTTGGTTTAATGAATCTCGTTTCAAATATAAGAAAAAAGTGTTTCATTTTTGGTTAAATTTGTAACCGAACTTTTTCGAATACCCAATATTTGTTGTTCCCTTTGAAATATTTTGGTTTCGCTAAAAACCAAAAAAAAAAAACATTGGTTTGATTCATTTTTTATAAAAATTTTTTATGTGTTGATTATTTCGTAAAAAGTTATATCGTTAAAAGAAGCGCCGCAGGTGCGCGATTTCTTTCGCGATCACCCAAAAAAAATTAAAAATCACCCAAAAACAAAAACGAAATTTCACCCAACAAAAATGCAAAATCGCCCCATTCTTTTTGGGCACTTTTTTATAGGAAAAATTACAAATTTCATAAGATTATTTTGTATGAAAAATTATTGGGTGATTTTCCATTATTATTTTTTTTTTTGCAGATTTTTCTTTTGGGCGATTTTTCATGGTGCCCCTCAAACTATCAATTTTGCAAAAGCACATCATTCGTAAACCATATTCTTAACCCATTTTAGCCCGCTGGTCGATTTTTCGACCACTTAATTTTAAATTAATTTCTGGAAAAAATATCCAAGATTTTCAACTCTTTCAACAAATCTTTCAGAATAAACACGATTTGGTTGAATGTTAGTTGAGAAGAAAAATTAAATTTTTTGAATTTCCTATTTTTACCTATTTAGGTCAGCGCAACTAGAAAACACATTTTTTGTCCATTTTGAAAAAATCGAAAAAAAATATATTTAAAATATAATAAAACTTTTTACGTGAGCATGCAGCTAAAAGACTCAAATGTGAGAATCAGTCGGTTTTACACAACTCAGGTAAATTAAACTATGTGTTTCCTGCATACTAAATTTGGTGGTCGATTTTTCGACAAATGGCCCGATTTCGGTGGTCGATTTTTTCATTAAAAATTTCATATAAAATTTTCGAATTTTTGCATGCACATTGGTCGATTTTTCTACGAAATCGTAGTCGGAAAATGGAAGAGCGGAAACTTCTTAAACTCTGGAATTTCTTAATTTGATCAATAAAAGCAAAAACCTGAAATTTCTTTACGCAACTCCAACACGTTCTAATAGCGGACCAAAATCAGCATCCGATTTATTAAAAGAATTAACAAAAAAATTACTTTGATAGGCAAATAACATACCATCTTGTTTAAAAAGAAAGGTTCATTCACACTGTGAACCGTACTTAACTGTCCGATTCGAACATTTTTTAATAGGTTTTTTTTAATAGGTTGCCACAAGTGTCTATGACAAGGCTACCAAATATCAGCGTCTCTCGTTGACATTTAGAAAAGTGACAGTGTTTTGTTTACAACAACTTTTTTCGTGTCTTCGATTTTTACGATAGAAGAAAAAATTGAGCAACGAGTTTGTATCAAATTGTGTGTGAAAAATGGTTTCAACTGCGCCGATACGCGTTAAATCTTGTTGAAATTTTACGGTGACTCTGTTCTATCGTATCAGAAGGCAAACAAGTAGTTTAACCGATTTGTGAGTGGCCAAGACGAAGTAGAAGACGACCCTCGTACCGGGCGGCCATCGTGTTCGACTACCGAAGAAAACGTTGAAAAAATCAAAGAAATGTTGGTCAAAAATCGCAAATTGACGATTTAAGAGATAGCAGAGGACGTCGGCATTTCAATTGGATCCGTTCAGAACATTTTGAAGAATGAATTGGGCTTGAGACGTGTCGCTGCGAAGTTGGTACCGAAAGAACTCATCTTATTCGTGACTTTTTGGCTAAAAACAACACGATTACCATCCAGCAGCGGGCAAATTCACCTGGTCTGGATTCGTGTGATTTTTTCCTGTTCGTTCGAGTCAAAAAACCGCTTCGAGGAACGCGTTTCACCAGCAAAGAAGAGGTCATGGAAAAATCGGTGAACTCTCTCAAGGCCATACCAAAAACCGTGTTCCAGAACGGTTTCCGTGACTGGATTAGCGCGGTGCAGCCGATGGGGACTACTTTGAAGACGACAATAATGATTTCGATGAATAAACTTGTACTTTAATTTTTTTCAATAAATGAACCTTTCTTTTTGAACAAGGTGGTATATATAATAAGTAATACAATTTAACATAATTTGTTGTATCCGAGCTGAAAGCCCCGGCTCTGTTCTTTTATTTATAATATTTTTATTTTGTAAAAATTACAACAAATAATACAGTTATTTTTTTTTTACCTTATAGGTTCTGAATAATGCTAACTGGAAAAACCTAAAATTTCTTAGAAGCCCCAAAGTAAGGCAACCAATCGTTACGTTATGTCTTTCTACGAACGACCTTAAAATCCATTGATTTTTGGAGGAATATAAATAAAAATAATGTAATGTACAGTATTAAAAATTACCATTAAACATCAACTAAAAGATGAGGCATAATTTACCTGGATTTTTTTAAAAATCAAATCCTGCAAGTTCCTTATAAACGTTAAGTTTTAAGCAAAGCATGTCTGAAGAATCGAATTTGTCAGATGTGACAAGTCAAGAATCAAATATTACAAACTATGACACAGACGATACCGTACGCACCTCATCCACAAGACCCATAGAAACTACAAAACAAAAATCAGCCGTACTCACCGATGATGAGTCCATATTAAAGTTTACCCAAGGCGAACCCATAATAGATCAACGTAATCCATTTAAGAAAAACAACAATAATAAAAACTATGATAAGAAGCTAAGCTCTCCCACAAAAATACCACAACTCAAGAGAGAACAATACAAAAATGCCGTTAATGCTTTAAAAAAAACGCCTTCAGATGATATTATAACTACCGAAGAGGTTTTAAGACAATCAAAATATGTTAAAACCTATATAAAAAATCCCGATCCATATTTTGTCTATGACCCAGCCATATTGGAGCGCATCAGAGAGGAAGAACTGAAGAGAAAAGAAGAAATAAAATCAGCAAATAAGGAAAATATAAAAGCTTTGAAGAAAAAACTAGCCGCTGAACGACAATCGAAAGAGTTTATTAAAACGTTACCAAAATCTAAAATTCCCTATAAAAAATGCTCCAAACCCAATTATCCCGAACTGGCGGACATTAAAGTCAAAGTAGGCACGGATATAGATGGTACCTATTTAAATCCCACAGAAGTCAAGACGAACGTCAAGAAGTTTGACGAGTGTGTCAAAAAGAAACACTTTAATTTTGATGAAGATTCCGAGGATATGGAAGAACATTTGCCAAAAAGTAGCTCCAGCGAAGACATAACAACGAATAACCCAAAAAACGAAACACATTCCCAAAACCAAATAAACGGCAACAACGACGTCGACGACGGTTCCTTTACAAATACTATTAATTCGAAAGATTTTAAACAATATCTGGTTAAGAAGGGGCTAGTATTAGCACCGCAACAACTAGTGAATGAGGCTAAAACCACGCGTATCTACACAGCACCACCGAAGCCAAATAGAAGCACAAACATTCACTCGAAGGCACCCGAACAGCGGCAGAGCAGCTTCCAATCTCAGCGCCCAACAAACACGCAGTCCGACACTGATTCGGAGGGCACACCAAAGAAAGTTAAGAAATCCTCGCTGCTGCAACGTCTGCTAGCGAATAATATATTCTCTGCAAGACGCAAAACTACACCCAAAGAACCAGTTCCTAAGCCACGCAGGTTATATGACTCCGTCGTAGACAGTAATGTACAGTTAAAAGAAAATGAACGACAGCTTCCACTGACTAAACGAATTGTGTTAGAAAGAGAAAGCGAACCGGATAAATCACGCACTTTAGCCTTTAACTATATAAGCAATCCCATCATTGAGGGTGACACCGTAGATGCCGCAACGCTGAGACGTCAGCTTAAAAACGGAAATATGCAAGAATTGCAGGAAAACTTAAATTATCCCATGATGAATGGGAGAAATTCTGCACCCAAAGGGGAAACAGAAAACACTTCGTCAAGATTGAGATCAAGAGTAGAAGAGTCACTTCAGCCGCCAACTCAAGTTCTGCGCAGACCACTTTACTTCAACCAGCAAGCATCAACTTTTGCACGCGCCACCTCAATGGATCGCAGTGAAATACTGAGGCGCAGCAAAGCAGCTACTGCACCTCTGCGCACCTTACAAATCTTCAATCCGAATCCGAACAGATCCACAACTCAGAGTATTTCATCAGACATTGCTTTTGAAGCGCACGGGCCGAAGACAACTTCGACACCTATACGCGCAAAAAGTTCCGTCGAATCTCAACCACAACGTTTTGAATCTTCAAGTACCATTGCATCAAGTATCTACGATGACGCTGCACATTCCAACACCAACATTTCCAAAAGCGATTGGCTACGTTTAAGAGAACAGCAACAATTACAACAGAGCACAGATCGCGAATTATACACAAATGTGCTGAATCGAAAATCACAAAACAACGAAAACCTTTATGAACGCCTTCCCATTCCCGGTCATTTTCCGACCGATCAAACTGCCATGCAGCCCATCTACTCTTCCTTGGATCAAAGGTGCTACTTTGTGCGTGGCGGTCAGCAGCGCAACACATTCTGTGGATCTAGCCATGAACCAAATTATAAGAACTACAACAACAACATAGTGTCAGTCGCAGATCAATCACAATCCGAAAACAACTTTCAATTGAGTCAGCACCCTAATATGCTGGAGCGAAATCAGCCATCCAGGCTTAGTACCAGCACGCTGAGTCGCGAGGAAATCATTGAGAAAGTAAAGCAGTTTTGTCGCAACTCCATGCGCAGAAAAGCTGAAAAGAAAACGCAGCAAAACGACGAAAGTGCCGCTGAAGTGCTTTTAGCCGGAACTGAAGCTTCTTCCGCATCCTATGCAACCGTAAGCAGACAACAGTTGCGTCCAGATAGCCAGCGTAAACCAGCGCCTCAGGTGCCGCAACGCATGCAGAGTCTTAAGCGAATCCCTGAACCTGCTGTTAGTGGTAGCACAACACCAGTCTACGTCAACCTTGGGAAGGACAACAGAATGACGACGGTTCGACAACAAGCCGAGGCACCGCGCAGCCTTCAATATGTGGGTGCAGAAAATATTCCTTATACAACATTAGAACGTCGCGGTCGAGAAGGTCTGCCCACTGCACCACAATATGTGAGCAATACAATACTAGAGTGTGCAGAGCAAAGCATGCCAAGAAGTTCCTTTGAAAATGGCCGAAATTTAATGCGGGTAATAATGCACATATATAAACAAACTACTTTAAATTAACCAAGTTCTCTAATTTACAGCATTTAGCCAAGCCCCCGAGGCAATCGCAGCAAACAGTGATAACCGGACAAAACTTTGGTCGCAATACACCTTTAATACTGGAACGTTCGCAGAATCTTCAAAGCCAAATTTATCGACCACGTTACAGGCAAGCTATGGTGCAAGACAATCTTGACGATCGTCTGTTAGTTCAGACAAATCCACGCTCAGGACATTACATTTCTGGCTCATTGAATTTTCAGCCCATTGCATGTGCAGAACAGCTAGATTTTCGACGTGCTGCTGCACGGCAGCATCAACCAATACCGATGCCCCAGTTTGAGGCATATATGCCGGGAATTGCAGAAAATAAACGAAGAAATAATAATCAAGGACCTTTATTTTTCAGTGAGTTCTAAAAAATAAATTTTTAAACTTTATTAATTATGTTATTGCTATGGTCACAAACAGCAAAACAGCATAACTCGTCTTACTGACGTTTTGATCAATTTAAAAAAGTATTACATCATGTTATCAACTATTTTTTTTTTCTTGTTAGTTGTAATAACAACTTTAAGCTTTAAGTGAAAATTTTTAATAAACAATATTTAAAAAAAAAACAGAACATGAAGTATATTTTTTATTTCTTGATTTTTTTTTTTTCGTTGATTTATGAAGGAGTAGGAGATTTTCCAATGGCCCAGGTACAAGCATAGTATAAATATAGTATAAATATAGTCTTTTGGGAACTAGCATAAATAGGGTTATGCTGTTTTACTGTGACGACTTATGTAAATGTAAAATTTTTATACCCCCATGCGTACTGCGTAAAGGGTATATTAACTTTATCATTCCGTTTGTAACACCAATAAAAAGGCGTGGCAGGTTTAGAAAAGTGTATATATTTTTGATCAGCATTACCTCTTTAGTCGATTTCCATGTGTCCGTCTGTCTGTACGTCTGTCCGTCTGTGATCATGATTTCAGACGTAATTTTAAAGTTATTGTCATGAAATTCAAAATGTAAGCTTCTCTCTAAAAATGGAGATCAATTTCGTGAATGAGCCAAATCGGATGAAAACCACGCCTACTTCCTATACAAAGTAACTTTATTTTAACAGTAAAATCTCTTAAAAATCCACAAAAATTAAAGAAATGTCAGGAAATTTTGCACATATGCTTTAATATTTAACATATCATTATATTTGGCAAAATCGGATAGAAACCACGCTTATTTCCCATACAAAGTGACTTTATTATAATGGTAAAATCTCTAGAAAATATGCAAATAGTAAAGAAATATCTTGAAATTTTGCACATAAGCTTTGATATATAATATAAACCATCACTGTGATATTTGGCCAAATCGAATAAAAATCTCGCCTACCTCCCATACAAAGTGGCTTTATTTTAAAATTAAACAAATTAGTTGCAATTTTACACATGAGCTTTGATATAAAATATATATACACCCACTATTATGTTTGGCAAAATCTAAAGAAAATTCACCCTACCTTCCATACGAAGTGACGTCATCAAAATAGAAAAACCTTATGACTTATGAAAACAGTTGGACAGAATGACATTGTGTATTTATGTATCCAAATTCCACCCACATCGTTTGTCCAAACTATACAAAATTTTGCACATATCGCACACTAAATACAAAACAGTCGCAACTCAAAATTTTGAAATTTCTCGGTGAAGCAAAAAAACTATTTTATTTTTGAAGGAACTTTAAATTATAGATAAAGAAGATGTGTACAAAATGTATTTGATGTGTTCCAGTCAAAGTATACGATCACTACAAATAGGTTTACATCAGAGAACTGCAACGAGTCTATGATTCGAACGAATGACTATAAATCATCCATCAAAAACCGAATGCGAGTGCGTGCGGTTGCTTACAACAACCACCACCTCCACGAGAAGCATCCTCTTAACGACAACGATGAGCGACGAGTGCCGCCGCTTTCACTCATCGCTCATAAGAAAGCCGCTCAATGATTCTAATGATTCTAGAGTCATTAAGGGAAATCGCGTGCAGTGTTACCGCTGACATATTTTTTTATACTTATAATATATAAATATATTATTATATACATATAATAGTAGCGGTCTTGGCAAATGTATGAAAATAAATCTTAAAATAGTATTAAAAAAATATTTAAATACTTAATAAAAATAAAAAATATTTTATTGATAGAAATTAGTTGAAACTAGAAATTGAAAAAAAATTTTAAAAATTTTTGGAAAATTTTTTTAGGACTTAAATAAATATAAAATAAAATTGTTTCAAAATTAATGAAAAACAATAAAAATCATTGGAAATATTATTAAAAAAAGTACCTAATAATTAAAAAATTCATTCAAAAGTTCTTAAAACATAAATACATACATAAAAAATTTGTTGATTTACATATTAACATATTTCCAACAAAAACAACTTGGTTTAAGGGGCAAGTTTAATTAACTTTTATAATTAACATTCTTTTAATTAAATGGAAGTAATATACACTATTACAGCTTTTAAAAGATTCAATTCTGTTTATTTTGGATTGCCGCTTTCTTTATGGCATCCCCAAACATAAAGGTTCTCAGCAATTCATCATTGCAAGTGTGAAAGTGATTTTAAAGATTGGTTAAAGACAATACAATAACAAGGAACAAACAATAAACAACATACAAGAATAAAGTAAGTTCGCTACAATTTAATTCTTTGAATTAGCGATCCCCAACTTAGAAGCTGGCTATTTATCTTAATCAACACGTAAAACACAAAATAAAAGTAAAACAAGGAAAACTCACGCCAATACTGAATTGCACGCAAATCATTCAATGACTCTAGAGTCATTGAGGGTGCTTAGAATCATATGCTTAGAATTCAGCAGTCTTTCTAATGAGCGAGAAGGGAAAGAGCGACTCGTCACTCAACGCTGTTATGAGAATGCTTCACGTGAAAGTGGTTGTTGTTGTGCGCAACCGCACGCACTCGCACTCGGTTTTTGACGAGTGATTTATAATCGTAAAAAAACGATTCGCTGCAGGTATCTGGTTTACATAAAAAAGTAAAAATTTGTCAATTTTGAGTTGTAACTGTTTTGTATTAAGTGTGTGATATATTCATTCAGGCTTTTAACTTTTAATCTAACTTCTTTTACACCGTGTGTCTGACTTCAACCAAATTTTGCACACATAATCCTTGGTACTTTGTGGATTCTTAGGTTTAAAAAATTGGGCGGTACTAGCGGTACTATTTTTAAACTAACATCATGTACACCGTTTGTCCGATTTCAACCAAATTTCGTACATATATTCTTTAGTCTAATGAGAAGGTTTAAAGCTACAAAAGTGGGTGGAATGGGGCAAGGAGCGTGTCAATTTAATTTAAATCGAACTCCCTCTACACCATTTGTCCGATTTTAACCAAATTTTGCCAATATATTCCTTACCATAAGGATCACTCCTTAGTTTATAAAAGTGGGTGCAATTAGACAGGGGACGTGCCACTTTAATTTAAATCGAACTCTTTTTATAGCGTTTGTCCGACTTTTTCCAAGTTTTCCATATTCTTTGGAATACTAAGCAGCCAGTAGTCTTGAAAATTGGGCGGAAAAGAACGGAAAGCGTGACAATTTAATTTTAAACTAAATTTTTTAATACCGTTGGTATGAATTTCCACATACTAACCAAATTTTGCACATATACCATATTCTTTACCATAATGAACAGTCTACGAACTACTCTATGTGGCAGTTAAGGGTAAAATTATTAAGCACACATATATTTTTGCAGATTATACATAAATGTATACTTATACTTCATTACTGCCCCGGGGGAGAGGAGGGGGGGGGGGGGGGAAGAGTATTTTAGCTTCGGTACCCTGCCGAAGCTCCATTCCTTACTAGTTTTTATATATTTTTAAAAAGTTCAATAGCTTCAACATTTTTCAAAAGCCAATTCTTGTAAGTAAAACAAATGGCCGTACAAACCTGCAAGTATTTATTTTAAACGTGTTCTTTCAAAAAAAAATTCCTTAAAAAAAAGCACAAACAAACTTTATAGAAATTCTCAAATAGGGATATGTTGAGAGTCTATCGCATCTGGTCTGACCTCTCAATGTCGTCACAATATTTTTTTTTATTATAATAAAGTGTTAAAATTTTGTTGTTTTTTGTTGCTTTGTTGGAAATGGAAAACAAAATCCACTTGTTTGGGTAGAATTTCACCTAGAATAAGGCTATGTAAAAAGAAATCCGATAAAATACAAATTTAAGCATGTCGCGAAGCAAATTCTTGTATTTTTCTTGAATTTGAAAAAAAATTGGTGTTTCTATCAATTTTAATTGAAGAATATTTGATAAACGACATTTGTTTTTTCACAAAAATTATTTGCACATAAAAATAACTTTCCATTAAACTCAAAAACATCGAAATCGGTTAAGAATTCGCTAAATGGCGGTAATTTGAATGCTTTGTATGTATATAAGACTGTATCTCTGCTCCATACATTTTGCAAAAGTATCTCAGATTCTCCCTCCGCACGCAGATTTTGAATACAGCATATTTGAATACGGTATGGTAATGGTATGGTAATGGTATGGTAATGGTATGGTAATGGTATGGTAATGGTATGGTAATGGTATGGTAATGGTATGGTAATGGTATGGTAATGGTATGGTAATGGTATGGTAATGGTATGGTAATGGTATGGTAATGGTATGGTAATGGTATGGTAATGGTATGGTAATGGTATGGTAATGGTATGGTAATGGTATGGTAATGGTATGGTAATGGTATGGTAATGGTATGGTAATGGTATGGTAATGGTATGGTAATGGTATGGTAATGGTATGGTAATGGTATGGTAATGGTATGGTAATGGTATGGTAATGGTATGGTAATGGTATGGTAATGGTATGGTAATGGTATGGTAATGGTATGGTAATGGTATGGTAATGGTATGGTAATGGTATGGTAATGGTATGGTAATGGTATGGTAATGGTATGGTAATGGTATGGTAATGGTATGGTAATGGTATGGTAATGGTATGGTAATGGTATGGTAATGGTATGGTAATGGTATGGTAATGGTATGGTAATGGTATGGTAATGGTATGGTAATGGTATGGTAATGGTATGGTAATGGTATGGTAATGGTATGGTAATGGTATGGTAATGGTATGGTAATGGCGTGGTAATGGTATGATAAAAGGTCACGAAGGACGAAAAAAATTTTAAAATTTGTAAAAACTGAGTGGGCGCCACCTAAAAGAGTGTTTTTTGAGGCACATTTTTTAAAATTTCACTTATTGATTTTTAATCACTATTTAATGGCAAAAATAAAAAAATTTAATCGATATAGGACCAAAATTGTACGCTTAATCCAACTGTGTTCTTATTTATTTGATAATTGCTTAATTCGTAGGAGAATTCAGTCTTCGAACTTAAAATTTGCCAATTTTTTTTTCAAGTTTTTTGAATTCAATCATCTGCCACTTCATGGTAAGTGACACTATCAGAAAAAAAATTTATTCATATTGAAGACAATTTTAGTACCTTTCATGTAAAATCAAAAAAAAAAAATTAGTAATTTATTTTCGTTGCATTTTTTTTTTAATTTTATTTTCTAAATATTTTTTTTTTACTAAAATAAACTTTAATATATTTTTTCTCTTATTTTTGTTGAATTTCCTTTTTTTTTATTCTTAAGGAAGGTTTTTTGGTGTTCTTCTACAACTTGGAAAAACATTTGATTCTCGGTTTCGTTGGTTGTTATTTTTTCATTGTTGTCAACTTATCGCTATTTCGGCGCTTAAGAACTTTTAATTGCCTGTCCAAGTACTTGGATTGGCTAACAAAAAGCTAGTGGGCCTATCTTCTGTTATCTGGCTCCTTCGTCTCTTTTTTGTAATGAAAGCTTCTTTAATTTTTCGCCAATGGCTCCTCCACTTTCCAATATGCATTTCAAAACTTTGTGCCGGTTTTTTTTATTTTTCAATTAAAATATCTCTGATATCGTCAAGATAATCTTTAGAAACATTTTTTTTTTTTAACATTTTTTGTCGCAGTGACGTTATAAAAGGATTCAAAGAGATCATTAGCATTGTCATTAAGTCAGGCTATAGTGATCATTGATAGTTGATAATCAAAATCAAATTTTAGTTCATATTTCGCCCGAATAGATCCAAAGAGGAGTCAAATATATGACCTAGATCCATTATAAATAATGTCTAAAGACCCTACCTGCCGCCCTTCTGTGGGTCTCCATTAAAAAAAAAAATACAAAAACTGAAAGAAAAAGAAAGAAAGGCGTGACGAAGGGGGAAATGATACAATCACTAAAAATACTTTTATATCATGTAAACAAAGTCTTAAAAAAATTTAAGAATTTCTGTCATAATGAATATAATTTTTTTTTAACGGAATGAAAAAGCAGTCAAAATTACGTCTTTGGGCATTTAGTGCTTAAAACCTTGCCATAAATAATTTCATTAAGCAAAATCTGGCAGCTCTGCAACTGCATTTAGATACACATAAGCACGTTTGTGTAAACAAGCAGTTAAAGTTTATTGCCTCTATCGTCTGCTTACAAAAAATTCATAACGGGAAATTTTCTTCGATTGTGCTCCAAATAAATATTGTAATAATTTAAATAAAACGCAAATCTATAACAAATTTATATAATTGATTTCCTGCTTGCGGAACTTGTTCAACTTTTAGTCTATAAAAAAACATTAATATACTATAAGTTGGGTAGAGTAAATTTGCCAAGACCAAAACAACAACAAAAACAACAAACAGAAAAAAAAAAACAAAAAAAATTCGAAACTCAAAATTGCGGTGCAATCAACCCTCCTTTATTACTGTCGGCGTTTCACCAGCACGTCACTCTTATGACGACAGTAGATTTGATTTCATGCACCGTACGTTCCGGGCCTAGTCGAAAAAGAGCGTTTATATCCCTTAGACAGCACAGCAAATGCGCACTTCAAAGTGGTTTGAGGACGCACTTAAATATGGCCTAAATGCGCATGCATTTCAACAATAAGAGTTGTTTTTGGGCACAGTTTGAAGGAATTTTTCGGAATTTACACGGAATAGCTTCAAACACTCTTCTAGGGCGGATCTCCTTTAGGATATACAAAAATTATTCTGCATTAATTCGATTCGGGCGGCTAAGAAATACGGTGCAAAAGTTAACGATGTCTAGAATTAAAATTTTGCTCGATGAAAAAATGCTGTAAAATCTTATGCTGTAAAATCAAAAATCAAATTGTTAAGAAATTGAAATAGTTTTGCAACTAATTAAGGCATTTTTAATAAAAGAATCTTATAAGAAAAGTTAAAAATTAAAATTATATTCGAAATATATCTGTTTGGAGAAAAAAAAAAAAAAATCTTTGATGTCTGGGCAAAAATTGCAAAATTTTCAACTTATATTTAATATGTAAATCATTTAAAGTGCAGTGAATATTTTATATATATATATATATACTTATTTTTAAACGTCAAAAAAATGCATACACTGAAGTTTATTTAAAAAAATACGAACATATTAAACAAGAATTAAAAAAAATCTGTTAGTGCATATATCAAAAATGCAAAGAAAAAATTCAAGAAAACTTCGGCCATATACTTAAGAAAAAAAAATACATATATATATATGGGTAGATATATGTAGCCAAGTCTAGTTGTATCCTGAATTTCAAAAACTAGAAAATACTAACAACTATGCAACATAAAAAACAGAAAATTTAATGAAAGTGCGACTGAAAAAATAACAGCGCAGTTAAAAGTTGAATTAAAATATGTTTAAATATGTATAAAATTTAAATGCAGGTATATCTAGCCATTCCATGAATTTTAAATTTCATGCCTACTTAATTATTAACAACTCTAGCAATCAAAGAGAAATGTGCTCTCTCAATGTTTCATTTCGTTTCGTTTCGTTTCGTTTTTCTCTTCAATAATTGTTTTCTCTTTGATTGCAAAAAAATAATTCAAAAACAAAATTTTCCAGAAAGTGCAATGAAGTTGAAATTTAGAAAAATTAACAAAAAAATATCTAAAATTATCTGGGGAAAATGTGAAGAATCGTAAATAATAAAATATATAAAGAATGTCAGCTTACGTATATGGAAAAAAATACAAAACCAAATTAGTTTAGTGGGCTATAGAAAATATTAAGCTATTGAGTCAATATAGTCAAAATAAAAACAAAAATATGCTAATTCGCTGGAAGAGCAAAGACAAAAGTTCGGCTAATCAGGCCAGCAGCAGCAGTAGCAGTTCCTCGAAAAAGAAACGCAAAGGTCGAGATGGAGGTAAGAATCGGATGAGAATCTGCGTATTGCATTCAATGCATTTATTAATATTATCTAATATAATTCTATTAAACCTTATTTTTGTCACTAGTGTCAGTTCCCAGTGAACCAAAACTACCGTTTTTGAATTCATTTCTGAACCTTTTCGGGTAGAAACGTTCATTTCCGGCACTCATAAATGAACCCTTTTTATATCATTCGTCGGACTAAAATGCCTCTCAAAAACGAACCTTATTTTGTTCGCAAATGAGTTAAAAAAAGATCCATAAATTATCCTCTCTTTTGTTCGGAAATGAGTTAAAAAAAGAACCATAAAAGTTATTTTTCGGCACTCGGAAATGAACCCTTTTTGAATCAATCGCCGGACGAAAATGCCTCTCAGAAACAAACTGTTTTTTCTTCGGAAATGAGTTCAAAAATGAACCCTACAAAAGTTCTTCTTGGGCACTCGAAACCGAAACGAAATTGAACCCTTTTTGTATCAATCTTTGGACTGAATTGTCTCCCAAAAACAAACCTTTTTTTGTTCAATAATGAGTTAAAAAAAATAACCTTTTTGAATTATAAATTTTATTATTGCATTATACTATTTATAATTACATATCGATATTTTGTTAAAGAAGAAATGATTATAACTAAAATTAGAGATCATATAAATCATTGGGTTAATAGGATTAATATACCTGGGCTGGAGTTCACGCATTGTGTTTTTCATGATATTGATGTTTCAAAGGAGAAAGGCGTGATTATTTTCCAATTTGACAAACTTCCAAATTATATATGAAATATCAAAATAGTTCAGTTATTAATTGGGGAATTTATTTGATTACATTTTTGCATGGAATGTTTTCGTGGTTTTCATTCTATTTGGGCTTGATTTTAATTTTTCATAGAAATGTTGAAAATTGTCATACGTGTAGCAGTACATCCATCTCGCACTGGTAAAAAAGTTCATTTGACGTTTGTACGAAGGTTAACATTTTCATTTTAAGTTCCTTTATTTACCTGATTTTAGAATATAAAAAGTAACATTTATGATTCATTTGTGAACTCATTTATGAACAAAAAATGGTTCGTTTATGAGAAATTGTTTCCTACTGATATGATAAAAAAATTATTCTTTTTTGAACTCATTTCAGAATGCAAAAAAGAAACATAAATGATTCATTTCCGAACTCATTTATGAACAAAAAATGGTTCATTTACAAGGAAGTCTTACCTACTGAAATGATACAAAAATGATTCATTTTCGACTCAAAATAAGTTTTTAATGAATTTCGCAAAATATGCACAATTTTTCTTTATGGAAAAAGCTTTCACGAATTTAATCTTTTATAACAAGCAATTTTAAGCGACAAAATAAAAAAGAAAATATTAAAAAACAAAAAAATTCTAACCAAAAACGTTCGCAAAACTCTCACCTTACTCAAAACCTTCGCTTATGGATCAGTTGGTTAAATTCCAAGAACCACTTTTAAAGCTCATTAGTCCATTTCTTGATAGTTAAGTTCACATAATTAAATTAAGCACTACACTAGTGTAACGAGTTTAGAAAAAAATATTGAATTAAATTGAAATTTCCTTGAATTATGCTTGGTAATTAGATTATGAAATTAAGATTTGGAAAGTAGGTCAACGTCCTATATAGTAAATTTTAAGTTGTACAATAAGTTTAATAACGAAACTCCCTGCTGAGAACTCCCTAAAACTGAGAAATTTTGTAGAAAAAGAAATGTTTTTGATTTTTTTTTTTTAAGTATTCAGAACGTATTAATAGTTGAAAACAAAACTTTCATTCAGGAATGATACAAAACTAAAAATTATTTTTTTTTTATCAAAGTTTTATTGGCACAACTTTTGGTTTTGTAATTTGTAAATGAATAACGTGAGTAAAGTTCATTTTAAATCCATGTTTTTAAAAATAAATAATAATACTAGCTTATCCCCGCTGCGCTCAGCGCTTATCTCCTAAATGTATTTAAAAAAAAGGACAAAAAACTGATTGTTAGCGATTTTATATGAGGAATCGCAAGGGCAAAAAAAGAATGCACTATTTTTGCAATATCTCGAGAACAGCTCATCCGATGTTGTGCAAATTGGTTTTAAAACCCGTGCCATGAATGACCAAACACCAGGCCCGTAGACAAGGGAGGAGTTTTGGGTGTTCAAACCCCCCCTTAGAGTCCAGAAAGTATAAAAAAAAATAAAATATAATCATTAATATGCCTACGTCTCTCTTCAGTAACAGTAAAAACAGCAACAGCAACACACTTAAGATATCGAATAAAGTTCGATACATTCAATTGAGCCTTGTCCATCACCAGTGATTTAGGAATCTATTGCGTTGGAAAGTATTAAATGAAAGTGAGGAAACATTTTACCTTTAGAATTGTTTTAATTGTGTAGTATTATTCTATATATTATTATTTTATTGTGCCAAAATACTAAACCGATTCCACATAATTAGCTGCAGAAACAGCCATTAAAAAAAGGCCAGAAAGCAGGAAAGTAAATCTTTGTTTTTAAGGAATTTTTTCTTTTATCAATTTCCATCCTTATTATGGCGACTTCTTAATATTCTTTAAGACTTTGATCCTATGTTACAAAATTAAATACGAGTAATTATAAAAAGAAGATGACACCGTCGAAGTCGAAGCGACATTAGAACTACTTTGCTGATGTACTAATCGAGTGCAGAGCTGCCAGAATGATGCAGTGGTCAATGTGTGCGGTGTCCATTATATATTATAATTATTTAATAGTTACAATTTTAGCTAAATCATAATAATTATGTAATTTTATAATTAATAATTATGCAAATATTTCGTTTGCATTGTAGAAAGAATTCAAGAATCTTTAGAACCTGAAAAGTGTCCAGAACTGCCTTTGGAACCGGCAGTTGCAGGAGGTGCTAGTATTGGCAGTAATGTTAAAAGCGGTCGTATAAGTAGTGTTATTAAAAATATTTCACTTTTTATGTTAATAATTCTAAGTTTGTGCTTTTTGTGCGTATGATTGTAGAAGTTGTTCCAGAAACAGAAATTTCATTTGATACATCGGAACTGCCTACGACTTTGGCAGTACATAAAGGTGCAGGCAACGATATTTCCACTTTCATTTCATTTCATTTCAAGTTTTCAAAACATTTAAAATTTGCTCCTCCCCCTTTCTCTCCTCCCCCCTTTCTCCCCCCCCCCCCCCCTCAACTTTTAATTTTGCTGTCAGTGGTTCGCATAATCTACGACTTGAACCGTAGATTACCGTTGAACCGGTAGTTAGCTTACTCCAAATTGAAAAATGGAGCTTGTTGTAAGTTTTGCGTTTTTTTTTTAGCACCGACGCGGGATCTCAACCTCTTGGGGCAACAAAAATTTTTAAAAATAAAATTTTCAAACCTTTTGAATGTTGTCGAAAAAGTCAATTAAATTTTAAAATTTTGCTAAGTGATCTGTTAAAGTTTAGAAGTACGGATTTACTACTAATTTTTCTAGTAGACTCTAGAAAATATCGTTTGAAAGGAATTTGCATTGTAGGTCACATTTCTAATAGTGTGGAAAATTTTTACAAAATGACTGTTTGTATACCTTTCCTTGGTGCAACAATTTACAACATGGAAGTACTGGCTTTTGTCATCATTCAATTTGATTTTGAAGACATCCGAAAACGAGGAACGAATACGAATAAATTAAATCAAAATTCAGCAGCGGATAGGTGAAGGAGTGCAATTGATATTTGAAATATATTTCTAGAAGATATATGGGCGAGTACCGCTTAAATGGTTGTGCATCCTTAAGAGTACATAGGGATAGCAAAGTCACAGAGGATGATGTCTTCTCAGAATTGGCAAAAAAAAAAAAGAGAAGACTTTATACAAACATGTAAAAATAAATAAAAGTACACATGTTTTATTAAAAATTCATTAAAGTTTTATACTAAATTCCTTTGATTCACCGATATAAAAAAATCTTTATATTTTGTATGAAAACGCCCCCCTTGGGTAAATCCTGGCTACGGGCCTGCCAAACACACTCTAATAATTTGAAGAACACCATTGTAGCAGTTCAGAAGCAATGAAGTAACATACGGACACCATTCGATTTTTATATACATAGATAGTAGTAATAAGTTGTAATAACAATAACAATAATATACATTAACTCACAAAAATATATGGTCAAAAAAATATCATACGATAAAAAAAAATAGCTAACTAAAATGAGTTTCAGTGTGGCTTTCGATCTGAAAAGTCCACCATAGACCAGATTTTCACGCTACGACAAATCCTGGAGAAACCCCACGAAAATCAAATTGACACACACCATCTCTTTGACGATTTTAAATCTGCGTTCGATAGCCCGAGAAGAGATTGCCTAAACTCAACAATGTCTGAGTTCGGTATACCTGCAAAGTTCATTAGACTTTGTAGGATGACGTTGAGCAACACGTGCAGCTCCGTCAAGGTAAGAAATGACCTCTCTGAACCGAAAGAGGTTACAGACAAGGCGATCTACTGTCTTGCGATCTCTTCAACATCATCATGGAGGGGATCGTACGAAAGGCCGGTGTGCATCGTAATGGCAAAATTTTCTACAAAGGTGTTGATATTGTCGACAGAAGCAAGAGAGATGTTACCGCTGCTTTCACCGCTATCGAAAAGGAATCAGCCAAAGTGGGTTTGACGATAAATGAGTATAAAACAAAGTATATCTACAAACAAGGGAGCGCGACGTCTAGACTCCCACGTTTCATCCGGCAGCTATAACTTTGAAGTAGTCAAGGAGTTTGTATACCTTCCCACTGAACCATAAGCGAAGGTTTTGAGTAAGGTGAGAGTTTTGCGAACGTTTTTGGTTAGAATTTTTTTTTTCTTAATTTTTTCTTTTGTCGCTTAAAAGTGCTTGTTATAAAAGATTAAATTCGTGAAAGCTTTTCCCATAAAGAAAAATTGTGCATATTTTGCGAAATTCATTAAAAACTTATTTTGAGTCGAAAATGAATCATTTTTGTATCATTTCAGTAGGTAAGACTTCCTTGTAAATGAACCATTTTTTGTTCATAAATGAGTTCGGAAATGAATCATTTATGTTTCTTTTTTGTGGAATAATATACCTGGGCTGGAATTCACGCATTGTGTTTTTCATGATATTGATGTTTCAAAGGGGAAAAGGCGTGATTGTTTTCCAATTTGACAAACTTCCAAATTATATATCAAATATCAAAATAGTTAAGTTATTAATTGGGGAATTTATTTGATTACATTTTTGCATGGAATGTTTTCGTGGTTTTCATTCTATTTGGGCTTGATTTTAATTTTTGATAGATATGTTGAAATGTTGAAAATTAATTAAATGTTGAAATGCATACGTGTAGCAGTACATCCATCTCGCACTGGTAAAAAAGTTCATATGACGTTTGTACGAAGGGTAACATTTTCATTTTAAGTTCCTTTATTTACTTGATTTTAGAATATAAAAAGTAACATTTATGATTCATTTGTGAACTCATTTATGAACAAAAAATAGTTAATTTACAAGGAAGTCTTAACTACTAAAATGATACAAAAATGAGTCATTTTCGACTCAAAATAAGTTTTTAATGAATTTCGCAAAATATGCACAATTTTTCTGTATGGGAAAAGCTTTCAGGAATTTAATCTTTTATAACAAGCACTTTTAAGATACAAAATAAAAAAGAAAAAATTAAGAAAATAAAAATTTTAACCAAAAACGTTCGCAAAACTCTCACCTTACTCAAAACCTTCGCTTATGGTTCATTGGGTAGAAACTCAGCAACTTCAGTATCTTGGCTGTGGTGACCGGATTCAGCTTCTTTTTGTAAATACATATATTATTGCTACCGCTTACCGCTTCAAATTAGAAGCGTTTTAATTTCAGCTGCTTGACATAGCAAGATCTGCATCTTGTATTTCTCTGAGAATTGGTTATACAAAAAACCTATATAAAAATATGTTTATTGTTGTTATCGTCCATAACATAATTATTTGATTACCGATTTACGTTTTTTTACAAGCATTTAAAATCGAATATCTTGGCCTTTATAGAAAATTATTAAAAAAAAATCATGTCAGAAAAATTTTTCGGAATATTTTTAAAAGCAAAACGCAAATTATAAAAAAAAAATATTTTTTCTGTTTATGTAAGAGCATATGATTTTGTAAAAAATTAAAGGATTTAAAACATTTAGGCAATAATAGAACACAACATTATGCTTTTTTTATTATCCTTAATAAAAAATTAAATTTTGATGAACAGAAGGATAGTTATGATACACTAAGTAAGGCAAAGTACGAAAATTCGAAGTGACTTCTTAAAATGGCCATTGACGAAAAAACCGAAGTGATGAAAACATTCTGAAAACGCAGAAAGTCACCATATGTATAAGCAAAATGTAAAATATTGGTTTTTGCTCTTATACATTAAAAAAAATTTTTTTTTAGAACAGTGTAATCAGAGAACATGGGGGGGGGCAGAATTCGATAATAACTCTACTTAATTTGAAAGTTCTTTGATTTAAGATAATTTCCAGCTGAGATACAGTGAATACTGCAATTCGTCTTTCTCCAAAAATGCTCTTGGAAAAACATTGATATTTTTTGCATTAAATAATTATAGAATGTTATTAAACTGATACCTTATAATGTACAAAAGATTCCAATGAATTTGCTCTATTCATATTTCTAAAAAAATATAAAATCGCAAAAAAGATGTTTCTTTTTTACGCTGAAACCCTTACTCCCTCCTTAAGATTAACTCCGCTAAAATCAGCAACTTCTCTATTAATTTGTAAGGCAGATATTTTTGGTCGTTGTTTAAATTTTCTGATTATAAGCGATTTAGGACGTAAGTTTAGTTTTGTGGGTCGATCATATCGCTATTTATGATGAATGTTATTCTGCTGCAAAATGATGTGAATGATTGTAATGGTTCTGTGTACATATGCAGAAATCTTTTTTAAGGTTTTACCTTGATCATTAATTGTAAAGCTACTTTTTCTTTTTTTGAAGCGAAGCTTTTTACTCCTCGTTCTGTGATTTGCTTGGAGTGAAATCTGAAAAATTTTCGACAGATTTTTTCTTGGAAATTTGATGGTTCCTTTGTTGCTAGCACATATTACAACAAGAAAATTTAATGCTTTAATATTATATATTAAAAATACTTTTTGGCCCGCCTTGGAGATCGAACACGGGTTCACGTAAATGAGAGCCCAAAACACTTCCCACTAGGCCACAAAGGCTTGTTAAAAGCAGTTCAATCAATCAATCAATCAATCATCAATCTTAATTATAACAGCTATGCTACAGTAGCTCGTCACCATCTATCAATAGATAGAGGATTGTGTATTTATTTGCTATGCTACAACTTACAACAATTTGCTTTTATTTGCCGCAAGGTGTCTCCAGCATCGGCATGTTAGTATTGTGAATGCGTTTGTGGTGTTGTTGGTCCAAGCAAAATTAGCAATGCCCACGAGTGCGTTGACAAGTGCGTTTTTTAAGTGTCAAATAAATATGGAATTAACAAACGCATGCATGACATCGGCAAGGTATCTAAAATGTTTGTTAAATTTTGTTTCGTGTGCAATCTTTAATATATATTTTTGAAGCGAAGTTTTTTAATCCTCGTTCTGTGATTTGCTTGGAGTGAAATCTGAAAAATTTTCGACAGATTTTTCCGCCAGGAAGTACGCTGTTGAAGGAAACAATTTGTTCAGTGCAGCCAAGCTCACAACCATGTGTGGAGAGTTAAAATGGAGAGTCGCTGGCATTATATGCCCGTATATGTAATTGGCGTGGAAATTTGACATTCAACAATAAAAAAATAAGCAGTAGGTATGTTTTATGTATGTATGTTATTTATTTTATGTAATTTAAAATTTTTGAATTTAAAAATTAATTTATTAAAAAAAAAAAATATTAAGCTATCAAATCTGTATGTAACTGCAAAAAGCTTCGCTTCTCTCGTGTGTCCAACGAAGCACCTGTGTTTTTTTTTTACAGTATTTTTTGTTGATTTTGCCCCCCATTTTTTAATCAAATAATAATTTTTTAATAAATAAGAATGATATCTTTTTACTAAACACTTTTATTTGATGTTTATGTACAAAAATTTCAATAATGCGATACCATATTTACCGTTATGACCATTAAACTACCAATTTCGAATACTTCTGTGGCGACAAGGAATAACGACTAAACTCAAAATATCGTAAATAAGCGATATGGCATTTTCTTTATTGCCAATTTTTGGAAGGATGTAGGAAACAATTTTTTGCACAGAATAGATAACCACTTATGTCTGCACATATTTCGTTGGTTTAACAGTTCATATATTTCCGAGAAAAGGTCGTAGTTAGTGCTATTAAAATATCGTTTTTTACGATATTTTGCGTTTAGTCGTTATTCCTTGTCGTCACAGACTTATGTAAGATGAAATTTTCTGAATTTGCGTTTATATTATTTTTTTGTTGTTGTTATTATAAGGAAAATGTGATGTTGCTATTATTATTGCATTGAAAAAAACTAGGGAATAAATTGATATTAAGCTCATTTTAATTAACTATTTCTTTCTTCATATTTTTTGGACTTTTAAAAATATCAAATTCCGAATACTTTTGTGAATGACTGTATAATAATAAACTCAACAGATGGTTAGAAGCTTGCTTCAAATTCGCTCTGAAATGTAAAAACCTGAATAATTGTTCATTATTTAATTAATTTCTTCTTTTAATTTGATGCCGCGTTTACTTGTAACTTAAAACAATCCCGCCGGCTATGTTACATTGAAATACCTACATATACCCAATTGGCCTTTGAACATTTGAATTATTGTTGATTTTCGAAGCACCTTTAGTTAACTGCAAATTTGCATAAAAAATAATAACAATTCCAAATTTAGTATTTATAAAAGCAATGCAATCAACATCTGAGTAACTTGTTGCTCTTAAATTGTTGCTCAAAGTTATGAGCGCATATATGAGTCATATGGCTGAGAACTTTGCATACATTCAAACAGAAATGGCAATGATAAAACTCATACTATTCATTTAAGATTTTTGTTTTTTTTCTTTTTAATGTTTTTATGATATCAGCACAATACTTGTTATCTACTCAAATACAGAGTAGCTTAATTTTCTGTTGCATGTGTATGTATATGATTCAGACAATATAGCATCTTAGAAGACAGAATAAAAGGTATAATAAAGAATATTTGACAAAATGTGTTTTGTGACATTTGCGTAGTGTTAGCTTGCAGAAATCTTCCGAAATTCTCCGAAAGTCTTATCGGTTTGTTCAAAACATCAGTACGGTTTTTGAAGCGAAGCTTTTTACTCCTCGTTCTGTGATTTGCTTGGAGTGAAATCTGAAAAATTTTCGACAGATTTTTTCTTGGAAATTTGATGGTTTCTTTGTTGCTAGCGCTTATTACAACAAGAAAATTTAATACTTTAATATTAAATACTAAAAATATTTTGTGTGCCGCCCGTGGGGATCGAACCCGCGTTCTCTTAAACGAGAGTCCAATGCACTATTCACTAGGCCACACAGACTTAGAAACAGACAGGTAGAAACAGTTGTTAATTCAATCCTAATTATAACAGAAGCTATGCTGTAGTAGATCGTCACCATCTATCAATAAATAGAGGATTGTGTATTTGCTATGCTACAACTATCAAAAATTTGCTTTTATTTGCCACAAGGTGTCTCCAGCATCGGTTTGTTTGTATTGTGAATGCGCTTGTGGTGCTGTTGGCATAGACTATAAATTATTATCTAGAGATTGCATCAACTCTGCTAAATCTCTGGCATGTGTTAACAGAGGTTAACAGAGTTTTTTTTCTTCATGTTTTTAATTGAAATAACTCTGTTAACACATGCCAGAGATTTAACAGAGTTGATGCAATCTCAACCACATCGTTTTAACCTGATCCATGTTACTTTCACGTGACAAATGTGGTTTGCAGAAACATATGTAAAAATTTCGCTAAAAAAACAAAGAAGGTTTATAGGGAAAAAATAAACCGCGAAGTTATGCTCTACTGATGCTGAATGTGTGAAAACTGCAGGTTAAATTCACCTGAATGGTATATGGTAATCTTAATCTGTCGAATCAGGAAAAACATTTTATCTGACAATTGATTAAATTTATTAAATTTATAGGCAAACTTTAAGCTGAAATTTAGTTAAAATTTGGTAAAATTAACCAGATTTTTTTCTGGGTGTGAGACTCTTATTTCAGAAATCAAATCAACATTAATTGATTATACAGAGTGTCTCACAATTGAGTGCAACTGTTTACGGAGCTGAAAGGTTATGTCGAGCTGAGCGAAAAATCGTATGGGAGGAGGGGTCTATTTCTGCACTCTTAGGAGCTACAGGGTGAATCAATATTTCACGACTTTGATTCACGTTATTGTTTCTAGCAGAAAAACTAACTTACATAAAACTTATTTTGATAGCTCATTCCAAAGGCAATGAAATCACCTTTTCAACGGTATATCAACAAACCCCACCAATTTAACCGTTACCGAGCTGTGATCGTGTGAAGTAGAAATTAATCGGTTGAAACTACTAAATTTCAACTTTGAGTTCAAATTTCTCAGAATTTTGCGTAATAAATTAAATTTTTTTTTTTACCAATTTTGTAATTTATTTAATTATCTTTTCAATGACACTAAAAACAAAACATATCTGTAAAAATAAAAAAGTTGGCTGTACTAAAAAATTATACTTATTCTAAAATAGTGATAAATAATGACATTACAATTTGTTATGCAGTAGATAATATTATTGTTTTCTAATAAGTATAATTTTTTTAGTACAGCCAACTTTTTTGGTGTCATTGAAAATAAAATTGAATAAATTACAAAATTAATCCCAAAAAAAAAATTCATTTATTACGCGAAATTCTTAATATATATGCGCTCAAAATATAAATATGATAGTTTCAATCGATTGATTTGATTTTCGATTGATTTCATCTTCACACGAGCACAGCTCGGTAACGGTTAAGTTGGTGGGGTTTGCTGATATGCCGTTAGAAAAGTGATTTTGTTGACTCCTTTATAATGAGCTATCAAAATAAGTTTTATGTATGTTAGTTTTTCTGCTAGATAACGTAAACCAAAGTCGTGAAATATTAATTAACCCTGTAGCTCCTAAGAATGTGAAAATATACCCCCCTCGCCCCCTCCCATACGATTTTTTGCTCAACTCGACATAACCATTCAGCTCCGTAAATAGTTGCACTCAATTGCGGGACACCCTGTATGTTTGCCGTTTTGTTCGATAACCTGGTGGTGGCTTCATTATTCCGCACAGGTAGAAGTCTCCAACTTTCTCTGCAAAGAACCTCTGTGCTGTTTAATAAGTTTGCGAAACATATGTCAAACCGAGAGCGTAAGGTTCGGACTATAGGGTAGATAGTGCAAAATATTCCATCCGAAGTCGAGCAGTTTTTGACAAGTCACTAAACTCGTATGAAGAGCCCTGCATGATCGTGATGGAAGACCACCCCTTTTGCGATTGACTAGCTCAGGAGGTTTCTGTTGGATGGCATCGCTTAATTTCTGTAGTTGCCCAAAGTAGACTTCGGAATTTATGGGGCTATTCTGTGAGACTAGCTCGTAGTAGACAGGCCCCTGCCAATCCCACCAGATTGATAGCATAACCGTGTTTTGGTGAATGTGTGC
Source organism: Coremacera marginata (assembly GCA_914767935.1). Classification (NCBI taxonomy): domain Eukaryota; kingdom Metazoa; phylum Arthropoda; class Insecta; order Diptera; family Sciomyzidae; genus Coremacera; species Coremacera marginata. Next base: position 166,793,409 of record OU612046.1, read on the forward strand.
TTTTGCTTGCCTCTCCGGCGCTACATCTATCTTGAAGCAGCTTCTTTTTCTGTAAACATTGTTGAAGACAATCCACTTATCGTCACCCGTAATCATACGCTTGAGAAATGGATCGCTTTTTCACGTTTCATGAGCCGATCTCAAATGTCAACTCGATTAACGTTGTGAATTTCTTTCAATTCGTGCGGGACCCCGACATACAACTTTTTCATTATGGAAACGGTTAAACCGCTTTTGATATTGTCATTCTTTAATCATCTTCGCCTTAAAAAAAAAAAAAAAAAAAAAACGAAATGGCCATTTCAGCCCTTGAAAGGACTTTGACCGAGCTTCTTATGACCAATTGTGTTATGTGTGATGTGAAAATTTTTGCACACAAATGATCGAAAACTGGACCTACATGTTTTACGCCGACTCCGAACGGCTTATGTTCTCAAGAAGCTTTTCATGGCAGTTTTTACTCTCTGGGGTTTGCCATTGTCTGCAGAGAGGTGACGGCCGAACAAAAAAATTAATTCAATTGAAAAAATTTTCTGTGTCAGATGGATGATTCGAACCTGGGTTCTCTGGAGTAAGAGTCACATACTCTACCCACTACGCCACGGCCGCCACCTTCGCCTTAAGCTTTCCCTAATTTTTGTCTGGTTTTAGTTGCTTTTTGGACTTTTTTAAAGTAGAAGAGCAAAATATGGTGCTTAGGCCCATCTAAGTTCTCAATTTTTAAAACTCTTTTAAAACACGACTTCCAAATTAAAGCAGGAAAAACTGAATTAATTTCTTTGTTTTTAATGCAAATAAACAAAAATTAACATAAACGTCAACATATGACAGATCTTTGATAATAACACTGATAACTACCAGAAAAAAAACGCATTTGCTTTTTGAACTAGCTAATATCTGTTGAGAAAAAGGGATGTGTAAATCGGAAAATTGGTTGATGTTGAAAAAACGAGATCTTTTACCGGTGCTTATGGAGTTTTTTTTTTTTAGTTTTATATGAGAAAAAAAATATTTGATAAATTTTTAGTCAAATTCATTGATTTCCTCAAAGTATTGTTTTTAATTAGTTCTGTTAGATTTCTTCATTTTTCCTAATAAATAAAAGTTTCTTATAAACTCATTGAAAAACTAGTAAGGATGGAGCTTCGGCAGGGTACCGAAGTTAAAATAAACGGCCATATTGAAGTATATTCGAAGTCTTTAGACACGACATACACTATGACATTCAGTCTTATATATTAACGAGAGTTTTTCTATTTTGATTACGTCACTTTGTATGGGAGGTAGGCGTGGTTTTGATCCGATTTTGCCAAAGCTAATATATCAAAGTTAATGTGCCAAATTTCAAGGCATTTCTTTAATTTTTGTGGATTTTGAAGACATTTTCCGGTTAATATAAAATCACTTTGTGTGGGAGGTAGGCGTGGTTTTCATCCGAGTTGGCCCATTTTCGAACTTGATCTTTTTTGAATTTGATTTTGAATTTCATAGCGATAGCTGTAAAATTGCGGCTGTAATCGTGTCGACAGACGGACACACGGAAATCGACTCAGGAAATAACGCTGATCAAAAATATATATATTTTTTTTTCTATACCTGCCACGCCTCCTTCTTGGCGTTACAAACGGAATGATAAAGTTAATCTACCCTTTACGCAGTATGGCGTGATGTATAAAAATAAGTTTCACAATTTTCGTATTTCGGAGATTTAAGTAATATTTCACATGAAAATTAATAGAGCTATAAACTTAAACTACAAGATTTTGTTTACTTAAATTGATAATAAAACAAAATTGAAATGAAGTCAAAATATTTCTCCAAAAATGTCCTCATTAACTATGTATTTATCCAAAAATTTATCCAAAAATTTTGGATAATATTTATCCAAATATTTCCTTATTAGCTATGTAATAGAAATATGCAATAGAAAAATAACAAATTAGAATATTTATTATAATTATTCTGCACATTTATGCATGCATAATATTATAGCAAGTGTGCAAAAATAATAAAGCATTCGCGTAAAATTTTGGACATTAGCATGTATATGACATGAGTTGAATGTTATTTGCAATAAACAAAATTTGTCAGACAGATTTTTTTATATACTATATATTAAATCATGACATGAGATATTTTGCTTGAACTTGAAAAATTCGCTTAGAAGCAAAAAAAAAATTTCGCAATTCTTTTACTAATTATGTTTGTGTTTTCTTTTGTTATTTTTTTAACATGGATATGTAATTTTCTCAAGGTTCAACGTAATTTATACTGATTGTTTAGAAATTTTTGTCTTCATTCATTCAAAGAAGAAAACTTTAATTTTCATATTAATTTAAATGTATGAAATTCTAATATATGTTTTAAGCTGTGCATGAATAACACAAAAATTCTTACGCTTGAGAGAACTGAATTTTCCTCGTAAAATATAAAATTCAATTTCAATGCTAATAATGTTTACTGTATAATAATTGTAAGCAGTCACAAATAATAAATATTTTAGTTCAAATGGTTATTAAATTGATTAACTCTGTCAAGGAATAGATAGAAGTAGTCAAAAACTTTCCAACGATTTCTTCATAACGAGAATAGCATAAAAAATAATGTAGTTATTTGAATTTTAGTGAAAATTACATAAAAAAATATCAAAAAAATGCATGAAAATCTGCATTGTATGTGGTTAAACGGTAAAGATTTGAAATTTTTTGATGCAGCTTAGAAAAACTTTTTTAATACTTACATTTCTGACCGTTGCACGATGGTCCAGAATCAATCAAAAAGTGCGCACTGCAAAAAAAAAAATTAAAAGTAGTTTTTTTTGTACATTTTCGAGCATTTCTGTTTACTTAGATATATGACGAACCTACACCGAGAAAAAATGCTTATGTTAAATTGAAAAAAACCTAGTATAATTTATAAGATTGCTTTGGCAGTTATCAGCTATCCAAGTACTTTATCAAAACGCCTAAGTTTTACATGTTGACTTGCCAATTTTTATTGGGTTATAATTAACCAAGTATTGGGTAATTTTTTATACACTTTAAAAAAAAATTGAATTTCAAAAATAGAACTTTTTTCGGGTTTTGGCTTTTTTTATTTTCTTTTTTTTTTAAGCTGCCGCCCTCTCGTTCTGTGATTTGCTTGACTGAAATCGGCAACAACTCAAATTTTTCTTTTCAACAACACCGTTTTTTTCTTAGAAATTAATAACTTCTCGGCTTTTCTTGCTACTTGACGTATATTATAACAAGAACATTAAATTAAATTAAATTAAATATCAAATACAAAAATTTTACCTTCGCATGCCGTCGAGATTCGAACCGACACTAACCGATACCACTGTGTATGAAGCCACTACACTACGCATTGAGCCAAACTCCTTCATTACACGAAGTGATTTATTCAATATTAATTACAACTTAAGCTATGCTGCAGTATACACAAATAATCTATTAAAAGATTTTTTTTGTATGGCTATCAACAGAATACTGGGACATACTGCATCTGTTAATACAGCTTCTGTTAACATAGCTGCAGTTATGTCAGCAAGTAGTAGCAAGGCTGCTTGGATCAATGGGTAGAGCGATGGACTGGCACAAAAAGTTCCAGCTTCTATTCCGCACGGCGGGCAAAGAAATTTTTTTCTGTTTTTCTTTTCTTATTGTTGATGAAATATAATAAAATTTACTGGATTGAATATTAACGTGTGTTTTTAATTTACTTAATGCTATTTTTGAATTTAAACGTAGTTTTATTACAAAAGAAAAAACATAAATTATCAAATCTATCCTTCTCTCGTGTGTCTAATGACGCAGCTGTGTTTTTTTTTTTAATAAAATAAAATAGCTCAAAACTATGCTTAACTATGCTTTTTAATTTTGTATTTTTGGATTTTGGGCTTAGGTGAATCAAATATTTTTTTTTTTTGCAAGGTATCGAAGTATTTGTTTTCAAAGCAATGTATTAAACAATAAATAGCATAGGTGAATAAGCATAAGTTTATAATTCCCATACAATTTTCTTTACCCAAGCCGACTTAGGTGATTTACCTATTGTTCTTTTTTCTCGGTGTACCTGGAAGCCTCAAAACATATTTTTATTCTCAATATAGTACAGTCATATGGGGGAAAAAAACGTGGTTAGCTGGAAAATTTTGCGGGAGTTTTGAAAATGGGTGTATTTTATAGATTTCTATGTGCTCTTTTCGAATTTCAGCTTTGCCACATCGTATTGTTGCCGCTCGCGCCACCATATTGGCAAAATGGCGGCTAAAAACAGTTATTTGCTAATATCTCCTTTCCAACTCATTTTACGATAAAAACGTATATGTACCGAATGAAACTAAAGAAATTCCCTACATTTCATGTTTTGGCGTATCGCCAAAGTGGAGCACCGTAAAGTGTATTTCAAATAAAATAAAAATTTTTAATATTAACAATATATTTATTGTACTGCACTGCGTTAGATTTGTATTTTAAATGCTTAAATATTTGGGATCCTACGTGCCGCCCGGAATTGTAAATGATGGTTGCAAATGAAATAATTTGAGCTATTAAAAGTTCAAAAATTGTCGAAACCGGCCCGGTTCTGCTCGAAAATCCGTTTTATTTTGGGATTTTTTATATGATATTTTTTAAATAAGAAATCATGCATTTGCAATTTGCGGATAAAAACACAAACCATCTATTTCGATGTTAAATTTAGTGAAGAATCTGATTCTGGACTTGGAATTACCGAATAATTTATTCCGGTGCCACCAAATTCACTGTAAAATTGAGATTTTTCGATTATTTTCATACTATTTTTTTTTTCATGCATACCCATTAGGTCGATTTTTCAAAAACTTTTTATCATAGTAACTGTGTACACAAAATGGCCCTTCATATTGCATAGAAAGTTTTTGAAATTTATCAGGATCTATTGAATTTTGATCTCGAAAGAGCACTTTTTTGTCAAAAATAACTCCTAGGTATTTAACAGTATTTTACCATAGTATACTATGATTTTCTAATATTAATTGTGTGTTCTTTTTTTTATTTTTGTGAAAATGATAGCTTGCGTTTTGTTACCATTATTTTAATTTTCCACTTATTAATATATTCTGCAATGTTATAAAAGGCATTCTGTAGATTTGTCACAATATCGTGACCATACTCGTGCGAATAGAAGATCCCAATATCATTAGTAAGGACTGCAATCTCATACACTAAAAACATCCAATATTTGCGTTTATAACAGTATGTTCAAAAAGTCCATAGGATGACACTAGATGGCGCTACTAGATATTTTTCCACATGATTTTTATTTAGTACCAACCTTTAAACTCGGATACGTATAAAAATTTGACAACAATCTGACAATTGATTCGTGAGTTATAGCATTTTGTGTGCAACTATTGTTATTGAAGAAAAAAAAAGGACAAAAGTGAATTTCGAGTTTTGATAAAGCATTGCTTTTTGATGAAAAAAAAATATAGTGGAAACCCAAACAATGGCTTGAAAAACATTAACCGGACTCTGCTCCATCGAGACAAATGGTAGAAAAGTGGATTGCTGAATTTAAACGTGGTCGTACCAGCACAAATGATGCAGAGCGCAGTGGACGCCCAAATCAGACTGTTATTCCACAAAACATAAAAAAAAATCCACAAATTGGTTATGAACGATCGCAAATTGAAGGTGCACGAGCTAGCTGACATTGTAAAGATATCAGATGGTAGTGTTTTTACCATTTTACATGAACATTTGGGTATGCGAAAGCTCTGTGCAAAGTGGGTGCCGCGTGAGCTCATAGTCGACCAAAAACAACAACAAATTGATGCTTCAGATGAGTGTTTGGCGCTCTTAAACCGATATAAAATCGAAATCTATCGTCAATATGTGACAATGGATGAAACATGGCTTCACTATTACACACCAGAATCCAAAAAACAATCAACTGAGTGAACAGCAGTCGAAGAACCGAATTCAAAGCGAGCAAAGACCCAACAGTCGGCTTGTAAAGTGATAGCGTCTGTATTTTGGGATGCGAAAGGAATAATATTCATCGACTATCTCCAAAAAGGAACCATCAACAGCGACTATTACTGTGCACTTTCGGATCGATTGAAGGCTGAAATCGCCAAGAAACGGCCACATTTGCAAAAGCAAAAAGTGTTGTTTCACCAAGACAATGCACCGTGTCACAAATCGATGAAAACGATGGTGAAATTGAATAAATTGGGCTTCGAGCTGCTTTCCCACCCACCGTATTCTCCAGATCTAGCCCCTAGCGACTTTTTCCTGTTTTCAGATCTCAAGAGAATGCTTGCTGGAAAGAAATTCAAGTCTAATGATGAAGTAATCGCTGAAACTGAGGCCTATTTTGACGAGAAAGAGATATCGTTCTATAAAAGTGGTATCGAGTAGTTGGAAAATCGCTATACTCGTTGTATCGCTCTCGAAGGCAACTATGTTGAATAATATAATCGAGTTTTATCAAAATTTTGTTTTTTTCTTACTTATCCTACGGACTTATTGAATGACCTATTATATGCACCTAAAATTAAAACATTTCATTCCTTGGTTCAAGCTCAGTTTAAATTTAACACGCAAAAGAAAATCAACACAAGAGCTATAAAATAAAAATATAACTTATTTAAGTTCAAATTGAACTATGCAATGTCTTTCTTTTAGTATGTTTTTCTGAGTTTAACCTGCAACGAAAAAGTTGATTTAACAAAAAAAAATTGGTACGAGTATGTTGTAACGAAACTCCCGGTCTTCCGGGTCTATAGCTTAGTTGGGCTCGCCGGATTCCGAGGTTCAGTACAATATTTGTTATTAATACTGAGACGTATAGAGATAGTTTGATGATTTCTTTACTGAGGTTTTAATCCAATAATATTAATAATATAAATATAACGACGACGAGCATAACCATGCCGTGTGACTCCGTTAGTTGCTGTCTAACTTTATGACATGTTTTGCTTCTTCCCACTAGATGGCACACGTGGCACATGAAAAACTTTTTATTTTGTGAAGAAAATATTAAACGTGAAGAAAACTAGATAAAAAAATTTATAAAATATACAAGAAAAACGAGAATTTATAACGAAATATGCAAAAAACATGTTTTTATAGTATAATATAATGATCACTGAGGGACACCAGCAGGTAATTTAATCATGTCAGAGTATGACTACTCAAATACTTTGGACAATTTTTACCAGATGAGAGGGAAAACTTAATGAAATTAATTTATATATAATAACATTAAGCCAGATAGAATTAAATGCTTTTTCTACATCTATCAACCATAGCCCCGTTGATATATTTGCCACAAGATATCTTTTGACATGATTGCTGATGCGTTTGATTTGATGTGTTGTGCTATGAAATTGTCGAAATCCAAATTGTTCCCTTGGTATAATGTTGTGGCTGTCAATATACAATGATAGTTTTTGTTTAAGGGAGTATTCCTGGTTGGAAGGCTGTTTTTGTACCCTTTTTTGAAAAACTTCTCATTTGTAAACGTTTAGCACGTGAAATGTTCTAAATTCTGTGTTTTTTATTGTATTAAGAATATATTAAATTAAATAAAATTTTTTACCCTTGGTACGAGGGCTGTTCAAAAAGTTGTCGGCCTTCAAAGTTGGGCGTCGAAAAAAAAGGTATACTGCTTGCGACCCGGATAACTCGAGTTCGGATCATCTGAAATGGTAAAAGTAAACGGCGTTAGATTCAGTTGAGTTGTAATTCTGGTCCCTACCCCAATCATAATTTCGAGACTATTTTTTACAAAATGGTGGTCATTGAAAAATGAAAAACCGATTTTGGGTCTCTTTTTTTTTTAGTTTAGTGTAAAAAACAGAGTAAAAAATTGTTTATAATTCTGACTGAGGTAGGGACCAGAATGGTGACAACTTTGCGTTGATAGCACTTTGTTTCATCAAAATCGGTTCAAAACTACGGTCGCAATCTGGGCTGCAAGCTCAAAAATCGTGGTTACGAGATAAACGCGTTTAAGTTTGAAGTTATTTTTTTGCTTAAAAAAAAAAAAATTGAAATGAAAAATTTGAGCATGCAGTTTTCGACAATTCTGCGTCGATTGCACTTGGTTTCATCAAAATCGGTTCAGCAGAACCGGAGAAAAGTGACTTCGAAGTTCAAAAACGTGATTTTGAAAAAGTCAAAGAATATTTTAGGCAATAAAATATATTTTTTTTTTAAAGACTTACATATATCAATCTGCAATGCCAGCCTCTGCTTCAAAAAATGAGGACTCAGCGGCTCTTTGTGTTCTTCGGGCAGTTCTACCTTCTTTTGATGCGGCCAGAGCTATGGCTTCGGACCTTTTCAAATATTCTTCGTTCCGAGACATGGCGAAATCATATGTGACGTTGCCAATCGGGATGCCCATTAGGTTCATTATTTGAAGTGTTGACAAAAAACCTGCGTTAAATATGACAGTGCGTGCGCCGGTGTGAATATGCTTCGGTGCGAAATACCACAGCAATGCGTTGAAAGATTCGTTGCTGTTTTGAGTTTCGGAGCCAAGGCATCTGTTCAACAAATCATCGGCTGACAGTGCTTCGTAAATAGGTTTGATTGCTTCCTGGACTCTCTGATTTAGTGGTGCATACGTATTCCGGTACGCGTTCAGTTTATAACACAATTCAAAGTGAACTAAACGCTGCCAACATTCGAATACCCAAGCTCTAAAATGTGTATTCATTTATTTTTAAAATGCGTATACAAACAAGTTCAATTCGGAAATTCGGTGGTTGCTTCAAACCGTTGCATTCAAAAAGTAGCCAAATTAAGCAAATCGCATTTTGGCGAAAACATTGCTGGACAAAAAAGCCATATCTCCTAAAGTATTTCGAATATCAAAAAACACTTTTAGGACGATATTCTCAAATAAAAATATGCAAAAAGAAATTTAAAAAAAAATGTTTGCCAACCAGGAATACTCCCTTAAAAATAATCTTGGTCTTGGGTTGGTTTTAATTTCTGATCTATAAAATATCTATAAAAAAATAACCTTTATTTCTAATCAACAAAAAAAAAAAAAAAATAACGATCACAAAATAATCGTTATTTCTAATCTAAAAAAATAATGATTACAAATAATTTTTTTTTAATTTTGAAATGTATAGTGAGGAATATTTTTTCCAATTCATTAGTAAACGCCAATAGAAGTAGTGAATAATTTTATACTATCATTACATGTTAGCTTAAACTGAAAGTTTAGTGCATCTCTGGCTTGAAGCTTGCTTGAAGTCGTTTCCGTTAAACAGTTAAACAATAGTCTAACTTTACTTGAAGTTAGTACAATAACAGAGCTATTGTTAAATCGGTTTTACTACCCATTCCAAAGAGCTGTTTACGCGGCTAATGAAGTTTTACCTTAAAAATTTAAAAATGTTACAAAATTTTTGTTGACGAATCCTTTTATTTCTGTTTTCAGAGGAAGACTGGCAGAATGAAAATAACAAATCCGGACGGCAACCAACTAATGAACAAGGTTAGTACAAATTTTTGTTTCAACCTAATAGCAGATACTTTAAAACATAATACAGTTTCAAGAGCTAAAATATCTGGTTTTCAACACCTACTTATATCAATTTAAATTGTAAAGTAGACAAAAATACAGAATATAGATGCTGCTTAAAAGTTTGAGAAAAAAAGTTTCCAAAATATACCTAACTTTTTCTACATTCAAATTTGTATTTAAGCTTTAACAAATTTTTGTAGTTTTTTGTGTTCTTGGCTTCAAGAATTTTTGAAGTTATACACGAATTAACAGCAATTTTTTATCTTAACACATGGTCATAAATAGTATCTAGCTATACTTTTTTATCTTACTAGCAGTCAACGATGAAAGACGGCGTAGTTCGCGCCGCGAAGATCCACGTCGGCACACGCTTGGCGGTGATATGCTCCAGTACGGTGTTATGCAAGGACAACCACAACAGCGAGCCATGGACTTAGAGGTGAAAATCTGAACATTCTTAATATATTTTTTGTGTTTTACTTAAGCTAAAACAATTGCAACAAGAACTGTTAAAAGTCGTTACAAATTCTTCAACAAGCAATAAAAACTCTTACATATACCTACTTAAATTCTTCAATACAATGACTTAAAATCAATACATCAAAAGGTCCTTGACCAATACATAAACACAATTGCTTTTGTCAATGCACTAAACGTCATTTATAAATAAAAAGACATGGCATTAGCTTTATCCTATGTTAATATGCGTATGTATATCACTGGCAAAATGCTGCTATATACCCTGTAGGAAAATCAACTAATTTAAAAGTAGTTGAAAAAGTAGTTTTTTGTCAACCACAACTAGTTGAAATTCTGACTTTATTCCATAGAACGAACTAACATATTTTGTATGGTGATGTCCGCTAAATAAGTCACTTGACATTCGTCTGCATATATTTTCAACTACTTGTTAAACTAGTTAAATTTAAATTATTTTGTAACTACTTTAAAATAAATCAATTGAAAACTAGTTCATATTCCACTTACTGAAGATGAATTTAAAAGCATAAAAATTTTAAATTTATATACATCAAAGAGATAATTTATTTGACTGTTTGTTGAAAAAACAATACATAAATTCATTACGTGAATGCATAAGGCATATTAAAAAATGAAATAAAAAAGTCTTTTGAGAAAAAAGTTTGAAAGAAAGTCTGTTTTGAAAAAAATATATACATAAATTCATTACGTGAATGCATAAGGCATCGTAAAAAATTAAATAAAAAAGTCTATTTAGAATTGAAGTGGATGCCGCCTTAATATAATTCAAAGTAGTTCATATGCTAGTTTATTTTAAATTAGTTTTTTAATTAGTTGTTTTTAAAAACAAGTTAGTTTGTTCCTATAGGATACATATATATTAGGGCGGGTCGATTTAAAAATCGCTCAATGCTCTGTGAAAATCGTATTCTAGGGATCAAAATAAGAAACTTTGCCGAAGGAACCATACCTCTAAAACGAATTCTGATGCCCCCAATTTGGGTCGAACTTTTGGGTAGGGGCAAATTTTGAAAATCCCACTTTGACCCATTTAGAGTGCTCCAATGGAGTCCAAATGTATGACCGACCCCCACCAACTTTGGAGGCTTGACCCACCCATGCCAGTGGCACACCCCCTTGAACCCCCCTGTTTGGTTCCCCATACAAACATTTCAAAAAGTCACCAGTGTTGGCACTTTACATGAAAAAATCAGCCATTTCTATGTTTTTTTCTTTATTTTTATTTATTTATTTATAATAATATTTATTTATAATAATATCTATTTTTTCTCTTTTGAAATTTATTTAGTCAGAACATATGTAAATGAAAAAATTAATTTAAGTTAGTTTAAGTCTGGGCAACTTTACTTTCAAGTCTGGGCAATTTCGCACGGCTCTCTAATGTCGTCGCCATAACAGCCTCTACATTTTCCGGTATAACCCGTTTGGAAACGCTAGCTAGCAATTGAACATGTCGTTCCGTTCCTTGTATGTGTGATGCAATCTCGTATTCACTTCACTTATTATTTTTTTTTTTAAATATTTTTTTATCTGAAATTAGCACTTCACACTTTGAGTTCTTCACAACGACTGAATGCATTCACAAAAACTGTTGCGTTATATATGGTCTACGAGACGAGGTAATAAGAATGAAATGGTAATTTCAATTCTACCTGCTGTGTCTTGTGGTAGCTTAAAAACGCACACAAGCAATTTTAGGATCTGCAATTGTGTCACAGTGATACCTTAATTTTTTAAAAGGGTTGCGGTGCATTCCAGTGATACATTAATTGTTAAAATGGTTGCATAAAACGCGCATTTCTTAAGAAGGTGCCATAAAATACCCACAAAAAGGGTTGTAAAAACAACCTTCATTTCTTAAGTAGGTGCTATAAAAAAACTACACAAGTAAGTTTACGACATGCAGCTGTGTCTTGTGGTGCCTTAAAAAACGCACACATGCAATTTTCCGATTTGCAATTGTGTCACAGTGATACCTTCATTTTTTAAAAGGGTTGAATAAATTTCTAAAGAGAAAAAAAACTCCAAAAAGAAAAAAACATAGGCATTTCGCTGATTTTTTCATGTAAAGTGCCAAAACTGGCGATTTTTTGAAATGTTTGTATGGGGAACCCCCAGGGGGATTCCAGGGGGTGTGCCACTGGCTTGGGTGGGTCGTGCCTCCAAAGTTAGTGGAGGTCGGTCATACATTTGGACTCGATTGGAGCACTCTAAATGGGTCAAAGTGGGATTTTTCAAAATTTGCCCCTACCCAAAAGTTCGACCCAAATTGGGGGACATCAGAATTCGTTTTAGAGGTATGGTTCCTTCGGCAAAGTTTCTTATTTTGATCCCTAGAATACGATTTTCACAGAGCAATGGACGATTTTTTGCCTCCCCACAAATCGACCCGGCCTAATATATATGTATATATATACATGTCACACGTATTTACAGTTTACCGCTACAAACTTTCATACCCGTTGATTTCTTTCTCTACTTTTTGCTATCTCCTTCATTCTCTAGATGGGTATGCGAACACAAAAAAATAAAAAGGTAAAAGAAAAACGGTCAATAAATAATAATGAATGTTCCTGATTCTTTTTGAGCTACTAATTGTTCATATTAATAAAAAATTAAAACAATATTTTTGCTTAAATATATATTTATATTTATAATTATTTAAAAATCTAATTTTTTAAGAGTTTGCATGAAGTTTTATGTTAATATAACTTAAAGTTGTAAAATTTGGTGCATGCTCTAAAGATTAAAAATTTTCAAAAATTGTTTTTTTAAGATTTTGAATTACAGTGAAAACTCCGAACAGCGGACAGCCACCGTCAACCAGAAATCGTCCGCTGTTGGGAGGTGTCCGTCTATCAGAGGTTGGTTGAAAAAAGGCGAAACATTTTTTTTAATTATTTATTTAGAACATTAAAAAAATGCAATACATATGTATCTAATTAACAAAAAGGTTTATCAACAAAAAAAAAAAAAATTATAAATAAAATAATATAATTCATATCTTAGTTATTTAAAAATTCATTGTAAGACTTGCTTTAAAGCCATTAAAATGAACACAAATAATATCATGTTTGTAAAAAAAAAAAAAAAAAAAAAAAAAAACGAAATGGCCATTTCAGCCCTTGAAAGGACTTTGACCGAGCTTCTGAAGAATTATATAAACAAAGAAGGTGTAAAATTTGTTTACTTTTTCTTACATGTATGTCATGACTAAAGAATTAATTAAAGGCGATATTTTTATAATATTAAGGGCCGTTTTCTCAATGTTCGGTTAGTCTAGCTCTTAACCGGGAGATATCTAACCATACGATAGGTAAAAAAACAGTTTCGTTTTCACCAAGTGCTGATTAAGTAACCTCCGGTTAAATCATTAATATTTAATAAATTTAAATATTTTATTTTAATATTTATTAAATTTAATACCAAAAACGAAATCACCCTGGAGATAAAGCGAAGAACAATAATTGCTAATAAGTGCTACTACGGGCTCAGTAAGCAACTAAGTTCCAGAGCCCTCTCTCGATCGACAAAACTAACACTCTACAAGACGCTCGTTCTACCTGTGCTGCTTTATAGCGCTGAAGCATGGGTAGTTTCGCAAACTGACGCAGCCGCTCTGGGGGTGTTCGAGAGAAAAGTTCTTCGCAAAATCTTCGGTCCTGTTCGAGTCGGCGATGACTATCGCATCCGAATGAACCACGAGCTTTATGAGCTCTACGATGACATTGACGTAGTTCGGCGTATAACTGTGCAGCGACTACGCTGGCTGGGTCATGTCCATCGTATGAACGACGAAGCTCCAGCGAAAAAGTTGCTCGAGGCGAGGGTCGCTGGTCAACGACGACGAGGGAGACCATGCCTCCGATGGATGGACCAGGCTGAGGAAGCCCTAACCGCACTTGGTGTATCCGATTGGAGAAGGCGCGCGCAAAGCAGAGGCGCCTGGCGAGAGCTGATGAGGTCGGTTGAAACCCGGACACGGGTTGTTACGACCAACTAAGTAAGTAAGTAAGGTTAAATCAGTAGTTGTGAATTTTTCAATTGGGAATACATAAAAACTGCATATCAGCTGTCATTTGTTTATTATTTTCTAATTACTTTATTTTGTGCCGCAAAAAAGAAATGGAAAAACGCAGCAGACTATATGAATTTATGAATATGTCCTTCCTCTATTCTGATTGACACTCAAATTATAAAGAAACGAAATCCTTGCAATTCTTTCCATTTTTGTGTAAAATAAATTTAAACACAAACAATAAAAAAATTGCGTACTCAACTGTTCCGCCGATTAGCAGCTAACCGGAACCACAATTTACCGTTAACCTAACCGGCACTTAACCGTCAGATAGGCACTAACCGAACATTGAGAAAACGATTTTTTGCTAACCGCTGGTTAAATTTCCGGTTAGTGCTTAATCGAACATTGAGAAAACGGCCCTAAGAAGAGTTATTTCTACCCAGTGTTGGTACTTGTAGGGATTTTTCTTGCAAAAAATAGGCGTAGAAAAAAAGGACAGATTTTTTGAATTCTCTGATTGATGACATTGACGTTACATAATAACATACATTTAACGTTCGTTATTTTTGATTTTAAAGCATTTTTGTAATAAATTTTTGTAAAGTTAATAGTCTTACATTTTTGTTTTTTTTTTTCTACTAATGCTATCTTATTCCCTGAAAACGGCATAGGTACACTATACTAGTAGTTTTCAAATAGAAAAAGAAATACAATAGATTTGATAATAAAATTTAATCATAATGGTTAAACAAAATTTATTGTTTTGAATTGTTTTTATTATGGTTAAAATATTAAAAAAGATTATATTATTTATATTGAATTATGGAAAAAATTAATATTTATTATGAAAACATTTTCAACAGAATAATTATAATTATTTCTGAAAAGTGGGCTTAAATATAGTGCCACGCCTATCTTTAGAACAGTTGCCGTTAGTAAGAATACGAACTTAAATACCAAAGTTTAGTCTAATATGACCGTCTCAAAGATATAATTTTTATTGCTTTTTGGATGTCAAAAGGGGGTGTGGTAATTTTTATTGTGCGCAATTGTAAGCAGTAAGTTGACAAAGTTTTATCGCAATCGGATACGAACGAATTGAAAATACGAAAAAAAAACTAACAAATATTAATTTTTATATATAAAATTGAAATGTAAAATTTCATATCTCTATTAAACAAAACAAAAAATTAAACAAGAAATATTTTGTGTAAAGGCTTAAGCATTTTTTTTTTAACGCTCTTCCGTGAACTAAATTTAATATTTATGCATCTTAAAGTGTTTATTAAGGGAATGGTACTGTTTTAACGACATTTTTTATTTATTTTTTTCTGAATGAACAACATTTCAAGAGTATTTTGTAAAACTTTCAATTAAATCCTGCTAAAGCTAACGAAGATACAGCGTTTCAAGTGAGTGGACCTCACTTAAAATCCAGACTTTAAATCGATTTTCTGGAAAACTACATTTTTGAAGTCGGTGAACACGATGCCGCAAAATCTACTTGACCGATCGTTTTGAAATTTTTTTACACTATTTCTACACATAAATCAACAGGTAATGCCGTAGCGTTCCCCCCTCGCTCTATTTTAAAATAATAAAATAACCTAAATTTTTCAGCGAAATTCGCATTTTTGAGTTCAAAACGCTACAAAAAAAAAAAGGCATTAAAAAACTCATCGGTAGTACCTAAACTAATTTTGATTTTTTTTTCAGATGATCCGCTAACCTCTAATCGTGTTCATTGCCAAACAACTTTTTTTCGTGGTGCCTCCGGAGAATCGCTGCCACGGATTTGTTTTCGAAATAAACGTAGAAAGTCAAACTATAACATGTATATGAAATAAATACCCCAACATTATTCATGTCTCCAAAAAAAAATCATGAAAACATGAACTTTTGTCGGCTTTAAAACAGTACCATGTCCTTAAGTAACATTAAGTTACCATTTCTAAAATGGTCTTTCTTTAATCACATCTTCGCCGTAAACTTCCACTAGTTTTTGTCTGGCTTTATTTGCTTTTTTGCTTTTTCTGAGCTATGTTTAAAGACCAAAATATGGCGTATATGCTTGTCAAAGTTTTGCATATTTAAAAAACAATTAATTTATTTGTTTTAAGTGTGAATAAACATCTGAGCACAAAAAATGGCATCTGACAGATTTTTGACGTTAACAGTGATGCCTACCAGAAAAAGACGCACTTTTTGAACAACCCAATAAATTTATTTATATGTAGTGATTCGCTAAACACTTTTACTAAAAGTTAATTAAATTTTATCAAATTCACAGTTCTTAAATCCACAGTTTGTTTTCTACTTTACTGTGTTGCTTTGCTATTTAAAATTTTTGTTATTATTAATTTTAGGCAAAGCAATGGAGCAATAGAGCTGCGGAAACTACAGCTCAGAAAAACTAATTTCAATTTAAAAAATGTTCTGTATCAGATGGGTTTTCAACCCGGAATCTACTGTGGTTCTTTGGCATGCACACATAAGTTTTGATTATATTTACCTATACCTATTCTCTATTTAAGACCGTACGCCTCCATTAATGCCAAGATATCTCATTTAAAGTGTAGGAGAAATTACTTTTGATAAGATTTCACTTTTCTCCTTATTTTAACACTAGCTTGCATAACCATCAAAATATCTTGATATAACCATTTAAGGTTATATTAACCCACTTGGTTTAATGGTTATATTAACCATTAAGGTTATATTATTAACCCACGAAAATCAAATTGACACACACCATCTCTTTGTCGATTTTAAAGCTTCGTTCGATAGCCCGAGAAGGGATTGCCTATACGCAACAATGTCTGAGTTAGGAAATGACATCAATGTCATCAAGGTAGGAAATGACCTCTCCGAAACCTTCAATACTGAAAGAGGTTTCGTAATGGCACCATTTTCTATAAAGGTGTCCAGCTCCTTGCATACACTGATGATATTGATATTGTCGGCAGAACCAAGAGAGATCTTACCGCTGCTTTCACCGCTATCGAAAAGGAATCAGCCAAAGTGGGTTTGACGATAAATGAGGGTAAAACAAAGTATATGCTGTCTACGAACAAGGGAGCGCGGTGTCTAGACTCCCACGTTTCATCCAGCAGCTATAAATTTGAAGTAGTCAAGGAGTTTGTATACCTTGGCAAAAAAAAAAAACAACGAAAATGGCCGTTTCAGCCCTTGAAAGGACTTTGACCGAGCTTCTAATGATCAATTGTGTTGTGTGTGATGTGAAATGTTTGCACACAAATGATCGAGAACTGGACCTACTGTCAGCGTCAAAAGAAGTTGTACACGTTGTTCCTCTATGTTTGCAGTTAAATTATACTCTTTTGCAATTCCCTTTTGTTTTACATTTTTTGTTTTTTTAATAATATAGTTTCTCCTCTCTTAATGTACATAATAAAAACAACAACAATATTACAATAACAAAAATTCATAGAACAAAAACAAAAACATCTTCATATTAATAGCGTCAAAAGAAATTGTACAACACGTGCACCAAATATTTTAAAGAATTTTAACGGTAAAAAATTACCGTTATTTTTAGTGATTTGACTTTTTATCATGTTGTAGGCAATATTAACTAATTATAATAATTATTAATTGACTTGATGTCGTGAGGATCAATTCAAATCTGAAGATTTTTGAGTAACGAAATTTATTTTCAAAATGGGTAAACAAACCTCCACGGATGTTCGCGAACTTGTGCTAAAATATTATAAAAAAGGAAAAACATTGCGTGAAATTGGTTTGATGATTGATAGAAGCCATAATACTGTAAAACATATAATTGATAATTACAAAAAGTTCGGAAATTTACAAAATCGTCCCAAATCTGAAAGACCCCGTAAACTAAATGCGACTCAAATACGATCCATTGTGCGACGAGTGAAGCAAAATCCAACTGAAAGTGCTGTTAAAATATCCGAGAACATTTCAGAACGCTCAGGTGTTAACGTTAGCTCCAGTACTATACGTAGAGCACTACATGCTAATGGACTACGTGGACGAGTTCCAAGAAGCAAACCTTTCATATCAAAAATCAATCAACAGCGACGTCTGAATTTTGCTAAAAAGTATCAAAATGAACCAAATTCATTCTGGAATAATGTGGTCTTTACTGACGAGAGCAAATTTGAAATTTTTGGTAAGAAACACCAACTAAAATTTGGAGATGCAAAAATTCAGCATTTGCCCAACAAAATGTAATATCTACCGTCAAGCATGGTGGTGGTTCGGTCATGGTATGGGGGTGTATGGCAGCCAGTGGTGTAGGTAACTTGGTTTTCATAGAGAGCACTATGAATAAAACAGATTACCTCACCATTTTGAAAGATAATTTGCAACCTAGTGTCGACAAATTGGGCTTGGATCAAACTTGGGTCTTTCAACAAGACAATGATCCTAAGCACACTGCTAAAATAGTACAGGAATGGCTGCTATATCATACCCTAAAACAGCTGGATCATCCCGCCCAGTCACCCGACCTTAACCCTATCGAGCATTTGTGGGAGCATCTGGACCGTCAAATTAGAAAAAGAACGATTACCAGCAAAGACTCTCTAAAATCAGTGATAATGAAGGAATGGCAAAAAATCTCTTCCGATGTAACCCGAAACCTAGTGGAATCGATGCGCAGAAGATTGCAAGCTGTAATCAACGCAAATGGAAAGCAAACAAAATACTAACCTCTTTAAAATTCTTTGAAATAATTTTTTTATACTTACTGTACAATTTCTTTTGACGCTGTGAATTTGAAGTATTTTAAGTTGATGTTCTATAATTTTTTTTATTGTTAAATTTTTGTTATTTTTTTTTTATAAAATGAAAGAATATGCAATATATTTTTCAAAAAACATAATATGTTGAATAAAATGATAAAGCAAACTAGTAAAATAAAGACAAAAACATAACATATTAACGTGTACAATTTCTTTTGACGCTGACAGTATATGTTTTATGCCGACTCCGAACGGCTTATGTTCTCATGAAGCTTTTCATCATTACTGTACTTATATTTAAATAAAAAAGTCTTTTATCGATTTTTGAAGCATATTTCCTTGTTTTTCTTTTGTCAACCGAATTTGAACATGATTTTCTAAATTTTTTAAAAATGCGAAAGCTGCATAATCAGATTTTAAAAATTCTTTGATGTTATGTAGATATTTCAAGGCATCAGTTTTCTACATCAGAAACTTCGTCTGGCTCGATTTCGCTCTCACTATTCTCCATATCAAAGGTAATGTTGTCGTCTTCTGTTAAAATATTAGCATCAATGGTTACATACTCCTCAGCATTGCCTAATCCACAGCTTTGTATCAATGATTGCAACTCCTTTAGTGGGATATCATCTTCATCGTCAAAATCAGATGAAACGTAAGCACCTTTATAAAATCCTGCCTAACGGAAGCAATTTTGAATTGTTTCGGTAGTCACCTTACTCCATGCAGACGAAATGTAAAATATGGATTCGAGGATATTGATTTTGTTTGCAACATCTGCATTTGCATCAACAGCTGTTATCAAATTTTTTACTAAAAAATTCCGATAGTAGAATTTGAAACTGCGTATGATACCTTGGTCCAATGGCTGGCAAATCGATGTTGTATTAGGAGCTAACCAGATAATTTTAATATTTTCATGTTCCACATCTCGGGGATGAGATGCTGCATTATCAAGAAAAAGGGCTATTTTACGTTTTTCTTTCCCCATTTTATGATCTAATTGACGTAACCATTTAGTCATAATATCTCTAGTCATCTATGCTTTTTTATTTGATTTCCAAATGGCTGGCAAATTAGCTACCGGCATAGTTTTGAATGCTCTTGGTCTATATAGCTATAGAGCTTTCCTATAACCAATAGAACTTCCTTTTCTCCTGCCATGCTCGCACAAAAAAGCACAGTCAACCTTTCTTTAGATAGCTTACCCCCAGTACATTTCTGGTTTTTAAAAGCAAGCGTTTTGTTTGGTAGAGCTCGAAAAAAAAGACTGCCATCGTCCGCATTGTAGACATTTTTTGCTTCGTAATCACAAAGAATCAGCTGCAATCTTTCGTTAAACTGGTTGACGTCTTCTTCCGATACCGCTGCTGCTTCTCTGGAAATAAATTTGAAACTGATATTATGCCTTTTTCGCCACTTTCCAAGCCACCCGTTTGATGCTACAAAGTTCGTCATGCCCAATTTCACAGCACATTCCTTAGCTTTTTCTTGAATAACTGGTCCAGATATAGGGATGTTTTGGCTACGAGCTTTGGAAAACCAATCAAGACACATTTTATCCAGTTTAAGGTTGTCCGAATGAAGCCTAAAAGTTTTTTGACCAGAATTTCTCCCAGACTGCCATTCGGAAATCAAATTTTCTTTGTTTTTTAATATGTTTGCGGCTTGCGTTTTGCCAGTCTTAAATCTGGAAAAAAGTTTAATGATATAGAATTTTGCATTTTATTCTTACTAAAGTTCACTTAGTTTGTTAATTATCTTCTTGTGTGGTTTCTATAACTTCAATCTTTTCTTTAAGCGTTAAAAATTATTGATGCCATTGCAAAAAAAAAATAATCAAAACAAACAATTTTGTTGATTTTCTTTACACAATAAACAGCTGGTTATAGTTTTGACACACATACACATGTGTATTTACTTTTTTAGTAGGAGAATTTGTTTTACATGTAGACTTTTTTATTGCACCACATGTTCTATTGTAAAAAAAGTGCAATTTTTACATAAAATTTAATATTTTTAAATATGTCGTATTATTGTTGTCCGTTGTTCAGAGGTTTTTTGACCAAAAAAACACAGGTGCGTCATTGGACACACGAGAGAAGCGAAGCTTTTTCACAGTTTCATACACACAGAGGAAACAATTAAAATTATAAAATTTTCGGGTATAATTTGCCTAAGACCTTCGGTCAGAATGGGTTATCTAAGTGTTTTTTTAATATAACAAAGGGAATTTAGGCAATCGCATCATTTTGTCATTAGGCAATTCATGCTAGAACTTGTGTGTTCTGTTGAAGGCCTTCTGCTAAAATGAGTTGCCGTAGACTTAAGGCTATATTTAAAAAGGTACTTGGGTATCATAACCTTAGGTAAGTTATACTTATAGAAGTGAAGATTTCCTAAGGCCTTTGCAACAAGCGCTTGCGTTGTTCTCTTAGGATTTGTTTGTTTTTTCATCTTTTTAGCTTTGCTTAACACCTTTTTCACTTTTTTATTTTTCAGTTTATAATCAACTCAATTTTTATTTCATATCAACTCATCAGTAGTCTTGCGTGGTTCCCGCTGTAGTACACTTAGCAGTTTTATGTTCTACTTGTTTCGTCAGTGTAACGAATAAATTCCTACGAAATACATGCACGTTAGTACAAATGATAAGAAAAGGAAAGCAAATAATGACCGTGTATGACAGAAAGAGTAGCAACGAGAGAAAAGATTGTAAGAACCCCAATTTGCTTTTGCCCAAGTATCTTTGGCATTTTATACAATTTTGGCAATTTTATACCAAAATGACAAAAAACTTATGAAATTTGCACAAATTTCTTAGCCTTCATACAATAATAGTTACCCAAGTCATTTTAGGCAAAACGCCGTAGGTATTTTTCTGTGTGTATATTTGATAATTTAATGGTTTAAATTTAAAGCAACATTAAATAAATTATAAAAACACACGTTAATATTCACATCAGTAAATTTTATTACATTTCATTATTATTTTATTTATTTTATTACATGTTACAGTCATTGTTAAAACAAAAGCATGTACCAACAACAGCACAAGCGCATTCACATCATAAAAAAAAATATTACTTCGCCCACCATGATGATCGATCCCATGACCCTTTGCTTAATAAAACTACACTCTTTCCACCGAGCCAAAAAACTCCATTAAATTTTTTGTTGAATTAATATTAAATATATAACTGCAGCTATGTTAACAGTTGTTAACAGATAGCATCCCAGCAAATTGAGGATGATGACCAGTGTTGTCATTTGCAAATTTCAGATAGTGGTAGGTTGAGTCTAAAATGAGTGGTGAATTTTAAAAAACGTTGGAATATATTTTTCTTCTTAAGGAAAAATTCGGCTGAAATCCTATAGCAAAACAAATCATAAGAAGTATACCATAAAGCAAGTTTTTTCACGCTGAATTAGTTTTATTGCAAATAATTCTCATATAATGTTCTTGAAACAGCACTAAAACAAAATATTTAATGCAATAAAATTTAAATTATAATGCAGTAATTGTTTATATAAATATACTAAAAAGTGATCGATTTTAAAAAAAATTCAAATAGTGGTAGAGACCAAAAAAGATTTGCCACAATTGTGGAAAAGTGGCAATACTGATGATTCTTGTAGCAAGTGGTTTAGCAGCTACCGAAACCATAAAAATCATTTCATAAACTCTTGTAGCAAGTGGTTTAGCAGCTACCGAAACCATAAAAATCATTTCATAAACTCTTGTAGCAAGTGGCTTAGCAGCTACCCAAACCACCCATATACATTAATATATTATTGGATATGCTGCAACATAACATCAATTGCACTTAATACTGGAATCAATGCTTCTGCGTGAAGAGGGTGTTTGGCTGAATGGATAGAGTAAAGATCTCCAATTGGAGAATGAATGGTTCGAATCCACACGGCATGTGGAGAAATGTTTTTTTATATTTGATATATTAAATTGTCTTGTAAAAAACGCAGAAACAAAGAAACCTTATACAATTTTAAGAAAAATTCTGTCGAAAATTTTTCAGATTTCACTCTAAGCAAATCACAGAACGCGGAGTAAAAAGCTTCGCTTGAATAATGTGCAATTTTGTTGTCCGCGTCCGTCCCAGGGAGTGTCCGTTGTTGGGAGGGAAATTTGTTCTGAAATATCAAATTCGTGCAATGTTCTTAGAAAATTGTCCGTACAAGGGAGGTGTCCGCCTAAGAGAGTGTCCGTTATTGAGAGTTTTCACTGTAATACCTTTTTTCAGAATACGCTTCATTGATATTCTAAAATTTTTTTCAAAGACTTTAAAATTATATAAAGAAAATTTATCGAAAAAATAAATTACTAAAGAATTATCTTTACTAATCGCTGTGTATTCCTTATAGTCTCAAAAACTATAGAACCCATTGTTAAAAAAAAATTTTCTTCAAGGCATTATAAAAATTTAGAAAAAAGAAAAATTTTCCAACTGAGCTGTCAAATAAAGCTGAACATTTACTTTAAAGTTTAGTTGGAATTCTCACACTTTTTGTTTCAGAATATTCATAATGGAATAATTTTGTTCTTCATGAAATGGAGCATGAAAACTTTTGGGATGCTGAATCTTCTAAGAGTAAAAAAATCTATTGACAAGAATTCAAAACCAACAGCAATATAAAAAATGTTATTAAAAACCTGTTAAAAATCAGTTTTATACAAGTAAACTATGTATACCATATATAAAATTGTAAAAAAAAATCTGTAAATGAAATATTTTTTTGAAATTCTTTTTGCGTTGGACATTTTGAATGACGAGGAGTCCGAAAAACATTTTTGTCTGTCTGATTGTTAAAGCATCAGGTTCCTAATATCCCCGGTCATAACATAGGCTACTTTTTGTCCAGTAAAAAAGGTTGGACCCGGTAGGGGGCGCTGCGAGGCATTCGTTTTTTCAGCTTATCTCCGAAACCTTTCATCCGGCTTGCATGAAAATTTGTATGTAGAGGTTCTCGAACATGCTGAGATTTTTTGATTTATCTACTCTGTTCTATCTCGAACACCAGGGGGGGCTGTGTACAAATATTTTGAAAAACCTAGAGAAACTACTAAACCGTGCATCCGGTTTGTATGAAAATTGGAAAATAGGGGTTTTCTGATACGGTAAGTGTTTTGAACTTATCTTTTTTATGCTATCTTGAACACCAGAGGGCGCTTTAGTACAAACCTAAGGAAATCGTGAAAAACTCCAAAACTGCTCATCCAATTTGGATGAAAATTTGTAAATAGCGATTTTCGAGTACGGTAAGGGTTTTGGTGCTATCTTTTTTGCTCTTTCTCGAAACTAGAGGGCGCTGTTGTACAATTTGTACGTGTGCATGTTATTATATTGTTCCTAAACGACTGCACGGATTTTGATGAAATTTTTTGTGTATGTTTAAGTGGATACCTGAATGGTTCAGATTCGCAATTGGACCCGGTAGGTGGCGCTGTGATCGGGTTCCACGAATTTTGTTATTTTAGTTTATCTTCGAAATCATTGATCTGATTTACATGAAAATTTGTATTTAGGGATTTTCGGGTAGGGTAGTTTGAGTCAGAGTCATAGGGCAATGCAGTACAAATGTTTTGGAAATCTCGAAAAACTCCTAGCTGTACATCTGATTTGCGTGAAAATTTGTAGATAGGAGTTCTCAAATATGGTGGGTATCTTGGACTTTTTTTCTGCGCTATCTTAAACACCAGATGGTGCTGTAGTACAAATCACTTAAGAAATCGTGAAACACTCAAAAACCGCTCATCCGATTTAGATAAAAATTTGTATATCGGATATATAGGATTTGATTATCGATTTGATATTCGATATTCTATATCAAAAACCAGAGGGCGCTGTTGTACAAATACCGCAAAAAACTCAAAACAAGGCGTAGCAAAGCGCGAAGGATGATAAATATCTTCTTTTCTTCTTATATTTATGTTCCACTGTATTTATATTCCACTTACTTTTTTCACAAATACTTGAGTACGCATCAACACATGCGAAAGTCAGTTGCGTCGTAAGTTGGCGTTGTTTTGACATTTCAATTTCTATTTTCAATGCTTATTGAATTTTTGTCCAGTTTCCTCGCGAATTGCCAAAAATTTGTTTTTGCTCTGATTTTTTTCAAAAATGTGCAATCTATCGAATACAATATAAACTTAAAAATATATTTTTGCAAGCCATCGGCGGCACGCACACACAAATCACGATTTCCCCTTACTTTATCTCATAATTTTCAGATGTTGAAGCTACATTTTGCTCATTTCGCCAAAGTTATCGGTTGGAAAGAAAGCACACAAAATTCCTTCTAAAGTTTGTGAAAAGTTTTTCAAATCAACGAATGAATTCGAAAATTATTTATATCAACTCCCGAGTTAAGCCGGGTATTAGCTAGTATTAGTTAAAAACAAAGCTTTGAACCAACTATAACAAATACTTAAAACTTTTAACAATTAAATGATATGAATGTTAAAAAGGAAAGTATATAAAAAAGCTTAACCTATTTCCAGTTAGTGATGCATTTTTGCATCAGTCACTTTCGAATTTTCTCTAGGTAAGCGCGAAAGTGATATCATCTGCCACTGCAATGATTATATTAGTTTGTGACGTTTGACAACATACATCATATTTGGTTTGAGTTGATTCGGTCGATTACTTGGGCTTAACGCAAACGGCGCGACCCAATATTTGCCTTTTTTTTTTTGTTTTGGTTTTTTAAATTTTCGGAACAATATTTTAAATTCCTCTCAATAGCAATCATGTTCGTAGCCAGAAGTTTCTATAGGGTGGTGATGTATGGAACAATTTGTAATTCAGATAATAAATTTCTGAACAGATTACATCATCATAATCGTTTCCTCGAGCACCTAGGCGGAGCATAGGGCCTCACTAACCCCTTTCCATCTCGTTCTGTTTTGAGCCAGCGGTTTGAGTTGGCCCCAGGAATATCCTGACTCGGTAACCTCTTTCTCCAGGCATCGCCTCCATGTCAGTTTAGGGCGTCGCCTTCTTCGGTTTCCTTGCGGGTTCTAGTCGAGAGCTTGGCGGCATACTTCGATGGATGGTTTACGCAAAGTGTGGCCTATCCAGCTCCATTTCCTCAGTTTGATTGTTTGCCTTATCGGAAGCATGTCACATTTTCTAAGCAAGCTGTCATTGCTTATAGTGTTGGGCCGCCAAATTTTAAAAATGCGACGAAGGCAACGGTTAACGAAGCTCTGTATTTTGCTGTTTAGCGCCTCGGTCGTGAGCCAAGTCTAGCAACCATATAAAAGAACTGACAGCACTTTGGACTTAAAAATACGGAGCTTGGTATGGATAGAGAGTAGAGACGAGTTCCAAATACTACCCAGTTGGGCGAAAGCACCTTTAGCTTTTCCTATCCTTGCTTGTATGTCTTTTAACACGCTGTTGTTAGGGGATATGATGCTGCCGAGATATTGGAAGTCTTTTACGTACTCAATTGCTTCCGTGCCGATGTTAAGACCTGAGTTAATGTTTGCAGGGTTGACGCACATCGCTTTTGTAGCTTGCTGATGTTGATGTGTAGACCAGCTTTCTCGTAATTGACAACGAGGTCGTTCAGCTTTTGTTGCATGTCTGAGGTTTTCACGCAGAGAAGATATATGTCATCGGCATAGTCAAGATTCTCAAGAGTTTCTGCAAAATTCCAGAAAAGACCCCTGTTCTTTCCGTGGACAGTATCGTAAAGGATCTGATCGATGACAATTAGAAACAAAAGCGGAGAAAGCAGGCAGCCTTGCCGTACACCGGAGCTTGTGCCGAAAGGTTCTGACAACATTCCATTATGTAGCACTCTGCATCTGAAGCCGTCATACTGGGATTTTATAAGCGCTATCAGTTCACTTGGCACACCTCTCTTCACGAGTGCTCACCAGATAGAATGTCGCGAGACGCTGTCGAAGGCTGTGGTGTAGTCGATATATGCGAGTTGAAGTGACGGTTGCCATTCGTTGACCTGGTCGATGATGATCCTTAGGATGTTGATCTGGTCTATGCAGGAGCGGTGAGCGCGAAAACCGGCTTGCTGCTTCCTTATTGTTGCATCCAGGTGTTCGGATATGCGATTCAGCAATATTCTTGTAAATATTTTGGATGGAATCGACAAGAGCATAATTCCTCTGTAGTTGTTACATAGTGAGGTAGAAACAATTTACCAGACACCGTCTGCATCGGCTTTTATGACCTCTGGAGGGATATCGCCAAAGCCTGGTGCTTTGTTGCTTTTTAATTGTTTAATAGCCGCAACGATCTCCGATAATGATGGGGGGGAGGTGTTTAGCCTCGCTGCTGTTGTAGACACTGCGGCCGTATTGCTGTTGGGTGTTGTTGTTGACGAGTTTAATATGCTTTCGAAGTGCTCGCGCCATCTGATCTGTTGTTCGGCACCAGATGTTAGTAGGGCTCCTTCTTTCGACTTAATGGGACGGTCAATGGGTCGGGACTTGTTGGTCAGCTTTCGGTTTATGCCATACAAGTTCAGATCAAGATCAGAACAGATCTTAAAGGTAACAAAATTTAGTCTTATACCGAGTTGTTCTCTTAAATACAGTTCTTCATATACAAAAAAAAAAACAAATTCACTCCAATGTCAGACTAAAAATAACTTCCAGCATGTATATAATTAATAATTGTTTTACTTTTGAACAATATATAGAAAAATTATATGCAATATAAAAGAATGCCATTTTTTTTTATTTAAGTACTTCAAATTATTATGTAGTTTAATAAGAACTTCTTTTTTTTTGTGTTAATTCAAATATTCCATAATATTTATATGTTTAAAATATCTATACTCACCTTAAATATCTACAAAAGCATTTTTTTCTAATATTCACTATTTTACTATAAAATCATTAGAACCAACCTGTACGAAGCTATGCACCTGTAAATCAGGGTCCTCTCTTTGATGATGATCCAGGTATTATGTCAGAAGTGGAAACAGCCAGTACAGGATTTCGTCGAGGTGGCAAACAACGTTCATCATTGCCTGTAGTGCGAACGCCATCAAAAACGTTGGAGCGCCCTTTAGGTAAATGTATTTTTGATACTTCCAATGAACATCCGCTACATATTGCTAATTCTTACATTTTTTCTTATACTCCAAATAGGTCTGGTATTCTTGCAATATCGATCAGAAACAAAGCGTGCTCTGCTCCCTAACGAGATCACTTCGATTGACACGGTTCGCGCACTCTTTGTGCGTTCGTTTCCGAGACAGCTAACAATGGCCTATTTGGAAGGACCTAATGTAAAAATTTACATACATGACGCTAGTAAAGACATGTTTTACGAACTCGAAGATGTGCGTTCACACCTGCGTGAAATACGAGATCGCTCTGTATTACGTTTGTTTGAATCAAATGAGGTTGCTGCTCCGCCACAAGTATTGCCAGGAGGACCGGGCATACCGCAGCCATTGCCACAAGCGGTTCCTATGCAATGGGATCAGGATCAGGTTAGTAGCACTTCAACCAAAGTTTTAAACATTCACTTAACATATAAACATGAATTTTTAAACATGAACTCGTTTTTTTTTTGTTTTCTTTTTCTTTTTAGAGCTACTTTAGCGAACCGGAATTCGATTCGGAATATCAACACCAACATATCCATAAATCAAAAGTGAGTGAATTTAATTTAATTACAATTTATTTTATTTCGAAAAATTGAAATAATATGAAGTGTTAAATAATGTCAAATGTAGTAATGGCGTAGGCGTTAGCTTCCTTGCCATGAATTTATAATTTAATTGGTTCCTTAAATTTAAGTGTAGTGAATACTATAATAAAGATTTCGATGATTTTTGTTTTTGTTTTATGTACACATATACAAACGATTCGCAAACGAGTATATCTCATTGTCCTTAAGCGTGACTAGTGGCACTTGATCCAGCTGGCTTCATCCGGCGTGTTTCTTTAGAAATTTCCACACCTACCCACACTTGTACCCTTCAGTGCATTATCGGGCTCCGCATGAGCATCTTTCCATGCAAACACTATTGCACCTTCGAAGGGTTCCAAATCACAACTGCCACACAAGGCCATGACTGCCTTTACTTCCTCCTCTGCCGGTTCACGATCGTGCTCTTTAATCTCATCTTCGATGTTCATTTTCATGTTCAAAGATTGCTTGAACTTTTGACCACCGAACTCGGCCAAACCATCAAACTGATAGTCAAAAACATTCGTACTTGAGTCATCAACAATAGAGCCATCCTGCAGCAGCACCAGTTCCCGTTTGCTAACTGTTTTTGCAGCATCAATGTCCTGCGTTTTAACCTCCTTGGCGATCTTGTCTGCGAGAGCGTGACGTTTAAAAACAATACGTGTCTCTGTTTCGTCAACGAACTGTACATTAGCAGGATTCGTTAGTGAATTTAGTCTTTTAGTTGACGTTGTCTGTATATTAGGGCTGCGTGGACTAGGACCGGCAGGTAAGCCTATCAACTGCTGAGTTACCAGACGTGAACCCGTGTGAAACTGTCCATTTATGAAGTTGGTATTAATTGTTAATAAGCCTTGATGTTCAGGTACTGCACCAACTATATTATTACTTATATCCGTGGAGGGTAGAATACCAACAATACTGCCACCTGATGGCGGAGCTTGTTGCGCCAAGTTAATGCGTACATTTGTAGGTATTTGACCGCTTGCGAGCAGGCTATGCATGGGCAAAGGACGATTTATCTGTGTGGAGTGAGAGTAAAAATAATATTTAACAGTTGGTTAAGTGGAAACTCCGGCATGATACCAACCCTTGGTGGTGCTTTTGTTGTAGGCGCCACCTCTTGGCCTTCATGATCAAAGCGATGTGCATGATGATGCTTATGGTCACGATGTGCTTTTCCAGCACTTAAAGCAACACGATAAATTTGCACCAATGTCATCTCAAAGTGTAGGCCTTCTGATGGTTTGCCCGTTGCAGATAGTCCACCAGAAAACAATTTTCCATTAGAAGATATTTTGTATCCGACCACCTGGAGAAATAAACAGAAAAAGACATGAGTAATATTTTACGGTTTACAGAAAACCGGATTAAGTTATATTTTTAATCGGGTTAAAACTTAAGGGGAGGTTGTCACGAAACACGACCAGGAAACTTAACTGAAGCATATGTTTCCAAAGCGATTTGTCCGATAACGATTGCATAAAAAGTTATCGTATAAGAAAGGAAAACATCTTTTTCACAAAAATTCAAAAAATCATCAAATAAATATCAATTATCAAAAGTATCTCATAAAAAAATAAGTAGCTCACATCAATCTTTTTGAACTGCACGCCTGTATTCCCTACCATACTGTGGTAAAAATAGTTACCTCAGGCGTTGAAATAACGAAAAACTAAAAGTTCGAAAAAATCGTTAACCAAATCTTAAAACGCGTTTTCTGAAAAACCATATTTTGTTGGTTTCAAGAACACATGTTTTACGCCGACTCCGAACGGCTTATGTTCTTAAGAAGCTTTTCATGGCAGTTCTTAAAAGGTTTGCTATTGTCTGCAGAGAGATGATGGCTGAACACAGAAATTAATTCATTTGAAAAAACTTTCTGTGTCAGGTGGGATTCGAACCGCCACTCAAGAACTTCTTTATGGATTTACTTGTTTTTTTTTTCATTTTAAAGTAGATCAAGTTTATTGGCTACTATACCTAAATTCATATAATATTGGCCGGTTTTTTTTATTAATTTGAGCATTTTAAAGAACAAAAAATGTAAAAAAAAGGTACTTAAAATTCAGATGTCCGCCATTTTTGTAATTTCAAACTATTTGTTGATATTATAGTTATTTTTATTTATAAAATTTACAAAATTTTTTGGTTTTATTTTTTATAACATGATGTTTTTTCAACGTGATGTTTCACGGCCTATTGGCACTGCACATTACACTTTTATACACCAAAACAAATATTTTCCTACGTTTTAAGAATCAATAAATTACTACCAAACTCACTAACTCACTAACTAACAAACTAACTCAATGTGTTAATTTACCTCCTTCTATGAAAAACAAAAAAAATTAGCAACATCACCGTGTTTTTCGAGATCTAGATGAAAACCTGCCCTTACACGCCATAATATAAAAAAATGTCAAGACTTTTTTGAAATACTTGCAAATTGTGCGTTTCGTGTCTTGTTTTTCTATGTATTACCTGAGATATTGCAAATTTTTGTAACTACACCTACTGCATTATCTCTATTAATACTTCGATCTACCAATTTTTTTTTTTTACTGTTCTAAATGTAAGAACAAGAGAAATTTTTTGTTACCGTTCATTAGATCAGAAATGGCAACTTTTGTATAAAAGCCCCAAAAATTCTATTGTTTTCTTATTACATAATTTAAAAAAAAAAAAAAACTATTTATGTGAAAGCATAATCTTTACTCTGCACATTAAAAAAAAAAAAAATTATGAAGATATCCGGTTCGGATCCTGAGGTATGCTTTTTTAAAAATCACCATAAAGCAGAAATAGTGTAAACAAATTTATACATATGCTATTTTCTATAAATACAGTGAGAGTCAAAAATTAGTATACAGAGCATAATTTCATGTTCACTGCAACGTTGTCCATATACAGGGTGTCCCGCAATTGAGTGCTTCTATTTACGGAGCTGAAAGGTTATGTCGAGCTGAGCAAAAAATCGTATGGGAGAGGGGGTCTATTTTCACATTCTTAGGAGCTACAGTGTTAATTAATATTTCACGACTTTGGTTTACGTTATTGTTCCTAGCAGAAAAACTAAGTTACATAAAACTTATTTTGATAACTCATTGCAAAGGCAATAAAATCACCTTTTCAACGGTATATCAACAAACAGCACCGACATAACCGTTACCAAGATGTGCTCGTTCAAAGATAAAATCAATCGGTTGAAACTGTAGCTACTGCAAATAGGCCCACCCCCCTCCCATATGATTTTTTTCTCAGCTCGACATAACCTTTCACCTCCCTAAATAGTTGCACTCAATTGCGGGACACCCTGTATATAACAATATATGATATGATTCATCATAGATTGTTATATCAATCAATATATGATATGATATCAATATATGATATGATTCATCATACTTAGCTAAATTTATACCCTCGATCATGGCCATACTTATCTAAACTGATATAAAAAAAGAAAACGAGATGATTTAGACATTAATAAAGTAATAAGCTGTGGCGGCCGTGGCGCAGTGGGTAGAGTGCGTGGCCCATACGCCAGAGAACCCTGGTTCAAATCCCACCTGACACAGAAAGTTTTTTCAATTGAATTAATTTTTCTGTTCGACCGTCACCTCTCTGCAGACAATGGTAAATCTCAGAGAGTAAAAAAAAAACACAGGTGCGTCGTTGGACACACGAGAGAAGAGAAGCTTTTTCGCAGTTACATAGATTTGATAGCTTAATAATTTTTTCTTTTTAATAAATTAACTTTTAAATTCAAAAATTTAAAATAACATAAAATGAGTTACATATATACAAAAAACATATTTACTGCTTATTTTTTCATTGTTGAGTGTCAAATTTCCACGCCAATTACATATACGGGCATATAATGCCAGCGACTCTCCATTTTAACTCTCCACACATGGTTGTGAACTTGGCTGCACTGACCCTGTAAATTATTATATAGAGATTGCATCAACTCTGCTAAATCTCTGGCATGTGTTAACAGAGTTATTTCACTTAAAAACATGAAGAAAAAAACTCTGTTAACCTCTGTTAACACATGCCAGAAATTTAGCAGAGTTGACGCAATCTCTAGATAATAATTTATACTCTATGCCAACAGCACCACAAACGCATTCACAATACAAACAATGCTGGAGACACCTTGTGGCAAATAACAGCAAATTTTTGATAGTTGTAGCATAGCAAATACACAATCCTCTATCTATTGATTGATGGTGACGATCTACTGCAGCATAGCTTCTGTTATAATTAGGATTGAATTAACAACTGTTTCTAACAAGTCTTTGTGGTCTAGTGGATTGAGCATTGGACTCTCGTGTAAAAGGACGTGGGTTCGATCCCCACGGGCAGGCCACATAACATTTTTAGCACATATATAATTTTAAAGTGTTACATTTTCTTGTTGTAATTAGCACAGCAACAAAGAAACTATCAAATTTCCAAGAAGAAATCTGTCGAAAATTTTTCAGATTTCACTGAAATGCCGTGGTTATGCCTAGCCAAACATGATTGCCGAACATTTTTTGTTGTTATTGTTTCTCGTGTAAAGTGAGAAATGAACTTTTTCTCAAATTCATTTTCTCGCTCTCAGACCAAACATTTTTGATTGCTGATTGAAACAGCAAACATGACGAACTTTACGGTGTTGCCTGCAGTCATTTTCCATAAAAGCATCAAGAAAGTAGCAAAAAGTAGTAAAAATTTAAATAAGTTATAAGGCAACTTATTATAAGTAACAAGCAACCTTAAAAACAAAGAACAGACATTAAGAAAAAGTCGAACAAGATGTGTTGAGCAAAAATGTTCAGTATTTATTGTCGCTTCAAATAAACATTAACAATTTTGTGCCTTCACAAGTTTACCACACAAAAATAGTCTTATATCAAATTACAGATTAATTTCCATCAATCCGTATTGTTGTGTTGTATTTAATTTAATGTTTGCAGTTTGACCGAAGTGTAAAAAAGTGTATTAAAAAGTGTATACATAAAAATTAGAGTTGTTTAATTTGTGTTTTGGAATATTATAACATTGATGCAACTGTGCAGCAAACAGAAGCATAACCACCAAACAAACATTTCAGCGAAGAGAATAAATAAACAAAAATGAACACCAAATATTCGTCAATCATGTTTGGCTAGCATAACCACGGCATAAGCAAATCACAGAACGAGGAGTAAAAAGCTTCGCTTCAAAAAAATTGCAAGAAGCAAGTCCAGAACAAAGGACAGTTGAAAGATACTGGACTTTCGTCAAAAAGAAAATCAAGGCAAGAAAGAAAATGGCCAAGGATGCTAAAGATTATTGGAAAAAGTGTTCTACAGCAGCTCAAAAGGTATCCGATAATAAAATAAAATCGTTAATAAGAGGAGTGGCAGAAAACTTAAAATAATTTTGTAAAATAAAAATACAATAATAGCTCGGTTAAAAAACTTTTCATTTTTAAAATTGTACCACTAGTTCAGCAGATTAATTGGATTTTGTGATGGGCAATTTTTTTCAAAACCAGTCCTTATATAAGAATCAATTCATGCTGGGAGGGGGTCTACATCATGCTATTCTTCGAATGCAAACAGAAGAAATGAACTTCCGGTAACATATTTTTTAATTACCTAAACGTGTGGCATGCTTAACAAATAAACAATCAACAATACAAGCTTATTTAATGAAATGAAAGTTATGGCAAGTCATAAAACATCATCGGCAATATTCAACAAGCTTCGTAAATACATAAAATATTGTAAAAGCATGTCAAAAACAATAACCTTGCACATATAATGTGATTAAAGCTAACACTAAAGCTTATACTAACATACAACAATTGATTATTAGCCGCTTTCAAGTTACTTTCAAATGGTGCTTTAATGTTTCGTGTTTGGTTATGCAATTGGTTCAGATAACAACTATTATCTGTAGAAACTACATTTATTGCTTTCATAATTCGGATAGGCTTACACGCGGGCTAATGTGCTTTACAAGCCATGTTAGTGACATGACATGAAATGCATATTAGCTGTATAAATTAAACAATTTTGTTTTCAACTGAGAAATTTTTAAGATTTTTTCTAAACTTACAGCGTTATGAAAGCCACGTCCAATGCGTTCTGATTTCAGCCAGACTTGCCATTCTCCAGTTTTGCCATTCCAGGAGGTGCACGTATGATGCCATGTACGCACTCGCAGCGGATAATTTAACCTTAAAATATATATATAAAGATTATTAATTGTATGGCATGGTCGAAATTTTTGAACAAACCTATATATTTGTTGTCCCTTAATGGCCATGGATAGAAAACTGGAATTCTTGGAGTTTGCCACCCAAAATTGAAACGCACGGTTTTCATCTCCAGCTAAAAAAAAAACAAAAAAAAAATTTTCAGTTGTTTCAGGTACCAGCAAAACAACATATTTTTAAAAATTGGCTTGAGCAATGAAAAAGTGTTTGCACAAAGCAACTTTTTATACATTCGAACATACTATTTGGTATGTTAGACCTCCTTACTCTCCAACTTATGCATACAAATTTGGTCCTAAGTCTAATTTCCGAAAAACGGTTTCATAAAATTATCTAAAATCTAAATAAATTTTTTTTTTTTTTTGAAGAAGTTTTCTCATTAAACTCAAAAATAGACGGATTACACCAGATTGTCGACATGTAACAAATAGCTTTAGTAATATTTCGTCAGTGATACTGTAATACTTTCCACGACTATAAAGTCGGTATTTGAGTATAAATATATAATAGCCTTCCGACACATTTTACAAATTTTTCAATAAATATGACCGACCATTAAATTGCCTAAACCGGCTGTTACCGTTTGTGTAAAAAGTGTTCCCATACTCTAACAAATTTTGCAAAACAGATTTCCTACAATTATTGCTGACAACAAATTTCCTACAATTATTATAGTTAAGTATGACAATTGTTGTAGACCAAGGTTCATTAATATAGGTTAAGTCACATGAGAGAAAAGCACACTTTTTAACCGACTTCAAAAAGGAGGAGGTTCTCAAGTTCGTCGGTTTCTCTGTTTTTTTTTTTTTTTTTTTTTTTTTTTTAAATGTATGTACATCGATAACTCCTAAACCATATGCCTGATTGCCATAATTTTTGGGGAACAGATAGATATCATAAGCATGGAGGTGCCCGTATGAAAGTGGGCGGTATTCGAGAACTGGGCATGGCAATAATAGATCTCGCAATACTTGATACTACTGTATCTCGAATAATATTGACAGTAGGGTACTGCAATTTAGTGTAGGGGTAGGCACAATTATTATAAATTACGGGCAAGAAAATGGGCGTAATTTTAAAAATGGGCGTGGCAATATTAGAAAAATAGTGTATCTAAAATAATTTTGAGGCTAGAGTACTGCAATTTAGTATAGGGGTAGGCATTACTATTACAAATTCTCATCAATAAAGTAGGCATTATTCGACAAATGGGCGTGGCAGTATTATAAAAACACTGTATCTCGAATAATATGGACAGTAGGGTACTGAAATTTAGTGTAGTGGTAGGCAGAATTATTACAAATTGCCGTCAACAAAATGGGCGTTATTTGACAAATGGGCGTGGCAATATTAGAAAAACAGTATATCTCGAATAATATTGATACTATGGTACTGCAATTTTGTATAGGGGTAGGCATTATTAGTACAAAATACGGTCGATAAAGTGGGCGGATTTCGACTACTGGGCGTGGCAATATTAGAAAAAGAGTGTATCTCGAATAATATTGACACTAGGGCACTGAAATTTATTGTAGTGCAGGGGTAGGCAGAATTATTTAAAATTATGGTCAATAAAGTAGGCCTTATTCGATAAATGGGCGTGGTAATACTAGATAAACACTATCGCAGTTACTATTGACGCTGGGGTACTGAAATAAAGCACAGGGGTAGGCACAATTATTGGAAATAACGCTCCAGAAAGTGGGCGCTTATTTAACAAAGGGGCGTGGCAATATTTGACAAACACTATATCTCGAATAATATTGATACTAGGGTAATAAAACTCGTTACAAGAATGGGTATAATAATTCCAAAACATGTGACATCTAATTTAAATTTAAGAGGCAGATATTTGATATAACCAACAAACTTTCAGATTTTAATAGAACAAATTTTTTCGGAACAA
The DNA here is from genome assembly GCA_914767935.1 of Coremacera marginata. NCBI lineage: Eukaryota > Metazoa > Arthropoda > Insecta > Diptera > Sciomyzidae > Coremacera > Coremacera marginata. Next base: position 166,830,061 of record OU612046.1, read on the forward strand.
TTTTATTTATGTTGTTTATACACTTTTTTCGAAAATTTATCATATTCTCTAAAAAGGAAGAAATAAAAATTATAAAAAAAAAACAACCGACTACAAAATCAATACAAAGTAAAAAATAATTTTAAAAATACTTTTCCTTTTAATTTCTTGGTCATATTTGATAATTTATTTAAACATATTATTATATATGATAATTTCTTGATGAATACAACTGCTTTGAAGTTGGCGCTTCTGATTAAAAGTCCGATAATATTAGCGCCAACCTTAAAAGCTTTTGTATTCATCAAGTAATTAATATATATATGATAATAAAACAAATAAGAAAAAAAATCAAGATAATAAGATTTCATATATAATAATATGTTTAAATAAATTATCAAATATGACCAAGAAATTAAAAGGAAAAGTATTTTTAAAGTTATTTTTTACTTTGTAGTGATTTTGTAGTCGGTTTTTTTTTCCGCCCTTGTTCGAACTGTCAAAGTAGCTTGTAACTAAAAATTGTACAGATTCAGGTTTCTTTTTTTCTTGATTTCCTTTTATGTAGGTGTTCACACATCAGCCAAATGATTGAAGTATATCGCGATTTTTTACTCTCTTGAACTCTCTCTGAAAAGTTTGATTGACGCTTGCTCACACACGATTTTTTGATTGAAGCTGCGACGCAGGCATTTGTTACTTTTCTGCTACCTACAATTTTGTGAATTCATATCGCGCTAAGTGCGATTTCTTTTATTAAGTTGTTTTGTGTGCATAAACATTTTACAAAGTGGAAAACAATAGTGGATATATAGTTAATCTTTTAGGATTAAAATTAATCCTACTAAAAAGCAGACAAGTAAAACAATGCAACCCTTTGACTGGTTGATGCAAGTCTGGAGCTCAATCAAAATTTTGACTGACGAGAGAAGATATTGGAGTTCATTTTCGCTCTGAGATAAAGTTAATTTTTTTTTTTACATAGGAAAACAACAACAAATTTTGATTGATTCAAACATTTGACTGACGTATGAACACCTCCTATCCATTCTGACAGTTCGACCGAGCTTCTCTCAAGTGACTTTACCTATATTAATGAACCTTGTTGAAGACTATAAAAGATTATGAGATAAAACACGATGAACAAGAGAAAAAAAAGAGAGCTTTTTTGACTCTCTGAGAGAAAACACGCCGAACTATCAGAAATAGAGAGCTTTTTTTGACTCACTGAGAGAAAACACGCTAAGCTAACGAGTAAAAGGGGGAAAATAAAACTGAACCATTATGAGATAAAACACGATGAACAAGAGAAAAAAAGAGAGCTTTTGTGACTCTCTGAGAGCAAACACGCCGAACTATCAGAAATAGAGAGCTTTTTTTGACTCACTGAGAGAAAACACGCTAAACTAATGAGTAAAAGGGGGGAAAATAAAACTGACATAAGATTCAGTTTTTTAAATTAGCGCGCAAATTTTAAAATTACCTCCTAGTGCAAATTACAGTTTTTTTTTTTTTAATTTCAGATTTGAAAGAATACATTTATTAAAAAAATGAAATTAAAAGAACTGCTACAATATTGATTTAGATTGCATTAAATTTAAAGTACCGAATGAAATGTTCAAAAAAAATTGAGAAATCAATTTATGAAAAATAATTAAATTTAATTTCATTAAAACTAATGTTATATGAATGCTCCGTATGAACTATTATTTTTTCTAATAAGTAAAATATTTATTTATTTATTTATTTATTTGATTATTTAAATCTACCGGGTCGAGCCCGTACAGACTACAGTTATTCCTTAAAGCTAGGGATGGCAAAAATAATTATAAAATAAGATTGAAACAAAGGCTAAAATTACTTCAAAAATTCATTCAAAACTCTTATTAAAGCTAGTCTTTCAAGATCAAGATTCAAATTAAGAGAATTACACAGAGTAGGACATATGGAGAGAGGATCGCTTATCGCCTATGAATCTTGACAAAAAATGCACAATGTTCTCTAAGTGGTCTAGCAGGAGCACGAAATGGGATAAGAGATAGTAGTTCGGGTGAATCAGTTTTCCCACTAAGTATGTCGATTTGTTGAATCTAATTGAAAGCTTTTGTAAGAGAAGCAATTGACATCTCACATCATACGATGGCATATTGTCTTGTGAAAAATTCCGACGAATTTGCAAATCTGTCACATCGTTTTGATATATCGGGTGCCAAATTACTACCCCATATTCAAGAACTGATCTAACCAGAAAGATGAATGTAGTTTTTAGTGTGAAAGTATCTTTGAATACCTTTGCGTTTTGTTTGATAAAACCGAGTAATGAATTTGCTCTAGAGATTGCATAGTCCCTATGGGGGCTAAAAGTAAGCTTTGAATCAAAATAGACTCCGAAATCTTTGACTAGCGACACCCTGGCAAATTCGAGAGTCTGATGCTTATACTTAAGTAAAATATAATAGGTGAGAGATTTCGTGAGCACATTAAGAGCTTTCATTTCGAGAGGTTCAGTTTCATACCGTTTATAGCACACTAGGAAAGGAAAGCATAAATATCTTTTTGAAAGCTCGTGCAACGTGCATATACCTGCATACATTTTCAAATCAACGACGTAAAGCAACACAGAGCAGTATTTAAATTTTAGCTAGTTATGTTATTTTATTTTAAATAAATTGTTTTTATGTTTTTTTTTTTGAGTTGAGTTTTTGAAGTTAGTTTTTCTTGTTGAAAATACAGTTTTTTTTCTTAAATTTACAATTTTCCGAAAAAACAATTTGGCAACAGTGGTTCTTGGACACACAAGAGAAGCGAAGCTTTTTAACAATTTCATAGATTTGACAACTTAATGGTTTTTTTTTATAATAAAATAACTTTTAAATTCAAAAATTTTAATTTACATAAATTAAATTTAAAAAACACAGCTGTAAATTTTATTAAACTTTTTTTGAAATGTTACTTTCATTGTTATTTCAACGCACTTGTGAGAAATTCTCAATTTGTCCTTCGTGCTATGCAAAAACAAAAAAAAAAAAAACATGCAATAAGCTAATACACAATCCTTTTAATAGATCGATTATTATAATCTGCTGCAACATAGCTTCAGTTATACTTTAATTGGTTCAACAACTCTGCGTAAAAAGGCTTTTGGATTGGTGTGTAGCGTATATAACTATCAATCGAAGGTGTACGAGTTCGATTTCCATGGCGCGTCAAGAAATATTTTTAATATTACATTTTCTTGATGTAATGTATCGAACAAAATGTGAAAGTGTCGAAAAAAGTGTTGTTTTTGAGATTTCTCTCAAACAAATCACAAAAGGAGGCGTAAAAAGCTTTGCTTCAAATACCCGCTGCGTTGTGTGGTATATTTTCAAAATGGCGAATATGTGCGTTGAATTTCACATTTAGTCTAGTAATTTTTTATAAGTTCTTAGAGTGCATCTAAGATGAACAAATTTTTATACACTTTATATTGCAAATTTAATCATTCTCTCTTTTACACACAAAAAAAGTAAAAAGCAAATTTTAGTTATTCATATTCCTGGGTAGAAGTTCTTTGTTAAAAAAAAATTCTTTTAACATTTTTTCAAACCGTTGCAACGCGTTGTCAAAAAAACAAAAAAAAATTGGCCTCTTGCATTTTTTTTTTTTTGTTTTGTTTTTGCTGTATTGTGTAATCTTCTGAAAATTCTTCGACTGGTATTAAAAACAAGAATTCCCAATACTCATTTTTATTCGTAGCTCAAAGCTATTCAACATATGTTGCACACACTCGCCGTATTCACCAGACATTGCTCCCACCTATCGTTAATCGCATATTTGAATCATTATTTCACATCAAACAAAGAACAACAAACCAAACTCTTATTGCTACGAAAAGTTTCAATTGTGTTTCTCTTTATATCTTAATTTCAGTATGCTTGCTTTAGATCGTTTCGCATTAACAATAGCAGGTTGTGAATTAATGTGCCACTTCCGAAAAGCATTTATTATCGAATTTAATTACACATTTTTTATAAGAAACGAACACTTCACAAAATAGAAAAGTATAAACAAGTTTAACTAAAAATAAACTACTGAATTAAGGTTTTCTTAGGACCGATATAAAAAATTTTCAGGTCAAGTAAAATTTTTGGTATAGGTACTGATCAGCAGGCAAAAACATTTGAAAAAATTCAAACCAGAAGCTTTTTAGACTTTTAAAGTACTGTTTTAAATCGTAAAGCAAATTTTACTGATAGCGATATAAAACAATAACAAATTTACAATAGTTTCGCTTTTTAATTTTTTCCGTAAAGTTCCTTCATACTATATTTAATACTTTTCATTCCCATCCAAAGAAAAGATAATGAAAAACTGACTCGGGTCATAATAAGATAAAAAATTAGCATTGAGTATTTTTTAATACTGTTTTGATTGACTTTAAATTAATCGTACATATTTTTACTTTATATATTGATTTACTAAAGGATAACTACACTCTCATAAAAGGTTAACAATGATGTGAAGGCTTCTGTTCTTCTCTCTTAATAGAAAGTGCGGACTTAAAATAACTTAAAATGTCGCAAGAAGTGGTTGGCCCCGTATTACTAGTTCGACTTAAAAATATAGCTGCTATCCGAAAGAATTCACAAACATCGACTAGACAACGATGCACACAATACGTCATCAGCAGACGTTCGTTGCACCGAATTTTGGTAAAAGAGCTGAAGATGTTTCTATACAAAGTGCAAACCGTTCACCAATTGTTGCCTGCTGCCGTCAAATTAGGTTAAATTACTCCCATGTTCGCTCTGTTAAAACTCATGCAAGAGAAGAGAAGTATCCAAAAGCATAATGGTCAACGAAGACCATTTCCACTTAATTGGTTGCGTGAATAAAAAAATTGCGTTTCTGGGGCACGGAGATTTCACATGAAATTAAATCAGTGAAAAGTGATTAATTAGACTTTTTGTTTTTTTTTTTTTTTTTTTTAGTCCGAGAAGCATTCCCGTATTCAAAAATATGATAAAAGAGAGTGCAATCACGGGAGTAAAAAATCTCCCCTCCATGTCAAAAGTTGCAAGTTTTAGTCCGAGAATTTTCTTCTGGCAAATATGGTAAAAGTGCCAAACTGCTTAAAATCAGCTGTTTGCAAGTAAGCATAGAAATTGCAAAATATTAAAAGTTCTTTGAAATAAATTAAAACTATTAGAATGGAAAAATTTAGATGAAAGAATGGTGAATTGTGTAAAAGCGTCATATAAATGTCAATTTGAGAGTTAATTTTAATATTGTTAAAATTCTTTAATATGCCGTCTGCGCTGCCGACGAACGGATAGGCAAAATGCTGCATAAAAATATTTTTGTTTCTGCTAAAATTATTCCATCGAAAATCTGGTCAAAGTAAAACATAAAACTTGTAATGTTTGAAAAATTGAGCTAAGGATCAAATGCAACATCAAGTTTTTCACTTGTGAAAAACAAAAACAACCGGCCTGAGACACTGTCAGAGATGCCTCCTACAAAAGAGAAATGCTAATTTATGTAATAACAAAATAGAAGAAAAATAGAGAAGCGGCGATTCAGTCAACACGACAGTCAAGTACCACGCTATCTGTTCCTTTCACTTTCAAGTTTTCAACTCGACTGGTTACATAACAGTGGTGGTCAGTGTTGACTTAATTTTTTATTTCATAACTAATGCTAGCCACTTTTTATTATTGTTATTATATTTTTTTTATGTACATATGGATGGAAAAACTAGGCAATATAAAATTGCAAATGTCAAAATCAAATTAAAATCAGTCTGCTATACGAACTTCTTATATAGCCTACATAATGTTGGCTTTGTGTAACACAAAAAAGTAACGGCTGCTGCAACTGTTTAGAAACTAACAGATGCACTCAACAACTTACCGGAATATGTCAACATGACATGGTCACCGCTATGATTGGTAAATCGCATCCAATAACAGATAGTGAACTGCTCTAATTCTGGTATTTTATTATTATATTGCACCGTGCCGTCATGATTAAATGCGTACTTTTTAACTGCACAAGAATCCTGGCAGAAATAAAAATTGCACAATTAAACAAAACACTTAATTTAGACGTTAACACAAAACACAAAATTTTTTTTTTTTCATTTTCATTTCACCTCGCCAAGAAGGCCTGTTGTAAAATCTCGTGATTCTCCTCCATACTTGTAACCGAAAATATCGTCATGAACAACTGTTGCATCTGACCCGATAGCTGAATGCACTGAAGCTAGTGACAGTGCCTCATATTCATCAAAACTAGGATGTGCTGAGGAACCCAGTGGAATCTCAGCATGCGTCAAAGTATTATACGATTTAATGCTGGAACCTACATGAGAATTTTGAAAACTAAAAACAGTAGCGGGACGTGCTGTATGCCCAACAATTGGCTTCCAACCGAAACAACAATTGTTGTGATAAAGCAAAACAAATAAAATCACGTAAATAAAGTGTTGTTGCAGTGACAGCATTTCGTAGGACTTTATAGAAAATCGCACTAAGCTACAGTTGATGTTGCTTGCAATGATGTAAGCCGTAACGACGTTTACACAACTCAAAGTTTCACGATGAACTGACTGATCCAATCTATTACTAGACCATACGCATGCGCAGCCAAATTTTGCCTGAAACGAAAGCTTCAACAGACAATAATCAAAGCAAGCTTTTTCCTCTTTCTGCACAATTATCGCTGGCAACAGACAGTTCAACTTTTGAGCATTCGTCGTGGGTCTGCCAGAAAACTGGTATTTAAACGTTGTTTTCCGCTCAAAGTGACGACCGACCAAGAAACCTAGTCACAGCATTTGTAAAAGAAAGAAAAAAAAAATATCACCTGCGGATTGTAAGATGTTGATTAATTTTTTTTTTTTTCATAATGCGGCGCTATATTGATAAAATTGTTGTTATGGTTCATTAATATGTTTATTTAAAATTATCTATGGATTGTTTCAATCATATGTAAGTGAAAAAGAAACGAGAATGAGTTAAGTTAAGTTAAGTCAGGTCCTGAAGGAAATTTGATCTGGAGTTGATTGGCTTAGCATGTAGCCACTGCTTGCCTCCATGCTGTGCAATTTAGTTAGAATGGATTGGATGGTTTGCTGATTTTCATCTTAAAAATGCAACGCTCACACATACAGCCATAAATGTAAAAAAAATAAAACACTTAAATTTACAAAATCATGCATTGAGTAAAAACTAATTGTATCTAATTTGTTAGGTAGTTGAGATAGTTGCCTGTTTTGGTTTTTGTTTTTGACTTTTTTTAGATCGGCAATTATTAAAGCTGTCTTTGGTATGCAAAAATAGTAAAAAAAGGAGTTCATATTTCAAAATAACGACAAAATTATGGTTTGGTTGTCGACACGGAGTGCTGCTTGACAATTGGGTCAACTATTTATGAAATCTAAGCTTATCACGTACAATATATTGGTTACTGGGTCTTTTTTTTTAAATCAAAAAAAAATCATAATTAGAAGTTAGCAAATTTTGTAGACATGGATATTTTAGAAACGTTTTATTTTGGTAAACATGTAAACAAATTCATAATATAACAATTAAATAAATTTAAATAATTTAATAAAATTAATTTAAATAAAAATGGATTTAAATAAATATTAAAAAGTAGAGTGCGCTCAAAAAATAACGTTTTTCTCTTGAAATGCTAATGCGCAGGAAAACTAAGTTTTAATTAGCAATTGTGAATATAGTGCTATTGTGATCGCTAAAACAACAATTTTAATTAGTTTCCTTTATTCTTTCGAAAGTATTGGAAGTGAGAAAAATGAATGTCCGATTTAAAAAACGCTTTGAAGCGAGCTTCTCAACATCATCCAAAAGGTCCAAAATGGACAGTACAAAAGACTGCAAAATACCTCAAGAATACACGCAAAGAAAGAAAATGTTTATCGAAAGCTTGCCACAAACGAACTTCGTTTATAGTGATTGAAAAAGTTTTTTGCAATAGTTTCAACAGTTGCGGTTAACGGGTTATTTAGTTGCAGGAAATGAATTTCGTTTGTCATAATAATAATGATAATAATAAATCGGGGATTAGCCGAAGCGGACCACAGTGGGTCACTTTTCGTCCCCATAGGACAATGATGCTACCGCTCAGAGCCCTCATATGTGAGCATGCTCCTTACATAAGCATCCTTTGTCACCTCAAGCATATCTTTGTAGGTCAGTTGACCAATCTCGGCTTCGCCAATAAATGGACGTCCCACAATGGTCAATCTTATGCTTGCCAACGCCGGTCACTGGCACAGAATGTGTGCTGCCATTTCCGGCTCCTCTAGGCATAACCTACACGCATCGTCGTCGGTCAGAGTCATCTTCCTGAGATGGTACATGTAGGGACCGTGTCCTGTGACCAGTGCGTTAAGCCAGCTTAAAGTTCTTCGATTGTAACGAATAACTTTTGCAGCCTTACTACGAGACCACTTCACGGCCGCCTTCGATTGCCTACAATTAATAGCTCTTCCCACCTTGTACGGTGTTCCGAGTCCGTTCATTGCTTAATAAGGCCTGCCACCATGTTGTCGGCTATGGCGATACGTGGCTCTGGTCCACAGAACTCTTCTGCTGATCCTTCTCTCGCTAAAGAGTCAGCATTTTCGTTTTGTTCTATGCCAGAATGTCCTCTCACCCACATAAGTGTGAGCTCATTTGTCTCAGCGCACCTATTGAGTTTGGAAGACACTCTATGTTCAGCCTGGAAGTGACGCCTGTACGCTGCATGCACCTGCAATCACCGACTGATTGTCAAGGGCAATGACAACTATCTTGCCATTGAACCGGTCATCTATTAGGTGGTTCAGTGCATGCACCACACCAAGCATTTCCGCCTGGTACACAGGCACAAACCTCCCTAACAGTACACAGGATAGGCTCAACTCTTCTGAGTAAACGCCTGCCCCGGCTCTGCCACTCATCAGCCAACGATTTCTTCACAGACGTCTCCATCTGTTATAAGAGTTTTATGACAGCATTTCGCAACATCCTGAGGGCTGCTAGCGCCGCCGTTTTCCTAATTTCTACATCCAAAGTCATCCAGTCTCTTCTTAACAGTTTTCTGACTGACTTTTGTCTACCAAATTACCGAAGCATACGTGATGACAGGTCTAACCATCATAGTGTAGACCCATTTCATAGACTCTGGGTTTAGCCCCCATTTGAGACCACAAACGCGTCTACACTGCAACAGAACCCTCTTGGCTCCTTGAATCCTATCTTCTCGTTCCAGTTCAGTTTGCTATACAGGGTTCGTGAACATGTTGATTTCAGCTCCAAAAAGTCTGAGAGATTCTCTCCTCAGACCTGTCCTCTTTCTAGAAGAGAACATTGTCTGATTTTCCTGCGTTTACGGTAAGGCCTTGTTCTCGACACCACTCCTCCACCATTGGGAGTGCCCCCTTCCTGATGTCTGAAATGGTGTCAATGAACTTACCACAGACCACTAACGCAATGTCATCTGCATACCCTATCGTGTGTATGCCCGATTCATCCTGTCTAACCCGTAGTGAGTCCACTGTTATGTTCCACAGGGTTGGAGATAACACCCCGCCCTGGGGACATGCTCTACTTACTCTACCACTAGTCTTGACTCTACCATTCTGCATGTTGATCGCACTGTGCTTAAGCATATTATCTACCCAATTTACAATCATTGGGCTTACATCGCGCTCTGTCAGGACTTGCCGCAGACTTCCAAAGCATATTTTGTTGAAAGCACCCTCGATGTCCATAAATGTGGCCATCGCAATGCCTCCTGAAAACAGATCTTTTTCAGCAACTCTTACTAATTCGTGAATAGCGCTCTACGTAGATCTACCTGTTATATATGCATGTTGGCATCTACTCAGGGGACTATTCATCAGCGAAGTGCTCTCAAGCCAGTCAACCATCACTCTTTCCATCGTTTTCAAGAGGATTCGTTTGTCATAAGCGCGTACGATTTTTCAATTGCGGCAAATGAAGAATTTATTTGTTGTAACTTAAAACTTCATTTGTAGGAAACGAACTTCTTTTCTCCTAAACGACCATTTTAAATAAACAAAAGAATTTTTTTTGACTGAACAAAATAAGCAGCACTAGCCGACTATTTTCCGAATGAAAATACAATAGAATGTGGTTCAACAAGTTAAGCAGAGCACGCAGTAAGCTAGACATCGACGGAGTCGGGATTCGATTTCCAACGATGGAAGCAAGGAAGTATATTTTTTTAAAAATTATATTAAATTTATGAGTAAATTTATGAGCAATGTATACAAACTTCTTGTGACTAGTTCAAAGTTATAGCTGTCGGATTAAACGTGGGAGTCTAGACGACGCGCTCCCTTGTTCGTAGACAACATATACTTTGTTTTACCCTCATTTATTATCAAACCCACTTTGACTGATTCCGTTTCGATAGCAGGGAAAGCAGCGGTAATATCTCTCTTGGTTCTGCCGACAATATCAATATCATAAGCGTACGCAAGGAGCTGGACACCTTTGTAGAAAATTTTGCCATTACGATGCACACCGGCCTTTTGTACGATGCCCTCCATGATGATGTTAAAGAGATTGCAAGACAGTGGGTCGCCTTGTCTGAAACCTCTTTCGGTATTGCAGATTTTGGATAGGTCATTTCCTACCTTGAAGGAGCTGCGTGTGTTGCTCAACTTCATTCTGCAAAGTCTAATCAACTTTGCAGGTATACCGAACTCAGACATTGTTGCGTATAGGCAATCCCTTCTCGGGCTATCGAACGCAGCTTTAAAATCGACAAAGAGATGGTGTGTGACAATTTGATTTCCGTGGCTTTTCTCCACGATTTGTCGTAGCGTGAAATTCTGGTCTATGATGAACTTTCCAGGTCGAAAGCCACACTGATAAGGTCCAATCAGTGTTTTTTTAATCGGCTTTAATCTTTCACACAGTACGCTTGAGAGAACCTTATATGCGATAGAAATAAGACTGATACCTCGATAGTTGGTGCAGATTGTTGGGTCACCTTTTTTAAGTATAGGGGAAAGTACGCTGAGATTCCAATCGTCGGGCATGCTTACCGCTAACCATGTTTTGGTAAAGAGCCGATGCATGCGCCTTATCAATTCATCGCCTCCGGTTTTAAACAATTCAGCTGACAGGCCGTCAGCGCCCGCTACTTTATTCTTTTTGAGTCGTTGGATAGCAACTCGAACCTCGTCATGGCTAGGAGGTGGTACTTCAACTCCGTCATTGTTGATTAGTGGCATTGAACTGCGCTCTCCATGGGCAGTATTGGTGGAATCGTCGCCAGTAAGTAAATTGGAGAAGTGCTGTCTCCACAATCTATCCGCACACACTGTGTATCCGTATTCAGATCTCCATTTTCGTCTCTACAAGTGGATGCTCCGAGCTTGAAACCTTGGGTTAGACGCTTAACCTGTTGATAGAATTTTCGTGGATCCTTCTTGCCCTGGTATACCTCTAGTTTCTTACGCTCACGTTTTTCCTGCTCTCTTTTCTTGCCTCTGAAAAGATGCCTCTCTTCCTTTCTCTTTTCGCGGTAGTTTTCTCACACGGCTCGCATTGTAGCTGACTGCAGCGTTTTTCTATAAGCGGCGTTTTTTACTGCTGTCGCGATGCGACACTCCTGATCGTTCTATTGGTATCGAGGTTGCGGGCGCCGGAAACCAATGACTTCTACAGCGGCAGCGCGCATGGAGTGGGATAGGCGCCCAAAGTTCGCCGGCGTCGTCGAACCCATAGGTTGGTTGTTTGAGCTTAGCCGAGAGTTGAGCGAAGTAGGCTTCGGCAGTCCGTTGTAATTGCAGCTTAGTGACATCTAGCTTTCGTTGCATTCCTGTGCGTATGTTCTTCGCATTGCATAATCGCATGCGGATCTTGGCTGCAACAAGATAATGGTCGGAGTCAATGTTCACCCCCCGAAATGTACGCACATCTAGAACACTAGAGACATGCCTTCCGTCGATTACAACATGATCAATTTGTTAATTTTTTGGAGCCAATCAATTTGGTTTTGAGTTTTTTGATCCGGGGACAGCCAGGTTTCATGCCGCGGTGAAGTCGATCAGTCTTAGACCGTTGTTCGTGGAGGTTTCATGAAGACTGAACATACCGACAGTAGGGCCAAAAATGCCTTCCCTTCCGACTTTCGTCGATTAAGATCATCGAGGACTATTTCACGTCATGGACCGGAAGGTGGTCGTATACGTCCTCAAGACTAGCGTAGAAAGCGTCCTTGACGGCTTCGTCCTTTTCCTCCGTCGGGGCGTGCGCGCAAATAAGGCTGATGAAGAAAAATGTTGCCTTGATGCAGATCGTGTCCAATCTTTTGTTCACAGGTGTGAACCGGGAAACAAGGTAAAGTAGTTTACGGCTAACGACGAATTCACATCAGAATTCTCTCTTCTCCGCATGGCAGGCTGTAGTAGATATCGCAGTGTGCTTTTTTAGAGTATCCTTGCCTTTTCCATCGCATTTCCTGGATGGCAATGATGTCTGCCTTTATTGTTTTGAGAGCTTCCCTATAAAGGGTCCGGACATTCTAGGTGCATATTCGTAAAATCATTGCCCGTTTTTCGTTTGCGGTGGTCGTCAACGTAATTGGGGTTCTTATCCGAGGCTGGTTTAGTTTTCATTGGGCAGTAGTAATGTGGCGGCACCCAAATCCTGCGCACATTCCATGTTTAAGGTCCAAAATTCTCAAATTAGCCGTCAAACTAACGGGTGCCAGTTTGCCGTTGCCCAGGGAACACCACGAGGAGGTTTGAGTCGACTTGGGACTATTTCGACATGGATAGTGCTGGCCTCGCCAGGTCAGACAAGTTGCCATGTGAAGGTTTGCCCCCTGTTTCCCCCCTGTGCCCCCAGTCTTAAATTGCATATTTTTTTTTTATAACAATATAAGAATTTTTCTTTTGCTCTAGTCTAAATCTAGTGGGGAAACTACGCCCTTTTACTCTCAACCCCTCTGCTGGCGCCCTTGAGGATATAACAAAAACTGAACATCTTTTTCTCAAATCATACATTACATTTTCAGAAAGTTACAAGCTAATCTATCACTCACTGAGAGTGTTCTCTCTGCCTATGTGTTGGTGGTTCTGAAGTAGTCTATCACAATAAGTTGATATTTATAAATATGAAAAATTCCTCATCGGAAAAATAAATCTGTAGTGAATTTTTAAATTAAGCTCACTTAGGGTCATTTGTGCTCAATGCCCTAAACAAAAAACACAACACCAGCTCGTTCAGAGCCCTTGATAAACTCTAAAAACATGTAAATAAATAATTTGTTTTCTTAACCTAATGACTTTTTTTAAAATTTTTTTTTATTTTTATTATCATTGCAGCAAATGTGGTGCATGTGAAAATGCCTTGCATGTGCGTGTCTAAGCAACAACAAATGTTGCAATTTGTTGCTGCTTGTTTGGTATCAATTATTATACACCACCCATTGCCACATATACCTGACTTCCACAGTAGGCCAATTTATGTCTGAGCCCTCAAGCCTCGCTTGATTAGCAATAAAAGCTTGAGTTTCTCGCGCTTCTTGGCCTCCAATTGTTTTGATTTATAGCCGACAATCTTATTTCCGATGATTAGGCTCAAAAAAGAATCTACTGCTACTTACATTATGTATTGCATTTGCCCCAATTTTTCCGCTGACTGCTTTTTTTGAACAAACAACAACAACAAACGAATATCACTGCGCAGCTTAACAAGCAGGCAACGCATGCGCACCAAACACTAACGATGAAGTCTTGTTGACTTTCATTTTCATTCTATGTAAGTACGACTGGTAGAGCCAATTAACAAAAAAATAACAAAAAAAAATCACAAGAAACCAACAAGTTGGTTGGTATTTTTCTCTTTATTTTTTTCACTAATATTTTACAATTATTTTTAATAGAACCGCAACTTCAAAAATTATATTTAAACTTTAGTCACACGAATAAAAGCTGCAGCCACTTTAAAATTTTTGAACGAACACATGCGTTGTTGATTACATTTCTATAGCTTTAATTAATAAAGGTCAAGTCATCATTGATTGTGGAAGATTTAAGATCTTTTGAGCAGAGGGCTCATATAAAAAAAAAAAAAAAAAAAAAAAAAAAAAATAAAAACCAAGCATAACTTCCTGTTGTGCATGGAAAGCATGAACGTTTTTCAACGGAACTGTTGTCAACGATATGTTGCATAATAAGTTAAGTGAAATCTTAGAAATTACAACACCTGCACATATTTTCTTGCGACGTGTTGGCATATTATAGTTAAAATTTGTGTAGCTGGCAAAATGCCGACAAGAGTAATATAGCAATGTTGTTAAAAGAAAAAAACCTACTCAGACGGTCCATTATAATCATTACAATAAAATTAAATAAGTTTTATACTTGTTAAGCATAATTTAAGTATTTTTAATATATGGCTCATTAGCTTGCAAGAATTATATCATGTTGATTGTTAAATTGTGGCATGCATACACTTTTTATTGAAATCAAATAGAAAAAAAATCTATGCCAACGAAATAAATGTTAGTGCTGAATTGAGTTTTCTTACACGACAAACAGCCCTGTAGGAAAATCAACTAATTTAAAAGTAGTTGAAAAAGTAGTTTTTTGTCAACCACAACTAGTTGAAATTCTGACTTTTTTCCATAGAACGAACTAACATATTTTGTATGGTGATGTCCGCTAAATAAGTCAATTGACTTACGTCTGCATATATTTTCAACTACTTGTTAAATTAGTTATATTTAAATTATTTTTTTTACTTTAAAATAACCAATTGAAAACTATTTAATATTCCACTTACTGAAGATTTGAAAAACTTTTTAAAAAAAAAACAACCGACTACAAAATCACTACAAAGTAAAAAATAATTTTAAAAATAATTTTCCATTTAATTTCTTGGTCATATTTGATAATTTATTTAAACATATTATTATATATGAAATCTTATTATTTGAATTTTTTTTTGTTATTTGTTTTATTATCATATATATATTCATTTCTTGCTGAATACAAATGCTTTTAAGGTCGGCGCTAATATAATCAGACTTTTGGTCAGAAGCGCCAACTTCAAAACATTTGTATGATAATAAAACAAATGAGAAAAAATTAAAATAATAAGATTTCATATATAACAATATGTTTAAATAAATTATCAAATAGGACCAAGAAATTAAAAGGAAAAGTATTTTTAAAATTATTTTTTACTTTGTAGTGATTTTGTAGTTGGTTGTTTTTTTTTCAAGTTTTTATTTCTTCCTTTTTAGAGAATATGATAAATTTTCGAAAAAAGTGTATAAACAACATAAACACAATTGTTCTGAAAAAATTTGTTCTATTAAATTCTTAAAGTTTGTTGGTTATTTCAAATATCTGTCTCTTAAATTTAAATTAGATGTCAAGTGTTTTGAAATTATTATACCCATTCTTGTAACGAGTTTTATTATCCTGGTGTCAATATAATTCGAGATATAGTGTTTTTCTTATATTGACACGCCCCTTTCTGGAGCGTTATTCCCAATAATTGTGCCTACCCCTGTACTTTATTTCAGTACCCCAGCGTCAAAATTAACTGAGATAGTGTTTATCTAGTATTGCCACGCCCATTTGTCAAATAACGCTAACTTTATTGACCATCATTTTTAATAGTTCTGCCTACCCCTGTACTACAATAAATTTCAGTGCCCTAGTGTCAATATTATTCGAAATACACTGTTTTTTAAATATTACCACGCCCAGTAGTCGAATACCGCCCACTTTATCGACCGTATTTTGTACTAATAATGCCTACCCCTATACCAAATTGCAGTACTATAGCATCAATATTATTCAAGATATACTATTTTTCTAATATTGCCACGCCCATTTTGTCAAATAACGCCTATTTTCTTGACCGCAAGTTGTATTAACTTTGTCTACCCCTACACTAAATTTCAGTACCTTAGTGTCCATATTATTCGAACGCCCATTTGTCGAATAACGCCCACTTTATTGACAATAATTTGTAATAATAATGCCTACCCCTATACTAAATTGCAGTACTCTAGCTTCAAAATAATTCAAGATACACTGTTTTTGTAATATTGCCACGCCCATTTGTCGAATTACGCCCATTTTCTTGCCCGTAATTTGTAATAATTGTGCCTACCCCTACACTAAATTGCAGTACCCTAGTGTCAATATTATTTGAGATACAGTAGTATCTAGTATTGCGAGATCTATTATTGCCACGCACAGTTCTCGAATACCGCCCACTTTTGTACGGGCACCTCCATGCTTATGATATCTATCTGTTCCCCAAAAATTATGGCAATCAGGCATATGGCTTAGGAGTTATCGATGTACATACATTTAAAAAAAAAAAAACAGAAACCGACGAACTTGAGAACCTCCTCCTTTTTGAAGTCGGTTAAAAATACATAAATACATAAATCTTGCCAAAAAAAAATCATGCCTGGTAGACACAAATAAATTCTGAAATATAAAATCTGCAAGCAAAATGTAAACAAAGTTAAAAGTGATCAAAGTTTTTTAATGGAAAATTGTGAAATGTCGTTCTTTGTGGCGTTTTAATTGATTTTAAGATAATTCTAAAGTGATTCATGCCAAAATTCATTGCCAGTTAATTCAAAAAAGAACTAGTAATTACATTCAAGGAGCGCAACAGAAGTACGCTGCGATGGTAGATATAATTTCATTATTCCTTTCTTCATTGGACTATTTCTGCTCCAGAAGCTGGAGGAATTTTGCGCTTATATGTGAGCATGCGTACCACGGAAGCAGTTTACAAAAATGGGCACACCACCGCCTGGGTACATGAGCGAAGGTGCCGATCCAATTGATCGGAATTGTGTGGATACTGCGCCTGTTATTTAACACGAGCCAGCTTTTTGATACTTCATTTCAAAATATGAGCTAAACAAGCGTGTCAGCGGGTTTTTCCACGCTTTGCAACCATCAATCATGGTCGATGGACTCAACGATATTTTGCTTAGTGCTTCTCTTAAGTGTCAATCGCAATGAAGTGATGGAGCAGACTCGACGCTACGTAGGGAAAGGCGTGCGTCTTTACTATTGAAGTCATGGAGGTGTTTGCTGAATGGTTAAGCAATACTACATCAATTTCCGTACAGAGTCCAAATTGTGCAATGTTTGCTAAAAAGTACCAGTTTGTAATTTGAATATCTTAAATAATAAAGAATTTTTAATCGTTTCACAGGGTTTTGAGGCAGTCTTAAATAATAAAGAATTTTTAATCGTTTCACAGGGTTTTGAGGCAGTCTTCTATCAGTTTTAAAGTGTGTTTACCACGTCTGTCTTGCAGCTCAATGTCGTAAATAAAAAAATATGTCTTTTTGAAAGAAAATGTTAGTGAAGCCTAAAGTTAATAATATTTGATGAAATAACATGGTAACAATATATACAAAATTGTAGTCCAATAAAAATTTGCAATTAAAACATGTCAAAATCAGAGTAGTTGGCGCCTTAATATAATTCAAAGTAGTTTATTAACCACTTGTTTTTAAGTAGTATTTCAATTACTTCATATATAATGCAATAAAAACTATTTAGAATTGAAGTGAATGCCTCCTTAATATAATTCAAAGTACTTCGTATACAAGTTTATTTTAAGTTCGTTTTTTAATTAGTTGTTTTTAAAAACAAGTTAGTTTGTTCCTATAGGGTGGCTTATGAATAATTATCACGCTGACAGTATGTTTGTGCGGCATTTAATTAAGCTATATCCCTGGTGTTTAATTGTGAGTCGGCAGTTGTGACTCCCCGGTTATAACCAGGTCAATTCATCTTAATCACAAATGTTTGTATACAAATAACTTTTATCTACAATACCAGGTTAATCTAGAGTTGCCAGGTCACCAGAATTGTCCCTGTTTTCCAATTTGTGTCCCAAGTCCAGGTATTTGTCTAAAAGTACCTTAATTTATCAAAAAATAAGAAATGAACAAGTTTTCAGCCTTTTAATAATTTCTAAGATAGCAATCGAATGCCTTTTGATTTGATTGAGACAGAATTAGTTATAAAATTAAATCTTTATCGTTTTACTTCTATACTATCTACACTTTAAATTATTTGTTGAAATTTCCTATCAAAATGACTGTAATTTTTTGTTGAATTTTCTTTTGTTGCCTAAAATTATGATCTTTTAGTCTCATTTTATGAAAAGAAACAGTAATTGTTAATTTTTAAGCAAAAAGGTATGCAAAGTTCAAATATACACCAAAAAAATTTTTGAATTACTACACAAAAATGTGTAATGTTGCGTTCAAAATGTGTAAACATTTAAGAAAGAAGTGCACACAAAAATGTATAATGGCAAATGCTTTTGAAATTTGAAATCCTTATAAGGATTTAATGTCTAAAAAATAGACAAGATGAGTATTATTTTGCAATGTGTTCCATTTAGATCCAAGTAAAAAAGGTTTTGGGCTGACCTCAGCTACAGTCGATCTAGTGATGTGAATTTTAATTTAATCAAAATACTTTTAGATTTTCAGCTTGCATCAAATATAATGATTCACATGGAAACTTTAAACTCGTTCTTAACAACAGAAACAGAATTTTCTAGGTGATTTATATAAAAAAGAAGGAATTTTAAGAAATATATAAATCAGGGCCGTAGCTAGCGAAATATTGGTCGCAGGACTAACAAATTTTTTTTAACTAAATTTATTTTTTAAATTATTTTTGGGATCATTCAGTAAAAATTATGTCTATTAAACTCATCGTAAAATCATAAAAAAAATGTTTGTCGACGTTCGAGAAAGCATATTTATCAATAATTTGTTTATTTGAGCAAAATGTATCGTCGAAATTATTAATAATAAAAAATTTTTTTTTTAGATTTTTAAAATTACCCAAAATTAAGCACTTAAAATAATTTTAGAAAAAAATTTAACCCGAAAGCCCCCCCTAAAAGTTTTTATTTTTATTATAATTTTAACGTTTTCTAATTTTGAAAAAAGTTTGTTAGTTCTAGAAGCAAAATTTCTCTAGCTACTGCCCTTATATAAATACTTCTTAACTAGCAATCGTCGGCAACTTTTTTCCAAATGAGGCAATCTAAATTTACACATGCATATATTTACACATTTTTTGTTGAAAAATAAACTTAAGTGAGTTTTAATTTTTACACATCAGTGTGTAAATCGTTAAACATTTTTTGTCTATTATTCAATAAAAAATGTTTAAGAATGTGCATGTGTAAATTTAGACACTTTCAGTCGTAAAAGCGTTGCCGACGATTATCGTCGTAAAATTCAACAGGAATCGTTTAGAGTGCATATCTATCTATACTATTATTTCAAATTGAAGTGGACATTTTTATTTCCAGGTAAGCTCCAAAAGTACTGGGTCGATTTTTATGAAATAAGTTTTAAAATATCATATTTGTGCTACAGCACAGCATAGGCGTGTTATTTATTTCGAAATTTAAATAATAAAAGTGTTAAGTTGTTAAGAAATGCCCGGGTTTGTGTTGCGAGAATTTCAATAAGCTCCGTATTGCTCTCTACTCTTCTCTTTTTCTGCTCAGCTAGCACAACATAAAAAACAGATGAGCCTCGAGCAAGGCGAAAAGAGAGATATACAGTAGCGAGCATAACCGAGCAAATGTTTAGGTACATAACTTCAATGCTCTGTAAAAATATTAATACGCAACCAAATTCAATAAAACTTTCGGCATTTTATTCGTTACTTAATTCTAACAAAAATTATTTATAAAATAACTTAAAAGACCAAAAACCAAAAAAAAATAATAAGAAAGAAACTTAGAAGAACCTCCATATGCTCAGTTTTGCACATTTCGCATACATACGTACGTACTACTACTAATTTGTTTGAATATTTAGTCCACATGACGCTTTTAAGCATTTTCGGCATACTCGTACTTTCAACAAGGTCTTGAATGAAGTTGTGAGGAATTTGGTTTCACTCATGTTGTACACGACGCCATAGTTCTTCCATGTTCTCAGGAGCCCTTTGATATTTTCCCAGAATCAATTGGATTGAGATCGAGCGGTTGTGCCGACCACTTCATTACCAAAAAATTTTGCTGGGAAAGCCATTCCTTTACTATTTTAGCGGTATGTTGTGGATCCCCGTCCTGTTGGAAAATGACTTCCTCTTCGGGGTAGGCGCTCAAATCTACGAAATCGGGTAAAGTTGGTCTGCCCATAGAGAAGACTATATTCAGGTAATCTATTTTTTTATTATACCACTTATTTTAACAAGTGGACCAATATGCCACCATGTAAAGCAACCCCAAACCATCAAACTGCCACCTCCATGCTTCACAGTTTGCTTCACATGATGTCTTTGGATGCTTTCTTTAGGTCGGCGCCAGTAATAACTTATCCCGTTGGACTGAAACCGGTTAATCTTCAATTCGTCCGACCAAATCACACGCTTTCAGTCCTCAGCGCTCCAATTTTTGTGGCTTTTGCAAAAGGCTAGACGTGCTTTTTTTATTTTTTGTCGACAAGGCCGGTTTTTTCTTTTTGGTTGCTGATTCCAAACCGATTCTTTTCAAAGCTCTACGCGCGGTCCACTCACTTACTGCCTTGTTTAATACTTCTGCAGCTTTCTTTGGTGTCATCGAACTGATTTCCCGTGCCATTATACGTGCATCTAAGCCTGACAGTAGTTTAGGTCGTCCTCCAAAGTTTGGCGCACGTTCAACATTTCGTCCCTTCTGGACATTAACTACTGTGCGTTGGCTTACATTTAATTTTTCGGCTATGATTCTTGAGGAATTCCCACTTTGAGTCAATGCCACGATTCTATTTTCTAACTCAGTACTTATTTTCCTCATACTTTCAATTAATTAGCGATGCGTCAGATTAAAACACTTTTCTATAACTAACATCACAAGCAAAAAGCGAGCAAAGTTCAAGTGTAACATACAAAAGTAATAACGGTAAATATTTTCTCATTTGTTCAGTGTAAAAGTGCTTCTAATTATATGTATGTATGTGAAACGTGCAAAACTGAGCACATGGAGGTTCTCTTAAGTTTCATTCTAATTCTCTTCTTCGTGTTTGTCTTTTAAGTTATTTCGTAAACAATTGTCGTTAGAATTAAGTAACGAATAAAATACCGAAAGTTTTATTGAATTCTGTTGCGTAGACCCCTTTCACATTGGTCAAGAATTGAAAGCAATGAAAGTGAGAACAAAAGGAAACACGAAAAAATTGACGGTACAGAGACATTGGTACCGTCAATTTTCCTCCCTTTCGTCGCTTCCGCTTTGCGGCGAGTTGCCCACAAACTCTGAAAATTGAATTCAATTCTTGACCAATGTGAAAGGGGTGGTATTAATATCTTTACAGAGCCTTGAAATTATATTCCAAAACATTTGCTCAGTTATGCTCTCTACTGTATATATAAAAACGCAGTGCTGAGCTAAAAAAATGTTTTTTATTTTATATATTTTGACATGCATTGTCACACAACAATTTTTTGAACGACGTTCAAATGATTTTGTTGGAGTTACAAAAACGTGCTTACGCTTTTTATTGAAAAAAATAAATAGGATCCGTGGCAAAGCCGGACTCTATTTATGAAAATCGAGTCCATATTATAGATTTAATAGTCGTCACATAAAGTGAGCTTGCGTAATAATAATACCTTTTACGCCTTTAATACCTTTCATTAAAAAAAACTACATACAAGTCTTTATAAGTAGTATCCCAGTAGGCATTGCCAGGTATTCGAAAGGCTACTAGCAGGCCTTGGAATGGATGTCACAGGCCTGCCCTACTCGTAGTCAAGCCCTGCTTTAAAGAAGTGCCTGTTATAAGCACTCCTTTAGAATGGCTTAAAGAAGGGGTTACCAAAAATATTTTTTTTTTATTCTTTTTTATGTATACTTATGTTACATATTCTGTGATTTTATTTTGTTTTACATATTTTTGTTATCTTCAATATAAATAAAAATGAAATGGCTCAACAGATTTGGATGGACTTTTCTTTATTTTGTTGATATTTATGCGAGGATGGTTTGCAAAAAATATGAATTGTCACACCGTCTTCTACCGCCCACAAATCAATAAAAATACTAACAGGTCATTCAATAAGTCCGTAGGATAAGTAAAAAAAAAAACTTAGACAAAACTCGATTATATTTTTCAACATAGTTGCCTTCGAGAGCGAGACAATGAGTATAGCGATTTTCCAACTTTTCGATACCACTTTTATATTATGATTTCTCTTTCTCGTCAAAATAGGCCTCAGTTTCAGCGATTACTTTATCATTGGACTTGAATTTCTTTCCAGCAAGCATTCTCTTGAGATCTGAAAACAGGAAAAAGTCGCTGGGGGCTAAATCTGGAGAATACGGTGAGTGGGTTAGCAATTCGAAGCCCAATTCATTCAATTTTGCCATCGTTTTCATCGGTTTGTGACACGGTGCATTGTCTTGGTGAAACAACTCTTTTTTTTTCTTTTGAAAATGTAGACGTGTCTTGGCGATTTCAGCCTTCAATCGATCCAAAAGTACACAGTAATAGTCGCTGTTGATGGTGGTTCTTTTTTGGAGACAGTCGATGAATATTATTCCTTTCGCATCCCAAAATACAGACGCCATCACCTTACAAGCTGAATCACTTTGGATTCTGTTCGTCGACTGCTGTCCACTCAGCTGACTGTCTTTTGGATGCTGGTTTGTAATAGTGAAACCATGTTTCATCCATTATCACATACCTCTGAAGCAACAATTCGTTGTTGTTTTTGGTCGACTGTGAGCTAACGCGGCACCCACTATGCACAGAGCTTTCGCATACCCAAATGTTCATGTAAAATGGTATAAACACTACCATCTGATATCTTTACAATGTCAGCTAGCTCGAGCACCTTCAATTTGCGATCGTTCATAACCAATTTGTGGATTTTTTTGATGTTTTATGGAATAACAGTCCGATTTGGGCGTCCACTGCGCTCTGCATCATTTGTGCTGGTACGACCACGTTTAAATTCAGCAATCCACTTTTCTACCATTTGTCTCGATGGAGCAGAGTCCGGATAATGTTTATCAAGCCATTGTTTGGTTTCCACTGTATTGTTTTTTATCAAAAAGCAATGCTTTATCAAAACTCGAAATTCACTTTTTCCATTTTTTTTTTTTTTTTTTTTTTTTTTTTTTTTCAATAACAATAGTTGCACACAAAATGCAAATACTAACAAATCAATTGTCAGATTGTTGTCAGATTGTTGTCAGATTGTTGTCAAATTATATGTATCGTTTAAAGGTTGGTACTAAATAAAAATCATATGGAAAATATCTAGTAACGCCATCTATGTGTCATCCTATGGACTTTTTGAACATACTGTTATATTTCATACGTTTTTGGTCGTATAAGATTTGGTAATTAAGTTTGTATGCTTACCGTCGGCAACTGTACTAAAAATGGACGGGATGACACTATAAATACGCTCTCTTTTAAGAAATCATTATGACTCCAAACCTTCTGGGCTGATAAAAAAGTATGTTTGCTGGAATGTCCGTGGCGAAGCCGCGAACCACTGGGTCCTGCTAATATAAGAATACTTCTAAGTCATGACGTTGTTTATTATTCAGTATTTTTGAATTACTATATATTTTAACTTTTAACGAAAAAGTAACCCTGAAATATAAACAGAACAAGTTTTTGTAGGAAAAATAGAATTGTTGTACTGCTTTGGGTAGAGAAAAATAATGCCTTATAAAAGCGCTCGCAGAAGCAGCGAGGAAATTATGTGTCTTACCGCCAAAAGTAGCAGTAAATGCACGCCTTCGTTAAAAGAGACCTAGCTTTATTGGAATATTTTTT
The DNA here is from genome assembly GCA_914767935.1 of Coremacera marginata. Taxonomy (NCBI): domain Eukaryota; kingdom Metazoa; phylum Arthropoda; class Insecta; order Diptera; family Sciomyzidae; genus Coremacera; species Coremacera marginata. The sequence goes on from OU612046.1 coordinate 166,853,881, forward strand.
TTTTTTTTTTTTTTTTTTTTTTTATTATTATTATTATTATTATTATTATTATTATTATTATTATTATTATTATTATTATTATTGGATTTGGGGTACAATAAGACTTAGTCTTTTATAGTACACAATGGGTATAACATCGGTTAACAATTAAACTTAAAATTAAAATAATTCTAATTCTGCTAGGTTACATTAACTTAAAACTACTGAATTTAGCAACAAGTAAGCTTAAACTGCAAAATAGAAATGGCAAAAGGTTAAAATTATACGCTTATAGGGTAATATTTGCTAAGACTATTTTTTTTTTTTCTTTTTTTATTTTTTTTTATAGATGAATTATAATACAATAAAAAGTCGACGGAAAGATGAAGTAAAGAAAACAGAAAGGTGAAGTAAAAATTTGGTAAGCCAAGGTATAAGAGCAGTTGTGAAAAGAAAAAGAAGAATATATATATAGATTTAAAGAATTGAAATATTTAAAGATGGCATTATTAAAGCTGGTTCGTGCAGTTATTTGTTTAATAAAATTAGGTAATTCATTCCAAAGTCTGATGGTGCTGATAAAAAAGAACCTTCCACTGTTTAGATAGTTAATTCTAGGCACAACAAGGTTAGTTGACCTTTGCGACTGAAAAAATTGTAGTTTGACAAAAAGATAATGAGGACTTTGAGTGTGCATAATCTTGTGTAGAAACAGAATGTTGCGGATGTTCAAATATTCAAACAAGCCACAGCCCAGAATACCCTTACCAGGGATGATATTTGGGGGCTTTTAGGGCTTTTTTGGGCCCTTTTTCATTTCAAAAGCCCCGAGGCCCTTCTTATTCATTTTAGGCCCTTTTGGAAAATTCTACCGGAAAAAAATGGAATTTTTTAAAAGAAAAGTTTACTGGTTAATGTATATGATTTCAATATGCTAAAGAAAAATCGCCGAAAAAATAAAATAAAAAACACCCCAAACGAAAAGAATAAAAAATTTTTACACTATAAAAACGAAAAAATGTTAAAAATTTTTTTGGAAAAATGTTCTAAAATGCAATTCAGCGGTGTTGTAGTGCTTGACAAAAATAAAATTACAACCAATATCCGCCGTCACAAAGGGTTTTGCTTCTAAATTGAAAATATTGTTGCTTGTATAGACGACGACGAACAAGTATTACAAGGCTTCTAGAATTTACGCCCGAAAAAAATGGCAAAAAAGCCCGAAATTTTGAAAGCATTAAATTTCGGGAAAAACGCCCGAATTTGAAATGGCAATTGAGCCCGAAAGAAAGAAGTCAGTTTTGAGTTCATTATAAAACCTAGATTTTTCGCTTTATATACTACTTCAAGTTTATCAGGCCCAAGGAAAAGAGGTGGAATATCTATAAAGCAGGAGTTACATCTCGCTATAGGCAGTACTTTAGTTTTTATAGGATTTATAAGGAGAGAGTTTGCAGCAGCCCAATTATTTAACGATGCCAAGTCAGAGGTCAGTCTATAAGTCAAGTCCTCTAAGAGTCCAGTAGGTCGCGAGAGATAGAGTTGTATGTCGTCGGCATAGCAGTAGCGTGTTTACATACAGAAAAGACATCATTAATAAACACAGAGAATAGGAGTGGACCCAGGATAGATTCTTGAGGAACTCCATTTACAATTGCTTTTAGTGATGAATAATTATTACTAACATTTACCCGTTGCATCCTACCCTCAAGGTAGTTGGATATCAAATTCACAGCACTAGAGCTGAATTTAAAAAAAATTTTTAGCTTGTAGCAGAGAAGGGTATGATTAACGGAATCAAATGCCTTCGAAAAATCGACAAGGCAAAGTAACGTCAGAAAGTTCTGATCATAAGCAATTCTGATATCATCAAAAATTTTAATCGCAGCTGTAGCACAACTGTGTCCAGTTCTAAACCCAGACTGCAAAGGAGACAGTAACTTATTTATGTTTAGGTATTCGTACATTTGATTGGCCAAGATACGCTCAAAAACCTTACCCAATGCTGGCAATATACTTATAGGCCTGTAATCATTAGGTACAAAAGCAGTTGCAGATTTAGCCACAGGCAAGACCGTGGCTGCCTTCCATAAATCAGGGAATCGGGAACAAGTTAAGCAGTGGTTTATTATATGGGTTAATGGCGATAAGACAAAAGGCATTACTAGTTTAATAAACTTAATGGGCATACCATCAATTCCAATAGCATTTGAGTTAATCATCATTAAGCACCTACCCACATAATCTTCATTAACAGTTTTGAACTCAAAAGAGGGAAACAATGTGTTCCTAGTCATCAGAGGTAGTTCAGCACTGCCAGCACTGTTTGCAGAGATCGGGTTTCCACTTGCCAAAAAGAAATTATTGAGATCATCAGGATATAAACTGCAGTCATTAGATTTCTTACTGTACACTCTGTATTTTTTGATATTCTGCCATAACTGTTTTGAATCAAGGTTCGGGTTGAGCTTGGATTTGAAAAAATTAATCTTAGCTTGTTTAATTAATGCTGTAGCGTTATTTCGAGCTCTTTTAAAGTTAACCCATTTGTTCAGTGTAAAAGTGCTTCTAATTATATGTATGTGAAACGTGCAAAACTGAGCACATTTTACTCTGCAATAATTAGAAATACGCTTTATTATGACAGTTTTTTATTAATTTTGTTTTTTTTTCTAACTATGCTTTTATTTTTCACTTTTTATATTAACTTCATTAGCAAGTTGAGGGAAAAACTTTAAAATCCATTACCAAATTTGTTTCTAAAGTATTCACAAACTCACGAGCACTCAATTACAACTTTGAAGCAATTATAAATTCAACAAAATCACTTCTTTCATTTCAACTGTCTAAAACTGTAAACTTACATAAAACGTTAGTCTCCTGAGAATATTTGTTGTAAAAAAAAAAAATGTTTGCCTAGCTAGCATACGCTAGATGCTATGCTGTGTATAAACAAGTAAAATAATTAGAAGTAAAAAAACAACTTGTTTAATTTTCAACTAGGAACTCCCAGTAATCTGGCAATTGAAATACTTATTTATATGCAACCTCATCTTAATTGCTGTCGAATAAGCTATGGCAACTGACAATCAATTTTAATCTTATTATTATGACACATCAAAAAATCTTCAGAAAAGCTGTGCAGTATAAAATGTCAGAATCAACATGCATGATTTAAATCTAGTTGGCCTTTATGACGTAGTGATTTTTCTTTTTTTTTTTTAATTTCTTTAATTATTTTCTTGTACTATATGCTGCTGGTATTTGTAATAAATTCCAATAAATATTGCTATAAATTTAACAGAAACTTAGAAATATACTTTAGTGTTTAATATTGATTGCATCAGTTTCAGTTCAATGTGTAATGGAGTCAGGTAATTGAACTTTGTTACCAAATAGTCACAGTCATGGCAACATTTAATAGGAATTTCCTTAAAAGGAAACTTAAATAATACTTAACATCTTTAGTGCGAATTTATATTTTAGAAAAAAAAAATATTGTATCTATCAAACTTTTTTCTTAGGCTACTAGAGAAAAATTAATTATGGAATTTTTAAAGTAGTTTTATTAGCGTGGACCTAATTATCTAAAAAAATACCGATACGTAAAGCCAACCATTGACAATAAACTACAAGCTACTAAAACTATGTTTATCTATTTTAATCTTAACCTAAGGCTGAGCAATAATTTCTACTTATTGAAAATTTTATAAATTTGTCATAAAAATTATTGAGCAAAAAAAAATTACTTCTGCAACTTCAATTATAAAAAAACATCGTAATAAAAAACATATCCAAACAACATCAATATTTTGTTTTATTCACTTATCATTACAGTATTGAATAAAAAAGGGTGTTGACAATATAGAACTTAAAATAAATTAAAAGGAAAACTAAAACCAGTATTAAAAAACACTTATTTAATAAGTGGGTACAAAAAAATAAAATCAAAACATAAAAAATTATGAAATCTTAAAAATAAATCAAAAACCTTAATATATAAGAGGCAAGCATGCTGCTCCACAGCTAATATCGCTCAAACTGTAATTATGTTTTGCCATTATTACAGTGCTTTCCAATATATACTGTTCTGAAAAATGTTCAGCCTGAAAGTATGCACAGAAATCATTTTGATACTCATCAGTGACAGAGCAGCATGCATGCCTTTCATGTATTATTATTATTATTATTATTATTATTATTATTATTATTATTATTATTATTATTATTATTATTATTATTATTATTATTATTATTATTATTATTATTATTATTATTATTATTATTATTATTATTATTATTATTATTATTATTATTATTATTATTATTATTATTATTATTATTATTATTATTATTATTATTATTATTATTATTATCCCACGCCTCTTCCCCCTCCCCATACCGCGCGGGGAGTCCATTTAAACTGAACATGGCGGCAGTTTTCGGGCTGCAAGCCACTTCAGTACTGTTATGTGTTTGGTTTTAATTTATTTTTTTTGTTTTTTGTTTTATATGTATCATATGATTACATTATACCACTACATTATACCACATTATATCACTATATTGCATGTTTCTAGAACAACCGCCCTTTGCATCAGTTCAAGTTCTTCGTCCAGGTGATGTTTTTTTAGCTGTTGGATAAGGGTTTTTGGTACCAAACCAGTTGCTGACATGACTAACGGGGCTATGTTGACACTTTCTGCTTCATATATTCTCCTCATTTCAATGGCTAGACTGGTATATTTGTCGAGCTTTGTGCTGTAGGTGGTCTGCACATTTTGACTTAGTGGTATGGCTACGTCGTAGATGTTAATTATCTTCAACACCTTATCAAAAAGTACGATATCGGGCCTATTTGCTGGGGTCGTCCGGTCTGTTGTAATGGACCTGTCCCAATAGAGTTTATATCTACTGTTTTCAAGCACGGCGTCAGGTGTATACTTGTAATACGGTGTTATATTTGTTAGCAGCTTACAATTTACTTCTAACCGTTGGTGTGCGATTTTTGCCACTTGGTTGTGCCTTTTGATGTAGTGTGTAGCTACTAAACTTGAGCATTCTGCAATAATGTGGTCGATGGTTTCCATACTGCTGCTGCATCTTCTGCACATTTCGCTTTCGATATTTTCTTTGATGATGTGCTTCCTGTAGTTTCTTGTTGCTATCACTCTATCTTGAATCGCAACCATGAAACCCTCTGTTTCTGGGAATAATTTTCCGCATTTTAGCCATAGGTTAGAGGCTGCTTTGTCGATGTGATTTTGATGCAGTTGGTTTGGATGAACTCCATGAAGCACTTTCGCCTTCCAGTTCTCTTTCCGTTCTTCTACTGTGAGTACATTTGGTGGTTTCGGAATCTGTGCTGATCTCAAACTCAGCGGGGTATAACTGTGGTCTGCCATGCATATCGCTCTGATGAAATCGGAGATTTGGATTCGCGCTCTAAAATATTCCCTCAATCTGATGACCTGATTGTGATGGTGGTTCGGGATATCTACTAGACCTCTTCCTCCCTCCTCTCGAGGCAGCATGCATCTTTCAATAGCACTATTGGGATGGTGGCATTTAAATTTTGTCATTTTCGCCCTAAGCTTAGTAGAGATTGCATCTAGGTCTGTGTTTGTCCATTTAATAATACCAAAGGAATAAGTGAATACCGCTAGTGCCCAGGTGTTAATGGCTATCGTTTTTTTCCTGCATAGAGCGACGATTTAAGAATCTTTACTACTCTTCGTTCAAACTCCGTACGTAGCTTTTCCTTAACTACAGTCTCACTTATTCCTCTCAGTTGCAGTAAGCCGAGGTACTTATAGTTTTCTCCTTGGGTCAAATTGGAGATAATATTTCCTTCACCTACCATGCAATTATCTGCTTCATTTTGTACAACTCCCTTTCTTAAGTGCACCATTTTGCACTTCTCGATTCCGAATTCCATGCTGATATCTTTGCTGAAAGTCTCGACTATTTTTATCATTCTGTGCATCTTTTCTTTTCCATTCGTGTACAACTTAAGATCGTCCATGAACAGCAGGTGGTTGATTGTGACTGGTCCCGTTTCGACATTGATATTAAAGCCAAGTTTGAGTTTTCCTAGGATTCTGCTTAGTGGATTTAACGCAATGCAGAACCACAGAGGGCTTAATGCATCACCTTGAAAAATACCACACTTAATAAGGACTGGTGCGTTGGTGTTACCCTCCAGGCTTAGTCGGACTTTCCATTTTGTCATTATGTGTCTTAGGAGCTCAACTGTTTTCGTATCAATCCTACACAGTTCCAGTACCCTCAGCAGGTATTGATGTGGTATACTGTCGAAAGCTTTCTTGTAGTCGATGAAGCCCATGCTGATGTTGCGCGGTTTTTTTTTTTTGCTTGGTTGACTACAACTGCATCAATGGTAAGTTGGTCTTTACACCCCATGGAATTCTTCTCACAGCCTTTTTGTTCTGGGGTAATGATGTTATTCGCCCTACAGTGGTCATAGATCCGGTTACTAAGGATTTTTGTTAGTAGCTTATATATGGTGCATAAACAGGTGATTGGCCTGTAGTTTGCTGGATTTTTGGTATCGCCTCCTTTTGCTATAAGGTACGTATTTCCTAAGGTTAAGAACTCGGGTGTTCTTCTGGGGTCTCGCATCATTTCATTAAGGAACTTGGCTAGTAATTCATGTACTGCAGTGAACTTTTTTATCCAGACGTTGTGGATTTTATCTGGACCTGGTGATTTCCAGTTACCACATTGTTTAATTACATTGGAGACCTCATTGCTTGTGATGTTGATCTCCTCCATCTCCCTGTACTCGTTGCTCTTATCCTGCTCTTCTTGTATCCAGGTAGCTTCAGAATTGTAGGGCTTATCTGTACCCCAAACTAGTCTCCAAAAGTCGACAGTATCCTACATTGTTGGAGATCCCTCGCTTCTTCGGCCTGAAGCTAGGTTTTCAATTTCTCTAAAGAACCTCCTCTGGTCTCTTTCGAAGAGTATATTTTGTAGCTTACGATCTCTGCTGGCTTTGTATCTTCTCAGGCGCATAGCGTATGCTTTCAGCTCTTGAATTTTGCGATCCTTGATGTCATTCAGTACGTTTTGTGTTAATTGAGCTACCCGTACTGGGGCAATGATTTTCTTTACAGAATTTTTCAGCTTTTTCGATACTTTTGTCGTGGTCTTTTTAAAAGCAAATAGTCTGGCGATGTCCTGCCGTAACTTTTGTATTCTGTTTTCGATCCGCCTTTCCCATCTCGGTTTATCCACAGTTCTACTAGTAGTCTGGTTCCTGCCCATCTGAATTGTTTTCCTCCCAGTTGCTCTTGCAACTGTGGCTGCAGCCACATAAATTAAACAGTGCAGTCGTTCGAAATCACTGACCATGTGCAGAAATTCCGGCAGGATGTTAGTATTCACGATGTTAATCAGTCTTTCAACTTGAGTTCTGCTATAGAGCCTTAGTATGCCGTCTCTTTGGCAGGGGTCAGTGTTCTCAAATTCTGCCAGTGTAATTACAAACTGTTCACGTAGTCGTAGCACTTCCGGGTTCACGTTGTTTGCCTGTTCTTCAGTGATACCCCTTCTCTGATTGTTGTTTTCTGACATTTCGATGGGTGGTTCGGCTAGACTCTCAGCTGTCTGTTGCAGCAAATTCATGTTCAGCTGGTCTCCGTCTGCATCTTCTGCTACTCTCTGTGTTACGTAATCTAGTCGAATTCTGTTAGGCTAACTTTCGTTCGCGGTGTCTTCAGACATGTTTTCTGTTGTCTGCTCCGAACGGTTTAACAATTCTTCCACTTCAATTTTAGTATCCTGAAGTTCTTGGGGAGTCAAAAGATGTCTTGTTAAGATTGCCCTCTTCCTGTCAGCGATGTTCTGTTCAGTAAGTCTTGCTAGATCTGGAAACTGTTCCAAGAATAATTGTCGCATAAGCGGTCGGTACATAACCAAGTTGGTGCCTAGTGTTGTTGCTATGTAAAAGGAGCGTATAACTGCTTTGTTCATATTAAGAGTCCATTTTATACGCTGCCTAATCAGTCCTGCATTCGTGGTTGCTGGGTGATTCCCCAGCAAAACACTTGGAACAGGTTGTGTTCGTTGGGAAACTATATTGACTGGGCTATTGCTTTGAAAGGTAGTTTCTTCGGGTGACCCGATCAGCGCCCCTCCTAGCGACTGATCACCAGTGGCTCGAGTAATACTGTCACTCCCAGCACTGGCTCCAGGTAGTGCCCCGACGACCTCGGGAAGCGGAATTTCATATTCATTTAATTGATTGTGTTGCTCCATATTTTTTATGTGTTGGGATAATTAGTCGCGCTAGACTTCTTCACTTCAACCTTTTTGACATGGGTGCCCCTGGGTCAAAAAATAGCTTTTGGTTTCCTAGAAGTAGCGCCTAAGCCCCCCCACCGCGTCAAGTTTTATCCCCGGGGGGGGGGGGCTTATTATTATTATTATTATTATTATTATTATTATTATTATTATTATTATTATTATTATTATTATTATTATTATTATTATTATTATTATTATTATTATTATTATTATTATTATTATTATTATTATTATTATTATTATTATTATTATTATTATTATTATTATTATTATTATTATTATTATTATTATTATTATTATTTAAAATACAAAAAAGAAAAAAAACTTATGGGAGAATTAAGAGACTTTAAATTAAAGAAGAGAAAGATATAGATAAGAAATAAATTGTGATATTAAGAATTAGAAAAAAAAAGCAAGATAGAGTGCCTAAAAGAACCCCTCCTATTGGTTTCCCTTATTCTACGAGGCAGGGCATTCCAAAGCTTAATGGCGTTAATGAAAAATATACGCGAAGAATTTAACGAATTATGTCTAGGAACTAAAAGAACACGACTCCTTCTAGATACAGAAAATTGAAGTTTCTCAAACAAGTAGGAAGGTGTTTTCTCATGTATAAGCTTATGCAGAAACATGCAGTTACGTGCGTTGAGATAAGCAGCTAATTCACAACCTAGTATTGCGTTTCTGAAGGCAGACAGGTCAAATTTTCGAAGTACATATACATAGCGTGTAACATAATTGAAGGCAATTTGCAGTATTAAAAGGGAGGATGAGTCAAGTTTAGTATACACTATTTCTGCATATGATATTATAGGTAAGATCAGTTGCATTGCCAATCTACGTTTTATATCAACAGGAGTAACACAAGCAGATAATCTTAAATTACGGAGAACATGCATGTGTATGTGCATACTTTCTGGCTGAACATTTTTAAGGACAGTATGACTGACTTCGTAGACGCTTTTATGCAAAGCATCAGTGATTCTTTCTTTAAATTGGTGCCAAGTAGATTCACCAAAACTGCGCAACTTAAGCGTGCTTAAAAATAACAATACAGTTGCGCAGTTTTGCGCAATCAACTGAGCTCCAATTCAAAGAAAAAATTCACTGATGCTTTGCACAAATGCGTTTACGAAGTCAGTCTATGTGTTGTAAAATCACTGTAATAATGGCGAAAAATAATTACAGTTTGAGTGATATAAGGTGATATAAGCGATATTATTAAGATATCTGTCCAGCGGTCTGATTATGTAAAACTATGTATTATAGAGAGCAAGGGACAAGAAGAATTGGTACAAAATTCTATAATTTCCTAGAAATGTATAGAAGGAAATTTTATAAAAATTATTTAACCACTCATGTTTTCTAATAAAAAGTGATGTGTATAAATCCAATAAATTTGTTGTCATATTTTTCACTCTAAATGCTTCCAAACCGTCGTAGGTCAGGCTTTTATACTAGTATAATAATGTATATTTCGTGTTTTATAGAATAGTCTGTAGTTTTCAAGACAGCTTTACTTCTTCGATGACTCTAATAATGTCTAACAAGTACTCTGAGGTATAGCATACCAATCCTTCTGGATTCTTTCGCGAAGATCCGTCTTGTTTTTTATTTGAAAAATTCTATATTCTTGTTTATAATCTTCAAAAAAATTTCCAATTGGATTTAAATCCAGTGATTGTGCTGACCATGTCATTACATTGATATTATTTTGGTTTAACCAATCTTTGACAACACTAACGGTGTATTTGTGGTCGTAAACGTTTTGAAATTTTCACTTAAGTGGCATTTCCCACTCTGCAAATGGCTACATAACGTCCCTGAGTATTTCAAGATATACATTTTTATCCATATTTTGTTTTATCCAGTAAAATGGCCCAACTCCGTAGCAGGAAAAGCTTACCCACAGCATGATGCCACAACTTAAATGCTTGAATGTCTTTGTGGTGTACTCTGACTTATATTCTGCATTTTTTGGTCGTGGAACCCATGATTTACCATCACTTCCAATTAAATTTATTTTTATTTTATCGGACCAAAGCACTTTCCGTAATTTTTTGGCATTTTTTGGGCCAAGCCATTCGTTGTGCGATTTTACAAAAGCAATCTTTCGCAAAGATCTGCCAACCAGTTCTTTCTCCGCCGGTCGTTGCCTTTAACATATAGTTTGAGTATAATTCCAAAGCTAACCTCACCCCGGATTGCTTCTGCAGACTTGCATAGGCCACGAGTGGACAAAATCTCATTAACTCGTGCTGCTGTGCTGTTGTTTTTCATGGTTTTCCTCTTTTGAGGTTAGGTTTTGGGGTCGATATTGCATTAAATACAAATTGTCGAGATTTTACTAAGGTTTAATCGATCACATATTGACTTTGACCCTCTTTGCTTAACTCTGCACGAGGAATCGTGCTTTTAATGGCTTTTATGTCTGTTTGAAAAAAGAAAGAATGCAATCATTTGTGATTTAAAATCATTCAAAAATTCAAAAATTTCAAATCACAATCAATGCTTTGAAAAATTGACTGCATTCATTTTTTCAAATCATTGATTGTGATTTGAAATTTGAAGTCCCAATCAATGGTTTGAAAAAGTAAATGTAATCAATTTTATTGAAATTTCAATCACAATCAATGATTTGAAAAATAATTGCATTCGTGATTTGAAATTCAATCAATGATTTGAAAAAAAGAATGCAATCATTTTTTCAAATCGCAAACTTTTTCAAGCGCATGTAACGGTTTTGTTCCTCCTTTGGGGTTTACCTACAGCCTTTAATATTTATCGTACAAGGATAATTATATGTAAAAATATCAGTTACATAACGCATGTAATGAATATCTAACATTTATTTTATTTTAATCAACTTTACATGGAATTGTGGATTTGCAATCATTTGCAATCAATGAATGCAATCATTTTTTCAAATCATTGATTGTGATTTGAAAATTCAAAAAAATTGATTGAATTCATTTTTTCAAATAAAAGAAAATTAAATAATACCGATATTATGACATTCTTTTTTTCAAATCATTGATTGGGATTTGAAATTTCAAATCATTGATTGTTTCAAATCATTGGTAGTGATGATTGTGGTATTTGAAATTTCAAATCAAAATCAATGATTTGAAAAAACGAATGCAATCGTTTTTCAAATCATTGATTGTGATTTGAAATTTCAAAAAAATTGATTGCATCCATTTTTTCAGATGAAAGAAAATTAAATAATACCGATATTATGACATTCGTTCTTATATTTTTTCTTTTACTTTGAATTACGTCTTACAGCTCAGTTTGTATGGGGGTCTTTTTCGCAAACTTTTTCAAGCACATGTAACTTTTTTGTTCACACCCTTTGGTGTTTACCTACAGCCTTTAATAATCATCGCACAAAGATAAAATATATGTGAAAATATCAGTTACATGGCGAATGTAATGAATATCTAACATTTATCTTATTTTAATCAATTTTGCATGGAATTGTGAATTTGAGGGTTAATATGAATACAGATAGCTCAAAAACTTTACCGGATAATTATTCATTTCATTATCATTATCAATAATATTTGTATTATAGCTGTTAAAAATTTCTCTACTTGAAAATCTAAGCGCATCTATGCCACTTTACCTTCCGAATGATAATTTTCATTTCATTTCCCTTTTATATTTAATACTTAAAAAGTGTACGGCAATTTTCGATGTTCACGATAATGATTCCCTTTGTTGATTGATTAAACAGTTTATGTGAAACTATAACACTGGAATTAATCCTTTTGCGCGCAATAGAATTTACATTACAAAAGTAGCAAAAACGAAAAATAATTTCGTAGAAAGTGAGAGTGAAAATGGCAAAAAACAAATATACAGGCAAGCAAAATCGTTGACACCCATTTGTATGAACGGAAATATAGGGTGTTCCAATAAAAGTGCACAATTTAAATTTTGTGGCATTATTTAAAAATGTTGTGAAATTCGACAGTTTTTAAATTGGCTCAATATTTGATCGAAACATGTCTACAATGCAAGAAATATGCAGTTTTATTGAGACACCCAAGGTTGATTTATAAGGTTGTCGCAAGGGAGAGAGCAAGTACCCATAATTGTCAAATCGAAGTTGACAGCTCATAGAAAATCTGCAAGTGTTCTCTCAATTGGCTGGTTTTGACAATTATGGGTACTGAGAAGAGAGTGCGATCAGCCCTGCGACAACCTTATAAATCAACCTTGGAGACGCTCTTTATTTTGTTTTGTCGCAGTAACGCTGATCGAGTGTGTCCGAGAAGAAAGGGGAATAAAAGCCAGAACAAACACACAATGATACAATAATAAGGTAGGGTAAGCAGATTCACCACACCGACCTCGAATATCAAAATGTATTTTAGCATTGCCACTTTTCTGTATTTTGATAAATGTGGGACAAATAATAAGAAAGGAGATTATTTGCAGGATAAATAGGATAATTTAGATCGAATGTATTGTTTAGCTTTTTGTGTTCTTAATTGTAATATATAATTTTTATTCTAATGTCCACTTTAAATGTAATAAATAATTTTTTTATTGCCATTAGACAGAGAAACTGTTGAATATAATATCAAAAATTTATTTTTGAAAATTGGCACATTGCTTTTACTTCACATTTTTAGAAACTTTAAGAAACTTAAGTTTTATTTGTTACACGTTCTATGACAGATGGCAGAACTTTTTTTTTTTTGGCACTATTAAAAATTTTTAAATTAACTATAACTATGCATTTACTTAATATATTCACAAATCACAAAAACTGAAGTGCACTATTTTATCAGAGAAAGAATTTATAGAGAATGGCCAAATGAGGAATGGAAAAACCCAACAAAAAAACTTCAAAACTTTTCTAACCATAAAATAATCCCCGTATTCCAGTGGCTACATATTATAGCTTCACTCTCGGCAATATTAAAGTATGTAGTACGTTAAAAAAAATGAATAAAATTGTCTGAAAAAAATGAAACAAAGCAATATTTTATCAAAATGATAATGTAACGCCTGTCAAATGTGTTACAATATACCAATTTTCGACAATTTGTCGAACATCGATGTTCACCAAGTTATAACATGACAACCAGCTAAGTAATTCATAAGAAACACAAAAAAACAAGCATGGATTTTTCGTAGATATTTTTAAGATACGGCAGCACTATATTTTATAATTTTGACATTAGAGGTCGGTGTGGTGAATCTCCTTATCCTACCTTATTATTGTATCGTGAAACTGTTAAAGCTTTTGGCTTTTTTTTTCTCTCACTCTCGCATTCTACTCTCCCACAGAGCAGTGTGGCTATGTATTTTTTTTTTGTTTCTTTTATATGGGGAAAAATTTTTTTAAATTTTTTGTGTTTACTTATTAATATATAGATTTCCTTAAGCAAAATATATGTTGTGTACCATTTTTGAACAATTAAGTTAAAATTTTTAAATTAACATTAAAAAACAATTTAAAAATATCAATTAAAAAAAAAAATATAAAAAACTCCATTTCAGCCTGGCAAACAGCCTCCTTATTATGTTGGAGCCTCACAAACTTTGCCACGTGGCATGTATTCGGATCGCAATAAAGTGGCCATAGGTAAGTGTATTACCACATAAAACAATTTGGCCTACCTTAATGTTTAATAAAAAAATCAACGATATTTAAAAGTAGTAGATATAAAACTATATAGTATCGCATATATATATATATATAAATTTATATTTCTAAAAAGATACTCGTTAAATGCATGTTGTTTTTTTTTTGGATTAAGTAACTGTATGACCTGTATTGGCAAAACTGTGTACCTATTTTTAAAGCATACCAAATCTGATATTTTTTTTTTATTGTCCAAGAGCTCCCTTAAAGCATAATTTCATTAAATTTTTTTTTTTTTAATTATAAAAGAATATTTGTTAAAACGTGTTTAATGTAATAATGAAAGGTGTCAAAAATTAAAGTGACTGCATAAAATGATTTTTTTTTTTATGAGTGAAATTAAATTCAAGTATTATTCATGAGCTCAATAAGATAAAATTTCATAAAACTGTATTCCTTTTAAGAAAACTAATAAACAACTTTCGGTACTTCACACAACATAAAAATGAAGTTTGACGCAAAAGCGTACTTTGGGCTTAAGCCACTGAAAAATTTTTCTTGACCAGTTTTGATCTGTTCATATTGCTTGGTGAAATCCTATAACTTCGCCTACGATATTGATCTTTGAAAATTTCAGGGGAATCATTAATTTTTCGTAAAATATTCTTATAGATTGTTTAATTAATTGACACTTTTCTCATATCATAACTTAAATATGAAATATGTATTATATGCCAAAACAGGAGCACCGGCCAAACCATTAAGATCGTATGGCTCTAGGGGTAATATGGGACCTATTTTTCCCTATCCCCCGGATCAGCTGTACAGCATCCCAGGTACTTTGACCTTATTTTCATTTGTTTAACTCTTGTTTTTTTATCTGTATTTTTAAAGCACAAAGCGTTTTTGACGCGGAAATGTTTTGGCTATTTTAAGATGAGACTTTTGCAGAGTATTTATTTCACTACGTAACAGCCTCGCATTCATTTATGACAACACATAAAAACATTATTTATTTTATGAACTTTCAAATAAATGATACCTCTCCATTCAGCGATAGTGTTTCAAACACACACATACACAAAAAAAAAAAAAAGTTTAAAAAAGTGTAAACGGCCACTTTACTTTCTTTTAATGCAGCAGTAATAAAAATGTTGCATTAAATTTCCATTTCTATTGTACATATGTTAATGAAACGAAGTGAAATAAATACCTAGTTGTAAAATGTTGAAATTTTTGTTATAAATTTATTTAGTTATTTTTTTTTCAATCATTCTATTGTTGATCTGATCCACTGTTAATTGCTATTTAGAAAATTTTTATTTATTTTAATAATCAGTATTCCATTGATTTTAGAATGTTTTTAACCAAAATTTTTATATAAAATACACACTTTACTTAATTATAAATGTTTACAGAATTTCTGCCGTTTTCAAAATAAAACTTGTCTGTCTTGATATATTTTCCCCATAGATGGCTACACTAGTTCTCCAGAGCGAGGAACTCGTGGCAGTTACGAAGAACCCTATTATAGTCAATACGGCACACGTGGAAATGTTGTTGCTCCGATAATTGATGAGGAAAACAGGTGATAAGCTGCTAAGCATTGAGTACAAAAATTTACATTTTTTTTTTGCTGCTCATTTACAGTGAGGTGGCAATGACTGAGGATCAATATGCGTTATATGGTATGAAAATGGGACCCGGTCGCATTCCTAGAACTGCAAATCAAATGTATGATCCAACGAGGTTTGTTCAATACATTTTTTTAATAGATGTATTTATAGGAAACTATAAAACTTTATGTGTGTTCAATAATATTCAAATTATTTAATTTAAAAAAAAGCCAGTGAATGCTAAAAACAAAATTATATAAAATTTCGTTCTTACAGTCGTCGCAAAAATCAGAACAACTAACTTTGATCAGAATCTCTTAAATGCGGATATCGATGTCTTAATATCGAAAGACCCTATTTAAATAGGAAAAAAGGAAAAAACTTAAAAAATTTTTTCGAATTTTGTGTAAATGCATTTTTTTTTTTTTTATTAAAAACTATAAATAGTGGGAACAAGTAATAATTGCTTTTACTGTAGAAACTGCAGAAATTTATTTTTTATCAAGTTTTTTTACTCTCCCATAAAGTAAAAAGAAATTGTGATAGGGCCTTTTTATATTAAAGCATACATATATACCCAGTGAACCAAAATTATCGTTTTCGAATTAATTTATGAACCTTTTTGGATAGAAATGTTCATTTTTGACACTCATAAATGAACCCTTTTTGTATCATTCGTCGTATCATTCGAAAATGAGTTAAACAAATTAACTATATATATATTGATTTTTCAAAGAAGAAAAGACGTAATTGTTTTCCAATTTGACAAGCTTTGAAATTATTTGTGAAATATCAAAATAGTAAAGTTGGGGAAGATATTTTATTACTTCTTCCCATGGAATGTTGTCGTGGTTTTCATTCTATTTGGGCTTGATCATAATTTTTGATAGAATTTTGAAGTGTTATGGTAGGTTTGTTTATAGATAAAAATTTTTTAAAAAAAAAACAACCGACTCCAAAATCACTACAAAGTAAAAAATAATTTTAAAAATACTTTTTCTTTTAATTTCTTGGTCATATTTGATAATTTATTTAAACATATCCCACAACATAAATACAATTGTTCCGAAAAAATTTGTTCTATTAAATTCTGAAAGTTTGTTGTTGTATTCCAAATATCTGCCTCTTAAATTTAAATTAGATGTCACATGTTTTGAAATTATTATACCCATTCTTGTAACAAGTTTTATTACCCTAGTGTCAATATTATTCGAGATAAAGTGTTTTCTAATAATGCCACGCCTCTGTTAAATAAGCGCCCACTTTCTTGAGCGTAATTTCCAATAATTGTGCCTACCCCTGTACTTCATTTCAGTACCCCAGCGTCAATATTAACTGCAATAGTGTTTTTCTAGTATTGCCACGCCCATTTATCGAATAACGCCTACTTTACTGACCATCATTTTTAATAATTCTGCCTACCCCTGTACTACAATAAATGTCAGTGCCCTAGTGTCAATAGTATTCGAGATATATTTTTTTTTCTAATATTACCACGCCCATTTGTCCATTAAAGCCCATTTTGTTGACGGAAATTTGTAATAATTGTGCCTACCACTACACTAAATTTCAGTACCCTAGTGTTCATATTATTCGAGATACAGTGATTTTATAATATTGCCCCGCCCATTTGTCGAATAACGCCCACTTTTTTGGCCATAATTTGTAATAGTAATGCCTACCCTTATACTAAATTGCAGTACCATAGTATCAATATTATTCGAGATATGCTCTCTTCTAATTTTGCCACGCCCATTTGTCAAATAACGCCCACTTTTTGGCCATAATTTGTAATAGTAATGCCTACCCTTATGCTAAATTGCAGTACCATAGTATCAATATTATTCGAGATATACTCTTTTTCTAATTTTGCCACGCCCATTTGTCAAATAACGCCCATTTTCTTGACCGTAATTTGTATTAACTGTCTACCCCTACACTACATTTCAATACCCTGGTGTCCATATTATTCGGGATACAGTGTTTTTATAATATTGCCACGCCCATTTGTCGAATAACGCCCATTTTCTTGCCCGTTATTTGTAATAATAGTGCCTACCCCTACACTAAATTGCAGTGCCCTAGTGTCAATATTATTCGAGATACAGTAGTATCTAGTATTGCGAGATCTATTAATGCCACGCGCAGTTCTCAAATACCGCCCACTTTTTTACGGGCATCTCCATGCTTATGATATCTATCTGTTCCCCAAAAATTATGGCAATCAGGCATATGGCTTAGGAGTTATCGATGTACATACATTTAAAAAAAAAAAAAAAAAAAACCGACGAACTTGAGAACCTCCTCCTTTTTGAAGTCGGTTAAAAAGGGAAATAGTTAATCATACGTGTAGCAGCACATCCATCTCCCTTCTTATGGCAATCAATATTTCGTACTGGTGAAAAAGTTCATATGACATTTGTATGAAGGTTAACATTTCAATGTACTATTATAAAAATATCAACAAAGGTTTGAATTCTTCCTTTTTTTTTAACTCATTTTAGAATATATAAAAAGTAACGTTTATGATTTATTTCTTAACTCATTTATGAACAAAAAATGGTTCATTAACGAGGAATTTTAATCTACTAAAATGATAAAAAAATGATTCTTTTTGCCTCAAAATAAGTTTTTTATGAATTTCGCAAAAGATGTACAATTTTTATTTGTGGGAAATAAGCAAGCACTTTTAAGCGAAAAAAATCGGCCAACCATTTACCCAACCCATTCATTGGTGGGTAAATTTTTTCCACATTAACTTGTTTGGGGTCACTACTATCCATAACATTGATATTTTTTAATGATTTCTGGGTCGTGGCTTTAAATGGGTTAATGCTGAGAACTATATTGTTATGGCATGTTAAAAAAACAAAACTTAAAAAAAAAAAAATTCTACCCAGCAACATTCGCAAAACTCTCACCTTCCGCAAAACCTTCGCGGATTTTTTTTTTATTAATTATAATTAATTCAACATAATTACACAATTGTTTACATCTGCATTTGGTAAATTTTAAGAAAACATTTCCAAAAAATTTCATTTAAATTTTTTCAAATTTAGATTTTTTTTTTTAAGTGAAAACTTCTTAAGGCGCGTTGAGCACTTTTTGGTAGAGAGTAAAAGTATAGATTCGCAATATCATCACGCTGTTAGCGATATAATCACGCTGTTCGCGCTATCATCACGCTTTTAGCTGTCCATTTCTGTTGCATTATACAGCATTGCTTATGCCGTGGTTATGCTAGGCAAACATGTTTGGTAAGCTTTTTTTTTAAAACCGAGGCAATTATCAACGGATTACCGAACCCATTGCCGATTACCGAACCGATTGCCGAAGCGATTACGAGCCGATTACCGAATCAATTGCCGATTACCGAAGCGATTATCAACCCATTTCCGTTTACCAAAGCTATTACCAACCGATTACCAATAACCGAAGCGATTATCAACCGATTACCTAAACAAAGTAATTGTTTTACAAATATACTATTCATAAATATTAAAAAATAGCAGTTTATACGTTCAATAACGCATAAATTGATAAAAAGAGTTGAAAAATTAGAACGCGTCTGATTTGCCGCCTCTAGCTACTTCGGAAATTCATAACAGCTATGTTATTTCATAGCTTTAAGTTTTCACTTCGGTCGACAGTGCCCCCACTGCATACTTTTTTTTTTTTTTAATAAAACAAGAATAAAAAGGAGTTTTTTTCAAAAAGTAAAAAATCCCAACTCTGGTGGTTTTCGTCCAATGTTCATGTTTGATTGCTTATTTTAAAGAAAAATTAAATATAAAGCGTGCTGTTACAAAAGTTATTTGGGTTTTTTGAAAAAATTAGCACTTTTTTTCTCATATCGCCAAGTACTGACATGCTTCGATGCAAGTCGGGACGGGTATAGTAAAATATTATTTACATTTATTTCAATATTATACGGAAAAATTAAGAGGGTATGTAATATAAAGAAAAATTTAAATTTTTTTGGGACACCTTTATATATAGTATACACATATATTTTTTATATTAAACTGCATTTAAAAATAACTTGGATAACACAAAATTAGCTTTAAGGTTATATGTCCTCAAGAGTATTTTCTTTAATTAATTAATACGCTTTATTCAGTTTTCATTTTTAAATCAGGAAGATAAATATTTTTGATTATTCAATACGTTGTTTTTACGACCAGTAACAACAAAGAATGCGGAAACTTAAATTTTCTAAAATTTCAAATTTTATCCACCATCTTAAAAAATCCCTCACCATGCAACAAAAGCACCTCAGCCAAATCTGCTGGACTTGGCAATGCCATGAGTAAATCATCCTGCTCCATACTATCGTAGTCTCTGATATTTCTGCGACTGCGTCTATAAATTTTGATACGTTTGACCCCAGTGTTTGTTGTGCTTGTCGCAGTTGCAATGGGATGAAAATAAGTTGTGCCTGTTGAGTAAAGAGAAATTTAAATTAATAAAAATACTTTTAATTTGTGAGAGTCACAACCTCACCTTTGCTTTTGATCGCCTGCACAATGAGACACAGCATATAGCCGCCAAAGGAAAGAAAGGCCAGTGAAGTGACAGTTATCTGAAAAAGTACCTGCAACTTTGAAGGTTTCTCCTCGTGATGCCAAGTAGGATGATAGTCTTGAACTGAGACATCACTTTCGTAATCTCTGAAAAGTGTTTCAACTTTATTTTAAGTAAACTTTTTAGTTTTACTTTGACGAGTACCTTTTTTCAGCCGTTAATGCCAGTGCAGCTGGTCTTGACGCATCTTTTAAGCTCGAATCTTCCTTTGCTGCAGCTTCCAACTTATTTATCGGAATTTGTGCACATGTTTCATTACTATTGCAATTTTCAAAGTCTGCGTCATGGAGTGAAATTTTTTCTAACGATCGTTTCAGCCGCAAAAGCTCTGAGATACGACTATACTGAGTAAAACAATTCACCATAGAAAATTCACCATTGTCCTTTGAATAATCAAAACAACAACTGTGCTTAATTATTTGTAAAACTGACAATATAAGCAAGAAAAACATTTCCGATGCAGAACTGTTTGACTCTCACGTTAGATTCACATAAATTCAATGTCGTTGATTTGCAAAGTTGTCACCAAATCTTGCGGTGCAGCATTATGTGCAGCAGGTGTGACATTTTTTATTGTCTTAGACACAAAAAAGAGGGGGGGGGTGGGAAACTTTTTTAAGGCATTTACTAAAAACCAACAATGACTTAATTAGACCATAAAGTTGGCCTTTAAAGTAAGTTGACTGTAAAAAGAACAAAAACTGTTTAAAAGAGTTTAAAAGAGTTACTCTTTATAATTATATAATTATAATATTGTCTTCATGGAAGAGAAAATGCCTTTTGTTATTTATGACAAACACATCACATGTCTGAATTAAAACAAAATACATGAATTTAAACTTACTACTATCGCCTGTGATCGAAATTTGATCATATAAAAAATTATTTTTATTTTGTTGTATTTATTTTTTATTTTTATCGAAAAATGTTTGGCAAAATTAAAAAAATATTTAATTTAGAAATATTTTTTAGGGTGTACAATCAATGAAATTAAAATTAATTGTTTTTAAAGTGAATCAAGTCTAAGTTTGATTTATTTCATAAAGATTTCATAAAGATGGGGTGAACTGTTGTTTATGTTTAAGTTCCATAGCCTTTTGGATTGATAACAATAAATTTTCCAGAAGAATTCAACTATACAATGCATTTTATTCAAATCAAATTCGAAACTTAAATTGTATTGAAATAAAATTCGATACAAAACTAATGTCAAAAACATGTGTTTTTCTATAAAAATTTGGCATTTCTTTTACGTTCCCAATGAATTCGCCACCAGTTATTTCGCTTAGAAGAGAGCATAATGTAAGCGGCAAACTGAAAATAGAAAAATAGTCTACTTTGGCGTTAAGTGACACTTTCTCTCTCTTTCACTTCACATTATGCGGATCTTCAGCATTTATATGGAACTTTCTTTCTGTATACTTTTGGCCGACAAATATACACTGCCGTGTGTTGCCAGGTGTGGATTAAAAAGTTCCCCTTTTTTGCATACATAAAGCTGTTAAAAATAAATGCAATTTTACTGACATCATTTTACTATATAAATAAACAAGACATAGGAGCAAATGCGTACGTATCTTTACGAACTTAATAAAGAGTTATTGCCGAATTTTGTAAAACGCAAGTGATCACCGCACTTGGGGTTTCTTTTGTGGGTCATAGGGTGCGATATGTAGATTAGGTAGGAGCAATTTGTTCAGGGCGAAAATTTTCATGCTGGTGGCATTCAGTTTCGGATTCAACATGAAATTCTGAGTTAAAAACTACTTGGTACCATATTACTCCGATAAAATTTTTCCCAGCAAAAAATCGTTTAAAGATTCCCATATTAAAATTTCATAGAGCGTTCGCTACTTACTGTTTGACTCGCTCACTGATATGATAGATCTATATCTATCTATTTGTTAAATAGATGCTTCCTAAAAAAGAAAATTTTTAAAATTATCTCTTTAAAAGGTTAAAATTTTGTAAAAAGAGTTAAAAATTGGTAACGGGCTACTTGTTCCCGTAGCATTTTCAGTTCACAAAGCATTTTCAGTATGTTCTAGGGCAAATTCAAAATGTCATAAGTAACTCACATATATGGTACATCACCTTTGGAATGAATTTTGATCAATAAAAATTTGATTGCTTTGACTTAAGCGACTTTGATTTTTCTAGTCTAGCAGAGCAAAGTCACTTCTGTAGCTAAGTGGGTTTTCAAGTCAAATTTTAGAAAAAACGCAAATAATTTCCTTAAAATTTTAGCACACAAAATCAAAAACAAGACCGATTTTTCTCTATTAAGTCTAATTGAAAAGTTATAACCGACTAATGCCAATTTTTCATATTGGCTGTATCTTCTTAACCTAATATGATAGAGGGAAAAATTGATCTGGATTTTAATATATTCAAATTTTTACTTTAGAATCGTGATATACGGCCCCAAATCCACTGTATACAATAATCACAATGCTCATGTCCGCATTTCCGAAGCTGCCATTTTGAATTTCAAAATGTTTATCCTCTTTCCATATCTTGTATGCATCATAAGCCACTTGTTGTTGTAATTGAATTTTATAAATTTTTTGACACACACCCACAAATTAAGAAGTATAACTTTGACATCTGTGGTTTTAGCATCTTAAATAATGTACTGCATAATGTAAATTGGGGCGTATTATTTGGTGGTAACACTGCGGAGTCATGTTATAGTTTATTTAAAACGTATCTCTTCACTATTTGCGATGTTTTTATTCCACGCCTTCCTAAAATTAATCATAATCTTCCCAGGTATACGAGAGGTCTAAAAAAACTCTAAAACTTACGAAATAAGTTTTTAAAGCTATTTAAGGCTACTAATGAGCCTACACACAAGGCAAATTATTTACATTTTATGCGTGAATTTAATTTTCTAAATAAGTTTTTGTCAACATCACATCAATTTTGCGATGTGAATCTTACATAAAATTCGACCCTAAATCTTTTTGGAATTTTGTTCAGTCGAAGAGAGGTGGTTCGCAAATTCCCACTTCAATGTATTTACATGATAACACCTCAGTTACCATTGCTGATACAGTAAATCTTTTTGCTAAGTTTTTCAAGTCCAATTTCGTTCTAGACAATGATTCATTCGAAAATAATATTGAGAACTCCATTGAACCTTTTACTGATATTGGGTCCATGTCTGTGTCAGTTGACGACGTCATAGAATCCATAATGGATATGAAAACATCATTCCAAGAAGATATTGATGGTTTTCCTACAATTATTTTCCTGAAATGCGCACTCAGCTGTTCCTCTGCGTGATATTTTTAATAAATCTTTATCTGAAGGGAATTTTCTTAAGTGCTGGAAAATTTCATCTATCACTCCTATTTTTAAATCTGGAGTTAAAAACAATGTGGAAAACTACCGCCCAATCTCTAAACTGTCAAATGTTTCTAAACTCTTTGAGAGTATTATTAAAGGGAAATTAAGTTTTTTAACTAAACGTTATATTTGCGGTTTCAAATCTAGCTCTTCTGTCGGAGTTCTGTGTATCATCTTTTAAACTTGGATATCAAGTTGACGTGATCTATACTGACTTTTCAAAAACATTTGGCAGAGTCTCGCATAAATTGTTGCTTTGGAAGCTATCAAAAATGGGGCTTCATTGAAGTTTCTTAAACTGGATTGCATCTTATTTGTCGGACAGGACGTGCTTTGTGTGTATAAACAATATCAAGTCTTTTGAACTCGTTACCACCTCAGGTGTTCCTCAGCGTAGTATCCTAGGCCCTTTGTTTTTCATTTTATTTATAAACGATATTTCTAAGCACATTTGGAGCTCTAGTTTTTTATTGTATGCGGATGATCTAAAATAATTCAAGAAATTATCATGCTCTGCAGATGTTGCTGATTTGCAAGCCGACATTTCTAGAGTTTTAAATTTTGAGTGAATTGAATGGCCTTACTTTAAACTATTCAAAATGTTTTCATATCACCCTCTCTAAACTCTCTTTAAACACTTTATGTAACACTTATTTTCTTTAGATTCTAAAATACAAACTGTTTCTACAATCCGCGATCTTGGGGTTATTTTCGACTCAAAATTTACATTTACCCACCATGTCAATGCCCTTATTCCTAAGGCCGGCTCATTACTTGCCTTTATACGAAGAAACAGTACCGTTTTTTCCTTTGTGAGGTCTAGATTAGAATATGCTTCAATTATTTGGAGTCAATTTTATGTATCAACATCTCTCAGATTGGAAAGAATTCAAAAAAATTTTACCAGCTATGCCTTGCGGTCATTTAACTTTCATGATCCATTACCACCTTATAATTCGCGGTTAATTCTTTTGAGACTTAAGTCTCTTGAATCTAGACGCAAAATTTCATCATTCAGTTTTGTATTTGGTATTATTTCTGGTCAGCTTGACTGCCCATCTCTTTTAGAGCTTATAACTTTCAATATTCCATTAAGATAATTAAGAAAATCAAAATTGTTTTATGTAAAATATTGTAAAACCAATTACGCCTTAAATGAGCCATTTACTAGGGCTTTGACTTTACTTAATGAGCGGTATATAACTCATTAATTCGATCTCTTTGTTCCGAAATAAATTTTTAAAAACTTTGTTAATAGTATTTTCTTATCATAGCATTAAGATTATTTTATTAATTGTAATTCATAAAATTGTTATTTAATGAGTACTTTACTTTAAATAAGTCTGTAAGGATTTTTGTATCCAATGACTATGAATAAAACTAAATTAAACCAAACTAATTATGATCAGCAGCCATGAAATCCTCCGAAGTACCATTTTTGTGGCGATTCGTAGCACCTGTAAATTGATGCGCATTTTTAAGCAATTCTGTGCTATGAAAAAGAGATTTCTCTGATATGGGAATCTATAAACAATTTTTCGCTGGGAAAAATTTCATCAGAGCTATATGGTCCCAAGGATTTTTTTACTCAGAATTTAATGTAGAATCCGAAACTGGATGATACCAGCATGGAAAAAAAATACTCCTCTCTAATGTAGATATTTAGTTCATTTACCGGTTATAGAAATATGAGCAAAGAGCAGACATGCATGCCTTTTTTTTCAACAAGAAACTCGTTTGCATTCTTTGCACATCTCATTATTTACTCTGTCATATTTTCATGTTGTAAAAGTTTAGATGATATTTTTTTTATTTTTTATTTATAAATGCCACATCGCCTTAAATTCAATATTTCTTTCGCGCCCATTCCAGGCCTGAAGATCTTCATCGCATACGTGTGGAGCACATGGAACGTCAATTGGCCAATTTAACTGGGTTAGTTCAGAAAGCACTGGTCAATCAAAATCCACAAATTGCTCCATCGCCTGTGCCAACTTTAAATCCAAACTATCTAGGAGTACCCGCTCAGTGTAGAGGTAGGCTTGAGTCCGAATTGAAGCACCACTAGTTCTCAATGTTTTTTCCTTATTTTGTGTTAAAGAATTTTTGTTTGTTGTTAACTGTGTTCATATAATACAAGAACAATTATTTTAACGCATTTTTACACTCACCATAGACAAAGTTTTGATGCAAGCTCTGCAAAATGCTCCACTTTCCGCTCCATTAAAGCAACCAAGTTTGGATTCATTTGTGAAATAGTAAAAAATAATGTTAAAAAAAAAACCAAATCCATTTAAAGTTTTTAACACACACACACACATATGTATTATATTAAACTCGATGTTATTAATTTATTCTTTTTGCATTTTCAAAAAATTTTATAATAAAGTTATTTTTTAAGTTATCGTTACTAACCTGAGGTTAAAAAAAAAAAACTATGCATTCATGTTTTTCTCGATGCTTCTTTAATGTTCGCTTATAAAGTATGTAATTTATTCAATTAATGTCAAAGTTCAAATTTTAAATTTCTAGATTTATCATATTATTTTATCATAAAATGCTGAAATTATATTATGAAATGGTAACGGTTTTTGTTTTCATTTTGATTTATTTATTTCTATCAAGTTTCGGGAAGAATTTCATATCGTTGATGGATTGATTGCATAAGAATTTTGCATACCTCAAGAAAAGGTTTCTCTTTTCAGGAACAAACATAAATTTCCGGCAATGTTGTTCTAAGTTATAAAGTGAATTTTGACAATCCAGCTTCGATGGAGCTTACATACTTTACAGCCTTTTTTTCTTAGAGGAAATACTTTAATTGTGCTCTGGTTTTATTTCAGTGCCCCTTTACTGGGTCTTTTCTTGCAATAATGTATTTTATTAACGTGTATATAAAGCCTTTTTTTTTTTATTTACTACCTTTTGTTTTTACCATCTTTACTTTGAAGTAAGCACTGTAGTTAGATTTTCATATATCACCGAAAAAATCACTCACAAAATGTTCCTTATATATATGTTACCCTAGATGCTATAGAAGAGCTGTATGGCCTCTCCGGTGGCAGCCATATAACAATACAAGGTAAGTTGAGCTGGCTACTCGTTTGTTTTTTTTTTTGGTTTGTTAAAATTCATCTGCTTTCTTTGAATGAATGCATTTTTGCCAATAATGCTTGTTCTTGTTTAAATATTAAATACACCCAAAATAATCTTGAATTGTCAAAAATCAACTCATGATCAATAAAAACAAAACTACCACCCCATAGCTAACGGAACTGGAGAAGAGATCTACGTTAGGGAAAAAGCGCCTAAACTAGGAAAGAGTTCTTGTCGTAAGTGGCGTTGAAACACACTTCTAAATGTATCTGTATAATTAGCTGCATGAATAAATAGGCATTATGGATATATAGCTAGTTATAGAGTTTTTTGGCAATTTGTACACTTCCCTCTACTAACGTTTAAAGCCCTCAAAAAAAAAAAAAAAAAAAACCTAACCAGCTATATTTATATATTAATTTTTACAAAATCACTTGCAGATAAATCGGTCTCATTCGAAAAGTCCGTCTCGTTTAGCGATGATATTCAAGGAGTGCCAAAATCTCACAGCCCTCAACATGCTGGTAATTCACTTAAATAACTGATGTTTAATTTTATATATATATATATCATTGTGTTTTATTTTAAAAAATAACTGTTTTTTTTTGTATATTTTTAATAAGCTATATATTTTCGTAAAGTTTATGTAAATGTTTATTTAATTTAAATTTTGTAACCTTGAATTATTATTTTTCTTAACCTTAAATGACTGTATAGGTAGGTCTTCAAAGATATTTTTGTAATACTTTTAAATCATTTCAATGAATGATAAACAACTAAAGTTGAAAAAAGAAAAACTGTTGTATAAACCTGGTCTAGAGTCTATACGGTCTCATTAAGTACTACTATTTATTAATAATATCATTTATTATACACAAAACTACATTTATGCAATTGTTTAACTTTTAATTTTATGGTGAAGGAACTGTTGTTATATATTTATGTAGGTTTTATTTTGAAAAATTAAGCCAAGAACGCTAATGTACCTTTGTGTGTCTGTGTATTGTATGAGCAAAATCATATACATTTTGATTATAAGTAATTATAAAGTAATGTTTGCATGTTTTCGCAAAGAATAATAAAAAAAAGTGTAGTAATTAAAATGTTGAAATGTATTTAACCCCACCGGAGCCATGGGTCACAATTGCAAAGCTCATATTAAACATTTTCATAGATCATATTCAACTAAAAGCTATTATGTTTTATTGTATAGCAAATTATTAAAAAAAATCAGTTATATAGAAAGAATTATCCAAAATATTCTCTTATACTACCAGTCCTTAGTTTTGGATATTATTGGGTATCGAAAAAGATATTAAGAATAGCCTGCTGAAAAATGTACCAAATTTGAAATAGTTCTGAACTAGTTCCTAAGAGTACCAGTACTGATTCCACTACAATACCATATTATATCGTTTGAACTGACGCTTTTTGCGGGTTGTTGTCATACAAACTAAAGCTCTGCAAAGAACTATCCAAGCATATTAGTTATGTGCTGTTATTTTTTCTTATATCAACTTGTATCGGTTTTGCTCTCTAAGCATTGAGTATGCATGGAATATTTCTCTTTTACATAACGATAGAACATGTATGAGAGAGTAAATTTTTCAAGCATCAAGAATTCTAGTTTGAGAACATACACAACAAACAGATATATCGGTAATATTGTTATCTCTACTTGGAACATATGGATATGTGACGTCGAAAGCATAAAGAATAAAGAGCGAATTATTTCAATACAAAATTAAAAGAAACACTTCATATAAGTTTTTAATTTATTTCGTAAAAAAAAATAAACATAACATAGGCATTTTTGTCGATAACTTAATGAAAATAAAAATTAATTAATTTAAAATTAATAAATTTCGCACAAGTACCAAATATTGATTCACAGCATCCAAATCCATTGTACCATTGCTTTTTTTTAGTAGAATAGAAAAACTGAAAGCACGAGATTAACACAAAGAGAACTATCTATGGATATGAATATGGACTATGGATATATCCATTTAAAAAAGTGTTGAAACAGTTACTTTGCTTAGTGGAGCCGATAAAGAAAAAAAAAGCTTACACTACAATGAGAGCCAGAGATGAGATGATACGCTCTCTGCTTAATCCAAAACATATAAGCAAGAGTTAAGCTCTACGCCAAGGCTTATTAATACAGGTTAAGTCACTTGAGAGAAGCTCGGTCGAACTGTCAGAATGGATGAAAGGAAATCAAGAAAAAAAAAACACGAATCTGTACAATTTGTAGCTAACAGCTACTTTGACAGTTCGAGCAAAGGCGAAAAAAGAGTGCTTTTCTCTCAAGTGACTTAACCTATATTAATGAACCTTGGCTCTTCGCGTTGTTGTATTTGTACCAATAATATCAAGTTTTTACTTGTTTTATCTGTTTGTACAAGTAAAATGGATGGTTCTCTGCAGACCTTTAATACGAACCGACAATTGTCCTCCTTCTAAGCATTTATTTTCGTTTATATCTAAACTAGTTCTACTATTAACAGTTCATAACTAGTACTTTTTCCTACACAATCAAATATTCGTGGTTGTTGTGAAATCCAAGTACTCTTTATATCAGAATTGAAACCCAGAAATATTTCGCTTAGGGATCATCGCATAATATTGGTTTCTGTGACACCTAAAAGAGACAACGAAAATAACACCTAAGCAAAATTGTTGTCAGTTTCAATACTGATGCCCAGAGCACTTGATTTCTACAACAAACACCATTACTAGAGGTAGTTTTAGTCTTAATATTAACAAGATCTTGTTTGAACCATGAATTAAACCTAAAATATCTCTCTAGCTTATATAAAATATAATTTCGACCCGATCCTAGGATCCTAGGCCTTCCTACTTTTTTTAGAGTACTTTTTCAACTGTGATACAATAAAATGCTAAGAAGAAAAGGAATTATATTGGTTATATACATTGAAAAACGAACTTTTTTTTGATGAAAACAATGCTTTATTTTAAATTATTAATGAAATTACATGTTATTGAAAATATAGTCCATCGCTTACGAACATATTTTCCCCTGGTAGCAAATGAATTCCGCGTCGGAAAAAGTCTTCGTCCTTTGAGCCTAAGAAAGAATCAAGCCTTGCTCAGAATACCTTGCTCAGAAGTAAAGCGTATTCCAGTGAGGGCGTTTTACATCGAACGAAATAAATGGTAGTCAGATGACGCCAAGTCTGGTGAATATGGCGGGTAAGGTAAAGCTTGCCAGCCACTATTCTTCAGGTAATTTTTGACCCGTATAGCAACATGTGGTCGAGAATTGTCATGATGGAAAATTACAGACTCGTACCTGGTCGAATATTTCTCCCGTTTTTCTGTCAATGCTAGCTTCAAACGAGTTAATTGTTGTCGGTAAAACTGTCCCGTAATCTTTTGACCTGATTTCAGCAACTCGTAGTGGATCGGTCCCTTCTGATCCCATCAAATACCTTAGTGCAGGCCTGGGCATTCTTACACAGTCACATTTTATTTTGTCTTTATAGTATTGGTGCTCTCTCAAATCGCGCACACTGAGCTCATACAATTTGCAGCGCAAAGCGACATAGATCATCACAGCATCACCGTTAGCGATCGACTAAATTATATTCTCTTCTGTTGTGAGCTTTGTGTACATGTGAAAAGTTACGCTCAGTGTGCTATGGAGCGCCCAGGCCTGCCTTAGAGCAGTGTATATTCGGCTTTGACAACGAAGTTCCTGGTTGGCCGAGCTTCACATACGATTTCTTGCGCATCGGGTTATCGTAATGTATCAATTTTTCGTTGCTAGCAATAACTCGATGCAAAAACAACTTTCTTTTGTAGCGTTCGAGGTGCATTTCGGACATGCAAAATCGCCTTTCGACATCTCTTGGCTTCAGCTCGTGTAGCACCCAATTTCCTACCTTCTGGATAAGCCCTAACGCTTTCAAACGCCTAGAAATGGTTGCCTCACGCCAAGTGCTTTTACGAGCTCATCTTGTGTTTGGCACTAGTCCTCACGGAGGAGGGTCTCTAATCTTCGTCTTCAAAATTTTTCACTTGACCAGGGTGCTTTTTTTCCTTGAAGCTTTCGAAGCTTTTTTGTTACAGCGCATGTATTGCTGGTGCCATCTGTTGTAAAAGTCGGTTTTCAATTCATAGAACCAAAATAAATAAATTAAAATATGGTATATAAAATATTGAAATTCTGAAATTTTACAACTTCTTGAGGTTTCGCTACCGTAAATTGCGCCTTTATTTGTCAAACACACATAAATAAAAATTAACACGTATACATATAAAGCTTATTTAAAAAACTGAAAATTCGTAGACAAAAAATATCAACTAATTTCAATAAAAAGCACAGTTATTTTATGAGCAATAGCATTCATTTATAAATGTTAATTTTTTTAAGAGGGAGAACCAAAGATTAATTTAATTTTTGTGATAAGTTATATACCCAAAAAATTCTTAATGAAAAATATCCAGCAAATTGAAAATTAAACTACCAAATGACCAAAAGTCGATCTGAGTTTAAAAACTAGTAAGAAATGATGTGCCCTCGCAGCCGTATTGAAGTATATTCGAAATATTTAGCCACGACAGAAACGATGGCATTCAGTTTTATATATTTACGAAAGTTTTCCTATTTTGATGACGTCACTTTGTATGGGAAGTAGGCGTATTTTTTATTCGATTTTGCCAAATGCCATAGTGAGGGTATACGAGGGCCGTTTCATAATTCAGTGAGAAATGAAACAAGGAATGATTTTTACGGCAAAAAAGTTTTATTTCTCAATATAGTACTCTTTTAGCTCGATATACTTCGTCCAACATTGCTCCAATTATTCGATCCCATCCGAAAAATACGTTTTCGGAAGGTCCTCAAAATAGGCCCCTGTTTCGGTGATGAGCTACTCTTTAGTGGTGAATCTCTTTCCGCAGAGGCATTTCTTCAGATTTGGAAACAGAAAATAGTCACTGGGGGCTAGATCTGGAGAATATGCTGGATGAGGAAGCAATTCGTACTTGGAAATGGAATTTTATAAACGCGCGCATTGGTTTGATAGAAGAGCAGTTTTTTCCTTGCCAAATGGGGACGTTTCTCTTTCAAAACGTCGTTGAAACGGTCTAATTCGGCTGCATAGTATTCGCCATTGATCGCTATTTTCGGTGGAAGGTAATCGATGTAGATTATACCACGTTCATCCCAAAATACTATTGCCATAACTTTTACGGCCGATAGCACCGTTTTCGCCTTCTTCGGAGCACTTTCGGTCGGTGAAGTCCACTGTTTCGACTGTTCCTTTGTCTCTGGTGTGTAGTGATGGATCCATGTTTCGTCCACTGTAACTAATTGACGGAAAAACTCCTTCTTATCTTTGTTCAACATCGCTAAACACTCCTTTAAATCAGTCACACGATCGCGTTTATGGTCGAGAGTGAGCAAACGCGGTACCTATTTTGCGGATAATTTTTTCATATCCAATCCTTTCGCCTATCCTATCCCTTCGTCTGAGATGCCTACAACATCTCGTGCGCTTTAACTCTGCGATCGGCCAACACGATGGTGATGACCTAATTTGGGCGTCCAGAACTTTCGGCGTCACTTGTGCTTGTACGACCGCATCGGAATTAAGTAACCACTTGTGAATCATTCCAATGGACGGTGCAGAGTCCTCATAGTATTTATCAAGCTTTTCCTTGGTTTGGCTGATGGTTTTTTTGTGCAAAAACTAATGCTTGATGAGCACACGAAATGCACTTTTTTCATTTTCGCCAAAATTCACAAGATCGTCTGTTGTTAATGGCTGCCAAACACAAACTAAGCGTCGTAGCGAGCTGAAATTTTGACATTAGTCTATTAACAGATGGTAGTTGACAGGATCGGTGTTGCATTTAAAGTTACTACGCGGGAAATTTAATTTTTCACTTAATAATCAAACGGCCCTCGTATATTAAATATCAAAGCATGTGTGCAATATTTCTAGGCATTTGTTTAATTTTGCTGGATTTTTAAGAGGTTTAACGGTTAAAATGAAGTCACTTATAGCCATTTTTTTTTTTAAATAGAACATAAAAGAGAATAACGGTCAAAATAAAGGAAAAAAAGTACAATATTTTACATACCATACCAAAGGTTAATGTTTTAAATTCAATTTATTACACCACCTTGTTTAAAAAGAAAGGTTCATTCACACTGTGAACCGGACTTAACTGTACGATTCGAAAATTTGTGTCCTGTCCGAAAAAAACAAAACACTGTCACTTTACCAAATGTCAACAAGAGACGCTGATATTAGGCAGTCTTGTCATAAACACATGTGGCAACCTACTACAAAAAAAAAATTTCGAATCGGGCAGTTAAGTCGGGTTCACAGTGTGAATGAACCTTTCTTTTTGAACAAGGTGGTATCTTTATTTCCTCTTTATAGTGAATTTTTAGAGAAAATAACGGTTTTATGGAAAAGTAAAATACATTATGCAAAAGGTCTGTTCTTAGCGTAGCCAATTTTAAAAGAAATATTTTTTTTTTATATAAAAAATATTTTAATTAACTTTCCAATAACACACCAATCATTCACATTGGATAAATATTAGCAAAGATATAGCCGAATTTTCATATTGGTTCCGTTGAGTAAACATTTTTTTTTGAAAAATCGATACCTCGGCAACTGACCTTTGGTGAATCTTATTTTCTCATTGAGTACTTCAAAAATGCATACTAAGGTCTTGGTGCCACGGTTATCGTAATCAATAAAGTGGATATAGTTCATATCGGTTCTTCTCTTTGTAGCAGCACTTCATCGTCTTATGACCCAACTGCTCAAAATCAAGCAGACAAGATTTTTTTTTATGCAAAAAAAATATACTTATTACCACTGTTATTAATTTTCTTTTAAAATAAATTTATTTTCTTTTATTAATATAACTTCTACGTGTTGTGATTTGTTTTTTGTTTTCTCTCATTTTTCATTTAAACTATGCATATTTATACTATATGTTGTAATTGTATTTTTCTTTTTAAATTTAATTTAAACAAAAAACAAAAAAGCTGATACAAAACCGACGAAACCAGCCATTAAATCGTCGACTTTACCACGCACATCTTCACAAGGTAAGGTATTCCAGCATTTTAATTCTCAACTTTGCCAATGTGTCTTTATTATTTTCTCTTCACTTCTAAATTTTACGTAAGTTTTTGTACATTCACACGTGTCCACTTTTATATTTGTTGTTATTTATTTTCTTCCATAATTTAAGTGTAAAAGTAATGATGTCGCAAGAAGATGAAAAACTGACTACAAATATATTTTTATTATATATTTTTCTTTAAAACAACCTTAGAACGTGATCGTCTCAAGCCACCGCCTCCGCCGAAGCCGATAGCCTTAACTCAAAACCATTCCAGCTATCGCGCGGATATTGCGCTGGCTCCGGAAGTCTACAATCATCTGCGTGGGCTACAAAAGAAGGCAAAAGACTTGCGCATGGAAGTGCGCACACTGCGACGTCTCTCACAGGCACAGGCAGTGGCTGTGCGCGAGGACATAAAGGATGCTTTCATGCGTATACGAGCTACTCTGCTGGCCAGCAGCGGAAATTATTGGGATCAGCAAGGCGACCAGGAAAAGACGCGCATATCGCGTGAGGAAGAGCTCTACAAACAGGAGATAGTACGTCTCGAAAAGGATCTCAGTGACTTGGAATCATCTGTGGAAGGTTTGCGCGGTGAGGTGATAAACCGTAGAACACGCGTTAATATGGCAGCTGTAGAGGACATGGCGTTGGTCTTAAGTAGAGCAAGGTAAGTCATGTTAGCATCATTAAGTGTTTTGTTACCGTTTTGCACTTGCAGCAAGACTGTTGCTGAGCTGAAGTTACGCTTTCCCGGACTTTCTAACGGCATACGCAATCTTATCTCAAACGAAATGGAAAAAGTTGTACGCGAGGAAAAGTTTCTGAAGGAAGAACCAGATAGATTGGAATCGGCACTAAGACGCTGCAAAAAACTCACAGGCACTTTGGTGACTTTGAAAAGGTTA
The DNA here is from genome assembly GCA_914767935.1 of Coremacera marginata. Taxonomy (NCBI): domain Eukaryota; kingdom Metazoa; phylum Arthropoda; class Insecta; order Diptera; family Sciomyzidae; genus Coremacera; species Coremacera marginata. Next base: position 166,888,470 of record OU612046.1, read on the forward strand.
AACTTAAATTATGGATATATGAAAATTTTTAACAAAATTCAATATCAAACAGATTGGCCAGCGTGCAAGAACAGCGGCTGCCTCCAAATGAGCCAACAGCAAATGAGGATGCACCATGCTCTGCTGAAATATCAACTGCAAGCAAGGTGAGAGAAATTAATAATATCGTAATACTATAAAGAGGGGTGGGTATTAATGCTTAAGAAGAAAGTTTTTGAAAATTAACAAAAAACTGCCGATGTAAAGGAAGTGGAACAAGCTAACGTAAGGATGCGTACAGTGATGGGATTGAGAGGAATAGGAATGTTTAGTTAAGTTTAGTGCGGTCCGTGGGCTCTTTTTTATTTATGTATCAATCTCCTCTGTTTGTTTGAGGTACGTGGAGCTACAGAAATGAAACACTTTACTTTTTAATTTCTTTGTATTTTCACATCGTTATACTTTAAAATTAAAATATTATTGGTAGTTTGGTTGACATAAAATTTGAAAAAAATGCAGAACTTGCAGAACTTCAAAATTTAATTTTTAAATTCACAGAAATTCTTTGAAAACATTTATTAAATTGAACCTAATATTTTTTCAAAAATCAATGAATTCCAATAATTAAATGAAATTCATTGATTTCAATGAAGAATTCATTGATTTCAATGAAGAATTCATTGATTTCAATGAAGAATTCATTGATTTCAATGAACAAATTCTTTGAGCTTAATTCGCTTTAAATGTACTGTTCACTGTTTGCGAAAATGTGCATTCATTTCTCATTCCTGAGAAACACAGGAGAAATTGGTTCGTAACCGTTTTGCTTTCGCTTATTTCTATATAGATGTATTGGCATTAATTCAATAAATCTGTCTCTGCAAACATTTGGAAGACGATTGAAAGAGAAGCTGGTTTTGCGATGCACTTGCGATTCGCCCAACAGTTCTTTCGGAGATCGATCGCTTTTCGATCGTCCAAGCGATGAATGCATGATTCAAGAAAAATTTTCAAAATTTTCCTTCGCTCGTTCCGGCAATCGTTAGAAGATAGATCGCCTTAACCCATTTTATATATGCCGGTATGACAACAATTTCTCTCACAGATTTTCTGTTCGTGGAGGCAGAAGCCGAGGAGAAAGCACAAATAAAAATCGTAAGTACCAGCGATTTAAAGACGATTTATCGCTCTTACTCTTTCACTCACAAGAACAAATAGTAAACCAGTAAGATAAATCGCTCGGTCAAAATCATCATGTCTACAAACTTTCGACGACGAAACAGTGCAACAAAAGAAAAAAAAAGAAAATCGATGAGAGAATGTAGGCATGTCTAACTTGGGACTCTTAAATTGCAGTAGCGATGGATGCGCTATTCTTGAAAAATTTGGCAAATCTGCTTTCGCTCATTCCGGCGATCGTTGGAAGATGGAAAATGGAGCAAAACTTTTGAAACTTGTGAAAAAAATGTCAAATGTTCTTTGATCGTTCAGAAGTAACGACGCGTTTTAATTTTTCAATTTAATAAAACAATCGCTTAAGATCTCTTTCTGCGATTCGTTCGCGACTCTTCTATTTGCGAATCGCTAAGGACCCTTCTAAGCGATTCATTTGCGACACTTCCCAGCGAATCGCTTAGGGCTCCTCGTTCGTTAATCTTTCCAGCGAATTGCTTACAAATCCTTCATGTGATTCATGTCTACGAATCTTCCCGGCGAATCGCTTTTATGGCTTCAGCTGCTTACATTCGGCGATACCCGGATAACTCTCAAATCGATGGGCGATTGTCTCATCTTCCAAATGATTCTCTGGCGATTCTGAGGCGATAGAAAATGTTTGCAGGGTTCTTTGAAAGTAAGAAATTATTACTTGGCTGTAAGAAAAAGTTGATAAAATAAAATAACTTTATTCATTATTTCAATGAAAAGTTCCTTCATTTAAGTGATCATTTCATTGGCTTAAGAATTTCTTGTTAAATTTTAGAACAGAGATTCAATGAACGCGTACATTAAACCAATTCATGATTTTACTCTATGTCTACATAGAAAACTAAGTAAATTAAATGCAAAATTTAACAACTCTACGTTTTCTTTCCTTACACTCTGCACAAATATGTGTTTCTTACTTTACTCTAAGAACAAACTAATCCAAGATTTACACTAGACAGTACTGTTAGCATTAGTATACATTATTTTTAGTTTGAATCGATTTGGTCGTTTACCTGGATTTTACGCCCACGCACACTGGTCTGGGTTTACAATTTAGTGAACTTAGGAACCAAATTTACGTTAGATAATAAAAAAAAAATTGCATTTGATTGGAAGTAAAGAGTATGTAAACATTTGTTCAACTGTACTTCTAACTGTCCCGTGGTAACTCCTAGAGGGATCTTATGTGTGACCTGGTCGTACTATTTTTGAACCCACATATCCCAATCTGTTCCAATACAAAACACACAAAAAATTAAAATAAATGTCTTCAAAAAAATATGTAACTCCCCCGGAATAGCCTCTGGAAGGGTCAAATATATGACTTGGTCCTACTTTTTTCTTACCCTTAACATTTCTTTCAAACATACCAGCGACCTACCTGACACCCTCAATAACAAATACAAAAAAATCTTCGAAAATAATAATCGCAACTATTATAGTTTTCAAAATTTATTTGAAAAAGTACGGCTGGAAGGTAAGTGATCCAGCTAGGCCGCCTAGCTCTAGCCCGTGCAGATAAAAGTTTTAAATTTTGCCAGACAAAGTTTAGGGCTATATGTAGACCCTAGACGAAGTTTCATAGGGCCAGGTAGTCTCTGGAAATTGATTTAGACAGTGAAGAATACGAATACTTGTTATCAAATACTGTGTTTGTGAAGAGCTGTGCAGACAATTTGCAAGACAGTAGACAAAACAGTGAAAAATTTGATATCTTATAATTTTTTTTTTTTTTTTCTAAAAAATAAGAGGTCGTCAAATTATAAACAATTTCCAATTAGTTCCTTGGAATTATCATGTTTCCTGTTATTCAATATACAAAATGTCACTATACTGTTCCAGTTACGGTCTGTACAAAAGTTAGGATAGTTGGCCCCAGACAGTTGTGAAAGCGAGTGTGTATGGAAAACAAATTGTGAATGCATTGCAACTATCTTAATGCTACTGTCTAGTGTAAATGCCTTTTAATTGATATTTCATTATAAATATTTCTTTGTGAATTGTCGCAAAGCGCATCGTATTCGTTGTGACATTATTTAACCAAAGCATAGCATGTTTTCTATGAGATGTTTCAAATTTTTAATTTTAAATGTTATATAAAATTAAGCTGCGAAATTTTCATTGATTTTTATGTTTTTTGTACTGGTAACTTAAGAGTTGAACTCTATGAAATGGCTTTACTTTGCTTTGTTTTCGATAGAAGTGCTTCTTTCTGTAGTAGCTCTGTAGTAGCTGTTGAGTATCGATAAAGTCAATATCAAAACAGTTTTTCGATAATATAAATTCTACGGAAATGATGTGATTTAAAAAATTTATTTTTAAATAAGTTCGATAAATATTTGTCAAGGTTAGTTAATGGCCACATTTGTTTCATAATTTACTTAGCTTCGCCTGCTACCACGTGCCTCATTATATATTTTAGGTTCAATTCCGTAAAGTTAGCTAGTTGTAGGATCACTTATTTTCCAAACGGATTCAGTTAAGCAGTTTTTTTTTTTTTGGGGAATTTCATGGCATCATTCACGTATATGCTTTTATTTTTATTCCATTCATAATAACACCACAACTTTAGCAATATTATCCATAGCCTAAGCCTGTCAAAAACTATGAAAATTTTGAAAACGTATGCATGTCCTCAACTATCATTAACTTGTTATACATAGATAATATTTAAGCATTGATACATATTTTTTGTTCTCATTATTAACATCATATTTCTCATGAGTTCAGTAAACAAAATACAAATTCTGAAAACTTTCATTTGTGTAGAAATTTTTCCAGTTAAAACTTTATTATTTATTATTTCCATATTTAAACTATTGTTTGGAAAAATCATTGAATTTTTCTTTAACACTTTTTTTTTTAAACAAATTATTGAAAATCTCAAACATTTCCAATGAATTTAAAGTTAGTATAACTTATACAAGCCCGTTCATACTACAAGCAAGTCGTGGTGCAGTGTCATCAGATTTTGCAACATGCAATAAAACATGAACTTGCTTTGTAATGTATTTGAAATAAATTTCTTATGTTAAAAATAGGCACATGCGAGTATATACATAGTTAACATTAAATGAAGTTAAGAAACATTATGTAAAAACATGCATTAAACTATTGGGTTTTATATAATTTAATCATTCATTTAAATTTCATACCGTTATAGCATATATATTAGTATACAAATATAGGTTAAACAAACTCTGCCATTTATACAACTTTTTGAAGACTCGATGAATTTTATTTTTAACCATCACTTCTTCTATGGTATCGTTCTTCTTGTTCATTTTTTTCTTCAATTATAGTTCAACTGGCGATGGAGTTCAAACTTCAAAGAGGCAATTACTGAGTAATAATTTAATTTTTTTGAAATCAGTTTTCACATTTCTGTATAAATTTTGTTTGTGTTGCTTTGATGGAACTAAACTGAGCTTTAAATAAGAAAATTAAAAGAAAAAAAAAAAAAACAATACTTATATACATACATATATCTAATAAAAGTTAAATAAGAAAATAATTAAATCTTAAATAGTTAAATGTTAAATGGTTTTTCAAACTTAAAAACAAAATTCCTTAACATTTAAATAAATAATTTTTGCTTTTCATCATTTTGTTAAATAATTTTTTTGATTATAATAAAAATGTTTGTGTGCCTTCTAAGTCTGATTTACATGTTTTCGGAAAATTATTAATTTGTAATTTTTTTCTACTTTTCTTCGATATTTTGAACTTCTTCGTTTTAAATCTTAAATCTTTCACATTTGTTGAGTCTTATTGTTAAATCTTTATTCTTTTTTGTTTTTTTATTTTTATTTTTCTTTTTGAATGTACTAATTAATGTGCTGATTTGAAAGGGGATTTTGCGCATAAATCCGAATAATTTGTACGGACAGTGAACATATTTTATATACAAATTGAATACTAAGTTGCCAATTTCAGCAGCTTTATAACTGTAAATTGCTTAGCGTACATTTATATGTTATTTTATTATTGTCATATCTACTGTTCCTGGCACAATCTTTGCCATAACAAATGTAGGTTATTTTTCCTCAAATGGATTTTTAATAATTTTTCTGCTGATAAAAAAAAAAAATTTTTAATAGTACTTTAATCCAAGAATAAACTCGAATCTGTTTGATATGAAAAACATAAAACAAAAAACATCTAAAACATATAAAAACATCTTATTGTACTGAATATTAAAGCAGAAAGGTTTTAAAATCCAGTGACTGGTGCTGGCCATGTCATTACATTGATATTATTTTGGTTTAACCAAACTTTAACAACACTAGCGGTGTGTTTAGGGTCGTTATCAGATCAGAATTCCCACTTAAGTGGCATTTTCCACTTTGCAAATGGCTGCATAACTTTCCTGAGTATTTCAAGATATAAATTTTAATCCATGTTTTGCTTTATTCAGTAAAGCAGCGTTATTTTGTTAAACGCCTTTTACCAAATCATGAATTACCAAATCACTTCAAATTAAATTTATTTCTAATTTATCGGATCTTTCCGCAATTTTTTTTTTTTTTTTTTTCTTCCTTTCTGCACCAACCCATTAGGGGGTTTCAGATGCTAGCACATGTTGTCGAACCTTGCGTGATGGCCTTGATAACAAAAAATTTTGATTTCAAGTTAAAATATTGTCAGTCTGCTATTTCAAGCGTTCGAACGGTCAAATACCTAATTTGTCCTACCATGTGTGACACCATGTATCAGGTTGGCAACTAATTAATTGCGGATTTTTTTTAAGAAAATAAAAGACAATTTTTTCATGGAACGAAATAACTTCATTCTGTAATGTATTGTCCATTTTGAGCAATGACCTTTGCCATCTTTCAGGCAGCATCATAATTCCACGTTTATAAAACTTCTGGTTTTATCAGCAAAAAACCGAACCAGGTACGATTTGGCAACATTATTATTGAAGTTTTTACCATTCAAGGAGTTTTGCAAAGATCGAAATAAAAAGTAATCAGATGGTGCAAGTTCAGGACTATATGATGGATGTGGCAAAACATCCCAACCAAGCTCCAATAATTTTTGCCGAGTGACCAAAAAAGATGTGTGTGGCCTTGCATTGTCATGGTGGAATACAACACCTTTTCGATTCTTCAACTGCATTGTTCAATTTTGTTAGTTGTTCAATGTAGACATCTGAATTGATCGTTCAGTTGGGTGGTAAAAGCTCTTTTAGATTCTTTCTATGAATATCAGCTTTTGATGTTGTTTGAGCTGATTCACCTGGCTTGCTCCACGATCTTTTACGATTGACATTGTTGTAAACAACCCATTTTGCATCACCAGTTATCAATCGTTTTAAAAATGCATCATTTTCATAACGTTTCTTTAACAAATCGCAGATGTTAATGCGTTGCGTTAAATGATTTTCTTTCACTTCATGATGAACCCATATATCGAGTTTCGTACATAGCAAAGTTTTTTAAGCGATTTTCAATGGCTGCATTCTGCCAAGGCGAGCGCTATTGTAGCGATGCATCATTTTACGCTGGATTTCTCTGAATGCTTTGCTACGTCGAACGTCAGATCTGTTGACAACTGACGTTTGACGTAGCTTGTTCGCTTGTTTTGTTTTGTTGAATTAAAAACCTAATTTCTTTCTGCTAAGAGGTTTATTTAATGCAAAACGTAGTGCTAGAGATGCTAATGGATGATGGATGAAGGAGCAAAGGATAGTCAAAAAAACATTAGAAATAGCACAAGCCACGAAAATTTGCATTTATTTTAAGCGTTTCATTTGAGTGTTTGCAAATTCATGCAAATTGACGCGCAAACAGCTGTTAAATGACATAACTTGCAACTGTTGAGTAGAAGTAGCGTAATTTATTTCGCTAACTAAAATGCACATCGCTCGAGCGTAGACAGCTGTCAGCGCTGTCAAAAGTGTAGCCATTCACCCGAATTTTCTTGAGCGCTAGTGTTGGCGGAATGCAGCCAATGCATGTATGTGATACATGAAGCTTCTCTGCAATCTCACATGTTGTACTGTGACGATCCGAATCGATTATTGCTATGATTTGGTCGGCATCAACTTCAACTGAACGACCAGAGCGTTTTTCATCTTTGAGTGAAAAATCACCAGAACGAAGTTTGGCAAACCAATTTTGACACTGCCGTTCGTTCAAAGCTTCGTCACCATAACTTTTTGTGAGCTTGCGATGCGTTTTTGTCCTTTCCGGAAATAAAAAAGAAAAATATGACGAAAAATATGAAATGTTCGTTTTGATTTTCCATTTTTCAACAGACGCCAAACAAAAACTACACAACCGATCAAAAAAAATTTTTTTACTGATTGACAGTTGAAGTACCAACTATCAAATTACAAAATGTGTTTGACATTTTGATTACGTCAGCAAACCTAAAAATTCAACTAAAGCCATCTATAATGAAATCCGCAATTACTTAGTTGACAACCCAATAGTATCGTCTGAACCCCCTATACGTTTTACGATTTTGCAAAAGCAATGGGCTTTTTTTTTATGTATCAAGGTAAGCATAGCAACCTTTCGCGAGATTTACCAAACTTCCAAAGTTCAAATCTTCCCTTTCCCTTTTTGCTTAGCTCTGAACAAGAAGTCATTCCACAGCAGTACAATGCCTTGAACAGCTCATTCCAATAATTTTTTGATATGATTTTGAATAGTTTCCAACAAAAACTTTACACTTCACTTGAAAACTGTTTCAGTTAAATGATTTTCAATCAAGTGATTCTATTTCACCCCCTAGCCACACGTGCCAGTCCGAAGACAGTAACAGTTCGAAAAACTCAATACACTCTCACTTTTCACTAATACACTCACACCTTGACATCACTGGCAGTCCACTGGCAACAACTTTTACTGAGACAGCAAGGTTGATTTATAAGGTTGTCGCAAGGGAGAGAGCGAGTGCCCATAATTGTCAAATCGAAGTTGACATCTCATAGAAAATCTGCAAGTGCTTTCTATTATCATCCATTTTTCTTTCGTAGTCATTCGCAAAATTGGCTGGTTTTGACAATTATGGGTACTGAGATGAGAGTGCGATTAGCCCTGCGACAACCTTATAAATCAACCTTGTGAGACAGTGAATTTTGACAACCACAGCCAGTGGTTGGAAATCGAAGTAAGAAAACAGTGTTGTATTTTCTCCCTAAAATATTCGAACTTTAAATATGCACTTTTCTTTCATGTCTTGTAGTGAAATATATGCAATTATTTTAATTGCCCTTATATGACACATAAAATATCATATGATATTTCGGAATATTTTCGAAGTAAATACTTATTCTTTATTACCATGCCAGTACTATCACGTGTGGCTGCAGCGTTATTGTCCTATTACATTTATACGTATTCTAACAATTTCGAGAATAGCCCAACAAACAGTTGTGTTTGAACGAAACCCAGCAAACACTTTTAACGTGTTTGATAATAACGAATATTTATGACAGAAGTTTGAATTTTTTTGTAACTGAAAGCAACAAAAAATGCATATAACTATTTCTGCTCAGGGTGATTCTAATTTATTATACGGCACTGTACAACTCTATATATAAAAGGATGCCAGATCTTTACAGTTGATTGATGTGCTGAATACAATGTCATAACCCATTTTGCTCTATAAAGTCAGGAAAAGCATAACTTCAAAATAGATAAAAATCTAGTTTTGACTTATTAAGTGCCCCAAAGTAATATAAAGTAAAGCGGGCCCCACCAGTGCATTAAAATCATATTGAATACTCATGTGGCTTTTCTCGCACCGATACACTTGTATATATCTGTGGCCACAAGGAATAACGACTAAACACAAAATATCGTAAAAAAGCGATATGGCATTTTCTTTATTGCCAATCTTTGGAAGAATGGAGAAATCCACTTTTTTGCACAAAATAGATTACCACTTATGTCCGCACATATTTCGTTGGTTTAACGGTACATATAATTCAGAAAAAAGGTCGTAGTAAATGCTATTAAAATATCGTTTTATACGATATTTTGAGTTTAGTCGTTATTCCTTGTCTCTACAGATATATTTACAACAAAATTTTAAGTTTAACCTGCTAATCTCAGAAAAATAATGAAGTTTGCGGAATTTACTTGCTGTCCAATTTCTTTTTTTTTATAATCTCGTCCCAATATCGTATCGTTGTAAAGTTATTAGAAGATATCCATAATTTTTAGAACATTAAAATCCTTTGATATCAGCTATTTTGGTTAAAAAAAGAAAATCATGCAGGTCTGTGTGTTATTAATCTGTAATTTTTATTAAAAGTGGTTAACTGAACACATCCAAAAGATTGGCACCTTATGTATATATACATAGACTTTACTTCTGTTTGTCGCGCAAATTGGGTCACATAACATTTAAAGAGAAAATAGCACAATTTTAAATCTTTCTTATCTTATGTTAGTTATTTCTATTTGCTCATTATTCATTCAACATTAATCCCCACCCTACCTGCCCCCGTGATAAATTCCAATTTCTAACTACGTTTCGTAGACATTGACATCAATATTTGTAAATGTTTTCCCATCAACACTACCCACCGGTTTCTTTGTGCTATCGTTTGCTATGCATCATTTTAGATATTTTGTTTTTTTATTAATTAAATGCACCTCAATATTTAAATAAAAGAAAACTCAATGTTTCAGCACTTTTGTGAATTATTAATTAAGGTTTTCACAAACAGTTCAAGAAAAAATACCGGTTTGTCATTAGGTAGATATAAATATAGAATGGATCCTATCAAAAGGATCCTATTTTTTAAAAGGAAAGGATATTATTTTTATATATTTAAATTACAGAAATTGAAGTGTAAATTTATTTGAGGCAGAAAAGTACAACGCTTTAGTACACGACAAAAGAGAGAAATGTATTCATATCGACCGCTACTTGATTATTTTGAAAGCTACGCAATAAACAGCTTTTCCACACGCCATGCTAAATTAGAAAATAAACAAAGCTTTTGGCATTCTCTCTAAGCAATGAAAAAGAGCAATCAGCCCTATTGTGCAAAAATTTCGTCCGGAATTATAAAGGGAACTTTTCGTATTTTTAACAATGTTTACGGAATTTTTTAAAAATTTCAACACAAATATTTGCATTCATCGTCAATTTTTAAGATCACAAGAAAAAAAATTGATAAACTCATTATCCCCTGTCTTAAAAATTTCAGGGGAAAATTGTCGTTTGTCAAAATAGAAATATTTCTATAACGATGACAGCAACATGAGCAACAATGACATATTAGATGTAAAAAAAAAAAAAAAAAAAAACGTAATGGCCGTTACGGCAGTTGAAAGGACTTTGACCGAGCTTCTTATGATCAGTTGTGTTTTGTGTGTGTTGTGAAAATGTTTTGAACACAAATGATCGAGAACTGGACCTACTAGCTTTATGCCGACTCCGAACGGCTTATGTTCTCAAGAAGCTATTCATGGCAGTTTTTTTACTCTCTGGGGCTTTCCATTGCCTGTAAAGAGGAGAAAAATTAATTGAGGAAAAATTAATGGAGGATTCGAACCTCGGTTTTCTGGCATATGAGCTACACACTCAACTCACTACGCCACGGCCGCCACGACATATTAGATCTGTTCCCGTATTTTTTGCACTAAAAATGGTTATACTGTCAAAAGCGTGTGTGTAACAAAAAATCTCTTAAAAATAGAGAAAAATACAAAAAAATGACTGGAAATGATGTGTAGACTGTCAAATAAAATCAGTTTGTTTGATTCACCTCTAGCGCTGGTTGGATGTGGAGCATCGGCAGTGCAGACGACATAAACAATAATGAAATGAATGCTTAAATTAAAATTTAAATTTAGTTTTTACACAATTTACCATGTTTCTGGGCTTGCATTCCAGTAGTTTTAATTTATTTCAAAGAACTTTTGATATTTAACTTAAAAACAGCTGATTTTAATCAGTTTGACACTTTTGCAATTTTTGCCAGTAGAAATTTTTCGGACTAAAATTTGCAACTTTTGAAAGAAAAGGGACATTTTTTACTTTTATAATTTTTTCGAGTACTGGAACGCTTTTTGGAGTAAGTAAAACCTGCAAAATTGGTAAATTGGACTAAAACTTTAGAGTACGGGAACAGACCCCATTCACTAAACTCCATAATATAGGTAAAAAATATTTGACAGATGGTGTTACGTCATTTTTCGTCGTCAATGCGTTCCTAGCATCAAATTTGAATACGAATATATTATTTGTTCTATTTTTATTTTTCACCACTTGAAATGTTATGCTTTTGTCTTGATCGTACTTTTCGATTTTTAATTTTTGGGAACGAAAATGTTAGTTTTTCCTACAAATGTCGTGATTTGGATAGATAAATATCTTTTCTGTAAATGTTAATTGAAAAACGTGTTAGAAAATTTTGAACTACAAACGTGGCAAGATAACTTTCTGTGCCGAAATATTGCCATTACCATAGTACCAGACTCAAATATTTAATAAGCTAAACAGAAGTTTTGAAAGATTTTGTTGACTTATTTTCTTCCCTTTAAAACTTTTATGCATTTTTTTTTTTTTTTTGTGACTTTTTGTTCATTGCTGTAATTTTGGAACTGACCACGAACTGAGTGTGTCGATTTCTTTAACATCTCTGTATGTACTTGGTAATGATGACCAACGACGCCATATTGTTGTCATTTTTATAGCGTACATTTTGCCATTTTTATAAAACGCTTATTTTAATAAGAAGCTCCATTTCTAGTATCAGGATAATAATAAAAATATATCCTTCATTCCACTTTATGTTAGCAACTTTTTTTAAGCTGCTTTCTAAAGCCAAACGTTAAAGTAACGCGTCTAGAAATTATATGTTTAGACTCAACCTCATTGTATTATAGTAAGGTATGAATTTAACTACATTGGAAATGATTGAATTTCGCAATAATACATCAGATGTATAGGTCTGGAAAAAGAAACCTATGCTTTGATCTTGCAAGAACTGAGTAATAATTTGTCAAAAACATAAAATAAAGTATCATTCATTTTTTAATATGTGGAATTTGCTTTTGATTTTGGTTACATATAATTTGTGAGGAGCTTTTTTAGTAATATGTACAATTATTAAATTTAATATTGATAAGCATTACATTCTACCTTACTATAGTGAGGCATATACATAGATATGTTTTACTTTTGTATACTTTTTACTTTTATTTGACTTTTTATCTTTATTGATGCATGCTGCATATGTTTGAAGTTTCAAAATAATGCGAAAGTGTAAAAACATTTACCCCCCTTCCCCCCTTCGTGCATGCTAGTTTTTCTAATTATACAAATAATATTAATTCTGTGCTTACAAGACTTAAGTGCAAAGTACACAATTATAAAAATGAGTCAATCGATCGAGAAAAACAATTTTAAAATGAAGTCATACTGTATAAATTTTTAGCTATTTTGCTGCTCTACTTGTAATCACAGAAATTTTGTTTAAGTATTCTTGCATTATTAGCAATCGCGCTATTTGGTCTTAACTCTTCCATAATTAGTTAAGTATATCAGCTGTTAGATAATCTTTGATTCAGCTTGTTCTGTTGTGCTCGAATTTACTGTAGTTTTGGCCGTTGTTATCATATTTCCAACAATAATTATTTGATTCATGCTATCAAATATCCCTATAAAACTCTAGTTTTTTTCTTATATTCTATACAAATATTGTTAGATTATTTTCTACATGATTGCTACATACATATTTATATAATACAATCTATTCGAATTTTTCAATTTCTGTATAAAATCAATCGGTTGATTAACGATTATGTGTCAAAAACTCTAATATCTATTTTTATTTCAGAAGTCTAAGAATAATATATTATTTTAAAATTTTGTTTTTCCCCTCAGCAACCAGTCCCAACTCCAAGGATGGGGCCGATCGCTGTCAGCGGGGGAATCCCACCCGAAAACGCACTCGATGCTTTGTTAGATGAACTTCAAACATTCGCCAAACCGCTCAACCAACACAATGATGTAAGTACTTATTCAAAAAGAAACAGTATAGCGTGTATACAGTAAAAAACGGAAACTTCCTTTCTGTATACACTCATTCTCTTCTCGAATAAGAAGAATTTTAGTGTAAGAGACAAAGAGAAAGAGATAGAGAGAAAGAGAGAGAAAAAAAAAGAAATACAATACAAAATTCCATGAAAAATAATCCGTTTATCCAATATTTACACTATAATTGATTTTTGCTTCTATTGATAATATGTACTCATGGTAGAATAAGACAAGGTAGTGTTAGTAGTTAAAATTCTCTCTTGTGCTGAGTACCGCACCTGTCAAAACCAGGTTTTTACGAATAAAAGCAAAACAAATAACAAAATTTGCAGATTATGATATTCTATGTGTTTGACAGCTGCGGTACCCACCGCTCCGAGACGACACTACCTTGTTAAATATACCTTGATATGTACTATTATTATTAGTTTGTGATTACTTAATTATGAGATATGTATATGCCCATGATTCAAAATTTTCGAAATACCGTGAAAAATTACATCTATTGTATTTCCGGATTTTGTTGCTAATACGTTTGGAATGTTTAATTCGTTTTGCGGATCATTTTAATGAGGTATTCTGTCCACCAACTACTCAGTCTGATGTTTTTCCCCCCACTCCGAACTTGCAACATATAGTTGAAAACTTCAACTTGACGAAAGAAGACATATCAAGTGCAATAAAAGTTTTAGATACAACCAAAGGACCTGGACCAGACCTAATTCCCCAAACACTACTGGTGCGATGCTTAGACCAACTACTTGCGCCCTTTTATATAATAGTTGACAAATCACTCTCTCTTGGAGTGTTCCCCTCTTATTGGAAAACTTCCCACCTAATACCAATACAAAAAAGGTGGTAAAGTTCAGTTGAAAATTACAGAGGCATAGTAATTTTGTCAGCCATACCAAAGCTAATTTGAAAAAATTATTTGCGAAAGCTAACACACCTTATCAATCCGCGACTAAACGAACAGCAGCACGGTTTTCGAAAAGGTCGGTCCACCACCACTAACCTCATTATAATGGTTTCTGACGTTTTAAGCAAGATGGAGATAGGAGATAAAATAGATGCTATTTATACTGGTTTCAGTAAAGCCTTCGATCATGTTGACCACGGCATCTAAATACATAAATTAAAAAAATGTAGTTTCTCTGGACCTTTACTTAGTTGGCTATCAACTTATCTCCGTGGTAGATACCCATATGTTAAATTCCAAGAAATGGTGTCGAAGAAAATCGAGGTCTCCTCTGGAGTACCGCAAGGTAGTCACCTTGAGCCTATTCTCTTCAATATCTTCAAATCCGACTTGTCGATAGTGTAGAAGGATATTCTACATCTTATGCATGCGGACGACCTAAAAATTTACCACGTAATTAAATCGCAGGAAGATGTCAACTTCTTACAGTTCAACCTCTCATTTCTTGAGACCTGGTGTACACAAAACAAACTTTACCTCAATGTAAGTAAGTGTAACGTGATAAGTTTTTCCCGTAGAAACCAACTTATAATTCACAACTACCGCCTCAACCATATCAAACTTAACAGGGTCAATGATATAGTTGATCTTGGAGTGGTTTGGACAACAAACTGCGCTTTTATCTACACTATGATAGGATGGTATATAGAGCTAGTAAACTGCTCGGTTTTATTAAAAGACGAGCATTTGAATTCAAAAATGTCACGGGTCACGACATCCCTGTACTGTGTGCTAGTGCGCCCAATACTCGAATATGGCTGTATTATTTGGAATCCAGCTTTTGAATCCCATTGTGATAGAATAGAATCCATTCAAAAGCAATTCTTACTATTCGCTCTGAGAAAAACTTTTAACCCCCGCGATTATTGTAGCGTTCCACCGTATGAACACAGACTCAGCTTATTAAATTTGATGCCACTATCAATAAGAAGAACGGTATTGGATTCATGCTTTACTTTCGATGTTCTGAACAATGTAACTAACTGCGAACACATCTCTAACAAGATTACCCTCAATGACCCTATAAGACGTACAACGCATACTCGGCAGTTAACAGAATATCAGCATCAAACTGCATATGCAAGTAATGAACCCATCAACCGTTGCTGTAGATAATTTAATAATATATCCGACACCATTACTCACCTTCCATGTCCAAATCCTCGTTCAAGCGATCTCTATCAAAGTCTCTCTCTCTCTTCTTAACTAACCCAGCCATTCATCGTTTTTCTTATCTTCCCCTCTTTATAGTATGTATGTACCTAAGTAACTAAGGGTATGTCATTACCCTTTAGTATGTGTACTCTTACTTTTAATTCTCTTTCTTCCTCTTCTTTTTGAGGTGTTCGTGAAATCATGTCGTTCAGGTGGGCGGATTACGCCCACTTCAATTAGCACATTTTCGAACACCAAAACAAGGAAAGGGAAGAAGAAATAGAAAAAATAATACAAAATAAATTAATTAAGTTAGAATAAGTAAATTACCTTGTTTGGCCGATAAATATATAAATAAGTGCTCTTATGTTCGCTTCTAACAAGAGCATCAACACCTGTTTTGAATGTAAACCAGTTGGGAACGATGCATGCAATAAAAAAACATTATCTATGGCGGATAGAGTTGCCACCTAATTTTTTTCTGTTTTTCAGAATTCAGTGCTGAGTCGAGCGCTAGGTTAAAATGAGTTTCTGAATCCGAATCCGTTGGCAGAATTTTAAAATTACAAGAATTCGCAAAAATACACAATAATCTAGTTGGCAATCCTATCCCCCCATTTTTAATTTTAAAATTCTGACAATAGATTTGAAATCAGCTAAGCCTTAACCCTCATCGGTCCCTCGTATCAATTTGATACAATTTTTGTCTTTCAAGTTGAATAGAAAAAAAAAACTGCCCGATGGAAAGAACTGGTTTTTGGGAAAATAGCATGATTTTTGCCTGTAGAATCGGGCTAATGAGTTTTTAATGTTCGGGCATTTCTGGATTTACCTGTAACGAAATATTTACGAATTGGTCCCTCGTATCAACTTGATAAAATACATCTGCCGATGGTTATTACTGTTGTTTTTTGGGTTAGGCTCGTTTTATTTAATTTTTTTGTTTTCAGTATGTTCTTGAACACACACGAATGAAGATTGAATTGAATTTGTTTGAAGTGATAAGTAATTTTAGTGAATTTTGAAGTGATTTTTATCTGCCGCATACTTTCATTGCGTTATACATACATTCAATTGATTTAAAAAAAAAAATGGAAAAAAATCTACGTGAAACCCGTCAAAGAGACGAATATGATATGGACTCCGAATCTGGAAGTGAAGCAGAAGAATCTCCAGTAGATAGTGGCGATGATTTCACAATGGAGGAAGAATGCGTTCCATTTCTGGAACATTCTGTGAGCATTCTGATGAGTACGATGTTGAGCCACTGGAACAAAATGTGGCAGCAGAAATTGCTAGAAATGCAACAGCAAACTATTTGCCAAAATATAAAAAAATGCAATATTCAACGGAGCCATTTGAAAATAGCCGAAGAAATTCATATAGGCGCGCTGATAATATTGTTTCAGGTTAAAAACCTTCCCTTCTTGTTTTGTGCTTCATATTCAGTGTTTGTTTCTTTTTGTTGTTGTTGTACGACCAAAACCAAAAAAATAGAAAATACTATTTTGAATATGACGAATTTATATGGTTTGCGGAAACACAAAGAAGAATGGGAACAAATAGATATGGATACTCTACATGCGTACTTCGGATTGCTACTGCTTGCTGGTGGAATGAGGAACAGCCAGAGGAACAACTCTGGAATGAGAAAACCGGTCGACCAATATTTCGAGACACAATGTCACTAAAAATGTTCAAAAAAATTCATGGATGTATCAGATTTGACGATAAAGAAGAACGTAATGCCAATACTGCTGTCCGTGATAAATTGGCACCGATACGCACCATATATGAAAAATGGAACCATAATTTGCAAGTTCTATACATTCCAGGCAAAAAATGTTACAGTAGATGAACAGCTAGTTCCATTTCGTCGACGCTGTCCGTTTCCGGCTAAATACGGCATAAAGATTTGGATTTTGGCCGATTCAGCTACCTGGTATGTTTACAACACGCAAATTTATGTTGGTCGCAATCGCAACGCCGCTCCAGAGCGCAATATTGGACGCAGTGTTGTTTTGGATTTGGTAAATGGGTTCGTCGGAGAGGAATATCACATGCGACAACTTCTTCACATCTTATGAACTCGCTGAAGAGTTACATAAACGCCGAATGACTATTCTGGGCACTATACCGAAAAATAGGACCGAAATTCCTCCAGTATTGTTGGATATGAGGAAAAAACCTGTGTATTCGAGCGTTATTGTATATGACCACAAATTACAAGCCATTTTACTGTCGTATGTGCCTCGGCATTATAGATATGTTACACTGCTCAGTACATGGCACAATGCTGTCGTTATAAGTGAAAATGCTGAGAAGAAACCGAATCTAATTCAGGATTATTCAAAACCAAGATTGGCGTGGACACTATGGACCAGATGGTGGCTACCTACACCTGCAAAAGGAAGATAAATCGGTGGCCAATGGCAGTATTTTGCAACATGTTGGACGTGAGTGCATTGAATGCATATATAACGTATATTTCGCTATTTCCGGCTTGGAAAAACAACAAAACCAATAAAAATATACGACGTCGAATATTTATTGAGGAGCTTGGAATGGCTTTTGAGCAAAAACACATAGAAAAGCGGAAATCTCTCACGATTTTTTAAAATTTTTTTTTGAATGTGTATCAAATTGATACAATGTGAACGATTCGATGCATTTCCTCGGGGACCGATGAGTGTTAAACTGCTAGATGATGTTGAAACTCTTAAAAATACATTTTATCAGCTGGCAACACAATTGTAAAAAAATTATATCATTTTGAAATTCTGACAACGGATTCGAATTTAGCGACCTATTTTTGCCTAGTATTCGCACCAGCACCTAATTTGTAAAAATACAAAATTGTAGGTGGTAACCCTATCCGCCATTTTGAATGTTAAAACTGTGCTATCAGATTCGAAATCAAATCCGCTGTCAAAACTTCAAAATTACAAGGATTCGTAAAAATACAAAAAAAAAATCTATAGGAAACCCTGCCCGCCATCTTGAATTTTAAAATCCTAACATCGAATTCGAAACCAGCGAACCTCTAAAATTGCCAACCACGGTGTCTCTCTTTTAGGCAGCACTCATATACATTGTAGTCGTAGTAACTACCATGTTTTGCGCCGTGGCGAAGTTGATCAGTTTTAGACCGTTGAAGACTAAACTGACCGACAGTGGGACCAAAGATGTGCCGACTCTTTTCACGTCATGGACCGGCAGGTGATCGCATACGTCATCAAGGCTAACGTAGCGCAAATAAGGCTTATGAAGAACAATCTTGCCTTAATGCGGATCGTGGCTAATCCTTCCTTCACAGGTGTGAACCGGGAAACAAGGTGGAGTAGTTTCCACCTAACGACCAATCCACATTCGAATTCGCGCTTCTCCGCATGGCAGCTATAGAAGATATCGCAGTCTGCTTGTTTAGAGCAATCTTGCCTTTACCATCGCATTTCTTGAATGGCGGTTATTGTTTTGAAGGATTTCAGCTGTTGGATAGTGGCACCTTCCCTATAAAGGGTCCGGACATTGCAAGTGCATATCCGTAAATATTCGTCCGTTTTTAGTTTACGGTGGTCGTCAATATAATTGGGGTTTTATCCAAGGCTGGTTTAGTTTTTATTGGGCATTAGTAATGTAGCGGAACCCAAACCCTGCGCACATTCCATGTTAAAGGTCAACGGAGCACCAAAATATACGGCATATAAAAAAAAGTACGCAGTGGGGGGACTACCGACCGAAGTGAAAACTTAAAGCTATGAAATAACATAGCTGTCATGAATTTCCGAAGTAGCTAGAGTTGGCAAATCAGACGCGCTCTACTTTTTTAACTCTTTTAACTTTTCTTTTTAACTAGTAACTATTTTTTAATATTTATATATTACATATTTCTAACACAATTACTTTGGTTGGGTAATCGGTAATTAGTAAATCGGTAACAGGTTGATAATCGCTTTGATAATCAGCTTGGTAATGGCTTCGGTCTTCGGCTTTGTCGATGCGAGGTAATTCCTAAAATGAAATGCTATACAGCAATAATTTCTGTTACGCTAACAGCGTGATGATATCGCTAACAGCGTGATGATATCGCAAATCTATAGTTTTGCTCTCTGCCAAGAAGTGTTTAACGCCAAGAAGTTTTCACTGTTCACAAATAAATACCTCGTAGTTAAGTTTTGTATCATTTTTTTCAAAGGAGAAAAGACGCCTATTCGTGGCATTAATAATAATGTTTTGTATCTTAAATGCAATGAATTTTTAGCATTACTTTACAAATTATAATAATATTATATTTTTTTTCATATTTAATCATATTGTAAAAATAGCAGCATTTTTAAATAATTTGCAAAATTTGCTAACTTAACTTTCATTTCATTTATTTCCCTTCCAGTTTCGTCCTGACGAGTCCACATCCGACGACAGCTCACAGGTTATTCTTAGCACAGTCACCACTCAAATCCCTCAAGCATGCCTCTACAACCCAAACGATCCCAATGCTGCACAACAACCACACACATTACAGGAGCCACAAACAGGCGCAATTGCGAGCGCTCCATTAAATCATAGCATGAGCAACGTCAACATGCTACAGGTGAACGCTAACCTAGGCAGTCTGCGTCGCCTTCATTCTTACCCAAGCGGCTCTGACACAGACACATCGCCACCACAGCCAGCACGTTTGCCCGGCAAGCCACCAGTTCCAGAACGCAATGCCGAGCTGCTCTCAAAGGTGGGCAACAAGCGTATTCCACCGCCACCACCACCACGCACCAGTTCCCGCAGCCCTTTGGCCAGTCCCACTAGCCCCAATGTGCCACACCGAATGCCTTCGCTTAGCGAAACGGAGACGCTTGTTGGAAACGGTGCCGTCGAAGACGGTAGCGGTAATTCGAGCGGCAACGAATCAGGCAACGATCAGATGCAGCGTCAGGTGGCACTTGAACGACGACATCAGGAACTGCTACGCAAGCAAAAAATGCTGCAGGAGCAGTATCAGCGCTTGCAACAAATGAGCAAAATGCCTGCAGTGGCAACAATGCCACCGCCACCCACTGATATGCAGCTCAAGAAGACAGGTAGTGAATCCAACTTGCCGCATAAAATGGATCTTAGTATAGCGAGTGCCACTGGCTCCATGAAGAATCTCAATGCTGAGGCAAACACTTACGTTCCTGGCTCAGTCAATGATAAAAACGAAAAAAATGTTGCGATGGTCAAGCAACAAATGAAGGAGCCTGTTGCTCCCAAGACAGGCTCACCAAAATTAACTGGCAAAGAAAGCGTTGCCAACAACGAAGCTGAGCCAGATGCTTCTATCAACAACACCAGTTGCACCACCACCACCACCACCATCAAGCAAGTCTACGAAACAGAGATTCTATAACAAAAATCAAGCATAGAATGGAACGAAAGCAACATCGATTTTTAAAGCCCGATATGCGCATCATGCAGTTCATTGGGCATTAAAGGGAACTACTAAAGCCATACATACATACATACATTCATAACTTTATACATGCAAGTGCATATAATGATCAAAATAACAAAACACTTAAAACTGCATAAAAATATAAAAAATTAAAAAAAATAATAATTATTTAAATGAAGTCATTTTTATTGTTACTAATGTTATTTATACATGCATACACACATACTCGTATATTATTTATATACAAATGAGGCTGCTAAACCATGGTGCAGGCTAGAACTCAAACCCGATGGCTTCTGTTCGCAAGTGGCTCTGTTTATCTTTACACGACTAGATCTTAATATATATATATATATATATACATAGAATGTCTTAAATATGTATAAGTAAGTGCATTTGATGGAATAGATATTGTGTTATTATTTTAGATTTTGTTTTTCATATACGAAAAACAAACATATGTATATGATATGATATGATATTAATAAGTTTGTTTTTAAATGGGTTAACTTTTATGTTGATTTTATAACTCTTAAAAAAATGATAAACAAAATTTTATTAAAGTATAAAGTAGATATTTTTCGAAAATGAATCTGCCAAAAGTACGACGAAGTAGAAAAAACTAAACAATTAGTGAGTTGATCAAGCTTTTTGTTGATTTTCAAAACGGATATTTGAATTATAAAAAAGTTATAACCAGGGCTCGGGTTTTGATGCCCTTAAAAATATACAATAATGACCAAAAAAAAAAATGAGAATGTCCTCAAAAAGCATTAAAAATGCCCTTAAACTTAAAATTATTGAATATATTTTTAATTGGTTATAGTTAAAATGTTTTGAACTAAAAATTAAAATTAATGAATATATTTTTAATTTTTTTTTTATATATAAAAAGTTACAATTTAAATTTTTAAATTATTAAAATAAAACAACCATCTATTGTCGGCATATCAAAAAACTTCTTTCCACTTCAGCACAATCAAGAGTGTATATTTAAAAGATGAAATATCGTTTACATCCGAATTTTCTTTTAGTTGCACATCTCCACTTTTTCCTCTTAATATTTCACCTTCATGCCTGGAGTTTTTATTTAATAGGTTGAAGTGGGGTGATGTGTAACATGTTATTTGTTCCAATAAATGTGAGGAAATTTAATTTTTTAATGGTTTAAAGACCTCTACGTGTACCTTACAGAAGATCCAATTCGATGTAAGTGTTTTCATAGCTATTGAAAGTTTTGAAAAATAGATGAAATAAAACAAAAAGTTCAAATATGACTTTTTTTTGTATTTTTCAAATCGATGGGGTGATGTGTAACACCAACGAAATTTTGATTTAAAGACCAGGAACTTAAATTTTCTAAGTTTATTTTGACTTTTTGTGCTTAGTATTACAATATAAACTTAATGAATCTCAATACGCACACACATTCATTAAAATAGATAAAGAACCCTTTAGGAAAATCAACTAATTTAAAAGTAGTTGATAAAGTAGTTTTTTGTCAACCACAACTAGTTGAAATTCTGACTTTTTTCCATAGAACGAACTAACTTATTTTGTATGGTGATGTCCGCTAAATAAGTCAATTGACTTTCGTCTGCATATATTTTCAACTACTTGTTAAATTAGTTATATTTAAATTATTTTTGTAATTACTTTAAAATAGCCAATTGAAAACTATTACTGATGGCCTAAAGTTAATAATATTTGATGAAATAACATGGTTAAATATATATAAACTTGTAATCTAATAAAAATTTGCAATTAAAACATGTCAAAATCAGAGTAGTTGCCGCCTTAATATAATTCAAAGTAGTTCATATACTGGTTTATTTTAAATTAGTTTTTTAATTAGTTGTTTTTCAAAACAAGTTAGTTTGTTCCTATAGGGAACTGACTGTTGAATTCAATAGTATATATGAATGGCTTTAGAATTGTAAAAAACAAAATTTGATTTCAAATGCTAAAAGATTTATTGTCGGACACATTCATATCAGAGTGACAATTCTCACAAATTAAACGGCTGGTTCGATGCTTCAGACAGCTGAAATGAAATGTGCGCTTGCGTTTGTTGTATTCAAGTAAATTTTATGATTCAAATTTTTTGGCAAAAAAATCGCAACAAATCATGCAAAAACTCGATCTTCTTCGGATGACGACAAAGAGAGCCAGGGGTGGTATCGGCTAAAGTGATAATTGATAATTGACAATCAAAAACGTCGCTTTTGCTCCGTGTAAGGTGATTATCAAATTGACAATCACGTTTTTCCCTATTGATTTCATGCGATAGGTATTTAGGTGTCGTTTTTTTCAAAAACGACAATCAAAACAGCGACTGTCAACTATCACCTTAGCCGATTTCACCCCAGCTTCGCGGCTGAGCACCTGCAGCTTTCTTTGCTATTAGGGGGGGGGGGGGGGGGAGAGGGGGGTTCAGACAATAGCACATGTTGTCGCGCATGGTAGAACAAACCAGGTATTTGACCATTCGAACGCCCGAAACAGCAGACTGACAACATGTTAACTTAAAATCAAAACGTTTTGATATCAAGGCCATCACGCAAGGTTCGACAACATGTTCTATCGTCTGAACCTCCCTAGTTGTTTGGTTTGCTTTTTTTTTTTTGCGTTCGCAACTGTAAAAGTTTCTGTGGCGTTGTTAGAACACAGCTTTTCATTGACTTCCTGCCACGATTGGATTTTGGTCTGGACTGAACAGTATGCCACTGATGTGAATGGCATTTCTGAGTTTGACGAGTTGCCCCTCTTTAATGGCAATTATAACGTGTAAGATATATTATACATTTCCTCACCCTGAGTGTTACACATCACCCCAATGGAAGTCAATTTTTTCTCATTGATGATATTTTGCCACAACGTGAAAAAATCTTTTACTATATTTAAAGATATTAAACAATAACACATTCTGCATCTATTCACTTTTAAAATTTGGTGAATATTTTATACGAAACGCTTTTTTTTTTTGTAATTTAAAAAGTTTTTGACAAAAATTCTTCACGCTGTTTTAGAACTCTATGAAATGTATGTCTGCATACTTACGAAATACTAGATGCTGTCAAAAGAAACATGTTGTTTATCAACTCATACGACATAACGTTAAAAGCAAGAGTTAAAATGTTTCTAGAGCAGTGATGCTAGCACAGTACTAGTATTTGTTTCATTCACTCTCTCGTGCTCGCTATGCAAACACAAAAGCAAAAATGCCTGCGAGCATAGGCTGTGGGGATCATTGTTCTAGAGCGAAAGCAAGTTTTGTGTAAAAAATATTAGCCAGTGGCAGTCGATTTAGTAATATTTATTAATTGTAACAGTCTATGCAGGCTATACTATTATAGCCGCTAATTTGTTAACTTAAAAGAAACAGTTTATATATTATTTTAAAACTGATGATAAAAGACTCAATAAAGCACAATACAATACAAATTTAACCACTCATATGTCAATATTTTGTACGAAAAATCAGCGTGTTACACATTACCCCACGGTACACATTAGCGCACCTTTCTCTACATGATAAAACTTTCTAAATGCATTCTCAATAGCATTGGCAAGTTTTTATGGCTCGTGGTATAGATGGAAAATGAACAATATTTTTATTTTATTTCTTTTTAAAAATTATGCCCTTTGGAAATTGTTGGTAAACTGCTTTTGCTTGAAGGCTTCCAAAAATATCTACGAAATATTTTTGATTCGATTAAAGCCCCTAATAATCGTTTAAATCACTAAAAATGATAAAAAATTATGTAAAAATCCATAAAAATTAATCAAAAAAGTTACTAAAAAACACAGAAATTGCTAAAAATGCCCTAAAAATTTTTGGCCCCGGTACCTGGGGATTAGTAACGGTGTTTTTGCATTTTCAGAAAATATCTATGTTAGAGCAGAAAAAGTCGACATGTCAACAAAATCCAAGCCCTGATTATAACTAAATTTCATACACTTGACATATACGCTTGAATTTTTCATTTTCAACTCAAAAATTGTTTAAAAAAATTTAGAAACATAAAATTAAATTGCCCGTTATCGTATCAAATAACTTTTTCTGAGCAAGAAGTTCGATCAACCGTTAAGTTGCATTAATTTTGTATTTACAAAACTTATAAAAGAGGCAAATTTTTTAAAACAAGAAATTGTGTCGTTTTTGTTTTCTAATAAAAAAAAATTTTTTTTTTTTTTGTTAATTTAATGAAAAATAAGAGAAAATTATAAGAAAATGTTAGCATTTGGTGGTAACTATTGTATAAATGCAATTAAATATAGTTTTTAAAATATGTTATAGATTTGAAGACGATAAAATTGAAGTAGATTTTTTAAAAATTATTTTAGAAGATAAATATTGATTTATAAATTTTTTAAATGGCCCGAATTTTAATACGAAATATAAAAGAAAATTATATTATTATTAATTTTTATAAATTTTGATCAAGATTTTGTCAAGAAGTTTTCTAAATTTGCTCATGCTGTTCCTAACTGTTTATTGCCAAAAATTCCATAAGTATTTGGACATATTAACAACGATAACTGAAAACATATAAGTATATATATAATCGAATTTTAGGTATTCCAATAATTTCAATACAAAAGCTATTCTATAGGGCATATTTTGTTTATAAAAACATTTTCTACAACTGTAGTTTGGCAGAATTCCAGAAACCAGTGTAAAACATATATTAAAATAATAGGTGCCAATTTATGTATCAATCATCTGCCAGTGGGCGATCCCACCAATTGTGGGCGTAAAATTTTGGACTGAAGTTATTTCTTTTTTTCCTATTGTTATAAACTTAATAGAACACAGATTAGAGTTAAAAGATTTTTGTTAATTATAGAAAAAATAAAAAAAAAACATGCAAGTGCTCAATATAATTGTTAGTCTACACTGCGGGAAAATTTTCTGCCAAAATGTTTTAAAATTATATTAAATTATATAATTAGTTAATAAATTTGCATATATTTTTTTTTTACTTAAATAGGTATAAGTGCATTTTAAATAATTTCTAAACAAATTTCTATATAATAACATTTTTAAGACAACAGTACAATGTAAAAAAAAAAATAATTCAAAGAATTCTCAATATTATTTATTTTTGTCACAGCTTATGATTTTTAATATCAATTCCCAAAATTTAGTGAAAAAAAAAAAAAAAAAAAAAAAAAAAAATTAGTCTACAAAAGCATATTTTTCTTAATACACTAAACATGTCCTCAAATCATTTTTAAACATGTTCAACGTTTTTTTGCATTATTTTTGACAAATGGCTTAAATTTAATTAACTTAAGAATTAAAATTATTTTATACGTAATTAAGTAGTTAATTAAAGTAAAATTTATAAAAACGAATAATTCTGACACCGCCTTGGTAAAGCACAATTATTTATTTTTTTTTTTTAGATGCATTTATTTTATTTTTACTATAAATAAACACCTATTTTTGTGTATATAAGTTATTGTATGGAATTAATAATAAATAGACTTGAATGTTTATTTAATAAAATTAAAATATCTAAAATATGTGCTGTATACTTATATAAGCTCAGGCACAATTCGAATAAAAGTAACACACACACACACACATTTATATAAAATTTTCTCAATTTTATTATCACAAAACACTTTAATAATTATTCGAAACAATCTCAATTTATTGTAAACATTTTTATGCAATGTATGGGAAATAGTCCGGCATGAAAACGATGAAGAAAAAAAAAATAACATGTACGGATCCAACTAAAACGAAATATAAAGTTTATTAAGCAAGCACACGTGAAAATAAAATGTGTTTTAAATCTGTTTGGAAAGATACTTGATTGCTGAAAATGTAAGGAGCTTGTTTTTTCTGAAAAGAAGAAATGTACTGAACACCTGTCTGTCCACTTCCAAAAAACGAATAAGCGCTATAAGCTATTTTTTATGCATGCTCATTTCAATTTCAATTAATGCCATTAAATTAATGTGTTAATTAATGTGTTTCCAATGTCACAAGTTAGTCGAAATCATTAAAAAAACTACCAAGTGACAATTAATGACGACTTCATTAACAGCTAATTAGAGCGTTAATTCAATCGAGCTATGTATGTATTTTTAACATGAATCCATTTAAGAGCTGCATGTATTCAGGAAAGTGTTTATTCGTCGACTATAAGTTCATGTCATGAAACCGACTTCAAAAAATCTACATAATTTTGCTTTTCAAAAACCAGTAAAAAACCTCAAATATTGTCAGCCATGGCTAAAACGCTTGAAATGGGCCATAAAGGACACTTTTTGGGAGTATACAAAGAGAACTAAGGTCAGCGGCATTTGGCTGTTGCGACCCAATCGCACTCAAGGATTATCTAGGTAAGTATATCTCGCTAGGTATTAGCGAGGCTCAAAATCTTTATCTCTTAATCTTAGATGGATTTGGTCCACTGTGCTTATCAATCTATTTTTACTTGGTGTGTTTCTTTCACTGCAACTTTGGCTCAAATTCTACTCGTATCCAATTTTAAATACCATATCGTCAAATCTGGCCATCACAGATGTGGCTTTTCCGGGCGTTACTGTTTGCAGTCCGAGGGTTGTAAATTTGGAGCGTGTCAATCGTTACATAAAGGAACTGTAAGAACAATTTTTTAAGTGCTGGTGGTAGTGCAATAGGTGTTTTTATGAAAAAATAACATAGCTGTTATGAATATCCGAAGTAGCTAGAGTCGGAAAATCAGACGCGTTCTCTTTTTTTAACTCTTTTTATCAATTTATGCGTTATTTAATAGCAGTATAAACTGCTATTTTTTAATGTTTATATATAATATATTTGTAACACAATAACTTTGGTTGGGTATTCGGCAAGCGGTTAGTGATCGCTTCGGTTATTGGTTAACGGTTGGTAATCGCTTCGGCAGTCGATTGGTAATCGTTTTGGTAATTTGTAATTGCTTCGGTTATCGGTAATGGGTTGGTAATCGCGTCGGTAATCGTTAAATGTTCGGTAATCGGTTGGTAATCGCTTCAGTAATCGGTAGTTGGTCCGGTAATCGCTTGGGTGATCAGTAATTGCTTCGGTAATCGGTTGGCAATCGGTAATTGGTTCAGTAATCTATTGGTAATCGCTTCGGTTATCGGTATTGGGTTGGTAATCGCTTAGATAGTCGGTTTATAGCTTCGGTAATCGGTTGGTAATGGCTTTGGTAATCCCTTCAGTAATTAATAATCAGTTGGTAATTGCTTAGGTAATAGGTAATGGGTTGGTAAATGGTTCGGTAATCGGTTGGAAATCGCTTCAGAAATCGGTAGTTGGTTCGGTAATCGCTGGGGTGAATTGCTTCGGTAATCGGTTGGCAATCGGTAACTGGTTCGGTTATCGGTTGGTAATCACTTCGGTTATCGGTATTGGGTTGGTAATCGCTTAGATAGTCGGTTTATAATAGCTTCGGTAATCGGTTAGTAATCGCTTCAGTAATTGATAATCAGTTGGTAATTGCATCGGTAATGGGTTGGTAATCGCTTCAGTAATCGGTAGTTCGTTCGGTAATCGATTGGTAATCGCTTGGGTGATTGGTTTGGTAATCGGTTGATAATCGCTTCGGAAATCAGTAATTGGTTCGGTAGTTATGACTGGAGGACGTATTCAGAATAGCTTGGTCTTAAGTGTATAATAAATATTCTTTGATTATTTCACCAAAATGTGTAATTTTACGGTGACCCTATGATGTAGAGTAAGTCGGGTATTGTGGTATATGTGGATAATGTGGTATATTGTCATATCTCATCTCCATTGCATTCTTCGGCGACATTGTCTTTATATTTATTCCTGTAAGGGTTCAGTTATTCCAGCAAATCTACAAATGCTAAAATCTAAAATATATAATTTGATTTTTCAAGATAAGTTCTGGCCTTATTTTGTAAAAAGTACGCAATCACCTCACTTGAGTTTTTTCACCTCTTTTTTTTTTGTCTTAATTTAACCACTTAATTTGAAAAAATGTATAAAGAATATGGTAGAAAAAACCATTATTAATAAACTACTCACAATTTCATTCTACAGTAATATTCCAGCTGATTTTGATCCACTGGAAGTAGCCGCTGGCTTTGAGTTTATCAATGCCTTCACCGATCAAAACTGGGAACCATCAGCTAATGCGACCTTTAAGATAACTGATGAAATTTTGCGTTTAAATAACATTTCCATTTACGAGGCATCCCTAAAAGTAAGTGCCGGCTGTGAGGATTTTGTTAAGCGTTGCTTCTGGGGTGCTATCGAGTTTTCGTGTCAACAAAATCATGAGTACTTGTCTTTCATTCCATCCACTTCATATCTGGGTCCTTGCTGCTCCTTTAATTATAATCCGCGAAATGTCTCATATGTGCCTTTTTCATCCAACATCTTTGGCATGGATGGTGGTCTGAGTTTCATTGGAACCAAAGGTTCGGAGGGTAACTTTTCTACTGGACTCACTGTGCTAGTTCATCACCCCATGGATTTTACCACAGAAGCTGCGGCCTCGGTGACAATCACTTCAAAATCAGAAAATTTCGTGGAAATTTCACCGACGGTTCAAAGTTCTTCAACTGAAGTCTTGGAGCTGGCCCAGCGAAAGCGTGACTGTTTAACCTCAGATGACGTAGAGCTGCGTAACTACCGAAAAGCCGCATGTACACTTGCATGTGAAGGTGAAATAATATTTAAAACATGCGGGTGTCATCCATACCATATGCCAACAATGAAACAAGAGTTTATGGACAGAGAATGCAAGCTAAGGGATACTTTGTGTTATTCGACAAATTATGGTAGGCATGAAAACATATTAAATTAATCAGAATAATTCAGCGTATGCAATAGACAGCTTTAAGAGCGTCAAATGTGACCAATGCCTGCCCAATTGCTATGATGTCACATACTCAACCCTGGCATATAAAACCGATCTGCAGCTTCACAACTACTCTGTCAGCAGCTTGTAGTAAGTTTTTTTAAAACGTGTCTTTTAGTCAAAATATAAAAACTAGCCAGAATTTTAAAGATATTAATTTAATTTTATAGCACCCAGCACAATCTTACAATAGATTCTTTTATTGTGCGAGTATATTTGGCAAAACAAGTTGTACCCTCTATACGTAAAGTAACAGTTATGTCGTGGATAAGTTTACTATGTACTTGGAGCTGTTTATTTATCTACATTTAGCATGAAAAATAATTTTTTTGTCTTTTTCTTTTGCAGCTGATCTCGGTGGAGTGTTTAATTTATGTCTCGGATTGAGTGCCATTTCACTTGTGGAATTTTTTTATTATTGCACCTATCGCTTGTTCAGGAACTTTAAATTGCGTACCATAATATTTCAACCTCAGCATCAGAATAGCACCAAGTTTTCAACAGTATTTATAAAAAAATAGACAGATTTAAGCAAAGTTAAATTTAATTTAATAATTATAATCCAAATTGACTCAAATTTTCTTCTTCTTAGTTTTACTTGTTTTACTTTCGATCTTTCGTTTACTGGATTTGTTTTTGTTTGCAACTTCTTCAGTGTCATCGTTTTCACTGTGAAAATTAAAATATGCATGAGCATACAATAAATTACATATGAAAATAATTGCTTACCACACAGTTGGCATATTGTCAAAGATGTCATCATACTCTTCATCTTCTGAGACTACCGCAGTTTTGCCTTGACCTTCTTCGTGATCCTCAACCTCATCTTCGCCCACAGCATCTGTTATGTTTTTGTTGTTCACATTTTCTGTGGATTCTCTTATAAGTACACGAGTTGCTTTGGACTTAACGTAGCACTGATACTGCAAAACACATGAATCCACATGATGCACTCGAACGTAGCGATCCAAGGAAGAAGATGCTAAATATTTGCCGGTAACATCCAAATGAAGGTCGCTTATACTGCCAGTGAAACCTTTATAGGTGTGCACCGTATTCTTCATGTACCTGATGTCGAATGCCTGAAAAACTTACTATTAGCTATTTAACTTTATTGAGTTCAAAGTGTACCTTCAAAGCGCCCATTGTCGTTCCAGTATAGATGTAGTTATCACGCGCTGCCAATGTGGCAAAACTCGTCTGTGTATCTATGTCGGCGTATGCTTTCACGGGACGACGTTGCTTACGGGTGTCGTACACTCGCACATAGCCATAACGCGAACATGTGACCGGTGTATTTGCATCTATAAAGCCCACATCACTATCCCATACAGGCACCTCCAACTGCAAATAATCGTTTGGCAAATTTTTCGATGTAAACACTTGCTTGCCTGCTTCAATGTCAAAGATTTTTAAATTATTTTGACGTTCTTTTCCACCGGTAGCCACCAATTTTCTATCCTGTGGACACTGACGCATATGAGTCATATTATCGCCAGCAAGCAGCTCCAATGGCTCCTCACCATTTGACTGCACTAGCATTTTCAGCACTTGGCCAGTACCAAAGCCACTCACTAAATGCTCGCCAAAACGCGCCAAGCCCACCACTGGAGTCAACATCAAGTCAATGTTTATCTGCACTCCCTCATCATTCAGTGAGTGCAGTTGAACTGTTTTGTCAGCTCTGCCAATCAATATCTCAGACTGCTTTTCATCGCCAAATGCTAATGCAGTTACTTTGGAATCTTTGTTCAGTTTCTCGAGGTCATAGAGATTCTTTTGTATAAACGGGTTATCAGTGTTTGTTGGACTCAGCCCTGCAAATTGTATAAGGGATATTTTTATCTGAGGGCAATTCAAGCAACAACTCTAACTCACTTTTAAAGGATCCTGTGTGTGTTCCAACATAGATTTCATGGTTCTGTAGGTAACTTGGGTTCTTAACGTTGGCGGTGGTCCACTTCATTTTATTAAAAACTTATTGTTAATAGTAAAGCAAAACATAAATAAAGCACGTGTGGGATAAGTTCAGAATTTTTGACATAAGCCTAAAATTATACCAGGGGTGTAATGATTACATAGTACACAAAAAAGTATCGACAGGAAAATCTACGCTCCAAGACTACCAAAATTTTAATATTCGGCGGCACAGAACAAACAATTTACTAGGTTCCACGCGGAGTTAATTCGTTAATAAAATCATACAATAAGTACATAGCAAAAATAGCGCTTGCGCTGACACGACTGACGCATAAAGAGTCGAATGCAAGTAATGTAAGTATAAAGAGAGGAAAATAGATTTTCTTTATGTTAAAAATAAATAATTTTACGAGCTTTTCTTTATTTTTATTATCATTATACGTATTTGGGTTTTCTGAGTTCAAAAAGGAAAATAAACTTTGTTCTCGAATGGTTTAGAAGTAAAAAAATCGCATAAGTTTGGATATCAGTTGAAAGTCTTACGTGTGAGGAAGCTAATCTAACCTGTGACATTTTAATACTTATCATAAATTGATGTTTTTAAACCACTCATTTCATTATATTTTAAGGAAAACACTGCCTAAAATTAACGAAAAAATAATAAGAACTTTAACTCTTAAGGCAGAACCAAAATAGACGAAACGAGACGATTGCAACTTGCCGAACGTCTGACGAGTTAAGACGCTAGCAGTTCGGTTCTTACGGAACAAAACGTATGAAAAAGCTGTTTCGTTCAGTTTCGTTAAATTACGTTTGTTCATTTTGGGCAACAACATTGAATTGCATTAAAGCGAACATTTTCGTCTCTACTCGTATATTTTGGTTGGGCCTTTAGTCTTCTTTGTAAATTCTTTATACATACGCAGTACAGTTTGCATCAAAAAAAGTATTTATGAAATTCCCAGGAATTTTGGAGAAGAATGTTTTTTTTTAGTTGCGTCGATAAAAAGTTGCAATTATAATTAAAAATATTGTATCGACACAACTCGAAAACGCCACAACTTGAAATCACGTCACTCGAAGATCTAGTGCAATAGGATATTATACATTAGCTTGTATTAGGATAAATTCTTACAGTTGTATTTTTTTGTTAGTTCCTTCTTTATGTCTAAATCATAACAATACGAATTTTTCAGTCTTAAATTATCTTTGGTATATAATATATCTTTCAACATTTCTGGGCTCAAAAGACGTATCTTTTTATTCAAGTTTATTTGAGAAAACGTGCGTTCAAAGTTTGTCGCCGAATAAGGCAAGGTCAAAATATCAAAAATTATTTTTCCCGTAATGGGTAATGCCAAAAACTGATCTCCTCTTCTGATAAAACAAACTGTTTTCGAGAAATATAACGTTTTCTAAAAACAGATTAGGATATAGTTTGAACAAATCGGTTAAGGAAAATATTTTTCTATTTTTTATTATTTTTTTTTTTTTTTGTGTATCGATGGGAGCAATATTATTAAAAATGATGTTTTTAAAATTATAACTTTTGAAAAACTGATCACACAATACTGTGTAATAAGATATACAAGTATTTGTATATACTTTAATCTAAAACTTTAGCAGAAACAAGGCGAGTTAGCCGAAAAACGTAACTTTAGGCATAAAAATTTGCGCTCTTTCGGATAGAATGCAACCATTAAGAAAAGTTCTATTAAAGTACTATGTGAGGACCTTTCTTTCTGCCAAGGATTCGCTCGTCGTATCCAGGGTCCGAAACAATAATTTATCTTCTTCTCCCGACCCCAAGTCAAAACTCAAAGCTATGCTTCAATATTTGTCTGTGTTTATTTTGTTTGTTTTCCTCCAATCCTGAACCTATACGTATACAGGGTAGCTTATTTTATAGCCTAAGATACGACAATTACTGGGGACTATGCGACCCCAGTTTTCTGTTTGGTTACTGAGAACATAAATTATTGAGTATTGAAAAAAAATGATTATTTACCCGCTGGGGAGGTGTTACACTGACAGGGTCACCTGAGTTTAGCGTTCTGTGCGTGGTTTTCTTTTTACTGATAGGGTTTGTCAGTGGGTTTCGTGCGGGCGGGGGCGGTCACGGCGAACTGTACTACTTCCTGCGCTACAGCCAAACAAGCTGCCTACTCATCTACATCCGACAGTTATACTAGGCCCTGATCTCGTGTGTGTTTCGCGTAGGTTCGGATGTCGGGGCTGAACGTGGTAGACACCACTTCTTCCAGCCGCGACGATCCGCTGGGGGCCCATTGTGGCAATAACACGTAAAAGACGTGTCTGGTGGATGTCGGACCCGGACGTGGTAGTACCACATTTTCCGGCCCCGACAATCCCTCACACGTATTTGCACAACTTGTATCACTGGTCACACACGATTCTAGCAACTTCCCTACACAAATCTTAACGGAATTCGCGTCCGAGTGTCGAGGCAGAACGTGGTAGAACCACATCTTCCTGCTCCGACGACTCCAAATGAGTGTCTACTTGCTTCGCCCGATTGTACACACGCGATATCCGAAGGATGTCGAAGCTGAACGTGGTAGAGACCACTTCTTCCAGCCCCGACGATCCTGTACATTTTCATTCACTTTTCACGAATTTATTGCACACACTCTTCCAGTCGACCTACCCTCCGGACCGCCGCTACCCGCACTCCACCACTGATGTCTCCTCTTAGTGGCCCAACATCATATGGGCGACGATGACCGTGTCACCTTGAATTACCCTTCTCTGACCGCTGTCACTGTCACACCACCACTGACTCTAAATAGTAAATTTAATATTGAGATTGAAATGGCCTTAAGCAAATACTTAAAATAACTTAAAATAATGGTGATACTTGTGAACGGTCGCTTGTTTCGCTGGTGCTACCGTGTCCTGGGGATCCGACCGTGGCGTCTGGTGGAGCGGCTTGACACTCGCCTGCTCCTGCTCACCGCTGTTGTCGTGCCGTCCCTTCTCTGCCGGTACCGTATTTTCCTGCTACCGCCGTTGTCGACGTTATCCAGTAGCGCTGCTTCTTCTGTGTCGGCACTTTACTCTTAACACCGCAGTCGACGTTGCGCAGTCGACGTTTTCTAGTAGCGCTGCTTCTTCTCTGTCGGCACTTTACTTTTAACACTGTCGACGCTACGCAGCCGACGTTTTTGTTACACGAGCAACCACCGGTACGTCCGCTTACTTCACTTGTTTTTTACCAAAGAAAACGATTCTTGCGTCGTTTGTCCTTTTATACCATTTTCTTTCGGCTGTCGAACCTTCTCGAATCATACTGGCGAGTTTCACTTCGGTGATGCTGGTAGTGGTGGTTTTGCCGCATTGTCCGTTATTCATGAGTATATAAAAATAAAATAGAGAAAAATGTTAGATGTTGCATGCAACTTTTAGACCCACCAAAAAATGTTAATCACTTCGCATTAGCCCAGCCAGTATTATTGCCTTCTTGTATGTCTACGATTATTCTAAGGTTCGAAACAACCAGAATAGCCACGGAGAAATGTTGGTCATGTTGCCCGAACACAACGTTTGTCATGACCGACATTTCCCCGGGTTTCTACCGGGGATTTTAATTCCCACTTACCCCATTTTCCTATCAAGGGACAAACAACCACCCTGAATCTATTTTCTTTGACAGAAACTCAACTAACTATTTTCGTTAACCCTTCGTGGGTTTTGCCATTTATTCATTCGGCTTATTTTTTCCCTCTTAACAACTATTGAACTAATTATAAACTTATAACCTAAGGAAAAAAAAGAAAAATATATCCATTAACCTAACCTTATAGGCAAAATATAAATAGAAAAATAAAGTATAAGAAAATTTAAGAAAAATAACATATAAATAGAGGTGGCAAGAACCAATTTGGATGGTGGGAGCGCCTGAGGACGGCAGGCCTTCCCTCCTGATTCTGCGGCCAGAGGTCGGCTGGTGATGCACCCTGCGTGCTTCAATTTCATGGCCCGCCGTGCGAGCTAAAAAAGAAAGAATTAGTTATGCTTTAACATGTGGGATCAAATTTCCCAGAAATTTGGTTCCTTACAACTAAAAGTACTATTTCCAAATTTGAAGCCCTGATTACCTGTTAATTGCATTCTTGAAGAAGCCCTGAAAAACAGCTGATGTTCAAGAAAATGTTAAATCTGTTTTTGTTGTATTGAAATATTAATCTTGGTATAATTATGGCCTTAAATAAAGTTTACGACGCTCCGACTGTTTTCAAGTGCTTAAATGGCATTATAAATGTGTTTAAACCAGCGGACATGAAAGTGAAACATGTGAAAGCAGCTATAATCTACAACATTTGCAAAGGTATGCATCAAAACAATATTAAAAAATATACTAATCTTTATTTATGGAACAGACTTGAATAACATGAT
Organism: Coremacera marginata; assembly: GCA_914767935.1. NCBI lineage: Eukaryota > Metazoa > Arthropoda > Insecta > Diptera > Sciomyzidae > Coremacera > Coremacera marginata. The sequence goes on from OU612046.1 coordinate 166,924,435, forward strand.
TGTTCGAGAACCCCGGGATTTGGAAAACAAACCTCTGATGCTCGAACCAGGTGGAGCACAAAACCCTGTTCTGCGTAAAGTTGCCAGTCTCGCTGACCATGTTCTAGCAGTAGGGGAACGTTATCAAATGCAAGATATTCGGTGTTCCCCAGCGGCGTATCTTGGTGAACACACTAGTGGTGTTTTATGTAAGTTAACCGCAAAAAATCTTCTTTTTTAATTATTTTAATATCTGCTTGTACGTTTTAGTATTTGGTATAAATAAAGGTTTAAAGCAATCCTCGAAAATACATCGTAATCGACCCATACGAGCATATCATGTCACCGGTTGTTTGGGTACTGCCACTGACTCACATTTTCACGATTCACATATAACAGTAAGATCAAAGTATCAGCATGTTCAACCAGAACGTATAACATCACTGGCTGCCTCCATGCAAGCTTCACATCAACGCAAAATGTACGAGCTTTGTGGTGTTGATATGCAATCACAATCTGCTTACGAAATCGCATGTAAAGGGCTTGTGCGACCTGCGGATAGCACACAGCCCGTAGTGTACAGTATAAAATTGATTGACTTCAAACCGCCAGAATTCACCCTAGAGATCCACGCTATAAATGAATCGGAGGACTATTTGGCAATACTTGTGCACGAGATGGGAATTGAATTGCGCACTGTTGCTCATTGTAAAGCAATACGTTGTATCCGACAAGGTCATTTCACCGTAGAGGATTCGCTACTAAGGCATGATTGGAATTTAAGGGGAGTGATGCAGAATATGCGGAAGCAGAAAACCGTAATAACGCAGCATCCGTATATGCTGGAACAAAATAGTATTGAGCTACGTGCATAAAAATTCTAAGTAAAATTAAAAACAAAATAAATGTTGGAGAATTGGTTTCGTAAACTTGAACATGTACCGATTATTTATTTTTTTATTCTTCCACATTACAATTTTTCGCCAGCGAGTTCGCTTTCTGCTCTCCAATGGAAAGAAAATAATCTCTGCTTTTGGAAGAGCAGAATATGATTCTAGGTAAAACTAGGATTGGTAATTTCAGCCCTTTAAAGGACTAGCTTATAAGCACTTTTAAAAAAATTGTATTTTAAAAAAAAATATCTGCTTTTGATAGAGTAGAATATGATTTTAGTTTGATTAATTATGGTAATCTTAATTGGAAAAACGTTCTGTTTCAGATGGCATTGAACTTGTGTTCTTATGGTTAACGGCCACGCACTTAACCAGTAAGACACAGCCGCCACTAATTTTCTTGCTAAGAAGCAGAAAATGAGTCTTCCTAGTGAATTCGCCTTATTGCTTTATTTATTCAATTTATGATTTTTTCCCGTCATCCTTTTTATGATTCTTTTGATGACTACTTTTCTTCTTTACGCTCTATTAACTTATTTTCCTCGTCTCTACGCTCTAATCTCCTTAATCACACTATTTCACCGATTAATTCCTTGTAATTCGCGTCGAAATGCTATAATAGCCTTTTTTGCCCAGGAGAGAAAACTGCAAAACCTTAAATATTTTAATTTTTGAAAACAAATTATGTTCCTTTTATCGCAACAACTCCCCTAAATTTCTTCCAGAGGTATTGCCCTGCCGAAGGCGAACAATTATCGGCCAAATGTTGGCTGGATTAAATGATGTGGAGCCCCATAAAATCATACAAAAGTACTTGATTAAAATAGTAAATAGAAGTTTTGTGTATAATCTGATAATCTATCCTATTTTGTGTTGGTATCCTGAGCAATGAGCAAGAATTTCCTCAACAAGAAATTCATAAAAAAAAAAAAATAAGAAATCTAACGAAATAGTTTTTATTTAAATAGATTTTGGGGCTTTTTTGGTTATTTGCAGAAGGAACGAAATATTCAGAGAAAATTGTATGCACCAGGAATCAGTGTTGGTACATGTAGGGAAAAACTCCTACGTGGAGGGAGTTTTTTTGGCAAAAAATAGGCATAGGGAATAAGCGGACAAATTTTTTTTTTCAAATTCTATGAAAGTAAGGAATTTCCACCAGAGAAAAATAATAAATAAGCTAAAAAAAAAACATTTGCTTGGCAATCTTTTTTCTTGTGGCAGTGTTGCTTACTGAATATAAATGGACATAGTGCATTGAATTATTACTGCAATATAAATAACATTACCACTATGCACCTAGTGGCAATGCAAATTAAATTTACATTACCATTAATATGTAATGGTAATGGAGGAAAAAAATTGCCATTACCATTAATATGTATTGGTAATGTAAAATATATTGCATTACTATTAATATGTAATGGGAATGAAAGAAAAAGTAGAAAAGAGATCTAAAAATTAGATCACTTAGATTGAAATGTAAAAATTCATATCATTATTAATCATTAAACAAGAAAATTAAACACAATATACATTGAATATGGGTTGAGGCATTTTTTTCAGAAGCTCTTCCGTGCAACTTATTTAATATTTATACATCTTAAAGTGCTTATGTGTAGTTAAGTTGTATGTTACAATGTTACGATAAAATGATTTGGGATTGAATACTCTTTGTTAAAGCGCAAATATAACAAAAAGAAAGGGAATTTTGTAGCGAAGATCTTTTTTAACATAGAGAAAAGTTAGAATTTTTTTTTGCTGCGCCCTTTAAAACAAGTATGTACATATCAACACTGCCTGGAATGACCACCTAAAAAATATTTCTTGCAATATTCTAGGAAAGAAATTAAATTTGCTTGTTGGTAGATAGAGTTGTTGCTCGTTGGGCTCGGAGAAGTCCTGAAATATTCATTTGAAATTTATTGAGTTATCCATAAAGCTTTCAACTTTCCGAAAAGGCCCGGTCACATGATTAAATTTTTCATCCAACAAGTCATCAAAAAATTTTACCAACAGAAATATATATGGAATTTGACGAAAAATTTGGCATGTGAACACTCATCAAATTGTTGGTTAAATCGTTTGACGAAAATAAAAATATTTTGATTTGATGAAAAATTTGACGTGTGAACACTCGTCAAATTTTCTAGTGCGATTTCATCACTTAAAAAAGGATTTCAACGCGAACACATCAATTCAAAATGCACGATGAAGAAGATTTTTGTAATGATTTTATTGAAATTTATAGACTACATCCATAACTGGCAGATTAAATCGCAAATTTACAAAAAAAAAAGATTATTTAGAAATAAAGCATATGGAGTGCTGCTGATGTGTTCACTTCGGTGTGCATGACAATAATGAAATTTGACGAAAAATTTCCTAATATGAACACTCGCGTGGTCAAACTGTTTGACCAATATTTTGATTAAGAAATTGATAATGTGACCGCCCCTAAAAGGAATCGTATAAGTTTACAAGTTGGTGGTGAGTTAATAACAAAAAATCGCCATCTTTAGGTGAAAATTGCAACCGTGCAAGTACAGTGTAGGGTTGCCAGCTCACAATTCAAAATTAAAACGAAAAAAGGGCTACAAATTGCACATTTTTTTATTACCTTATTTTCTCTTTCCTGTTTATTTTTTCTGTTGTTTTCTAAAAGAAAATTTTGAAGACAGTAGCTTAATTTTTTCCAATATTTCAATTCGGCTAGCATACAAAACCAAATCCAGTTCTTGGTATGTTCACAGCGCCATCTAGCTGTGAAATTAAGTTTTTTTCGCTGTAGATCGTAGTCCAAATTCGATTTGGATCTTGGATAGCGACGAAGCGTACACATGTGATAAACTTTAAAATATCAGGAAAATTGAGTTTGCTTCAAAGCTTCAATACATTTTTGAACAAAAAACCTTATTTGAACTGGTTAATTTCCAATATGTTTCAACTCAAAAAATTTTATGCAAAGCAGATAAAATTTTGGGGTGGGCTGGGCAGCAAGACTAATTTAGTCAAACAACAATCGATTTGATCTCTGCAGTATCAAAATAATATAATATTTTAAATTTTCACATCGTAATCTCATCCGCGCAGAGGAAACAAGTAGTCTGTTGCCAAAATAAAATATATATTAAAAATATTTTTATATATAATGCAACCTACTTTATGAATTTAGTGAAAACATGCCAGATATTTCGAAAATTTAATTTGCAGTACGTTTTTGTTGAGCCTATCCAAACATATTTAAACCTTTTTGTATTCAAATTTCCGTAAAGTTTTGTTAACCTCTGTCAACTCATACATAATCTATGCTTTTCGCATCTACAATAATCTAAAGATTTTTCTTTAATTTTAAAAAAGAATAGCAGCCAGTAGCTCTTTTATTCCAATGTTGTCATACAACAATCTCCAAAATAACAAAGATTTTTTCATAGCAAAATGCAGCCGGAGTTGGCAACTCTGGTACAGTGACATAAGCACAACTGAAATAACTCACCATTTCAGTATTTCACACTCAAGCGTGTTTCTCGTTTTCATATCTATTACCAGGTAGCAGGTAGTTTTTAGGTCTGGGATAGATATGTAAAGCGTTTAATTTTATTAACGTGTATCACATTTTTCGAACCAGTGTTGCTTTTAGAGGGGGATTTAATTTATTTAACAATTTCAAAACATTAAAACTTGATTTCTTTTGATATAATAATTTTTCTTTAAGTAAAAACTTATTAATTTTTTTATTGAAATTTGACAATATAACTAATCTGACAAGTGAAAAATCTAACCCATTGAAAATTGTAAAATTTTCTTTAGTTAGTCTTTTGTGATGAGACCAGTATCTTCATATCACTTGTCAAATACTTTGTGTTTTACAGTACAGTCATACCTGAGCGAGTTTTAGTATCTCATTAAAAAGTGTTCACATATATTGAATCTCATTTTGGTTGACGGTTATTTTTGTTTTTTTAAATTTAAAAGCTCAAATTTAAATTTTAAATTTAAGCCCAAATTTAACATAAAAATAGATGGTTTGTCTTTTTCCCGCAAATACCAAATTCATATTTTTATTTATTTTTAAATAAATAAAAACCCCCAAAAAACTGATTTTTGAACAGAACCATGCCGGTTTCGACAATTTTGAACTTTTAATAGCTCAAATTATTTCATTCGCAACCATCACTTAAATTTCCGGGGGGCACACAGGATCTTAAATATTTAAGCATTTTAAATATAAATCTAACGCAGTCTAATACAATTTATATATTATATATTATATATTATATAAAAAATTTGCATATTATTTGAAAAACAATTTGCTGAGCTCGTACGCCAAACTAATGATTTGACAAAAAAGGTTATAATGAAAAGGTTAAAATGAGTCGGAAAGGAGATATTTACAAAAAACCTGTTTTAGGAGCCATTTTGCCAATATGGTGGTGCGAGTGGCAAAAATACGAGGTGGCAAAGTTGAAATTCGGAAAGAGCACATCGAAATCTATATAAAGTATCCATTTTAAAACTCTCGGAAAACATTCAAGGTAGCCTCGTTTCGCCCTCCCCCAAAATGACTCTACTAATTGTACTATACGATTATATTAATAAATTTTTATATAAACTGAAAAGGTTTTCATATAGCTTGCTTGCATATTGTTTGGTGAATTATGAAGCCATATGCAATATACACGTCCTTATATAAACTTCTTTTGGTCTAAACAGCATTATCTTATTATAGGGAAATATTTCCATAAATTTAAATGGAATTCACGAAAAATAATTTCGTGGGGTAGTTTGTTGGAGATATCATAAACCTAACTAGGCAAGCAGTTTTATCGCCTTATTTGTCGTTATAGTTTGACATCAACATTCATAACTACATCCTCTTCTTGTGCTTTTAAGCATCCGCATCCTCAAAATCTCAGCCCCGTTTTCATAATTTACCAAAAAAGTATTTTGCTATGTTTTAAAATATTCTTTTGCCAATGAATACGAATATTTTCTTCATATTTTGAAAAAATGTTCTGTACTCTGAATTAGTTTTATCATGAAAATTAATTTTTTCAGTTTATATCTGTTTTGATAGTTTAAAAATCCATATTAAATTTAATTTAAAATATCCCCATCCGCAAAAAAGACTATAGATTTACATTAGACAAGCACACAATTTTTTTCACCTACCTACCACGTTATTATAAAAATGTATACACCTCATTAAAAATTTCCCCATTTTGTAAGAACTGCAATTGAAGTAATCCCTTATATTTTCACTCAAAGAACAACATCGTTTAAAAATTAAAATATTTATAAATTTTGTCTTTCTGGAAAGAATTATTCTATTCAAATAAAGTGAAAATAATAAAATAAATAATTTAATATCATTCTTAATGTGCGTGAGCTGGTAAGTATAATTGTGTTTGTGTTCGGGGTGTGTGCGTGCCTAAAACTTAAAATTTATTGAAGTAAAGCCAAACTGCTGTGTACAATTGGCGCGTCCTAAAACTTTGATTTTGTTATAAAAAAAGAAAAACTAAAATATTCGTTTTTTTCTCAATTTGGAGTTGTTTTTCCAAAATCAAAGTTACATTATCCTTTTATTGTTTCTAAAATAAGATTTAAATATTTGGCAGATTTGTAAAATAAACTATTCGTGAAAGGATTCGTATTATAAAACTAGCTTATATTTTTACATGTAAAACCATCCATATCATTTAATCGCTATAAGTTCACAATTATATATCCTGCAAAGTTATTTGTGCTCAAAAACCTAAAGTTTATTACATTTGGGTTGACTTCTTCAATAGAAAATTGATACTGTTGTGTTTAATAGAAGACGCGCCGGACAAGCCGCTTAAAGACAGACAATGACCTATATTTTGCACAGCTATTTGGCTTATATTCAGTAAAATTGGAACGCCAAAACTAAAGTGGTATTTTTTTTTTTTGTAATCGATCGCATTATCTTTTCTTGATTTTTAGCGTTGGTATTAAACTTTACGATATTTGGTTTCATTAAATTAAGCATCTTGGCAATTATCTGAAAAGAAAAACATAAAAAAGTTATATAAAGTTGTCATCGTCGTCATGAAGCAACAGCATCAAATGAAAATAAAATCCATGCAGAAATTCGTTCCATTTCTGTCGAAACTCCTTGAAAGACTCAAGTCGGAAACAGGCAATGAAACCAAAATTGTTCAACTGCAGCTGTTCCTAGATATGCTGATAAGGCCCGATGCAAGGTAATTGTTCTTCCGTATTTCAGCCAAATCGCACCTTGTTACCTCTTCATGTTTCAGTGTAACTATCGAAGAGTTAGACAAGTGCGAGCATGAATTAAGTGGCCTCTACGAATCATACGAAAGCGGTGCCGCTGATGATACATGTACAGAGTCCTCAAAGGTAGTATAAACATCATTATAATCACAATTATAGTTTGATTAATAAATATTAATAGCCTTGTGAAGCGGTACAAGTTGAAGAAGTCTCGTCGCAAGAGACTGCTATGAAGAAAATGGTACAAGATAATGGACACCATTCACAGGAGGTTCCTGTTGCGGTGAGCAAACAAAGCTATTTTGAACTGAGTTTATTAAATATTTTTCTTGTTGCTTAGCCTTGTGTATCGCAAAAATATAAAGACTTTCCATCCCAAAATGTTCTTGTCAATCAAGAGGTAGGCAAAGTAAACATTAAATTCTTTATTATATGATCGTTTGTACAAGACAGCTGCAAGTGAAATTTTATAATTTTTGAAACCACGAAATTTATATTTTTTGAGTTGATCCAGTTTTCCTCTATCTTAGTTGTTTGGAGAAAGCTAAAGTGTGCGCTATAGACTACGCTTAATTAATAAAAAATTAAATAACATCACTATCTTATGTCATGTTAGAATTTGGCTAGTATGGTAAATACCAGGGCTGGGAAATAACTCTTAAAAAATAATTTTTTTTTTTTAAGGTTAAGTCTGACTTACCGTTTTCATTTAATTATAAAAGTTAAAATTTACTTTTAATAATATATACAGCCGTGGACACATAAATAGCACAGAAATACATGTAGGGTGTTTCACATAAATTTTAATAAAATACATAGAGGAAAACAAAAATTTATTTCATGGTATTTGAGTTTAAACATTAAAATCAGTAGTAACTTTGTAATTACAAATTAAAAATAAGAAAATTAATGAAAAATTTGAAATTGCTCCTTAGCTGAGGTGGACGTATAAATAGCACAATTTGGTTTCTGAAAAAAAACAGTGATTTATTTTTATTTTACAATGAGCTTACGACTATGCTTACTAGTACTTGGTACTGTACCCGAATTGTCCAAAACAGCCGGACATCTTCGTCCCCTAATCTCCACAAGCTTCCTGACCCTATCCTTCGGATTAGAGTTCCAAGCCTTCTCAATTCCACTCCATAACTCATCTTAATTTCGAAAACTTTGGTTGCTTATGCTGACCTTCACATCATTCCATAAATTTTTTGTGAGATTGAGGTCCGGGCTTTGAGCCGGCCAATTCAAAATATTTATTTTTTCCTTTTTTAGCCAATCAATCACAACCTTTGCTGTGTGTTTTGGATCTTTATCGTGCATAAAAGTCCACCTAATAGGAATGTTCTCAAATGCAAATGGTTCCATCTGGTTATTATGAATATCTAAATGCATGTTTTAATCCATTATTCCAGGTATACGAAAAACTGGCCCAACGCCGTACCAGGATAAAGCTCCCCAAGCCATTGAATTTCCTCATCCATGCTTTAATGATTTTTTTTTTATACTTCGGATTTAACTCTTGGCGTTTGTGGTGCCGAACAAAAGCTTTTCCATCTGGTCCAACCCTATTAAATTTAGTTTTGTCAGTCCAGAGCACGTTCTACCAAAATTGGGCTTCTTCATTCACATGGGCCCTTGCAAACGCTAAACGATCCTTTAATTTTTTTTTTTTTTGTTAAGAGCGGCTTTCTTCGGCTAATGCATCCATAAAGATTAGCTTCATGTAGTCTCCTAGATACTAGTTTTCTTGAAACATTAAGGTTATTTTCTTTATTTATTTGCCTCATAATATGCTTTGCTGACTTGAAAGGATCAGCCTTACTTTTGCAAACTACAAGTCTATCAGTAGAAGCGGTGGTTTTACTCGGTTTAGAATTGCGCGGCTTATTCTCGAAATTATTTGAACCATTTGATGTACCAGCTTGAGTGCATTATAGACCATTTTTCGCGAAATTTTGAGAATATCCGCGATTTCAGATGTTTTTTGTCTTTCGCTTAGTTCATGAATTATAGACTTTTTTCCGGGGCGCAATGTTTGCCACGATCTATTTTATTTAGAATCGGCGAAATTAACTGAATAAAACTCTACAATTTTTACAAACACCCGATTTTGTTAACTTTTATTCACCAACTAACATATGTGCTATTTATATGACCACTGCAGATCGTACATGCCTATACAGAAAGAGATTGCCTGAGCAAATAAAAGTAAGTAACGGTACATCTCTCTCGGAGTTTTAAACAATGTACACTGGAGTCTCAAAAAATTATAACTACAGTTAATGAATGCATTATTAGGTTCAAACGAAACGTTTAAAAAATAATTTGACATTAGTGCTATTTATGTGTCCATGGCTGTACGTATATAAAAATAAAAGTTTAAAGCTAAATTTTGCTTTAACTCTAATAATTTTTCAATTATTAAACGCTTTATTTTGTATCAACAAAAAGCTCAACAACGATAGGCAAGACACGAGAAGCAATACTATTTTCCATACAAAAATATATTGCTTCATTTGACTTGCTCATCGTTAGAGTGCTTTCTCGAGATACGAAATGAAGGGGTAAGAGTTATATTTTTCGAGGTCAAGGTCTAGACTACTGTGTAATTACTACTCTATAAAAGGGTATTGTTGTTGTTGGTTCTTTTCAGAAAGCAACATGGACCTTGAGCTCGAAAAATAATTGGCTCTAAGGGCCAGTTTTTTAGTACGAGTTTAAACTTTAGTTAAATTAAACCGGTTTAACTCACCAAAATTGGACGTTGAAACTCGGTTTAACTAGATATTTTAGCATTTATTGAATTTAAATTGACTTAAATTATCATATGTTTCTTTTTTGCCTAATCCGAGCTTAAACGTTCAATTTTAGTGAGTTCAATTCGGTTTAATTTAACTAAAGTTTAAACTTGTGCTGAATAACTGGGTCTTAATATGTAATTGAAAAATTATTAGAGTTATAAAAACAACATTTTACATTTAAGAAAAAAAGTAATTCATAATTTTCGGCTTTTATTCATAAATGTTAACATATAAGAGTCTTCTGAAACTTTTATTCTTAAAAAAATTTTATAAAAGTCTTTAAACACTTCTCTCGCATTTTAGAACATGTTTTCATATTGATTTTTAAAATGTTGACTTTAAAAATTTTGAGCATAAAATAATAGTTATTTCTGCTTTTATTTTTTAAGGCAAAATTAAAATGCAAAATCTGACCATGATATAATAATTTACAAGGTAGCCTTGACAACTACCTATTTTCTCAGAGCGTCGACTAACTTGTCAAAATCATACAAAGTTTAATTTTTCATCTGTTTTGCTGCTTATTCGTTTCCTCTTTTTCTATGCGTTTTTGGCAAACGCTGGTCGATAAAAAACTGTCACTCCTACCTTGTAAATTATTATATCATGAATCTGACCGATATTTTTTTGAGCAGTAAATAACTGTTAAGTTTTGATTTTTGTTTTTTAAGGCAAAAATTAAAAGCAAAATTTGCATATTTTTTTGAGCACTAAATAACTATTAAGTTTACAATTACTGAAAAAAACTCTAATTTTTCGATTCGGCGATGCACTTAAGTTTTAATACTTTATTTCAGTAAATATTTACACTTGATATTTGATATTGAGATTTGGCATAGGGGTGAGTAGGTGCGGGCACAAATTATTTCAGGCTTAAAATTCATAATTCGATAATGCTGTAAATTAAAAATTCAAAAAGCAAACAAGTCGGTATCACGTTCCACACATTTTCTCGCCCATAATGCTACACACCCTTGGGCGGCGCCGGGTATTCAAGCTAGTATTTGTATAAAACTATAATTTTCAATATGGTATGTTTAAGACCAACTCTGTAGATGCTATCGTACTCTAGAAAGGTGCCATTATTGGGAATCGTTGTAGCCGGCGGCTTTAGTTTAAAAAAACAAAAATTTTATAAAGCTAAATATAGGATACATAAATCCTAAAGTTTGAAAACTCTAGAACTTTCCTTTGTACGGGAAAAAATTAACAAAACTCATTCTATTTTTTGTAGTCTTCAGTCTTGTACATTATAAGTAGTATTTATTAACAAATTTAACATATTATTTCTTACTATTTACTAGCCCTGTGAATCGGATGAACTCGTGTCACAAGAAGAATTTCCTGTTAATAATGCGGTGAGCAAAATCAAAATGATCTGCTCTTTAATGTATGAAATATGTTGAAATCTTTACCATCTAAAAAATTAACACCTAATCGCCTCAAACAACCTTGTTATACATCAACCAAAAATATCATTAGATAGAGCGAATTGCGTTTTATGTTTTTGTTTTTTTTTTTAAATATTTTATTTTTATAATTTTTCAGCAAACATCTGAGGATCAAAAAAACGCTCCAGCTGTAATGGATAATACAGAAATATTAAAAGAAGATACGAGCTCCAGCGAACAACCTCCACAAATGGTTAAGGAGAGATCGCTCATAAAATCAAAGGTTGATGAATCTTCAGAAAGTGCAATAGAAGATATGACCGCTGATGAACAACATTCCACAGAAAGTGAAAAAACGACAGAAAATTCTCCAAAAGAACTGAAGGAATTTAACATTAACGATGAAAAAAATCAAGATCTCTTTATCAGTGAGAAGGATACGAATTGTTCCGAAAGTAAGGATGATAACAAAAAAGACGAAGAAGAAGAAGAAGAAAAAGATGCAGAGGTTGGACCAAAATCTACAGATTCTCAAGATCTGAGTGACAGAGCAGGATATGAAAATAATTTAAACACTGCAGCTTCTGCAGACTCAGATGGCGAGGAAACAGAAGCTGCACCTGCTGGAGACTCTGATAGTGGTGAAGCCATAACTGCTGCTTCTGAAAATTCCGATGATGAAGAAATTGAAGAGAATGTAGAAATAGTTAAATATCCGGAAGTCGAATCGAATGAAATGATTCTGCCTGACTCGGCGGAAGAGGAGTCGAACACAATAAATAGCAATGAAGAAGATATTTTACCCGAAACAGATGAAAAAACGGAGTGCCAAGAAGAACTTAATGAAGACGATGATCCAACAGCTGAACCTGAACTTATTGCATTTGCATCAGGTAGCGACAGCAAAGATGATGGAAAGACCGACAATAACGATCCGCTCAATGTGGAAGAAAGTGCTTCTAAGGACAATAAAATAACAGACACAGGTGTATCAGCTGAGTATGATGATGACGACGATGATGATGTGCAAGTCATTGAAACGAGAAACTCGCCCATTTGTGTTGATTCAGATGATTCCGATCATCCGACAACCACTACAGCCAGCCATAGCACAGCTCAAGATACTTCCATGAAGAAGGTTGCAAATCCCGCGCCCAAAAAAGCAATTAAATCAAAACCCACCCCTAAACCACAGAAACGAACAACTAGGTCTTTGCCAACGGGCAGTTCTGTTATAGACACCATCGATTTATTGGATTCTTCGGATGATGAGCGATCCCAGTACACTAAGCCCGCTTTTATCTCGCCAGTAAAACGTTGTTTACTTCCCAAAACCACTAGACAATCAAAACGCAAGCGATCTCCCTCTTCTACGCCCACTACAAGTCTCCGGCCACAAAACCGTAGTGCGCCCAAACCTCCTACACAGCTTCACATATCTACACCGCAGTCAAACTTTCTTAATGCAGTCAACCTGCAGCCCGCCAATACGGCAAATCCACCTGCGTTCTCGGCTCAGCTTTATAACAAAAACGTAATCATACCGAATGCTTTTTACGGCAATCCACCCGATGTGCGCTCGAAAACTAAACTTAACAAGATAATCCAATCGTCTAATAAAAGTTTAGCTACTCCCAGCAGTGAAGTAACAGCACAACAGGAAAAGGTATACCGTCGTTGGCTTGATAACTTCCTCATTAATTTTGCCAGTCCACTGCAAATTGTTTCGCATTCCTGTTTCGTGCTGCTACAACGCGTGCTCAATAATAAATTCTTTCAGAGAGTAAAGGAGGCACGCACCAACTTAAACGTCATGGCACAGCGTCAGCTGACGAATGAGACCCCAGCAAGTCTTGACATACAGTTAATGTTCGATCTGCGAAATGCTTTATTCAATAACGAAGCTCAACTCTCAGATATTGGTATTAAATTTTGTGAGATGGCCTCAAATCAATCTTTCGGCAAGTCAATACCGCTGACCACAGACATTAAAACAGGACGTGTAACGTCACGCACGCGTATAGATGAGGAAGTACCTCAAAGTGCGCCACCAAATAAAAGTTTGAATGGCGTGCCAAAGTCAACGTTAAACCAAACTAACGGCTACACGAAGAAGAGCAAGAAGGACGACACTGATGAGTATACTCCCAAGAAGCCTGTTGTTATTGCGCGCGAGGGTGGAAACAGTGTACATGATGAACGCAAGAGATCTCTACGCACAAATCGCTCTAAACGCTACGATAATAACTTCAGCTATAACGAGGACCAAAACGATGACGACGAAGAGGAGGAGGAGGAAGATAGCTATGATGCAATAGCGCGTAAAATTGAGCAAAAGAGACAGGAAGCCAAGCAAAAGCGAGAAAAAATGGCCAAATCATTTGAAAGCGCTTTTATAGAGGCGTTTTCTAAGCAAATTGACGGTATGTGTTATTTATTTGTTCTCCATTATTTGTGTGTGTTAAATTTAAACTATTTCAGTTTCTGCAACTAAGCGTCAAAAATTGAGTGTCGTGGATGCGTCTAACAATGAGTATATGGAGACTTTTGCCGTTTCACCTGCTTTATTAGAGGTTGGAATGCACTGTGGCGAAGGCTCGATTGTCGCAAATGCTAATGACGATCAATATGAAGACGCTGATAATCTCGATGACGGGCCAAGAGAGCACCGAATTTATAAAGTAGCTCCAACCGCTCCTTATAAAACCCCTAAGAGGCAAAGTCTTCGTGCAGCCAAGGCAGCGTCGTCCCTGGTCTCGGAAGTAATCACCTGTAGCGATGCTAGCGACGACAATGAAGATTGTCAACGCAATCAAGTAGATCTATCGTCACTGCCGAAAAATACTAATCGTGCAATGTTTATGACGACCAAAAATAATGAAGTCTTAAACTCATTTTGCATTATATGTCGCCGACAAGTTCAGCGCATTGTGCACCATTACGTTAACCAACATCGCGGTTGCGAGGTATATACCTCACGTTTATCAAGTGTGCAACTAACTCAACTTCGTCGTAATAAAGGGAATACGGCTCAAATGAGCCTCTACAAAAATGGACAAAATCAGTATGAAGCAACATGTCCCTTTTGTCAAAAGCGCTCTCGCTTTATGTTATCCTACTGGTTCCAACACTTCACCATGCATACTGGTGAATATTGCTATCGTTGCAGTGGTTGTGGCACGCGAAAACCTACACGTTCTTTGCTACTTGCACACTTGAAAACGTCCTGTCGCAAAGGTTCTTCTGTGTGTCAGGACTTTGGTTTTGAAGCAAGGACTAATCAAATAGAAGCGCGTATTTGTACACTATGCAATTATATACAGATGCATCGCAGCAATATTGTGCAGCATCTGCGTACACAACACGGTCTGCAAGAAATACGACCCAAGCATATACAAACCGTAGTTCTACTTAAAATAATCTCAACAACTGCATCAACTACACCAACTACACTAACTACTCAAACATCAACCATTCACGATTTGAAAGAACTTGATTCTACTTCCTCATGCAGTAAACCAGCAACTGATTCCAACAGCAATTTAAGAAAGTTTTTTGATAGTTTCGAAGATGCCTCAGCAGTTCAATTTAAATACGATGATGACGATCCAACTGATGACTTGTCATTTATGATTTGTGGCATGTTGGATGTACAAATGAACACTGACTAGTTAACATTTGATAACTTCATATTCAATAGGATAAGCATTTTTTAGCCTTAAGCCTAATTATATATTTCTTTATTTATGCCTAATGTATATAATTATTTTTAAAATGAATTTTTTTTTTCACATTATTACAATGAATTTTTTTATCTGCAGCTCTTAAAATAGATCCAAACAATATGTACAAACATTGAAGATATCTATGTATGTTTTTGATTAAATAAATTATTACTGTATTTTTAATATGGGCATTTCCAAACTGACGTTACGTACGATTTGTACGAAAAAATATAAAAAAAAAAATGAATAAAAAATTAAAATTTTTAAAAAGGTTTTTTTATGTTTCCATAGTAATTAAGTAGCACTGTATTAAGTAAAAGAATTACAACAGTCGATCCTAAGAATTTAAAGATATAAGCAAAACTAAGCTCTGGCGTGACGTTACAAAAAATAGAAGTAGTTTTGGACTTGAATTACAAAATTTGCAAAACTCTGCGAATTGAGCAAGACTTTTTGTATAAAACCTTTTTCAGAACGTTTTGAAATATGTATATTTTTCCGTTTTTTTTTTTGTTATTAGGCTTAGTCATCTGACGTGACGTTACTGGCGTTACGATACTTAAATTTACATTGTAGTTTAATTTGGTAATTAAGTAATTAGGTAACTAATATAATTTAGTAATTAAAAACAAATTTAATATATTCTGCTTCTCCTTGCCTCAGCCATTTTTCATTATTTGTAGCCAATGCCTTCCATTTTTGCTAAAACAAAAACTTTACGAAACATTTACAAAACATTAACTAAAAAGAAAAATTAAAATTAAAAACCTAAATTGCTTACATCAATAAAATAAAAATGTTTCTCTAAGATAATATCATTAAATAATAAGTTTTTATAACTTTTAGTTTTTGTGTCACGGTGGACTTTTTTTCTGGAAATGCCCATATACAAAGCTTAAAATATTGGATATAAAGTTTTCACACATGAAAAACTTAAGTAATGAAGATAAAACGTTCGGATTTTTTTTTTCTTGCCAGTGATGGATTGAAAAGAGAAATAAACGAAATATCCTATTAATTGCATCATGAAAGAAAGGTACAGTCGTCATTGCTTGCAATACCTTATCAAGGTACTATGGGCAAACAGTTCTAAGGGGCTGTTCATAAATTTCGTCGAACATTTGTGACGAAGTGGATCATGGGTAGAGGCAGGAGAGCGTGACTTCAATTCAGTTTTTAAAATTTTATTAAAATTTAATTTTATTGTAAACTAGCTTATACCCGGCGCGCTTCGCTGCGCTCAGCGCTTATCCCCTAAAAGAGGGTGTAGTTTTAGCGAAGCCATACTTTTATAGTAAGTTCATACCGAGTTTTATTGATGTCTGACTTATTTCGAAAACTATACCGAATATTTGGGGTGCTGTAAAAGTACCACTCCCCTCGTCAAACGCACATAAATTTTTACCAGTGGAACGGCATGTGTAAATTGAGGTCGAATACTGAATTCCGAGGCTGTGCGACCTACAAAAAAAAAACCAAAACTGCTCGATATCGAAAAGTTTAGGTGTATTTAAGGTGCCTTTTACGATCGGCACCAGACTTCATAGGAAGGCCTCTCAAGGCTTTGGTATAAAAATTGGCTTAGCGGTTTCGGAGTCTTTACGTGATATACACATATACCCACAAACGTATATACATTAAGTCGCCTCACGCTCTTTAGAAAAAAAAGTTGCGTAGTCCGGTTCTACAAAATAATTCATGGCTTATGTTACGATGATCCCCAAAAATATCGACTAAAAATATTGCCTGGTATGGTAGTTAAAAAAAACAAACGGTCAGAAATAAGAGTAATGAAAAAGTTCTTTTGCATCAAAAAATCTTAAATTTTTTCCGTTGGACCAAAGATAATGCGGACTTTTATGGATTGTTTTAACTTTCTTCATATTATTTTCACTCAAATGAATTTTTTCCCATACTACTTTTAGTCAAATAAATTGTAAAATGTAAAAAATGTGTAGGTACATTTTTTTTGTAATTTCATTCAATTTAATTCTTCACTTTACACTATATTTTATCAACAATAGATCATTTATTTGACCAAAAGTAACATGGCAAGACAAAAAAAAATTTTTTAATTTGAATTTCAAAATACTATAAAAAAAAAGTTAAAAAATTAATGAAAATCCGCATTACCTCTGATCCGACTGAAAAAATTAAAAAATGATTGGTGCAGATAACTATTAAGTCTGTCCCTTTGTTATTAAGGTCAATGTCCTTTCCAGGGCTGAAATAGCCATTTCGTTTTTGTTTTTTTTTATTTCAAACTATTCCAGCTCACAGATGGCTATCGCTACTATCGAAATATTTGGGGAATCATAACATAAAGCGTTATTTTGAGCAACCGACCCAAACAAATTTTTTTTTTGTGAGGAGCATTAGTATACAAACATACATTTTTTACTGATAGATAGATGAGCAGAAAAAGTAGGCATGGCAACATTAATATATATAGTGACCGCCACTTGGTCCCATTGCACCTACATATCAAGTTTCACTATCAAAACATGTACAGCTCAGAAATTACAACGATTTCTGAAAAGTCGGCGTGTATAAAGTGCGACACGCCCATTTTTTAAGGGTTCTGGCAGTAACCATTTGAACTAACCTACCAAATTTTATTCTTTTACTGTAAATTTTGATTTATATACTTTTTACGGATTTGTGGGCGTGACAAAATTTACATAAAAAGTGACCGCAACTTGGACCCATAGCACCTACATACCAAGTTCGACTATCAAAACGTTCACATCCCAGGAATTAAAATTATTTCTATCCGATAGCCCTGGCAGCTAGTGCTTACTTAGTTATAATTGTTAAATTGTAATTAACTATAATACATAAATAAATTAAATAAAATTATTGCTGAAGAGTAGGCACCATGCACATTTTTTGCAAAGCTGTTGAGAGTAAGTGTATGAATATAATTACCAAATTTTAGTATTTAACGATGAGAATCGTCTGATTTAAAGAAGTTCTATTGATTTGTGGGTAAAAAAGTGGCGGCCGTGGCGTAGTGGGCAGAGTGTGTGGTCCATATGGGAGAGAACCCTGGTTCGAATTCCACCTGACACAGAAAGTTTTTTCAATTGAATTAATTTTTCTGTTCGGCAGTCACCTCTCTGCTGACAATGGCAAACCTCAGAGAGTAAAAACTGTCATGAAAAGCTTCTTGAGAACACAAGCCGTTCGGAGTCGGCATAAAACGTGTAGGTCCAGTTCTCGATCATTTGTGTTCAAACATTCCACAACACGCACAACACATTAATCATAAGAAGCTCGGTCAAAGTCCTTTCAAGGGCTGAAATTGCCCATTTCGCGTTGTTTTTTTTTTATTTGCGGGTGGTGCAAGTCGGTGTGGCAAATTTGATATATATATATTGACCGCAACTTAGAGCACCTGCATATGAAGTGTTACTATCAAAACGCGTACAACGCAGGAATAAGCATGATTTTGAAAAAGTGAGCGTAGATATGGTGCGACCACGCCCATTTTTTAACAGCTGCCGACAGTGACCTTATACACAAAATTACCAATTCTTCGTCTTCTACGGTAAAAGCCGTCTAATATAAAGCATTTTTACTGATTTGTGGGCGACGTGACAACATTTGTATATACATACTGACTGTCACTTGGATCCATAGCACCTGCATACTAAGATTCCCTATCAAAACATGTACAACTCAGGAATAAGCATGATTTCGATAAAGTGGGCGTAGATATAGTGCGGCCATGCCCATTTTTTGTGCATTGGTCGAGAGTAATCATATGAACTAAATTAGCAAATCATAGTCTTCTACGGCAAAAACCGTCTGATATGAAGCATTTTTAATGATTTGTGGGCGGTAAAAGTGGGCGTGACAACGTTTATATTTACATAGTGACTGCCACTTGTATCCATTGCACCTGCATACTAAGATTCACTATCAAAACGTGTACAACTCAGGAATAAGCAAGATTTCGATAAGGTGGGCGTAGATATAGTGCGGCCATGCCCATTTTTTGTACAGCACCTGCATACCAAGATTCACTATGAAAACGTTTACAACTCAGGAATAAGCATGATTTCGATAAAGTGGGCGTAGATATAGTGCGGCCATGCCCATTTTTTGTACATTGGCGGACAGTAACCATACGAACTAAATTACCAAATCTTAGCCTTATACGGCAAAAACCGTCTGATATAAAGCATTTTTAATGATTTGTGGGCGGTAAAAGTGGGCGTGACAACGTTTATATTTACATAGTGACTGCCACTTGTATCCATTGCACCTGCATACTAAGATTCACTATCAAAACTTGAACATTTCAGGAATTAAAACGATTGCTGAAAAGTGGGCGTAGATATAGTAAGACTACGCCCATTTTTTGTACAGTCACCGTAAGTAACCATCTGAACAAAATTACCAAATTTTAGTTGTATGTATATGATTAAAACCGTTTGATATAAAGCATTTTTTTTGGTTTGTGGGCGATAGAGCCAATTTGGGTTGTATGGGAGGTACCATGCCCCCTTGTCCAATCAACACCAAACTTCACAGGAACACTTCCAGAATGTTGATTCAGTATCCCTAAAAATTTCATAAAGTTTGGTTCGGTGGTTTTAGAGTCTATACGTGATATACACACATATCCACATACCCACATACCCACATACATACATTCATTTTTATATATATAGAAGATAAGAAGAATAGATAGATATTGCTTTAATTTTGTATCAATATAAAAACGCATCTAATAAGACGAACAGATCACAAACTGAAAAAGACAGTTAATGTTTAAATCGAGCAAAGGCATTTGAAACATTTTCAAGCAGCTTCAAAAACCGTTTTTTTTTTACTGAACTGAAGCGTGAATTTATACTCCAAAGCATGGCAGAATTATAAGGTAGGGTCGACTCGGAGAGGAATGGAGTAGAAAGCAGAATAAAGCGAGATTGGTGTCAAAATCAGCTGTTCATCGCGAATTTCTTTATGCTCACGTTCCGCAGTTGTTTATAGGTTATTAAAACTGTTACAGGTTTTTTTTTTTGCAATTTTAAGACTTCTTTCACATTTTATAGTTTTTTTTACACTTTTTTTATAATATTTTCACTCAAATTAGCACAAATTTAACACCCGCGACCGCACTGTTTGCAACTTTGAAACATAAAATATTTTCTTCATTTGCAATTTCTACGAAATTCGTCGTTTTGACCTATAGGCTGTGTGCTATTCGGAAACTTTTCACTCGGATGATGAAATTTTGACAGTCTGAATGAGAATATTTGGCCCTTGCGAGGTGAATATGATTGTCAAAAATTCATGTAGCCTCAGGGGCTAGTATAAATTTTGACAATCGGCAAGAGAATTTTTGACACCAGCATAATTAGAAAAAAAACACTTAGAAATTAATGAAAGCTAAACTTTTTAGTTAATTATAAATTAAAAAAGCACAAAGAATTAAAAAATAATGGAATCCCAACAAAACAACAAAGGAAGTCTTACGTAATATTTAGAACTATATTGCATACTTTCCGCAATCCCATAAAGCCACTTGCTACTCGATAGGTAACCACTTCATACTCTATTGACCATCCATGATGCTTCGCTGGATTAAACTCTACAGTTTTGCGAAAAGAGCTAGCAGACACTCTTAAATGCATTTAAGTTTGTGCATTGTCTCATTCAAATTGGCATTTAAAAATATTTGCGTAAAATTCTGTTAATTTTCAGATATATCAACAATTTTGCAAAATAAATTGATTTCTCGCGCTAATAAACTAACGAAATCTAAAACGCCAAAATTTCTAGTTGTCAAAATTTCATTGTTCTTTTGGCACAGCAAAAATGACAATTTTATTTCAACAGACAGAAATTGTATTCAACTCAGTAACTTCTTTCCTACCACGAGTGAAAAGTTTCCGAATAGCACACAGCCAAGGTTGATTTATAAGGTTGTCGCAGGGCTGATCGCACTCTCTTCTCAGTACCCATAATTGTCAAAACCAGCCAATTTTACGAATGACTACGAAAGAGAAACGGATGATAAAAGAGAGCACTTGCAGATTTTCTATGAGCTGTCAACTTCGATTTGACAATTATGGGTACTCGCTCTCTCCCTTGCGACAACCTTATAAATCAACCTTGCACACAGCCATATGCATGGCAGAATTATAAGGTAAGCTCATCACGGAGAGGAATGGAGCAAAAAGCAGAATAAAGCTAGATTGATGTCAAAATCAGCTGTTCATCGCAAATTTCTTTATACTCACGTTCGCAGTTTGTCTTACTACTTAGAATTTGTTACAGATTTGTTTGCAATTTTAAGAGTTTCACATTTTATAGTTTTTATTACACTGTTATAATATTTTCACTCAAATTATCACAAATTTAACACACGCGACCGCACTTTATGGATGTTTATGCTTGCAACTTAATGGGGGGAAATTAAATTGGTGCTACATCGCATGGCCAAGCCATCAACTGCTGCTGGCCACCATGCAGCTGGCGAAGGTACAAGAGGGCTATGCTGATGCCTTGAAGGTAACCTATGACACCTTGGTTTTGGTGTGCAAGGTTTTCTTCTCGCTTTACTTGCAAGATGTGCCAGAGTTTGTGCCAGAGTTTGTTTACGATTTGAAAACATAATATTTTTATTTCATTTGACGTTTCTACGT
Organism: Coremacera marginata; assembly: GCA_914767935.1. Classification (NCBI taxonomy): domain Eukaryota; kingdom Metazoa; phylum Arthropoda; class Insecta; order Diptera; family Sciomyzidae; genus Coremacera; species Coremacera marginata. Next base: position 166,946,150 of record OU612046.1, read on the forward strand.
ACTTCGTCGTTTTGACAAGCATCTTCCTTCTAATTATCCGCTCTTCGTTGACGCGTGAGAGCATTTAGTATCATGGGCCTACCTTATCATTGTATCATGGCCATATGTTCCTTCTCATTATCCACTATTCGTTGACGCGTGAGAGCACTCACCGAAGCGGCCCTACATTATCATTGTATCATGCTCCAAAGCAGTCATCGAAAATAACTGGTATAACTTCACATTCAAAGCGAATATTAAAGAATTATAAAAAAACTGAAACAAACAACAATTTTCAGGAATATCAAAGTATCGCCGCTTCACAACGTCATAAAAGCTTTCATTTGTGTTTAGCTCTGTTCATATGGTCATATAAAATTCACATAAAATAGTTGGTCAAACACAATACAACAACGTGAAATGTCCATAATAATAAAACATAATAATAAATATAACGTGTTCTATGCTTTTTCTTAATAAACTCAAAACTCAAAAAATTTAAAAAAAAAGTAAAAGTGTAACGTCACATTAGGGGAAAGAGGGGCTGGTGGGCCAGTCAAAAATTCACTAAAAAAATGTTACATAATTTATGAACAGCACCTAACAGTCAAGAACATTTGTTGTGTCGACACCAAAAACTTTGAAATTTTATAAAAATCCAGGGTTTGAAATCAAAAGTAATGATCTTACTATATAATGTTGAGATTTTTGTATTCCAGATAACCTTTCGATTCGTGTGTAATCGAAGGTACGAAAACAAAAAAAAAAAAAAAAAATCAGGTGCGTCGTTTAACACTCGTGAAGTGTAGCTTCTTCGCAGTTTCATAGATTGACATCTGGGGGAATCATTTTTTTGGATGACATTTTTCTTCCTACGGTGTTATTTCAGATCTTACTTACTTACTTAGATGGCCGTGACAACCCGTGTCCGGATTTCGACCGACCTCATCAGCTCTCGCCAGGCGCCTCTGCTTTGCGCGCGCCTTCTCCAATCGGATACACCAAGCGCGGTTAGGGCTTCCTCAGCCTGGTCCATCCATCGGAGGCATGGTCTCCCTCGTCGTCGTTGACCAGCGACCCTCGCCTCGAGCACCTTTTTCGCTGGAGCTTCGTTGTCCATACGATGGACATGACCCAGCCAGCGTAGTCGCTGCACAGTTATACGCCGAACTACGTCAATGTCTCCGTAGAGCTCATACAGCTCGTGGTTCATTCGGATGCGATAGTCATCGCCGACTCGAACAGGACCGAAGATTTTGCGAAGAACTTTTCTCTCGAACACCCCCAGAGCGGCTGCGTCAGTTTGCGAAACTACCCATGCCTCAGCGCCATAAAGCAGCACAGGTAGAACGAGCGTCTTGTAGAGTGTTAGCTTTGTCGATCGAGAGAGGGCTCTGGAACTTAGTTGCTTACTGAGCCCGTAGTAGCACCTATTAGCAATTATTGTTCTTCGCTTTATCTCCAGGCTGATTTCGTTGTTAGTGTTAATGGCGGTGCCAAGGTAAACGAACTCCTTGACTACTTCAAAGTTATAGCTGCCGGATGAAACGTGGGAGTCTAAACGCCGCGCTCCCTTGTTTGTAGACAGCATATACTTTGTTTTACCCTCATTTATCGTCAAACCCACTTTTGCTGATTCCTTTTCGATAGCGGCGAAAGCAGCGGTAACATCTCTCTTGGTTCTGCCAACAATATCAATATCATCAGCGTACGCAAGGAGCTGGACACCTTTATAGAAAATGGTGCCATTACGATGCACACCGGCCTTTCGTACGATCCCCTCCATGATGATGTTGAAGAGATCGCAAGACAGTGGATCGCCTTATTATTATTCAGTTATTATGTTATTTCAGATCACAATTTTTAAAAATTGAGTGTGAATTAAAAATCTTATATATGAATCAATTCTGCATTGATTGAATGATATTCTTATATCGTTATTCACTTATTCAAATTTTTGTAAATAAAATCAAATTGAATCATTCTTTTACAGCTCTGGTTGTTATAAACTGACCAGCAGTTTTGTTGAAGCAATAAAATGCAATTGTCCTGTAGAGAAAACGGAGAACCTGTAATATTCAGCCCTGTTTTGAATTACATTTCCCCCGGAATTGAAAAAGGGAATTAATTTTTAAGGCAGGGGATACTGCTTTTAAAGATTGTTTTTCTTGTGATCTCAAAGATAGACGCTGAATGCAAATATTTGTGTTAAAATTTTTCAAAAATTCCGTGAACATTGTTACAAATACAAAAATTTCCTTTTTTAATTGCTGGCGAAATTTTGTTCACAATAGGACTGATTTTGTTTTTGGAAAACAAATGTGTTCCTTTTATCGCCAAGGAGTAACGATAGCAGCTCGCTTTCTTTTTTCGCAAATGAGAACTCGTCTTCATATCTTCTACAGGTATCGCTTTCTCCGCCTCGGAGAAAGGCGAAAAATTGATCCCAGCCAGCATTTTGTAACGAGAACGAGCAGAAGCGAATCTTCATCAAGAACAATTTTTCGCTGGCGAGCTCGCTATCTTATCGCTTTCTGCTCTCTCGTGGGATAAAAAAGATTATCGTGGCGAAATCTTCAAGAGCAGAAAATGAGTCTTCCTTTTGAGCAGAAATTTTTTTAAATGCCTCATGATACCGCTTTTTCTTCGCTTAGACGTAAAAAGAGCGAAACTATGGTGTTTTGATTTTGAAAAAGAAGATGTATCTCCAAGAAGTAACGATACCGAATCGCTTTCTTTTCGCGCAAAAGGAATCTCGCCTAAATATCTTCCAAAAGTATCGCTTCGCTTCGCCTCGGCGAAAGGCGAACAATTTATCTTCCAAATGTTGGCTGGGATCATTCAAATGCTGACTGTAAACATTCAATTGTTATCTTTGTATTAGTGTTTCCATTCATATTTGTAGTCTTGGAAAAGTCGCCGGACAGAGAAAAATGCCGGCTGTATTCAGAAATGGAACTGATTCAGCATCAGTGCATAAAATGAGCTGTCTACACCGTCCTCTCCACACATGTCAAAGAAAGTCAGCTCAGTGAGGCCAGTGTAGACAGCTCATTTTGCGCAGTGATGCGCAAAGGTCTCCGCTGCAAGACCTCCCAGCTGTCAAATGAAAAATATTCTTTAAGGACTCGTGGCTTTCATGCATATTCTCTACGACATATACTCTGCTCTGGCAAAAGAACAAACCATCCAAAAAGGAAAGTGTGGATTGCATGAATTCCTCATTGAAAAAAGATGCATGACCGAAACAGCAACTTGAAATCCAAAGAAATAATGTTTAACAGACAGAAAGAAAAAATGTTCAAAAATAAAAAATCGCTTCAAGTCACTGCTGATTTATTTGTGTTATTTTTATCATTTCTGTTGTTTGCTTGATTGCTTTGCTTAAAATTATTTAAAAAAACTTCAATTGGCGAAGCAATTCACTGAAGTAGAAATCAAACTGTAAATTTAAGATCTTGAACAATTTTTGGACTCTTCAAATACTTTTAAGGGAGTATTTCTGGTTGGAAGGCTGTTTTTGGGCCCTTTTTAAAAAACTTCGTATTTGAAAACGCAAACAGTTATTTAAATTCTGTTTTTTATATTGTATTAAGAATATATTAAATTAAATAAAATTTGTTTTTCCTTTGTAAGAGGGCTGTTCAAAAAGTTGTCGGCCTTCAAAGTTGGGCGTCGAAAAAAAAGGTATGCTGCTTGCGGCCCGGAAAACTCGACATCGGATCATCTGAAATGAAAAAAGTAAACGGCGTTACATTCAGTACAGAAGTAAGTCTGGTCCCTACCTCAATCATAGTTTTGCGATTATTTTTTAAAAAATGGCGGTCATTGAAAAATTAAAAACCGATTTTGGGTATTTTTTTGTAGTTTAGTGTAAAAAAAAAATAGTAAAAAATTGTTTACAATTGTGATTGAGGTAGGGACCAGAGCGGTGACAATTCTGCGTTGATTGCACTTTGTTTCATCAAAATCGGTTCAGAACTACGGGCGCAATCTGAGCAGCAAGCTCGAAAAACGTGGTTCCGAGATAAACTCGTATAAGTTTGAAGTTATTTTTTTGCATCAAAAAAAAAATATATGAAATGAAAAATTTGAGCATTCGAAAATTCTGCGTCGATTGCACTTGGTTTCATCAAAATCGGTTCAGTAGAACCGGAGAAAAGTGACTTCGAAGTTCAAAAACGCGATTTTGAAAAAAACTCAAAGAAAATTTTAGGCAATAAAACATTTTTTTTTTTGTGAAATACTTACATATATCAATCTGCAATGCCAGCCCCATTTAGTACTCCTTCCTCGTCTTCAAAACATGAGGACTCAGCGGCTCTTTGTGCTCTTCGGGCAGTGCTACCCTCTTTTGATGCGGCCAGAGCTCTGGCTTCGGACCTTTTCAAACGTTCTTCGTTCCGAGACATGGCGAAATCATATGTAACGTTGCCAATCGGGATGCCCATTAGGTTCATTATTTGAAGTATTGGCAAAAAACCTTCGTTAATTGGCAATCTCAATAGTGCGTGCGCCGGTGTGCATATGCTTCGGTGCGAATGACCACAGAACTGCGTTGAAAGATTCGTTGCTGTTTTGAGTAAGCTAATGTGAAAAATTTCAAGACATATCATTAATTTTTGTGGATTTTTAAGAGATTTAACGTTTAAAATAAAGCCACTTTGTATGGGAAGTGGGCGTGGTTTTCATCTGATTTTGCCATATATCATGCAGATGGTTTATATTAAATATCAAAGCTATGTGCAAAATCTTAAAACATTTCTTTAATATTTGCAGATTTTAAAGAGATTTTACGTTTAAAATAAAGCCAATTTGTATGGGAGGTAGGCGTGGTTTCCATCCGATTTTTCCAAATTTTATAGCCAGGATTAAGATTGAAGAGCAAAACATGCTTACATGCCAAATATCAAGGAATTTCTTTAATTTTTGTGGATTTTAAAGACATTTTACGGTTAATATAAAGTCACTTTGTATGGGAGGTAGGCGTGGTTTTACGCAGTACGCGTTGGGATATAAATATAAACTTTTTTATGCATTCTTTAGCCATGTTATAAGAAGTACATAGTTTTTACATAAGCCCTTCATGCATTCCTTAGGAAGCTTAAATGAATGCCGGATTTTTCTACGACATCGCCGTGTAAAAAACCAAACATAGTCTATAGAGGTTATGCATTCTAAATCATATACATGACCATATCCTGCTGGGATGTTTGACTTCTCGTTGACTCGTTACCTCCGCTCCCGGAATTCTGTTAACATCTTGGAGGTCTTCTCGTTTTATGTTTTCAGCTGACAAACAGCTCAAACAATTCCTTACCATGAAAATTTCGTACCGTATACCGAATAAATTTCCGTAGAAATAAAGATTCGGAACATTAAATATAACCACTTCTCTTTTTATTTTAGGTAAAAATATATTTTCGGAATTCTGCTTGCAAAATTCCAATTTAATTTTATTGCATTTTTAATTAATAATAAGTTAAATTAAAATGATCTCAAATTCGATGAAATTGTCCCAAATTGATCAATCAAAGCTTAAAAAAAAAAAAAATAATTCTACATATTGGATTGATTCAATCCAACGCTTTGAAGATAGCTTACTTTCTAGCATAGTTAAAAAATATTCGTTTTTAATTGATAAGAAATTTCAATATAAAATATTTTATATTAATTTTTTGATAAATAATGTTATTAGCTTTATTTCTCCTGAAACTTAAGCTAATAACCTTTATGTACTTGCAATTTTTTCATATAAAAGCATTCACGCATATTATAACTTAAAGTATTTCATTAACAAAAATACTAACTAAAAATAATAACTAAAGATTGGTTGTGTTTCACACCAACGTTTTATATTAATTCTTACACATTTAGTTGATAATTTTTAGGTTTAAATAACACTTTCAGTTCAACTTTAACATCGTTTAAACATATTCACATTAATAAATTATTCATTAACATTTGTTTTTGGTTTTTATAATAATAATAATAATAAATAAAAAAAAAATTAAAGTAACTGCTGAACGATAATTCAGTGGAAATAATTATGTGGCGAACTATTAAACGACTGTGAAGGAGTATATGTTTGCGGTGCAGTATAGTTAATTTGATAATTATTGTTATTGTTTGTCGGTGCGATATAAGTTACGTCCAATGAAGGCTGTGGTACCCAGGTTTGCATAACTTTGACAAATTCTTCTGTGGATGGCTGAAGGTGTCGAATACTTATTTTAGGCGTCAGTGGACTCAGATGCTGCATTGTTGGGCTCCTCATGCTTTGGTTTGTTGTAACAGGTGCACTTAATCGAACAGAGATTGTTTGTGGTGTTGCTTGGACTTTAGAAGAATTGTTGTTTATTGGTTTCAGCTGTTGTCCTTGGCCCGTAGGCCGTATTTGCTGAGGAACGGTACTTAAATGCTGCTGTTGATTTGTAACTATTGGTTGTTGAGAATAAGTTGTTTGTATTATTTTTTTAACCTCATTTTGTTGTTGTCCCTTCGGTCGTATTTGCCGAAGAACAGAACTTAAATGTTGCTTTTGATGATTATCCACTGGTTTTTGAAAATGAAATGTTTGCGGTGCTGTTTGATATGTGGAAACATTGTTATGCAGAGTATTTGGTTGTATTTGTTGGGCAGGTTGTTGCATTGATGCTGTAGCGTCATTACAGGGAGCTTCTTGCATAAATGAATGATTACCAGGACCATTTAGTGTGCCTGTAAATTTTTGTTGTGATGAGCTCAGATTCGACATAGATGAAAAGCTTTTTGGTTGTATTTGCTGGGCAGGTTGCTGCATTGATACTGTAGCGTTATTGTTGGCAGCTTTTTGCATAAATGAATGAATATGAGAACCATTTGGTGTGCCTATAAGTTGTTGCGATGAGCTCTGATTCGACATAGATGAAAAGCTTTTTGGTTGTATTTGTGGGGCAGGTTGCTGCATTGATCTTGCAGCGTTATTGTTGAGAGCTTGTTGCAATAGTGGATGATTAACAGTATTATTTTGTGTGCCTATAAAGATATTTATTGGTTAATTTGAGCTTTATAATATATATTAAAGATAAAATCTTTTATACAATAGTTTTTAGAGAGTTTAGTAGATATTTTTAACAACGGGTTAAGATTAGAGAATTTAATAAAACGTTCCCTTCCTACTTTCTACTTTATCTGCCGTATCGGGATTTCAACATCATTTCGTTAATCGTTCCGAGTTTTTGGTGAAATAATTATCCGGGAAAAGTTTTAACGAAAAATTCTTCTTAAAGGCCTCTTTCCAGCTCTAAAGTAATGAATCAAGTAAAATTTTCTATATATTTCTTGAATGAAAAAAGTAGCAAGAAAGTATTTTTGACAGCACACAAAAATTAAATAATTTGCTTTGAATGAAATATAAAAATTAAAGAATATTTTGTTGGAAAATCGAGCTGCAGGGAAATTTCTCCCTGTCCTGTGTTTTGATCAGGGTTGGCTGGGACAAAAGCTGTTGCAGTTAAGCAATAGAATTAACCTTGACTAGAAGTGTCAGCTTTTCAGTCCGTATCAACGGGATAAGCTTGATACGAAGCTTGGAAATATGGTACGCTGCTCTGCCTTTTGTGAATTTCAGTCTGCCCATTAGAAAACTCTGTGTAAATATGTACTTAATGAAACTTTCTATATCCAGAGTATTCATACTCTCTTTTCAAGATTGGGTACAAATACACTTGACTTACGGGCGAGTTAAGTATTTTGGATGGGGAAAGATAGATCAAATGTTGCATATACCACACACAATATGACTTCGGTACTGCATGACAGTAGTTGCTCCCTTATCCTTCCATTACAAAGTCCGAAACGTGGTACTGATAGTTTCCTTATGAGCAATCGTCAGCTTGCTGAAAATGATTATAAAACCGAATATTTTTTGCGTATACTTTTCCTGTATTTAAGTGGACTAAGAGCTTCATTGTTTTTCGTGTAGGACAACGTCGGTATACAGAAGTAAGTCATAGTAGAAATTAAATAGATATTTTGAGGTATGGTACCTTGTCTATGTCTAAACTGGTTGACTTAATAAATTGTTCTCTTTCGGCCGTCAAATATGCCGCTATAACTCTACTCCTCTGCTCATCCCAGAAAACCATTCCTTAAACCCTAAAAAGTTGTTGAATAGGCCTATGAAGTTGTTGGTAACCATATTGTAACTTTTAAGTAACCAAATTTACTTAAAGAAAGAATATGAAGAGAATATAACTGTTTCTTGTTACTGATTGTTGCCTTTGGTTGATTTAAACCAAGGATTGTACGTTATTATTGCAATTTTTTTGTACTTCTGGAGACAGTCTTTGGTTGTGGATCGAAAAGTGTGGATCAAACGTTGCAAAGCCTTTACCAAGGCAATTTTACGCTATCTTTCTTAAAAATCCACTTACTTTATGCTTACCGAAGTGTTTCACTTGCAGCATAGTTTCCAATCTGTTTCTTTTTTATATTTGGCATTATCTTTTAAAAAAATTATGGAACTTTCTAGTGGAGTATGAATTAATTAGAGGAGAATTAAAAATTAATTTTGTGTATCTTAGTGATTTGATTTATTTTTATTTTAAACATATCTCGAAAGGATTTGACCCAATGTGAGAATTTTCACATGTTTTAGCAAAACATTACATATTCTCGTTCAAAACTTGCCTCAGACTGCAATAACAACGTTTTTTTATAATAAAGAATATTTCAAGCTCATTGTTTCTCACAAAATTTACTTTAAGAAACAATGTGACTAGCATATAATTCTTGATATTCACAATGTTTCCGTGTTCGTTTTTCATCAAAAAAATGTAGTATACAATTTTTTTTCTTCCGAGCTGGATCCACTTTTAAGTAATTTTTAAAAAAGAAAATTTCTTTTTGATTACTTTTCAGTTTTTTATACGAAAATTATGCTTTACTTGAGAGCTGGAAACAAGCCTTAAACCAGTAAATTATAAAACTGTTTTTTATATAACTTATTAAATAAGGAAAACTTAGCTTGGTCGGAAATCTAATCCGCGGGGACAAAAGTAAACAATATTATATAGGAAAAATATTAAACGATAAAAGAATTTTAACCCTCGTACACACAAATATTTTAAAACTTTTTAGTGGCGAATGGATGCATCCGTTATCGAAGACATCCTTCAAGACAGCAGTCAATCTTTGGCTCTAGCTTGCAATCTCCTTTTTTTTCATCTGTTTTCGGAATTTTTCTCAATTTTTGAAGTCATAGAACAAAAGCCCATAAAATTCTATGAGGGTACCTGGAAGCACTTCCGATATCTTAATTAGAAGTATGTAAAATTAACGCTCAATATCGAAATATGCCTGGCCAGACCTATATGCGTGTACTAGGGTTAACAGTTAACAGAAGTTTTCTAAAGAACAATGAGAAGAGATATTTACGATGAGTTCTAATGTGATTATTTTTTTGATAAATTTAAAGTTAATAAAACATATATGGGCATTTCCTCGGTTGAGCTGGCGACATTCGTACGTTTTTGAAGTGCGTAAAGAAACATTTTTTTAGTGCATTTAGTTTTTTTAAGCAATATTTTCTTAGTATTTTCCTTAAATTTGTATGAAAAAATTCACAAACACGGAAGTTATGGACAATTTTCTAGAGCATGTTTTTGTCAAAATGCAAAACTTTGTATGGGAAAAATATAGCTAAAAAATTAAGAAGTTATAAGCAATTTTCTGCTATCTCTTGAGATGGATGTGTAGTGACAGCCTACGCCGATGACCTAGCAATCGGAGCCAGAGGCAAGTTTCCTACCACTCTATACGACATTATGCAATGAGCTCTTCGCAGACTTGAATAACGGGTCAAGCCTTGTGGTCTTGGAGCAAATCCGGCTAAAACAAAGCTGATCCTATTCACCAGGAAATACAAAATTCCGTCCTTAAAACCAATCTCACACTAAATGGGTCTGTTGTCCCTTGCAGATAAC